>CM060420.1:24485366-25085366 GCA_030545235.1 Helianthus tuberosus | reverse complement strand
TAGCTCTTATGTACCTGTATCAGCAAAATGTGTCACAGGAGCAAGTATCTAGACCGCTAGAAGTTTCTCAACCCACCGTGGGTACTCACGATGATGAAGCAGGACCAAGTGGAACAACTCACGAACCACCAGAGGAACCAGTTCCATCGTTTGACGAATCTGATGACTCAGAAGCGGAACCCGCTCAAACTTTTGACGAGGATCCAACGGAAGCTGAGGATCAAACCGTTGATCTTGACATATCAAGCTTGGAATTGGAAGTGAATGTGCTTGACAATGCTATGCCACAGACGTTGTCTTATCATCCCTCAGAACAGATTATTGGTGACCTGCAAGGTGGTGTTAAAACCCGACATCAAATAGATCGAGCTCTTACATGTTTCTATTCATCTATTGCTGATATGCAGAAAGAAGTCTCATTAAAATGTTTTATTTCGCAGATAGAGCCCAGAACCTACAAAGAGGCATTGACTGAGGATAGCTGGGTGAATGCAATGCAGGAGGAGCTGCAACAGTTCGAAAAATTAGGCGTCTGGAGACTTGTCGATCTGCCTAAGAATCAAAAGCTAATCAAGATGAAATGGGTTTTTAAATGTAAGCGTGATGACAGAGGTGTTGTGGTGAGAAACAAAGCAAGACTTGTGGTTCAAGGTTTCAGTCAACAGGAAGGAATAGATTATGATGAAGTTTACGCGCCGGTTGCCAGACTTGAGGCAATTCGGATTTTTCTAGCCTTCGCGTCATGGAAAGATTTTAAAGTATATCAACTTGACGTCAAATCTGCCTTCCTTTACGGAACTATCAGAGAAGAAGTGTATGTGGGGCAACCGCCGGGGTTCACAGATCCACTGCACAAAAACAAGGTGTATCTACCGGACAAAGCGTTGTACGGACTTCACCAGGCCCCGAGAGCCTGGTACGAGACGCTTTCTAAATACTTGTTGGACAACGGGTTCACAAGAGGCACAGTAGACAGCACTTTGTTCACGAAGGAAGAAGCAAGCCACTTGTTGATCGTGCAGATATATGTTGACGATATCATTTTTGGATCCACCAACGACGACCTGTGCAAAGAATTTGAAAAGGTGATGAAGAAAAAGTTCGAGATGAGTTCAATGGGGGAGATGAAGTTCTTCCTCGGGCTGCAGGTGGAACAAATGCCCGACGGAATCTTCATTCACCCAACGAAGTATGTGAAGGACGTGCTCAACAAGTTTGACATGACAGATTGCAGTCCTGCATCCACCCCCCTTGCACAGAATCATGGAATTTGTCCAGACGAGAATGGTGTGAAGATGGACGAGACATTGTACCGATCTATTATTGGCTCTCTAATGTATCTCACGGCTTCCCGTCCAGACATCATGTACCCGACGTGTCTCTGGGCCTGATATCAGTCAAATCCAAAGCAGTCACACCTGACCATTGTGAAACGTATCTTACGGTATTTGAAAGGCTGCCCAAGCATCGGCTTGTGGTATCCTCGATCGGGTGACTTTACTTTATCTGGTTTTGCTGATTCTGATTTTGGGAGCTGCAAGCAAAACGCAAAGTCCACCACTGCTGGGTGTCAGTTCTTCGGAACTCGACTCGTCACCTGGCAGTGTAAGAAACAAACCATAGTAGCACTCTCTACATGCGAGGCTGAATACGTTTCAGCCTCCAGCTGTTGTTCGCAGATTCTTTGGATCCAACAGCAGATGCGCGATTTCGGTTTGCAGTTCTTAGATACTCCTATCTATGTGGACAATGAAGCAGCTATTAATATCACTAAAAATCCGGTTCACCATTCAAAAACGAAACATATTGAGATCCGTCATCATTTTATCCGTGATTGTAACGAGAAAAAGTTAATTCGGATTGAACATTTGCACACCGATGATCAGAAAGCGGATTTTTATACTAAACCTTTTGACAAAAAGAGATTTTATTATCTTTTGAAATTGAACGGGATGAAAAATCTGCAATCTGGGAGGGTTATTGAATGTGAAGCCGAGTTGGGCGGCGATTTGACGTGAACTTTTGTCGTGTTATCAATTTTGTTTGTACAGTTTATTTTCTGCTTTTCGATAAAAACAAAAACACAAAAATATGTTTTTCTTTTTAGGGGGAGAAAGTTTGCAGAAAATTACAAAAACATGATAAAATCTACAAAAACCAAAAACATTTGAAAAAGTAAAAATTGAGTTTGTGTAAAAAGGGGAAATGATAGTACATCAGCTAGACAGGTGCAGTACGCTAAAGAAATGTAATGATAAATATGTTAAGCAATCTTGTAGATGATATGCCGATAGGTTTTTATACATTCAGTAAATTTGTTCGGGATATAAACATAAATTTTACTTGCTTTTGTGTGGGGAACATCTCTCGGATATATGGGTAACCCCCGAAATCTTGTTTGAAAGATTCCTTTTTCTGATATACTAGGTTTGTTTACTCAGTGATATCTGGGGTATTATTCCGGGACTTCTGCAGAACGGTGGTTCTGACCTAGTACTCGAATAATACTTTCCGCAAATGCTTGAAACATAGCATCACCCTCAGCATATATGATAAGACAATAAAATTGCTTAGCAATGCTGTTGTAAAAAAGATCCTCTAAAGGGGACATACCCAAAAGTCGAGTCATGATCTCTCTGCTGAACGGTAGTTCTGACCTGAGCTCTCATGATTCTTCATAATTTATTAACCCCTTACAGATATCATTTGTGTTAAAACTCACCTGTAAGACTGAATATTGGGATCTGGATATGGGAGTATATTCTGAGGTGGGACACATATAAAAGTTTAAGTCTTAAAACATTAATTCAGTATCCTGAACAGATTGAGAAATGTGTGAAAATTTAAAATGGATCAGTATATCGACAATCAATGCAAATTGTTTAATATTGAAAATGTAATCAAGCTTAACGGTACTTGTATCTCGTCGGCAGCTGATATGATCCCCTAACACGCTCACAAAAAGATTGTGTGTACAGTTTTCAGTTTATCTAGTTAAAAATCCAAAAAGATTTTAGTTTCTCATTTTATTTTCGACAACTAACATTGGGAATCGGTCGATCAAAGCTTAGTGCAGATCATGTCTGTGTTTGATGAGGGCTGGGTAAGCTGGTGATGCAGTACAATGATTGGTACAGTGTTTGACAGTTGAAAAGTGTTTGGAAGTTCAAAATGTTCAAAAGTTCATTCGTTTGAACTATTTTCAGAATGAAATAATTGTGTACTTCATAATTCGGTCATCCAAGGTCATTAACTTAGACTTGGTAGGGCAAGCAGTTGACCAAGGTCATTGATTTGGACTTGGTTAACTGGGTGTGACGGTGTTTAATCAGAAAAGTGTTAAAAAAATCAAAGTTTTGAAAACAACACCCTGATTTTGCTCATGTGTCACTGAACAATAATTTTGAAAATTAAAAGGTTTAAAATTTGATTGTAAAGTGTTAAGTTTAGTTGTTTGGATTCTTTAGATGGTCAAATCTTTATAGGATTGTGAAAGAACCAGATCATAAATTCTGGACATTTAAAATGTTTATTCTTATAAATGTTTGAGGTTTGCAGGTGAAAGATCCAGATTAAGATCCCGATAGCAGAGTCTTTGTTGGTGCACTATATGTCTGTTGATTACGTCATAATCAAGTCTTGTGTCTAGATAGGTTGAATGTACACACAACATGGTTTTTATTAGGGTTTGTATAGGTTTAGTTTGAAGGTTTCGCTTGAAACCAGTTCAAGCGAAATCAACAGGTTATGATTTCGCTTCAGACTTATGATTTCGCTTCAGGCCAGTTCAAGCGAAATCTACATGTCTATATATAGGGTTGTTGTCATTTCACTTGGTACGCGACTTCCGAAGGTGTAACGAAGTGCTGCCAGTTTCTGTTCAGGTTGTAAACATTGTTATTATCAATACAAGCAACAGATTAAAGAGTACAAGCTGTTTACGTGTCCGGTTTACTGATTCCGCCTTTAAACTGGATATAAAACTCTTCTGAACGACTCAATCGGGTCAAACAACGATCCAACAAGTGGTATCAGAGCTCAGGACGAGGAGTTCATACTACTACAGCTTGATTCTACCGGATTTTCTTATTTCTACTCATTTCTTCTCTTACTTTTCTGATCTGAACGAGTTCCAACGGTCGAAATGGTCTGATTTTTGAGTATAACGTGTAAAACGTAGTATTAACAAAGCCTACAAAGTTTTGGACTTAAATTCAGACTAAAACATGTTGAAATTGACCTAAAACAAGATTTCCCTTGAAAGTGTTCGAAGATAACAGGTTGATTTCGCTTCAAATTAGACTGTTTGGACTGATTCGCTTGAAGACTTCTGAAGCGAAATAGTTGGGTTCGCTTGAAACTTATTGGTTTGAATCTTGTATTGTTGAAGCGAAATAGAGGATTTCGCTTGAATCAGATCTGGACTTGGTTTTCGCTTGAGATCAGTTGAAGCGAAATTGTGGATTTCGCTTGAACTGAGTTATTTTGAGCTGTTTTCGCTTGAGGCTGTATATACTTCAAGTATTTCGCTTGAAGTTGCTGAAGTTTCAAAACTTTGAAAATTTCTAAGTGTTTGATTGATTTTTTTGTTCAGGTACGTTCACGATGGATGATAATTTCATAAACCCGTTTAGCGATATGTACGCGTTCACTTCCGAATCGTCAGATAGAAGATCTGAGATGAAAGAATATTCAAAAGAGATTTCGGAGAATTTGAAGTTTGAGAACATGTACGGGAGCCAACAAAAGCCACCAAAGCTAATGAAAGTGGAAGATTATCACTGGTGGAAAAACAGATTTGAGGGTTGGGTAAAAGCTTTCGCTCCTGAAAGTTGGTTAAAACTGACAAATGGATACACTGAACCAGTAAAAGAGGGAGGAGAGTTAATAGAAGCAAAAGATTTCACAGACATAGATACAAAAAAATTTGTAGCTGAATATAAAATGATCACATTAATCAAACAGTAAGTGAGAGAGGATATTATTTCATTACTTGAACAAGAGAAAACTTCAAAGAGTTTGTGGGAAGCATTAGGGAAAAAGTGTGTAGGAAGTAATGAAATTGTTAAAAACAAAAAGAAATTGTTGCGTAAAGAGTTTGATTTATTCAATTGTATGAAAAATGAATCTGTTTGTAAAATGATTGAGAGATTCGGACATTTGAAAGTGGAGCTGATCAGACATCAAATCTTACCTTCTGAAGAGGAGCTGGTGGATAAATTGTTTGATTCATTGCCAGATGATCAAGAGTGGAAATATTTTGCTCTAATGTTGAAAAATACAATCAAGCCTGAAGATTTGAAACTAGATATGCTGATTGAAAAGCTTGAAAGTCATGAACTGGAGATAAAGAGATCTAAAGTCAACAATTCAGCTTATCAGCAGAATGTAGAGCTTTACTACAGAGTACCGCAGGCTGGGTCACCAAGAACAGCATTTTCTGCAGAAAGTTCAAGTTCAGTGAAAAATGAAAGTCTTCACAGTGGTTTTCACAGTGGATCTTCTTCAACAACTTATGATCAATCTGCTTCAAAGAATTTATTCCAGTGTAATATCGCAGTTGATTTGAAGAATGCTCAGAATTTTGATGAAGAGTCGGCAAAACAACA
This sequence comes from Helianthus tuberosus, assembly GCA_030545235.1. NCBI lineage: Eukaryota > Viridiplantae > Streptophyta > Magnoliopsida > Asterales > Asteraceae > Helianthus > Helianthus tuberosus. The sequence goes on along the minus strand of CM060420.1, from coordinate 25,079,757 downwards.
GATGGTTTTCTTGGCATCTGTACTTGAATCATATGAAAGTCTCGTTGCAGGGAAGATTGGCAATACCAATTTGACGAAAGAAGATTATGATCAATTAGACCCCGAGGAAATGGAACTAATGGATATCAGATGGTGCATGGCCAGTGCGGTTCGTCGAGCACAGCGGTTCATGGAGATCACGGGGAGAAAGTCAATTGGTGGTGCATCTACTAAGTTGGGGTTTGATAAATCGAAGGTGACTTGTTTTAAGTGTAAGCAGAAAGGTCACTTCAAACGAGAATGTCGAAACGCTTATGCTAATGAATCGGAGAACCCATTCAATGAAGATTATTACAGGAAGGCGATTTACCATCAGAACAAGTCTGAGCCACCAAGATTGAAACAAACTGAAGAAAAATCAAGGGCTCTTGCAGTTATATATGATGATGAAGGGTATGACTGGAGTCAAGAGGTTCTACCTGAAGAAGATGCAGTTGGGTATGCATTTGTGGCTAATGCTGATTCTGATAGATATTGGAAAGCAGACTATGCAAGATGGGAAATTGGAAAATTAAACGAACCATTCAAAGAAGCCCAGAGAGCAAAAAGATGGAATGAAGAGTTGGAATGTTACATGGATCCACGGGGTAATCCAGTTGTTGACCCATCAAAAGTGGATTTCGAAGCTGTAATAAATTTGATTCCAAGGCAGGCTACTTTCAACACACGAAGGTTATCTGATAAAGCATATTTGCCTGATTTGGAGAAGAAGATTAGAGAAGTTTTTGAAGAGTTTACCAAAGGTGGTAGAGATGAAGAAGAGAAAAGAAGAAGAACTGAAGAAGATGATTGAAGAAGTGAAGACTGTTGCAAAGCTTGCTGGAGAGGAACAGAGAGCTGAAGAAGAACAGAAGAATGCAGAAGCTAAGAAAGAAGAAAAGGAGAACGATCTGAAAGTTGAATCAGAAGAATTGGTGCTGAATGAGACTGAGGTTAGAAAATCTTCTGATCTATCTAATGTTGAAATAGTTGATGAAAAAGAAAACAAGTGCAGGAATTGCATAGAAATGTGCAAAGCCTGTACTGAAAAAGATGATATAATCAAAACAAAAGATATTGAAACAAGCAAACTTGAAAATGTTTTCAAAATGAAATGTAAAGAAATGATTGAGAAAGAAGAAATTTTGAAACTAAAAGTTGAAAATTTGACACAGAAATGTCAAGGTCTTGAAAAGGATAATGATGTTTATAGACAACTGTGTTCTACAAAATGTGTCGATTGTGTTGAAAAAGAATCTAAATTTCAAGATTTACAAAAACAGTATGATTCTTTAAAGTGGTCGAGTCAGAGAGTACAAGAAGCTTATGATACTTTGAAGAGCCAAGTTAAAAGTTTTGATCAAAGATTGTCAGAAACTTTAGTTACTAAAGAAATGTATGAAAGAAAGTTTAAAGAAAAACAAATTGAATTGAACAAATGTGTTGATGAAATTGCTAATCTTAAGCAAGTCTTGGCTGAAAAAGAAAAGATTGTTACAAAACTTCAAAGTTATCATAACTCTTCGTACATTCTTGAACGTATTTTCAACATCACACCAGATGACAAAGATACTGAAAATTGCAAAAAGGGTATTGGTTCAGAATTTCATCAGGTACCACCACCATTGAGAAACAATTATACTTTTTATGATGAGGAAAAGGTGGCAAAAGGTTTGAATATAGCTGACCAGTTACCTGAAAGTATCGATGTGATTTACTCCAAATCTGATGATGCTAATGATTCAGAGGTGGTAAGTAAGGTTGTTGAAAGCGTTTTGAAAGATGAGTCTACAAAAGGTAAGTCTGAATCACAGGATGAAGATGAAGGAAATTTTTATGATGGTTATTCGAAAAACACAAAATCCGAGAAAAGTTTGAATGATGATTCAAAAGGATTGGTTTATACCATGATTGGATCGGACAAATTATTCTTAGATGTTGTATTCCCGATTCAGAATGTGATTTCAGAAAAGGTTGATAAAGTTTTCAAAATGGTTGAGATTGAGAAGTCTGAGATTCCAAAATTTGCTGGTAAAGGTCATAAATCTTTTTATAACAAACCTGGTTTTAAGAAGAAAAACATGAAGGCTGGTTTGGGTTATAAAAAGAAACAGAATTGGAATCAAAGTAAAAAACCAAATATGCAACAAAAGATGAGTTTTGTTCAAGGGAAAAGTTTGAAAGAAGAGGAAAAACTCAAATTTGGACAACAGTCTAATGAGGAGTTTGATGTGATGAAAAAGAAACAACAACAGGCCAAGGATGTTTCAAAGAAAGTGTGTTTTAAATGTGATCAAATTGGACATGTTGCACGAAAGTGTCCAAATCCAAAGCCTGTTGATGTTGAAAAACAGAAATCTGAGGATGTGAAATCGAGGTTAACCAGATTTGATTCGAAACAAACTTGGAGGTACAATACAAACAAGTTTGCTTCAAATCAAAATTGGAAATTAAACCCGAACAGGTTCGATTCAAGACAGACCTTGAATTCTCACACACCCAGATTGAGAACAACACAGAGTTGGAGAAAATCTGTTGATATGACAAAACCTCAAGAGTTTTGGAAACCGAAAAAGGTTGTTCAAAATCAAAAGGTTCAAAAAGAGACAAATTTTTACAAAAGAGGTACTCCGAAAGGTCCAATGTGGAGTGCTAAGAAACAAGTGAAGTTGGTAAAAGATGAGAAAGTTGAAGTCAAAGTTGAACAAGTTTTAAGTGACAAAGAGTTTCCAAAATTGACTGAACATTTTTGTATTGAAATGCCTAAGGTTCAACAGACCTGGGCTAAATTGTTCAAATGATTGATAAAGTTTGAATGTGCAGGTGCTCAACGAAGCTGAAGACTGTGAGAATGGTAGTTGGAGCAACCTGGCACAGGAAGAGGTTGCTGAACCCTGGTTTGGTTGAACAGGGAGTTTAGTTTGATTGTTTTCTGTACATAAATAAACAATATTTTCAAAATCCTAAAAATTTGAAAAATTAAAAACCAAAAATATGTTTTTAGTTTGTTAAAATTTGAAAAACCAAAAATATGTTGTTTTTAATTTTTGTTTGAATGTATGTTGATTGAATATGCCGAAACCCTCACGGCTGAACAAACATGATTACTTTCATCAGATTGAAAAACGGTTTTCAAACTGTTAAGATCAATGGGTTGTATATCATGGGGGTACTTTATGTTATATTTTCTGCAAAACAGAGCATGAGAAGCAGAAAATGGATGGCGAGATAAAGCTATCAGTGTTGGTTGTCAAATTTTTCTTTAAAATGGTTTTGCATTTTAGGGGGAGAAAAATTGTCATTAAAAAATACAAAAACATTTGAAAATTTTGAAAAAGTAAAAAACATGATAAAATTAAAAAAATTGAGTTTTTGCGTAAAAAGAGGAAATGATAGTACATCAGTAGACAGTTACAGTATGCTAAAGATTTGGAAAGTATAAAAGAGTTAAACAATCTTACTGATGATGTGTCGATAGGTTTTTGCACATTTAGTAGATTTATTCGGGATATAAACCTAAATTCAAACTGGTGAATTCGTGGGGAACACTACTTGGATATATAGGTAACCCCTGAAATCTCGTTTGAAAGGTCTCGTAATCTGATATACTAGGTCTTTATACTCTATGATATCTGGGGTATTATTCCGGGACTTCTGCTGAACGGTAGTTCTGACCTAGTCCCTGGCTAATACTTGCTTCAATGCTTGAAACACAGCATTACACCCTCAGCATGCTAAAACAATTAAATTGATATATGCTGCTGTTGTAAGCAAAAAGATCCTCTAAAGGGGACACACCGAAAAGTCGAAGCTGATATCTCTCTGCGTATACGGAAGTATCGATCTGAGATCCCTCGGCCCTCGCATACCTAAATTATATACAGATATCATTGTAGTATTCTCACCTGTAAGACTGATTATTGAGATTCTGGATACGGGTGTATATTTAAGAGGTGGGACACATGAATGATCTAAGTTCTTAATTCATCTAAATCGTATCCTGAGTAAATTGAAATTTGTGTGAGAATTTAAGATGGATCAGTATATCGACAATCGAGGTAAATTGTTTAAGTCTGAGTATGAAATGTAGCTTAACGGTACTTGTGACTTGTCATAAACTGATATGATCCTCTGACGCATACTCAAAACAAAAATATTGTCTGTAAATATGTTTGTACATATTTCTTTACAGCTTTATGTTTTCAGAAAAAAAACAAAAAGATTTTGATTCTACTTTATTTTCGACAACTGATGTTTGAGTGCTGAGTTTCAAAATCTAAGTAAGCTGATTGTGTTTCTGAAAATAAAACAAGTTCATTAATTTGAAACTTGATTTAAATTCAAAAATATCAAAAACAGTTTGTGATATCTCCAAGGTCATTAGTTTGAACTTGGATGATAAACTGTGAGGGAGTTGGATTCTTTAACGCTGCTATATCAGTAAAGTTTGTTGATAGGGGAAGTGGATTAAAGAATTTGATTGAGAATTCTAAATGTTGTTACTTATAGTTGGATGAGTGATTGCAGGTTTCAGAAATTCCCAAGGAAGCTAAATGTCAAAGTTTGAACCAGACATCTCAGATTCTAGTATATCGAGAGGGGGAGTCTGTGAAAGGGGGAGTCTGGGTCAATATTCAAAGGAAAGATTGAAGTTTGAAGATTGAAGTTTGAAGATAAAGATTGAAGAGAGTTTTTTCAAGGTTTGAAGAATGTTAAAGACAAAGACTTGAAGCCAAAGACTTCATCAACATCCAAGGGGGAGTCTGTTGGTGCACTATATGTCTGTTGATTACGTCATAATCAAGTCTTGTGTCTAGATAGGTTGAATGTACACACAACAGGGTTTTTATTAGGGTTTGTATAGGTTTAGTTTGAAGGTTTCGCTTGAAACCAGTTCAAGCGAAATCAACAGGTTATGATTTCGCTTCAGACTTATGATTTCGCTTCAGGGATTTCGCTTCAGGCCAGTTCAAGCGAAATCTACATGTCTATATATAGGGTTGTTGTCATTTCACTTGGTACGCGACTTCCGAAGGTGTAACGAAGTGCTGCCAGTTTCTGTTCAGGTTGTAAACATTGTTATTATCAATACAAGCAACAGATTAAAGAGTACAAGCTGTTTACGTGTCCGGTTTACTGATTCCGCCTTTAAACTGGATATAAAACTCTTCTGAACGACTCAATCGGGTCAAACAACGATCCAACAGTCTTAGGGGGAGTTTGAAGATGAGCTTGATGCAAAAGGAAGCTTGTTACTGGTAATCCAGGTGTTAATTCCAAAAGCACAGAAGATTGATGAAAGGGGGAGCCTGCGAAAGAGAAAGAGAAGCTTAGGAAGTTGCTGAAGAATCCTAAGTCTAAGAGAAGGAAAGTTCAATTCATTCTGAAGACTCAAAGATAAGACTGAAGACTCCAGCTTTACCCAAGGGGGAGTTTGTTGGTACACGAATGTCTAAAGCCTGCGTCTTAGTCTTAAGTTGTTCAATGTATAGGGTCTAGATGTGTTAAATATGTATTGTATAGGGATTGAATATGTAAATTTGGGTTTGAAATGTTGTGATTTCGCTTTTATGTACATGTGTCATATGAGCGAAATCTTAACTTGATGATTTCGCTCATATGGACATGTCACATAAGCGAAATCTCTCCCCTATAAATAGTAGTGTTGTTTTCTCATTATGTACGTTCATGTCCAGTGTGTAGCCGAACTGCTGCCCGCGTATTTTGTGAAGATTAATGAGAAAACCAGTTTAAAGTGATCTGCTTCTGTTTCTACTCCATTTCTGCTTTGATTCATGCCGATTTTGTATTTCCGCTGCATTTTCGGTAGTTGCAAGCTCGAATTGACTCAATCGACTGTCAAATGCGGTTCTACAACAATGACGCTTCTCTCCACGTGCAAGACTCAACACTATAGGTGATATGGTTTATATTTATATTACCTGTCTATTAGTTTGCATAATGCATTGTTTATGGTATGCTTAGTCAACGTAACGACTATTGTTTGAAAACCCTGTGTGCTTACTCTATTCTGTCATCCCATACTTATGCACTTTCGTGACACTTCTCTCACTTGTGTTTCCTTTGATATGGAGATCATGAGTGGACGTTTGAACTTAACTCAAGCCTAGCCGACGGCTCTAATCAATGAACGAGTTGCTGAGGCACTTGCAGCAGCCCCTGCAGGAGGTCAACATGCTCAACCTCCCGTATGTACGTTCAAGACCTTTATGGACTGTCGACCTAGTACCTTCAGTGGTACAGAAGGAGCTGTAGGTCTTCTATACTGGTTCGAGAAGATCGAGTCTGTCTTTGAGATGTGCGAATGCCCTGAGGCTCGTAGGGTAAAATTTGCTACTGGAACACTCGAAGGTGTTGTGTTGTCATGGTGGAACGCGCAAGTACAAATGCTAGGGTTGGCAGCTGCTAATGCCACCCCATGGAACGACTTTAAATATCTGATCAAAGAGGAGTACTGTCATCGCGACGACATTCACAAGCTAGAGGTGGAGTTTTACAACTTGAAGATGACGGGGTCTGAAATTGAGGCGTATACGAAGAGATCGAATGAGTTGGCTGCATTGTGTCCTACTATGGTGGATCCTCCTATCAAATGTATCGAGCTGTACCTCAAGGGTTTAGTGCCAGAGATTCAGAGCCATGTGACTGCAGCTAACCTCCCTACCATCCAGCAAGTCATACGGCTAGCCTATCGTCTCACTGATCAGGCAGTTGAGCAGAACAAGCTGCCGAAGCGTATTGGGGCTACCACTACTTCGGATGCTCCTAACGACAACAAGAGAAAATGGGATGGAAATTCAAGCAAAGGTTCTACTTATGTTCAGTCTCAGTCTCAGCAGCGAAGGACTGATGACTACAAGAGCTCCAGTCAGTAGTCTTCTGGAAATCAAAGTCAGAGTGGGTACAAGGGAAATCACCCCAAATGCAATCGTTGTGGCTTTCACCACAGCGGACCGTGTACTAAGGGCAACTGTCAGAGATGTAACAAACATGGCCATGCGGCCAAGGATTGTAGGAGTCTCTATCATGCGAATCAGCGACGACAACAACAGCAGCAGACTCCACAGAACCAGCAGCAGCAACAACAGAGGGGTAACAATAAAGAGTGTTTCCAATGTGGTGCTGAAGGCCACTTCAAATGAGACTGTTCCCAACTGAACCAGAATCAGAACAACAACAACAACCAGGGGAATGGGAACAACAATAGGGGTAACAATGATGGCAACGGTGCCAGTGGATGTGTTTTTGTGATTGGTCAGGGTAATGCAAGGAACGAACCCAACGTTGTGATGGGTAAGTTCCTACTGGACGACTTCTATGTTTCTGTTTTATTTGATTCGGGTGCCGATACTAGTTATGTGTCCTTAAAAGTTAGTCAGATGCTTAAGTGTACACCAACACTTTTGAACACCAAGCATGTTGTAGAACTAGCAAATGGTAAAAATCTTGAGGCCACACACATAGTTAAGGGTTGTAATCTTGTTCTTGCTGATCAGACCTTCTCTATCGACCTTATTCCTATCTTTCTTGGTAGCTTCAATGTCGTCATTGGTATGGATTGGTTGTCTCAACATCAAGCGGAGATTCTTTGCAAGGAGAAAATCGTCCGTATTCCTCGTTCAGGTGATGAACCTCTCGTTATTCGTGGTGATAAGAGTGGTGCTGTCGTGCGCATCATCTCTTTCCTTAAGGCCCAGAAGTGTTTGCGTAAGGGCCACACAGCCATCCTAGCCCTTGTTACTGGCACCTCAACGAAAGAGAAGAAGATAGAAGACATTCCTATTGTACGTGATTTTCCGGAGGTATTTCCTGAGGAATTACCTGGTCTTCCGCCTCATCGTCAGGTTGAATTTCAAATTGAGCTAGCTCCTGGAGCAACACCAATAGCCCATGCACCTTATCATTTAGCTCCATCAGAACTAGAAGAACTGTCTACACAACTACAAGAGCTCTTGGACAAGGGTTTCATTCGTCCTAGCTCTTCGCCCTGGGGTGCTCCAGTCTTATTCGTGAAGAAGAAAGACGGTACTTTCCGAATGTGTATTGACTATCAGGAACTCAACAAGGTGACCGTGAAGAATCATTATCCTCTTCCGCGTATTGATGACCTATTCGACCAGCTGCAAGGGTCGAGCTTCTACTCTAAGATTGATCTAAGATCGGGCTATCATCAGCTGAGGGTCAGAGATGAGGACATCTCCAAGACAGCATTCAGGACTCGTTACGGGCACTACGAGTTTCTAGTTATGCCTTTCGGATTGACAAACGCACCTGCGGTCTTCATGGATATCATGAACCGGGTGTGCAAACCTTACTTGGATAAGTTCGTTATTGTTTTTATCGACGACATCCTGATCTATTCTAAGAGTCAGGAGGAACACGAGCATCATCTGTGACTTATTTTGGAACTTCTTCGAGCAGAGCAGCTTTATGCTAAGTTTTCGAAATGTGACTTTTGGCTTCGTGAAGTCCATTTCCTAGGCCACGTGGTAAACGGGGATGGGATTCATGTGGATCCATCCAAGGTTGACTTGATCAAAAACTGGCCTGCACCCCGTACACCAACCGAAATCTGTCAATTCTTGGGTTTGGCGGGTTACTACAGAAGATTTATCAAGGATTTCTCAAAGATTGCGCAACCTCTCACTTCACTAACTCAAAAGGGCGTCACCTATCGTTGGTGTGATGCACAGGAATCCGTGTTTCAGCATTTAAAGAAGAGACTTTGTAGCACACCTATTCTCTCGTTACCTGAAGGCACCGACGATTTCTTGGTGTATTGCGACGCGTCAATCCAAGGACTTGGTTGCGTGTTGATACAACGTGAGAAAGTCATTGCTTATGCATCAAGCCAACTTAAGGTTCACGAAAGGAACTACACTACACACGATCTGGAGCTGGGAGCTGTTGTTTTTGCACTCAAGATATGGAGGCATTACCTGTACGGTACCAAGTGCACCATTTACACCGATCACAGGAGTCTCCAACATATCTTCGATCAGAAGGAGTTGAACATGCGATAGCGTCTATGGGTCAAACTTCTGAATGATTACGAGTACGCGATCAAGTACCATCCGGGCAAAGCTAATGTTGTGGCCGATGCCCTCAGTCGGAAGGAGTCTAAATCTAAGCGCGTGCGTGCGTTATAGCTTAGCATCCACTCTAGTCTTCCCGCTCAAATTCATGACGCTCAGGTTGAAGCATTGAAAGCAGAGAACATCAGGGCTGAGTCCCTGTGAGGATCGAAGAAACGGTTAGAACAAAAGGAGACGGGGCTTACTATGTAACAGGGCGCATCTGGGTTCCACTTTATGGTAATCTGCGCGAGCTTGTGATGGATGAAGCACACAAGCCTCGTTACTCGGTACATCCTGGTTCGGATAAGATGTACCACGATCTCAAAGCTACATACTGGTGGCCCCATATGAAAGCTAACATAGCGACCTATGTTAGTAAATGTTTGACCTGTGCTAGGGTCAAGAATGAATACCAGAAGCCACCAGGCCTACTTCAACAACCAGAAATACCGACATGGAAATGGGAGCAAATTTCCATGGACTTCGTTACTGGGTTACCTAGATCTCAATGAGGAAATGATACCATTTGGGTGATCGTGGATTGACTGACCAAGTCTGCACATTTTCTGGCTATCAAGGAAACGGATAAGTTTTCTACCCTAGCAGACATTTACCTGAAGGAAGTAGTTTCAAGGCACGGGGTGCCAACCTCCATCATTTCTGATCGTGACACACGTTTTACATCTGAATTGTGGCAAGCAATGCACAAGTCCTTTGGCTCTCGATTAGACATGAGCACGTCATATCACCCGCAGACGGATGGGCAGTCTGAACGCACCATCCAAACCCTTGAAGACATGCTTCGAGCATCTGTAATCGACTTTGGTAACGGCTGGGAAAGACACCTCCCGTTAGTGGAGTTTTCGTATAACAACAGTTACCACACCAGTATCCAGGCTGCTCCGTTCGAGGCATTGTACGGACGGAAGTGCCGATCACCTCTTTGTTGGGCGGAGGTTGGCGACAGCCAAATCACTGGCCCAGAACTCGTCGTAGACACAACAGAGAAGATTGCTCAGATACGACAACGAATGGCGGCAGCTCATGACCGTCAGAAAAGCTACGCTGATAAGCGAAGGAAACCATTCGAGTTCCAGGTTGGGGATCGAGTACTACTTAAAGTCTCACCTTGGAAAAGTGTAGTTCGTTTTGGTAAACGAGACAAACTCAACCCGTGATATGTCGGACCTTTCGAAATCACAGATAATAGGCAAGGTGGCCTACAAACTGAATCTTCCTGAAGAACTCAGCGGAGTTCACAACGTATTCCACGTGTCAAATCTGAAGAAGTGTTTGTCAGATGAGACCCTCATAGTTCCTCTCAAGGAGCTCACTATCGACGATCAGCTGTGATTCATCGAGGAACCAGTAGAGATTACTGACCGAGACGTTAAGGTTCTCAAGCGCACCAGAATACCTCTTGTTCGAGTTCGTTGGAACTCCCGTCGTGGCCCAGAGTTTACCTAGGAATGAGAAGACCAAATGAAACACAAATATCCCCAGGTGTTCGAGAACAATGAAACCACTACTGAGGCTGAAGATACTGCGGAATTTCGGGATGAAATTCCAAACCAACGGGGGGATGATGTGACACCCCAGGAAACCACGCCACCTAACTAGCTTCCTCAGTAACTACGTGCTAAATTTCGGGACGAAATTTCTTTCAAGGGCCCTAAGTTCGGCCCAAGTTTATGCTAGAGAAACTTCTGCACCACGGTCTCTCATTACCCCGTTCCACCATGTGAGAGCCCTCTTCTGAAACACACTCGAAGAAAACTCGACATTGCGATTATCCGGACACTGAACATGACGAAATGTGCTCTCCGTGCTCTCGAACCACTGAAGGAGCCCAGTTGCTCCTTCCGTACCACTAAACTTGAGTGGTTTAGCCAAGTTAAAACTCTTGAAATTGAAAGGAGCATTGTTGTTGTTGTTGGCTTGGTTCCATTGAGCAAAGAGTTCGGGAATTGAGCAGCCATTTGCTGCGCAATGATTTCTGCCAGTTCGGCAGTCGCTATCTGATTTTCGCGTCAAGGAGGCATTCTAAAAGAGGAAACATGAAAGGAAATGAGTGAGATGTTTGGGTGAAAAGAATGAGATGATGTAAAAATTGATAATGGCAAAGATGGTGGTCATTTGTTTGTTACCACAAGGTAAACAAACGACACATTGTGACTAATCAAAGTAAATGGGTGAAAAATAATGTATCGCGAAGACATGCTCGCCTGTAAGTGAACACTCACCCCAAGAGTTCCTAGGTAAGAGTGACTGATCCGATTAAGTGGATTTGTATGAACACTCTAGCCTTAGACAGAAAACCCAGGGTACAGGCATTCACTCTTCCAGTTTGCACGTGTTCACACTATTTAGAACCCAAAACTTTGACGAGATTTTGAAAATTTGAAAGGTACAAGGCCAAAAATCAAACTAGAAGGGTTCAAAACCTTACAACAGAGGGTTCAAAACCTAGTAATCAATCATCCTAGAACAGATGATTAGTTTTCAAAGGGGATTCAAACTTGATGTTCCCGTTGTGGTTATCACCTAAGGATAGGTGAAGTGCATGTTTTAAAATCTAAACACAAGATAACTTGTGTTGGGGTCCTAGAAAGGTTATAGTCTAGGTCAAAGCATTACGAATAACCTAATTCCCTATAACCATTGGCTCTGATACCAACTCTTCAGTCACACCCCGACCACGTAAAACATCAAATCGTGGCGGAAACGTCGGGGAGTGTTGTAACAGAATTATTGTTTCACAACCATGGCATACAAAGTTATATTTTATTTATCAAACAAGCGAGTTACATTGTCTTTTAAACGAAGGAAACAAAGTACACAACATCAACTAAACTAATCTTGCTTCTTTTATTGTCACTAAGGCCCGAGTCCACCCTAGTGTATCCCGATCAAACCTATGCACATGCTCCTGAAACACATGTGAAAATAGGTACGTCAGCATAAAAATGCCTGTGAGATACATAGGTTTTATGAAACTAGGATTCGTGACTTGGGTTTTAAAAGAAAGGTTTTAATAAAAATTAGTCATGATCTTGTTAAGTGTTTTCTTTTATAAATCGTATGAAAACTTGATAAGAAATCGGATTATATAAAAGAAAGGTGTATGGTTAATGAAATAACCAAGTAAAATGAGTTTATATAAAATAAACTGTTTTGTAAAACAATGTCTTGTGAAAAATATGTTATTTGTGTAAAATGTAATATGTCTATACTGAAATGATTTAAATAACGCTACGATATGTAATATTATACAAACACTTATATATAGGATGTACCAGCGGCGTATCCACCATGTTTGTATCATATTACACACGCCTCGTTACTCAAACCATTTACCCAAACCAACCACCAATGTAAATTGTTCATGTATAAATCAATTGTCAAGTGTTATTGTGTAAACCATATCAAAATGTCCATGTCTAATGTAAATCATCAAATGTGTATATCAATGTCAAAATGTTTATGTTTAATGTAAATCATATAATGTTATCCAAAAATATCATGTATGGCATGTGAAATATATCAACTAAACCATAGGTAAAATGCACAAAAACAGGGTATTGAATTAAACATAGTTTAAGTCAAAGTTATGTTTTGTGGTACAAATGCATGCTATACTGATACAAACATCTATGCGGTATTGTTATAATGCATACACTCAAGCCTTGTGACTGTGGAGATAGACCTTTAAACAAATTAAAGGTTTATCTAAGTTATGTGTATCGAATTCGGTCATTCCTTCCATCCAAACATACCTAGGATGTCAGGAACGGGAGTTGTCAATTCCTATGGTACCACTACCTACTAACGAACGGCGTAGCTAATGTTAATGAATGTATATTGTCCCATTTGAACAAACCAAATGTCATACCAAAATGTAAACATGTGAAAACAATGCACTAAGTATGTAATCAAATGAACATACATAGCGTGAAATGTAATGTAAAACAATGTACTAAATATGCACACAATGGGCATACATAGCATGAAATGTAATGTAAAACAATGTACTAAATATGCACACAATGGGCATACATAGCATGAGATGTAATGTAAAACAATGTACTAAATATGCACACAATGGGCATACATAGCATGAAATGTAATGTAAAACAATGTACTAAATATGCACACAATGGGCATACATAGCATGAAATGTAATGTAAAACAATGTACTAAATATGCACACAATGGGCATACATAGCATGAACATAATGAAATCATGTACTATAAGTGTACTATTGAACATAACAAACATATAATATGAAAACATGGAAACGCATGAAAGTAACAAGTAGGCACATGTGTTTCACCCCAAAATGTTTGCAAAACAGTAAAAGAGGGGTCTATGTACTCACTTGAGATTGCTCAGAAGTCCTAAGATAACCACCAAGCAAAGCTAGAGATCACGGAATCAAACGACACCTAATATAGGTAACTATGTTAATAAACCGGACCTATATCGGAGGATCGGATAGAATGAGGGCTCGTAAACCAAATGAGTATGGGAACTCATGTAGTATGGTTTAACAAAGCCTACATACTAAATGAAACCTAGCCTAAGTGCTTACGACCCATTACGACCCGCTTAGGTAGCTTATGCTACTTTAACGCGTCGTTCGCGTAAAACGCGTTTGGAACGCCTAAGTGGTCCTATGACAAGTAAAATATGCCTTAACATATCTAATATTGTTACCAAATCAGTTTAGATACCAAAAGTTATGTTACATATGCTTAAAATGAATTTTGGCGTAAAAAGGGCATTTTGGTAATTTACCTAAGGCATATAAACTACCTATCATACAACTACTTAAACGAAGCGACCATAAGGTATAACCTCGGAAGGTTATTCCCTATATAATATGGTCACCTAATGTGTTTGGTTGGATCCTAATGATCGACCAATGGGTCGGGTTCGAAGGTATAAGCGATTTATTAGATCGCTTAACCTTACGACCCTAGACAAGGTGGTAATCAGTAGGCATAGTCACAAGGGACTATAACCATCGTGATTACACTCACGTTGCGAAGTTCAAATGAACTTCTCATTGACCATAAACTGGTCAATGCAGAAAGTCAAACAAAGTTTGACTTTCGGACTCGAAAAGCAATAAAAGAACGAAGGAATACTTACAAAGGGTCCCCGTAAGATTGATAATCCAAGTATTCTCAGGTATGAGGTGATGAAACACCCCAACTTAGAGAAATCTCAGATTTCAATTGGGTTTTGCAATGAATGGGGTGGGTATTTATAGATTTCGGTTCACCGTTAGGATCGTTTCTTGGAGAAGAGGGAATGATCACATCCCTACACTTGTTGGCAAGCTCATGTACATCATATTGGCCCCCCATAAGAAGGAAACAACACTTGGAATTGGATTGGGAGTGCTAAACAGCTGTTAACAGCTGTTAAAAATGGCTTTTGCTGATCAGAAGGGGCCTCGCGTGACGCGAAGGGGGCTAGGTGTCACGCTAAGGTCCCTCTGTTCAGCAACCAGTTTCCAAAGCTTCTAATTCAGTCCCCGTTGTGTATTAAGGCTATTTCCGACATGTTTAAGGCTCGTGAAGCCATTTTCAAGGCCCTAAAATGATGCCTAAACATTGTGGACATGAAACATGCTCCAAAATATCCCGAATGTTGGTTCGTTTGGTCGTACGATCGCGATGTTCGCTTAATTACGACGGAATGCGCATAAGCGCGAAAAACGATCCAAATTGCGCGACGAATGGATTTTTCTTATGCCAAACACTAAAACAAAATATTTTAGTGCTTACATAAATTTTTGGATGTCCGGATATATTCAGAACGTAAGTTATGCGCGAAAATGCAAACTTGTGCACTTTTTGACGCTTTTAGTCCCTGAATGACCCAAAAGTTTATTTTAGCACACCGAACCATTCAAAGCCTATTTCTAAGCTATGTAAAGGATATTTATGGTATGTTTAACTTATGGTCATGTTCCGGAATGTCTGTTACAGTTTAAATTGGCATACTTTCGCAGTTTGTCAAATTTAGTCCCTGTAAGCGAATTAACTTGTTTTTGCCATACCAAAGCCTTTAAAACTTATTTCTAAGTTATGTAAAGGTTATTTAAGGTATGTTAAGTATATGTTGATGTTCCGGAGTATTTTTCGCATTAAACTGATTACGTTTACGCACTAGTTTGCGTATAACTCTCCAGAAAGCGATATAGAGTTTGAAATTGAACAAAAGTTAAAACATGAAAAATGTCAAACATAAATAAACAAACATTGGGATCAAATAACTTTGTTTTATTGATAACCAAACTATTCACAATGATTACAAGCACAGATGTTACAGTCTCCCCTACTTGTGGAAATTTCGTCCCGAAATTTATTTAGAGGAAACTCGTGGGAAAAGATGCGGATATTTCGCCTTCATTTGATCTTCGCGTTCCCAAGTAACCTCGGGTCCACGTTTAGCTTCC
This sequence comes from Helianthus tuberosus, assembly GCA_030545235.1. Taxonomy (NCBI): domain Eukaryota; kingdom Viridiplantae; phylum Streptophyta; class Magnoliopsida; order Asterales; family Asteraceae; genus Helianthus; species Helianthus tuberosus. The sequence continues at coordinate 25,064,171 of CM060420.1, read as the reverse complement.
TAGAGAACTTTGACCAAAGGAATACGCTTGCGTTTGAGCCACTTGACTTCACGTTCCATGATTTCCACTGGCTTCTCAACAAATTTCAGTGTTTTATCAACACAAATTTCGTCAAGTGGTATGTGGAGGTTCTCATCAGCTAAACACTTCTTGAGATTGGATACATGAAAGGTTGGATGAACATTTCCATGTTCAGGAGGTAACTCAAGTCTGTAGGCTACCTTACCGATTCTTTCGACGATCTTGAATGGTCCAACGTATCTAGGTGCAAGTTTTCCTTTCTTTCCAAATCTGATCACACCTTTCCAAGGTGAGACCTTAAGTAATACTCGATCACCGACTTGAAATTCCAAGGGCTTGCGTTTTGGGTCCGCGTAACTCTTTTGACGGCTTCTAGCTGTCTGAAGGTTATCACGAACTTTCTTAATCTTATCAGTTGTCTCTAAAATGAGGGCAGGTCCAGTAAGCTGAGCCTCACCGATCTCATTCCAGCAGACTGGTGAACAACATTTTCGACCATAGAGAGCCTCGAAAGGAGCCATGTTGATGCTGGAGTGATAACTGTTGTTGTAGGAGAATTCAATCAACGGAAGCTGTGAATCCCAACTACCACCAAAATCGATCACACAAGCTCTAAGCATATCCTCCTGAGTCTGGATTGTTCTTTCAGATTGACCATCCGTTTGCAGATGATAAGCTGTGCTCAGGTTAAGTTGGGTCCCCATAGCAGATTGAATGGTTCTCCAAAAATGAGAAGTGAAACGAGCATCTCTGTCAGAAATGATGTTCAAAGGAACACCATGTCGAGCTACAATTTCATCCACATAGATTTTAGCAAGTTTGTCAGCAGGAAAATCCTCACGGACTGGCAAGAAATGCGCGGACTTAGTGAGACGATCAACAACTACCCAGATGGCATCATGACCTTTCTTTGTGCGCGGAAGTTTGGTAATGAGATCCATAGTAATGTTTTCCCATTTCCAAACTGGGATATCTGGTTGCACCAATAAACCCGAAGGACATTGATGTTCAGCCTTAACCTTAAGATAAGTAAGGCATTTTGATACATATAAGGCAATGTCTTTCTTCATACCAGGCCACCAATACTGAATACGAAGATCCTTATACATCTTATCTGAGCCAGGATGAATAGAATAACGAGACTTATGGGCTTCATCCATAAGCAAGGTGCGAAGGTTATCTTGGCTTGGGACCCACAAACGGTCCATGAAGTAGTACGATCCATTGTCCTTCAGTTCTAAATCAGGTGTTATGTGATAGGGAAATTCCTTATCCATCAAACCTTGTGAAACACAAGTGTGTTGAGCCTGAGAAATGTGTGCTTGGATATCGGATCGAGCTTGAATAACAGATTGAACACGAACACAATGAAGCTTAGTACGTTCCTTACGACTCAATGCATCGGCTACGACATTCGCCTTACCAGGATGGTAGCGAATTTCGCAGTCATAGTCGTTTAGAAGCTCGACCCAACGTCGTTGCCTCATGTTGAGTTCTTTCTGGTTGAAGATATGCTGAAGACTTTTGTGGTCAATGAAAACCACACATTTTGTTCCATACAAATAGTGTCTCCAGATCTTAAGAGCGAAGACAACTACACCCAACTCAAGATCATGAGTGGTGTAGTTTTTCTCATGTATCTTCAACTGCCTCGATACATATGCTATAACTTTGTTCCTTTGCATCAGAACACAGCCAAGACCCAATTTAGATGCATCGCAATAAATGACGAAATCATCATTGCCCTCAGGCAAAGTCAGAACAGGCGCGTCACAAAGATTTTGCTTCAAGTTTTGAAAAGCTTCCTCTTGTTTGAATCCCCAATCAAAGGGCTTGTTCTTCTGAGTTAGAGCAGTTAGAGGAACTGCAATATTTGAGAAGTTCTCAATAAAGCGGTGGTAATAACCCGCTAGACCAAGAAAAGAACGAACTTCAGTAGGAGTGGTAGGCGTATCCCAATCCTTGATCGCACTGATCTTGGAGGGATCTACATGAATACCTTGTTCGTTGACAATATGTCCTAAGAATTGAACCTCTTTAAGCCAGAATTCACACTTGGAGAATTTGGCGAAAAGTTGCTCTTTCTTTAGAAGTTCCATAGTAAGACGAAGATGTTGCTCGTGATCAGCTCGCGTCTTAGAGTATATCAAGATGTCATCAATAAAAACAATGACGAACTGATCCAAATAAGGCTTGCAGACCCTATTCATTAAGTCCATGAAAACAGCAGGAGCATTAGTCAAACCAAATGGCATGACTGTGAACTCATAATGCCCATAACGAGTGCGTAACGCTGTCTTGGGAATATCTTCTTCATGCACACGAAGTTGATGATATCCAGATCGCAGATTGATCTTCGAAAAATAAGAAGCGCCTTGTAACTGATCAAAGAGATCATCAATGCGAGGTAGGGGATATCGATTCTTGATGGTAAGCTTGTTAAGCTCACGATAATCGATACACATCCTAAAAGATCCATCCTTCTTCTTGACAAAAAGAACGGGAGCACCCCAAGGTGAAAAGCTAGGACGGATAAAACCTTTGTCAGAGAGTTCCTGAAGCTGCTTAGACAACTCTTGCATCTCAGACGGTGCAAGACGGTATGGAGCTCTGGCAATGGGATTTGCACCAGGTACGAGATCAATACGGAACTCGACTTGGCGTGCTGGGGGTAGACCAGGTAAATCTTCAGGGAATACTTCAGAATAATCCCGAACAACAGGAATATCTTGAATAGACTTACCTTTGCCTTTATCTGCTGTGACATGTGCCAAGAGGGCCACATAATTCTTTCGCAGATACTTCCGAGCTTTAAAACAAGACATGAGTTTGAGACCACCAGCAGGTTTCTCACCACGAACCTGTAGGATCTCACCTGTCGAAAGCGGCACACGAACAATCTTCTCAAAACAAACTACCTCTGCGCGATGCTTGGCTAACCAATCCATACCCACAATAACGTCGAAGCTTCCAAGTTGCATAGGCGTGAGGTTAATAGGAAAAAGATGATCGTTAAGGTTCAACTGGCAGTTGCGAAGAACAGAATCAAGAATAATGGGTTCACCACTAGCAACCTCTACTGTCAAAGGTTTACCTAGTTTCGTTCTAGACACGTGAAGTAATGGCTCAAAAGATAATGACACAAAACTCTTATCGGCACCCGAATAAAAAAGAACAGATGCAGGCTGATTATTAATAAAGAACGTATCGTTCACCACTTCATTGTCTGCCTGTGCCTCTTGTGCGTTCATGTTGAAGACTCGCCCTCGAGCCTGAGCCTGATTCTGATTTGGATTCGCATTCACCAATCTTGGACACTGATTACGGTAGTGGGTCAGATCCCCACAGTTGTAACAAGAACCTGGCGGGTAGTGTGGTCGTGCAGCTTGACCTTGTTGCTGAGCAGGAGGCTGAGCAATTCGTTGAGCCGGGTTCTGAACTGCCCAATTCTGAGCAAACCGACAAACATCGGCAAGATGACCTGACTTCCCACAGTTAGTACAGAAACGGCACGGATGATGCGGCTGATGGTGACTGTTGCATCTATTGCACAAAGGTGCATTCCCTGTATAGGGCTTTTTCGCTGAAGGCTGTGCGGGTTGGTTGGGAGCTGCCTGGTTAGCTTGGGCAGTGACAGCAAAATTTTGGGAAGCCTTACGCTTCCTTGACCTTTTCGAAGAACCAGAATCCTTACCCTTCTTTTTTTTGACCTTTCTTGCTATCTTCTTTGTCAGACGCTTGCTTCTTACCTTTGTCACCCTTTTATGCAGCTTTCCCTTTCGAACCTGCGACTCAGTCAATGTCGCTGCTAACTCGATCGCCTGACGGAGTGTGGTAGGGTTACTACCAGTAATGATGTCTTGTACTGAGTCAGGTAGACCATCGATGTACCTTTCGATAGCCTTGTCGAGTGGGGTAACCATTGTTGGGCATAGAAGACTCAACTCCTCAAACCTATCAGTATACGCCCGATGCTCACCACTATCTTGTTTCAAGTCATCGAACTCTCTCTCCAAAGCTTGCTATTCTTGACGAGGACAAAACTCCCTTATCATAAGGGCCCTAAGTTCGGCCCAAGCTTGTGCTAGAGCAACTTCTGCACCACGGTCTCTCATTACCCCGTTCCACCATGTGAGAGCCCTCTTCTGAAACACACTCGAAGAAAACTCGACCTTGCGATTATCCGGACACTGAACATGACAAAATGTGCTCTCCGTGCTCTCGAACCACTGAAGGAGCCCAGTTGCTCCTTCCGTACCACTAAACTTGAGTGGTTTAGCCAAGTTAAAACTCTTGAAATTGCAAGGAGCATTGTTGTTGTTGTTGGCTTGGTTCCATTGAGCAAAGAGTTCGGGAATTGAGCAGCCATTTGCTGCGCAATGATTTCTGCCAGTTCGGCAGTCGCTATCTGATTTTCGCGTCGACGAGGCATTCTAAAAGAGGAAACATGAAAGGAAATGAGTGAGATGTTTGGGTGAAAAGAATGAGATGATGCAAAAATTGATAATGGCAAAGATGGTGGTCATTTGTTTGTTACCACAAGGTAAACAAACGACACATTGTGACTAATCAAAGTAAATGGGTGAAAAATAATGTATCGCGAAGACATGCTCGCCTGTAAGTGAACACTCACCCCAAGAGTTCCCAGGTAAGAGTGACTGATCCGATTATGTGGATTTGTATGAACACTCTAGCCTTAGACAGAAAACCCAGGGTACAGGCATTCACTCTTCCAGTTTGCATGTATTCACACTATTTAGAACCCAAAACTTTGACTAGATTTTGAAAATTTGAAAGGCACAAGGCCAAAAATCAAACTAGAAGGGTTCAAAACCTTACAACAGAGGGTTCAAAACCTAGTAATCAATCATCCTAGAACAGATGATTAGTTTTCAAAGCGGATTCGAACTTGATGTTCCCGTTGTGGTTATCACCTAAGGATAGGTGAAGTGCATGTTTTAAAATCTAAACACAAGATAACTTATGTTGGGGTCCTAGAAAGGTTATAGTCTAGGTCAAAGCATTACTAATAACCTAATTCCCTATAACCATTGGCTCTTATACCAACTCTTCTGTCACACCCCGACCACGTAAAACATCAAATCGTGGCGGAAACGTCGGGGAGTGTTGTAACAGACTTATTGTTTCACAACCATGGCATACAAAGTTATATTTTATTTATCAAACAAGCGAGTTACATTGTCTTTTAAACGAAGGAAACAAAGTACACAACATCAACTAAACTAATCTTGCTTCTTTTATTGTCACTAAGGCCCGAGTCCACCCTAGTGTATCCCGATCAAACCTATGCACATGCTCCTGAAACACATGTGAAAATAGGTACGTCAGCATAAAAATGCCTGTGAGATACATAGGTTTTATGAAAATAGGATTCATGACTTGGGTTTTAAAAGAAAGGTTTTAATAAAAATTAGTCATGAATCTTGTTAAGTGTTTTCTTTTATAAATCGTATGAAAACTTGATAAGAAATCGGATTATATAAAAGAAAGGTGTATGGTTAATGAAATAACCAAGTAAAATGAGTTTATATAAAATAAACTGTTTTGTAAAACAATGTCTTGTGAAAAATATGTTATTTGTGTAAAATGTAATATGTCTATACTGAAATGATTTAAATAACGTTACGATATGTAATATTATACAAACACTTATATATAGGATGTACCAGCGGCGTATCCACCGTGTTTGTATCATATTACACACGCCTCGTTACTCAAACCATTTACCCAAACCAACCACCAATGTAAATTGTTCATGTATAAATCAATTGTCAAGTGTTATTGTGTAAACCATATCAAAATGTCCATGTCTAATGTAAATCACCAAATGTGTATATCAATGTCAAAATGTTTATGTTTAATGTAAATCATATAATGTTATCCAAAAATATCATGTATGGCATGTGAAATATATCAACTAAACCATAAGTAAAATGCACAAAAACAGGGTATTGAATTAAACGTAGTTTAAGTCAAAGTTATGTTTTGTGGAACAAATGCATGCTATACTGATACAAACATCTATGCGGTATTGTTATAATGCATACACTCAAGCCTTGTGACTGTGGAGATAGACCTTTAAACAAATTAAAGGTTTATCTAAGTTATGTGTATCGAATTCGGTCATTCCTTCCATCCAAACATACCTAGGATGTCAGGAACGGGAGTTGTCAATTCCTATGGTACCACTACCTACTAACGAACGGCGTAGCTAATGTTAATGAATGTATATTGTCCCATTTGAACAAACCAAATGTCATACCAAAATGTAAACATGTGAAAACAATGCACTAAGTATGTAATCAAATGAACATACATAGCGTGAAATGTAATGTAAAACAATGTACTAAGTATGCACACAATGGACATACATAGCATGAAATGTAATGTAAAACAATGTACTAAATATGCACACAATGGGCATACATAGCATGAAATGTAATGTAAAACAATGTACTAAATATGCATACAATGGGCATACATAGCATGAAATGTAATGTAAAACAATGTACTAAATATGCACACAATGGGCATACATAGCATGAAATGTAATGTAAAACAATGTACTAAATATGCACACAATGGGCATACATAGCATGAACACAATGAAATCATGTACTATAAGTGTACTATTGAACATAACAAGCATATGATATGAAAACATGGAAAAGCATGAAAGTAACAAGTAGGCACATGTGTTTTACCCCAAAATGTTTGGAAAACAGTAAAAGAGGGGTCTATGTACTCACTTGAGATTGCTCAGAAGTCCTAAGATAACCACCAAGCAATGCTAGAGATCACGGAATCAAACGGCACCTAATATAGGTAACTATGTTAATAAACCGGACCTATATCGGAGGATCGGATAGAATGAGGGCTCGTAAACCAAATGAGTATGGGAACTCATGTAGTATGGTTTAACAAAGCCTACATACTAAATGAAACCTAGCCTAAGTGCTTACGACCCATTACGGCCCGCTTAGGTAGCTTATGCTACTTTAACGCATCGTTCGCGTAAAACGCGTTCGGAACGCCTAACTAGTCCTATGACAAGTAAAATATGCCTTAACATATCTAATATTGTTACCAAATCAGTTTAGATACCAAAAGTTATGTTACATATGCTTAAAATGAATTTTGGCGTAAAAAGGGCATTTTGGTAATTTACCTAAGGCATATAAACTACCTATCATACAACTACTTAAACGAAGCGACCATAAGGTATTATTCCCTATATACTATGGTCACCTAATGTGTTTGGCCGGATCCTAATGATCGACCAATGGGTTGGGTTCGAAGGTATAAGCGATTTACTAGATCGCTTACCCTTACGACCCTAGACAACGTGGTAATCAGTAGGCATAGTCACAAGGGACTATAACCATCGTGATTACGCTCACGTTGCGAAGTTCAAACAAACTTCGCATTGACCATAAACTGGTCAATGCATAAAGTCAAACAAAGTTTGACTTTCGGACTCAAAAAGCAATAAAAGAACGAAGGAATACTTACAAAGGGTTCCCGCAAGATTGATAATCCAAGTATTCTCAGGTATGAGGTGATGAAACACCCCAACTTAGAGAAATCTAAGATTTCAAGTGGGTTTTGTAATGAATGGGGTGGGGTATTTATAGATTTCGGTTCACCGTTAGGATTGTTTCTTGGAGAAGAGGGAATGATCACATCCCTACACTTGTTGGCAAGCTCATGTACATCATATTGGCCCCCCATAAGCAGGAAACAACACTTGGAATTGGATTGGGAGTGCTAAACAGTTGTTAACAGCTGTTAAAAATGGCTTTTGCTAATCAGAAGGGGCCTCGCGCGACGCCAAGGGGGCTAGGTGTCACGCTAAGGTCTCTTTGTTCAGCAACCAGTTTCCAAAGCTTCCAATTCAGTCCTCGTTGTGTATTAAGGCCATTTCTGACATGTTTAAGGCTCGTGAAGCCATTTTCAAGGCCCTAAAATGACGCCTAAACATTGTGGACATGAAACATGCTCAAAAATATCCCGGATGTTGGTTCGATTGGTCGTACGATTGCGATGTTCGCTTAATTACGACGGAATGCGCATAAGCGCGAAAAACGATCCAAATTGCGCGACGAATGGATTTTTCTTATGCCAAACACTAAAAAAATATTTTAGTGCTTACATAAATTTTTGGATGTCCGGGTATATTCAGAACGTAAGTTATGCGCGAAAATGCAAACTTGTGCACTTTTTGACGCTTTTAGTCCCTGAATGACCCAAAAGTTTATTTTTTCAAAGCCTATTTCTAAGCTATGTAAAGGATATTTATGGTATGTTTAACTTATGGTCATGTTCCGTAATGTCTGTTACAGTTTAAATTGGCATACTTTCGCAGTTTGTCAAATTTAGTCCCTGTAAGCGAATTAACTTGTTTTTGCCATACCAAAGCCTTGAAAACTTATTTCTAAGTTATGTAAAGGTTATTTAAGGTATGTTAAGTATATGTTGATGTTCCGGAGTATTTTTCGCATTAAACTGATTACGTTTACGCGCCAGTTTCCGTATAACTCTCCAGAAAGCGATATAGAGTTTGAAATTGAACAAAAGTTAAAACATGAAAAATGTCAAACATAAATAAACAAAAAATGGGATCAAATAACTTTGTTTTATTGATAACCAAACTGTTCACAATGATTACAAGCACAGATGTTACAATTTCGCACGAAATTACATGGTTATTTCGTACGAAATTACTATTTCGTGTGAAAGTAATTTCGCTTGAGTTATTCCATGCGAAATTACCTTACCTATAAATAGGTGCCTTGTCTTCGTCATTTGTAACGAAATTACATTCCGGTTTGAGAGCCGAAGTGCTGCCGAAGTGTCTACTCGCTGTAAAACTTTGTCAAATCTATCTAAAGACAGTTTAAAGTGTATATCTAGCTAACTTGGAATTGATACGTCTGTTTCCGCCTTTCGTATTAATCAAAAACTCTTCTGATCGACTCATTCGGGTCAGAAAACGATCCTACAAGTGGTATCAGAGCCTGGAGGAAGAGTTCATACCAATTCAGCTGAAATTCTGATTTCTACACCTTCTTTTCAAAGTTGACCGTGAAATCTTGGTCAAAATGTCTTGAATTTCACATATTTTAGGCGCAATTATGTTTTAACAAACCCTTGAAAGTTTCAGACCTAAAATCGGACAAAAACTTGATCAATTTTAACAAAATCAGCTCGAGATGATGACATAAGCAGTATTTCGCCCAAAATAAACTTATTTCGCACCAAGTTGGAATTTCGTTTGAGTATTTCGTACAAAATTAGTTGATTTCGCTTGAAACCGGATTTCGTTTGGTAATTTCGCATGAAATTACCTATTTCGTGTGAAGATTCTGATTCGTTTGAGTTGGTATTTCGTTTGAAACTGTATTGCAGGTTATTTCGCTTGAGGAATTTCATTTGAAAGATTGTTTTGTGAAATTTGTTACCGAATCATGGAAGAGGAATTTTATAACGCATTTGCTACTGCCCTGACTACTCCTACTGCCATTGCTTAGAACATGAACATGGAAAATGAAACTGGAACTTTACAAAAACCCCCGAAACTAATGAGCATTGAAGAGTATTATGGTTGGAAAGATCAATTTGAAAACTGGGTTCAAGCAATTCATTTGAGATCTTGGGTGTGTATTGAGAAGAAATATGTTAAACCTCGTACAGATATAGGAGTTATCAAAATTATTTATGAATTTTCAGACAAAGAAAGAAATATGTAAAAAGCAGAAAAGATGATGATCAGTTTACTCCAGCAAGCTATTAATGAAGACATCTTCGTCTTACTTCAACATGAAAATACTTGACGTTCAATTTGGGAAGCTCTCCGAATTAAGTTTGAGGGAAGTGAGAAGATGATCAAGAGTAAAAAATCATTGTTAAAGAAAGAATTTGATTTATTTTCAAGTCTGCCAGGAGAAGATACAAAGAAATTGATTGAAAGATATTGTCATTTAGTAAGGTCAATGTCATTGTTAGGTATCAACAAAGATCGTGAGGAATGGGTTGACAAATTAGCTGATGCTTTACCTCAGAAAGAATGGGGTACATTTTTTATGATATTAAAGAATACTGGTGAATATGATGGTTTGATAATTTCCCAGTTCATTGAGAAGATTGAAGGACAAGATCTTGAACAACAAAAGATTGCAAGAATGAACAATCCAAGTGCACAACAAGATGTTAAGATGTACTACAAAGGGAGTGTTGTAACACCCGTTCTTATAAATCAAGGTTTAACGTGTATTTTTCGTTAATAATCATGTAATTAATGATTATATATACATCGGAAATACGGGTTTGTTAAAAACTTTTACAATTTAAGTGATATACATAATGTGATTTAAATCGCCGTTTAGAATAAAGACAAACAATGTTGCGGAAGCTTTGTTTAATGTGTGTTCGGTTCTTGCTCGATGCTCGATCTTCATCCGGGACTCTCGACATTCACCTGTGATCAAAACCAACTTAAAGGTCAGTTTTGAAAATTAATTAAACTAATACAACGGGGAAATTATGTAAATCCAACATTGATAACAAGACCCAAAAACAATGTGCTTGAATTTGGCCTCCACCGTAACTTACGGTGGCACCGTAAGTTACGGTGGCCTCTGAATAAAAGTTCTCCCACCGTAACACAGGTGGTAATCACCGTAACAAGTTCAGCCCCACCGTAACTTACGGTGGCACCGTAAGTTACGGTGGCCCCTGCATTCCAGCTTTCCATTTTGCTGTTTCTGATACGAAAACTTCCGTATCTTTCAAACCGCGTGTCCGTTTGACCTACCGTTTCTTCCTACGTGTTTGTAATTTAATTCTCCATCAAATGGAGTTAAAATCCGACACCCGGTTTAACAAAATTCCAGACTTTTAAGTCTTCGGTTTACTACCCTCTTTACCAAATATTGACCCGTTCATGTTTTTACCAAATCAACTTATTTTTTTGACCTCCATTCCTTACGAACCCAATATTTCCAACATTTTCTTATCATATTAGGTTTCAATCACGGGTTCCTACGCGCTATTGACCCGTCTTTACTTATAGTCTTATTTTGACCCGTTAAGGGTATTTATGTCCTTTTTAAACATAATTTACGCCCATTTCTCTTATGCATCATAATTCCACCCGTTCGTAACGAAATGTCTTCCACCACAAATATGATTGTGGTGGATTTAATGAAATAGACTAACTATTATGAGTTTTATCTCCTGGATATGTCATTTTACGGCAAGACGTATTTGAGGCATTTAACCCTTAAAAATTTTTGCCTTCAAATTTTATACGCACCTAAGAGTTACAAAATAATAATATAAGTTTCTAAACAACCTTTATGGGTCGTTTTCCCAATTTACCCTTCAAGGGCATTTTAGTCAACATTAGCCCCTCATTGACTACGAAGGACTTTCGCTACTTATTTGACCATAAGGTTTATTAACCACAACTATATTTATACGTACCTGGCTTGAGTCAACCTAATGACCCGTTTCGACACCTTGCTTTTATTACCGATATTCTTATGGCGACGCAATTACCCAAAATTACTATTCGCCCCTGTAAACACATGACTTGACAACCACATTAGTTAATTTTGTCAAATGGCGTTATTCCCGCCATTTGACCCGTTCGGCCTATATATAACTCAACATTTTCATAGGTAACGAAAACATGGTTTTTAATTACCAATCACACATCCGACCCATTTCGGATTTTCTCACTAGATCCCTTTCTTTCTAAGTCAATTTCTTATATTCTTAACTCATTCGGCTTACGCTATGGGTGTCTTTTGAAACTTATTTTACTTTAGTCAATACTTGACCAAATTTCCATTTTTACCCATTTTCCTTTACTAGTTACGCTATAAGGTAACTTTAAGAAAAACTTGCAAATTCTTAACCAATTCGTAACTAATTTACCATTTTGCCTCTTTCACCATTACTCATGGTTTAAAACATTTTTATTGGTTCCGACTCATTTCGTTTCGTGTCGGAACCCATGATTCGATCCTAATCCTTTATTGTATTCATCGTTTATAAAAAAAATAAACACATATACTACAAGTAGGTGTATGTTTTACTTACCTCGCATCCGAAGCACGCTTTTCCCTCTTATTTGCTTCGTTTGACCCGCTTTCTTTCCAAGCGTCCACCTAGCTTGTCAAGCGTCAAACTATCATCATAATTCGTAAGACGGTTAGTTTAGTCATTATCACATACGACTATTCCATCTTACAAAGTCTATGTTGGAACTACTATCCGACTTCAATGTTGGTTTATTTGACTTTCAATAGTCAACTAACTTCAATCATATTACACGCACAATAAGTTCAATTCAACATCACGTTTAGAACTCATATTATTTCGTATTACACGTAGTTAGTCGAGTTAGCCAATTACGTGTTTCTTTCGTAATTTCATTATGTCAACATTCATTCGGGCATTTTAACAAACACCCAGTGGGCGTAATTTTACATATTTGCTAACTAGTTCATAACTAGTTATTTTTACCAAGATTTACACCACAATCAAATCTCTATGTCTAGTCTTCATGAACTACACATCATATTTTCATAAATCAGTTTCTAACCATCAATTTACACTAATTTAGCATTCTACATCTTAGTGTTTATCATTTTCTCACAAGACCCATGAATCACCTTCAATGTGTTCATGAAATTTTTCAGAATTTAGCCATTATTTCTCATGTTATTGTCTAGGTTTTACTCCTAGACACCATATCAACCCTATTCTACCCAAATAGCAAACATGCAACATAAATTTCGAATTCTTATGTGTTCATCCAGATTTGAGATGGAACCAAAGTGGAAATTTTGACATACCTTATGATCCTTTCACTGAAGTGATCACTAATCTAAGCTTAGATTTCAATTTGGAGTCGATTTGGCTTCTCAATTGCTTGATTTTTGCTAGCTAGGGTTTGGGCATGGAACCCCCTGGCTCTCCTGCGATTCACGACCAGAACACACACTTAAAGTGTGTGTTTTGGTGTTAGATGTTTTATTTAATACAAACTTGCTTCAAGTTTGTCATCTTTGGTCCCTACACTTTACCAAGTTACATGTAGTGTGTTTTTAACAAATTGTCTTATCAGTATAAGACTTATGACTAACTAGGTCATTTATTCCCAGTTACTTTATCTTGTTTAAAAATCCGTTTTTCTTTTAAGTCCCGTTAACTCGGGCCCTTTTTATATACTTTTGTTTTCTCAAGTATTCTTTTCATTCTTTTAAATTAATATTAGGTTTATTTATTTGAGTCCTAATATTTACCGGGTTAATTTTTACCACTAACGGTATTTTACCCGTCTTTACTATTAACGTGGTTTGATTTCCAAACTCGTTTTTAGGATGTTACAAGTCTACCCCCCTTAGGGAGGTTTCGTCCTCGAAACCTTTTCTTACATAATTTATTGAGTTTAAACTCAATGTATTTGATCTAAGAAATCTTTTAAACATTACTTATACTTTTAACCAATTGTTAGTATTACCGGATAAGTAAGGTAACATCTTTTTGGTCACTTGTTGTCTACGTATCTCATACGACATAGTGCAACTTGAAATAACGTAATCTCGTTATTCCCACTAGTTTAGTTAATTTAGCGATATCCATCGCTTTCATATAATATCGAATTCTTTATGAATCCGTCACTTTGACCCGTTTAAAAGGTCTTTAGTGAAATCTTTCACTTTTAGCAACAATTTCTTTTGTTTTCAAATTCATTTATTCGGTTCAGTTATACCGAATCCACCTCTTACAAGCAACCATCTTACTTAGATGACCTTAACCGGTCTCACTAACTAGACTTATTAGTCCAGTTGCTTGTTACCGCTCACTTGGTGATAATGTGATTCCACTTCACAATGCATTTTTTTGACCGTGATCGTGTCACGTCATGTTTAATTTATATCAACCTTTCATTTTTGAAAATACCACTTTTCGAATATATCGTCTTGCACCTATCGATGTTAAGACCCATACTCTTTGATATTTGTTATTTCCAAATTCGTCTTATAGTATTCATATTTGTTAAAACGTTGTTTCTTACTAAAACTGAATTTTAGTTTAACGTTTTTCCTTTTAACTATGTCAATTACTCATATTAAGGAAATTGACAACCCATAATTTATTCTTTTCCGTTCTCATTTTACGCGGGGAATCATGACTAGTTCCCTTGCTTTACACTATTGACCCGTAAGTTCTTTCACTTAGCCTCATAGGCTATTTCTTTAAATTTTTTTCACCTTCTTAAGGTGAGATATTAACAACTCGTTCCTTCTCTTTATGACCCGAGGGTCTTTTTGGTCCCGTAGACCTTAACACTGTGTTTAATCCCGTAGGTTATGATGATCCCGTAGATCATCTTTTATTCTTGTCTATATTCCAATGTATATATACATTTATAGCTTCAAGGCATCTCTTATTATGTTTGGAATCGTTTATTTTCGCTCTTGAACCTCAATTGACCTTGACCGTAGTCTAAGGCTTCATTTGTTTACTTCCGGACTAATCCTCCGACTTTATGACTTCTGACGTTATTTACGTGTCAGTTTGTTCTACGCTTACCGTTTCCCGGTTCATACTTATACTTCTATACAACCCATTACCCGGGTTCTTTTATCTTAACGTTCTTAATGCCCATAACCCTTTACATACGTCAGTTAACATCTCACACTTTTACTTATTCAGTCCGCGCCTACTTATATTAGTAAGCGTCATCATTTATTTAATTCGTTTGACTTGTTCGTTTGAAATTTCATCACTAGTGAACGTCAAATTTCATTCTTTGTTCGACCCATTCGACTTTTAACTAGCCGAACGAAATTTTTTATCAAAATTTATGTTTGCGAAAATTCTTGTCATCTTTTAGTCATGACTCATATCCCGAGTCTTTTGACTTTCTATTTCGCGTTCCTGTTTCTCAGTCTACGTATGCGTTTTAATCCTTACCCACCAACTGGGTGTTTTACCGAAGTCGCTATTATTGCAACCCTCCCGGTATGCATTAAGACCTCGTTACAATCTTACATTCCGACTTTGTCTTTAAGTTTGACGTTTTACAAAAACGACCCGTTAAGGGACATATTTTTGCATTTTCCGGGTTCGAGTGTAAGTACACTCCATCCCAATACTTGTCGAAATCATTTTACAGGCTTGCGTTTTCTGGGTTCGAGTGTAAGTACACTCCCTCCCAATACTTGTCTAATTCATTTTACATGCTTCTTTGGCCCTTCACTCGGGCTCATTATCCTGATGTAATACGCTTCCGTCACTCGGTTGTGCGCTTACATTATTATCAAATATTTTGCTTATCTGATTCATTTGGGTACTTTTTAATTAGTCCCATTCACCACGCCCTTACTACATCGGATGTAAACGTGTCCGCCATAAGAAGTTCATGGTATCATATGCCACTACTTACTTGGCCAGAGTAAGCGGTTAACACATGACATACCCGACCTTTTTATAGTTTTCACATTACGCCCTATGTAAGTAACTCCTCTATCTGTTTCCGTGGAAACAATATCCCGAATACATTTTCTATTCGGGTTTTTTCCAAGTTTTTAATCTACATATGCAACTTTCAATTTCTACTTATTTGTTGCATATTACTATTTGTGCGATTATTTAAAATGTGCACCTGGTAATGTTTGCCCCAACGGGCGTTCCTTGCCATTAACCTTTTTCGCGGTCGTTACGCGATTTAGTCCTCGGTGAGCATGCTCCTCTCGTCATACTTCGGACCGTTCCATCATCATATCCACAATTCGATTGACTCTCGTCGTCTTCAAACGTGAGTGTCCTTCAATTAAAACATCCACAAAGTTAGTAACGTCAACTTCAATAATCGCCCGTATTATAATACAAGGCTTTTTCTACTATACGCGTCAACGCGTGTATTTTCGTCAACTATATCAATCATTTTAATTGGGGTAACGTGTATCACACGATAGCCCTATGTGTTGTTTACAACACTTTAGCATGCTTAGCTATTAGCATACATGTACTTACCGGATTTGCGATCAAGCCTCAAACCGAACACCAATTCTTTATTAAGAGCATAAGGTTTAAGTCCAAGCATAGCTTTCCCGCCATACTTGAATCTCTTAAACCAAGGCTCTGATACCAACTTGTAACACCCGTTCTTATAAATCAAGGTTTAACGTGTATTTTTCGTTAATAATCATGTAATTAATGATTATATATACATCAGAAATACGGGTTTGTTAAAAACTTTTACAATTTAAGTGATATACATAATGTGATTTAAATCGCCTTTTAGAATAACGACAAACAATGTTGCGGAAGCTTTGTTTAATGTGTGTTCGGTTCTTGCTCGATGCTCGATCTTCATCCAGGACTCTCGACATTCACCTGTGATCAAAACCAACTTAAAGGTCAGTTTTGATAATTAATTAAACTAATACAATGGGGAAATTATGTAAATCCAACATTGATAACAAGACCCAAAAATAATGTGCTTGAATTTGGCCTCCACCGTAACTTACGGTGGCACCGTAAGTTACGGTGGCCTCTGAATAAAAGTTCTCCCACCGTAACACAGGTGGTAATCACCGTAACAAGTTCAGCCCCACCGTAACTTACGGTGGCACCGTAAGTTACGGTGGCCCCTGCATTCCAGCTTTCCATTTTGCCGTTTCTGATACGAAAACTTCCGTATCTTTCAAACCGCGTGTCCGTTTGACCTACCGTTTCTTCCTACGTGTTTGTAATTTAATTCTCCATCAAATGGAGTTAAAATCCGCCACCCGGTTTAACAAAATTCCAGACTTTTAAGTCTTCGGTTTACTACCCTCTTTACCAAATATTAACCCGTTCATGTTTTTACCCAATCAACTTATTTTTTTGACCTCCATTCCTTACGAACCCAATATTTCCAACATTTTCTTATCATATTAGGTTTCAATCACGGGTTCCTACGCGCTATTGACCCGTCTTTACTTATAGTCTTATTTTGACCCGTTAAGGGTATTTATGTCCTTTTTAAACATAATTTACGCCCATTTCTCTTATGCATCATAATTCCACCCGTTCGTAACGAAATGTCTTCCACCACAAATATGATTGTGGTGGATTTAATGAAATAGACTAACTATTATGAGTTTTATCTCCTGGATATGTCATTTTACGGCAAGACGTATTTGAGGTATTTAACCCTTAAAAATTTATGCCTTCAAATTTTATACGCACCTAAGAGTTACAAAATCATAATATAAGTTTCTAAACAACCTTTATGGGTCGTTTTCCCAATTTACCCTTCAAGGGCATTTTAGTCAACATTAGCCCCTCATTGACTACGAAGGACTTTCGCTACTTATTTGACCATAAGGTTTATTAACCACAACTATATTTATACGTACCTGGCTTGAGTCAACCTAATGACCCGTTTCGACACCTTGCTTTTATTACCGATATTCTTATGGCGACGCAATTACCCAAAATTACTATTCGCCCCTGTAAACACATGACCTGACAACCACATTAGTTAATTTTGTCAAATGGCGTTATTCCCGCCATTTGACCCGTTCGGCCTATATATAACTCAACATTTTCATAGGTAACGAAAACATGGTTTTTAATTACCAATCACACATCCGACCCATTTCGGATTTTCTCACTAGATCCCTTTCTTTCTAAGTCAATTTCTTATATTCTTAACTCATTTGGCTTAAGCTATGGGTGTCTTTTGAAACTTATTTTACTTTAGTCAATACTTGACCAAATTTCCATTTTTACCCATTTTCCTTTACTAGTTACGCTATAAGGTAACTTTAAGAAAAACTTGCAAATTCTTAACCAATTCGTAACTAATTTACCATTTTGCCTCTTTCACCATTACTCATGGTTTAAAACATTTTTATTGGTTCCGACTCATTTCGTTTCGTGTCGGAACCCATGATTCGATCCTAATCCTTTATTGTATTCATCGTTTATAAAAAAAATAAACACATATACTACAAGTAGGTGTAAGTTTTACTTACCTCGCATCCGAAGCACGCTTTTCCCTCTTATTTGCTTCGTTTGACCCGCTTTCTTTCCAAGCCTCCACCTAGCTTGTCAAGCGTCAAACTATCATCATAATTCGTAAGACGGTTAGTTTAGTCATTATCACATACGACTATTCCATCTTACAAACTCTATGTCGGAACTACTATCCGACTTCAATGTTGGTTTATTTGACTTTCAATAGTCAACTAACTTCAATCATATTACACGCACAATAAGTTCAATTCAACATCACGTTTAGAACTCATATTATTTCGTATTACACGTAGTTAGCCAATTACGTGTTTCTTTCATAATTTCATTATGTCAACATTCATTCGGGCATTTTAACAAACACCTAGTGGGCGTAATTTTACATATTTGCTAACTAGTTCATAACTAGTTATTTTTACCAAGATTTACACCACAATCAAATCTCTATGTCTAGTATTCATGAACTACACATCATATTTTCAGAAATCAGTTTCTAACCATCAATTTACACTAATTTAGCATTCTACATCTTTAGTGTTTATCATTTTCTCACAAAACCCATGAATCACCTTCAATGTGTTCATGAAATTTTTCAGAATTTAGCCATGATTTCACATGTTATTGTCTAGGTTTTACTCCTAGACACCATATCAACCCTATTCTACCCAAATAGCAAACATGCAACATAAATTTCGAATTCTTATGTGTTCATCCAGATTTGAGATGGAACCAAAGTGGAAATTTTGACATACCTTATGATCCTTTCACTGAAGTGATCACTAATCTAAGCTTAGATTTCAATTTGGAGTCGATTTGGCTTCTCAATTGCTTGATTTTTGCTAGCTAGGGTTTGGGCATGGAACCCCCTGGCTCTCCTGCGATTCACGACCAGAACACACACTTAAAGTGTGTGTTTTGGTGTTAGATGTTTTATTTAATACAAACTTGCTTCAAGTTTGTCATCTTTGGTCCCTACACTTTACCAAGTTACATGTAGTGTGTTTTTAACAAATTGTCTTATCACTATAAGACTTATGACTAACTAGGTCATTTATTCCCAGTTACTTTATCTTGTTTAAAAATCCGTTTTTCTTTTAAGTCCCGTTAACTCGTGCCCTTTTTATATACTTTTGTTTTCTCAAGTATTATTTTCATTCTTTTAAATTAATATTAGGTTTATTTATTTGAGTCCTAATATTTACCGGGTTAATTTTTACCACTAACGGTATTTTACCCGTCTTTTGGTTTGATTACCAAACCCGTTTTTAGGATGTTACAAGTGTTCAGAATACTGAATTAAGTCCGAAAATTCAAACTACTTTCAGTGCAGAAAATTCATCTAGATCAGTCAATCAAAGTCCAAATAGCAGCAGTGGATTTTCCTCATACTCAAGTGTTAATCCGAAGGAATCAACTTCAAGTCATCAATTTCAAAGTTCAAACAGTAGTAATGGTCAAATTTTACACTGCAACATTGCATTGCATCTTTAGAATGGTCAAAATTTTTCTGAAGAAATTGCTAAAAGTCATATGTCATTGCTTGCTACAGTATTGGAATCATATGAAGGGTTGGTTGCAGGAAGGATCGGAAATCCTATGTTGACAAAAGATGATTACGATCAGATCGATGTTGAGGAAATGGAGCTTATGGATATTAAATGGTGTTTAGCAAGTCTTCTGAGGAGAGCAGAAAAATTCAAAATGATTACAGGGAGAAATGATTTCTTGGATGCAAATGTTTCTACTTTGGGTTGTGATAAATCTAAAGTTACTTGTTTTCGATGCAGGGAGAAAGGTCATTTCAAGAGGGAATGTACCAATCGAGAAGCAAGTGGAGCAAAGAATTTGTTTGGTAGTAATGATTATTATCGAAAAGCCATATATCAACAAGTTGCTCATCAACCTTATCAACAAAAAGAACCACAAACTGCACATGCTAAAATGATCGAAGAAGCAAATAAGAAAGCTTATTATGGCATAATTGATCAAGATGATGAAAAAGTGGCAAAAGGCTTTAGCTGGGACAAATATATTCCACCTGATTCAAAAGTAGTTGCTCTCATTGCACAAATTGTTCAAGAACCAGATTTGATGAAAGAATGGATGAAAGCATTTGCTAATGATGAGAAGAATCAAGAAGATGAATCTAGTTCTTCAGATGATAGTTCAGAAAGTACTCAAGTGTTTGATCAATAATCAACTGATGATAGTGATGATGAGGAAGAGATGCATATTAATATTGCAAAAGCTCATTTATCTCCTGAAAGTTTTGAATTTTATTTTGCAGATAGATTGAAGAAGTTGAAGGAGAGACAAGCAGCAAAAGAATAGAAAAAGGTGAAATGTGAGAGTGTTGTTCAGGAAAAGAATTATGAACAAAGTGAAGAAGTTAAAGTTGCTGAAAAGGTGTTTGAAGCTGAGAAGGTAGTTGAAGTTGAGAAGATAATTGAAGTTGAAAAGATTATCGAAGTGGAAAAGATTGTTGAAGTCACAAAACCTTGTCTAAAATGTTTGGAGTCGTGTAAGCAGTGTGAAGAGAAAGATGAGAAATTGAGTGAGCAAGATAAGATGAAAGAAAATTTATTGTTCAATCTCAATTATGTGAAAAAGTCATATGATGTGTTGAATAGAACAGTAACTGGTCTACAAAAGACAAATTCTGAAAGAGAAGATGCGTTGACGATGATGAATGTTGTGATGATGACAAAGCAGAAGGTGATTAATCATTACATAGAAGAATGTGCTAAGTTGAAGCAGGAGTTGGAAACAGAAAAGATAGAAAATGAAAGAATCAGACTATTACTGCAAAGTTATTCTAGTTCTGATTATTTGATTGATAGAATTTATCCAACTGTTGCAGGTATGGAAGCCTTTCAAGACAAGAAGACTGAAGAAAAGGATACTGGTAAGAAACAAAGTGCAAATTATAAAAAGTGTCCGCCTCCGATCTGGGAAGGTTATTCTCCCAGAAAACCAAATGAGGAGCAAGTAAAAAAGGTTGTCAATATAAAGTTAAAGTTTGAAACAACTGATGATTTACCAGAAAACATTGATGTCACGTTCGCATCGTCTGACACTGATCATGAGTCGGAGTTAATAAAGAAAGTGGTCGATCAGGTGTTGGATAAAGATGAGGAGTCAAAGTCCAAATCCAAGAGTTCGAGTTCATCAGTTGACAGTCAAAAGTCGTCGGTTAAAAGAGTTTACAATAAAGAATTCTTTTTATCAAAATCTAATTTGAATGACGAACCAATCAAAGTACCATATACTTTGAATGATTCAGACAAATTATATTCTGATGAGGAATTTCCAATAAGAGGTGTTAAAACTGAAATGATAAAAAAGGTTTTCAAACTAACAGCAATTAATATTTCTGAAATAAAAGATGAAAATCTTAATGAAAAACCTAAATCTTACACCTCAAGAGTTAAACAGCGTTTAAACAAGAAAAAGGGTTACACTTCTAGTTCTGGTTTTCAAAAGAAACCAAACCACAATGGTAATTACAAAAAGAAAGGTCTTGGTTTTATACCACCGAAAAATCATAAAAATGAGAAAATTTATAAATCAAAAACTGTATTTGTTTCAGGAACAAGTTCGGAAGAAGAACAAAAGAGCTCATTCTGGAAGCAAACAAACAAAGAGTTCTTTGCAGAGAAACAAAAATTTGAGAAGAATGGAGTTTATCAGAGAAAGGAAACAAGAACCTGTTACTGATGTTAAGAAGTTGGTCACATAGCCTGGAATTGTCCAATGGCTACCAACATAAAATAGGAAGTTGTTTCTAAACTCAAAGAAAAGATTGTTGATAAAACCGAACCACCAACTGAAAAATTCAAAGTGTATAAAAACTCAACATATGAGGTTGGTGAATGTTCGAAAAGATTTTACAAGAGAAGAGTGAATCTTGAAAACCAGAAGTGGGTTGTTAAGAAATTAGATGTGAATCTGGTGATGAATCTGATTCCACAAAATCAGAGGAGCCACAAGTTGATCTAAAAATAGAAACATCAGTTCCACCAATGGTTGATGTCAATTTTCCACCATTGAGGGCTGAAAATTTTAAACGAAAAGTTGGAAATGTGGAGATTTCGAATCAATTCTATTCTGAGAAGAAAGATTTTGATGACAAAAAAGTTTTTAATGGAAATGTGAAAAAGATTTTTGGAAAGATGGTTGAGGGAAAGGTTAAAGGGGTTAAAGATTTTTATGAAACTAAAAAGGCAACTTATAACCCAAGTGAAGTTGAGGAGGAAACATCCAAGTTTGGTCAGGCTTGGATGTCTGTTTTTCATATGTGAAAACTATGACTTGCCGGAGCTTCCAGGTTGGTAAGTGTGAAGCAGGTATCGGCATCTTTCTTGAGAAATTCACGAAAGTGATTTCAACTTACAAGTGGTTATTGGTTTGTTTTTACAAGTGGTAAATCAGGGACATTAAGTTGTACTTGATGTTTTTGGACATTAACTTACAAGTGATGTTTGGTGATTGAATCTAAAACTGTTAAATTTTTCAAGTGGTTGAAAGAACAATGTGATGAATTGATCCCCTAACCTACAAGTGGTTAAATCAGCAAAACTAATTTTCCAGAAAAACCATTTGATTAAAACAAACTTAAGTGTTTTGAAATCACAATGGGAAAATAGTTTGTTGAAAGGGGGAGTTCTGATTGTTTATGCCAAGTGGATGGCGGATTTGAAGCGACTTGATATTAGTTGTCATTTTATTTGTATAGTTTGTTTTCAAAATTTTCTTTAAATGATTTTGCATTTTAGGGGGAGTAAGAATTTCATAAAATCCAAAAACATTAGAAAATTTGAAAATGTAAAAAACATGATAAAATCAAAAATGAGTTTTGTTGTAAAAAGAGGAAATGATAGTACATCAGTGGACTATCACAGTATGCTAAAGAATTGGAAAGTAAAATGTGATAAACGGTCTCACTGATGATGTGCCAGTAGGTTTTTGCACATTTAGTAGATTGTGTCAAGATATAAACCTAAATTTCAAACTTACTTATATCGTGGGGAACATCTCTCGGATATATGGGTAACCCCCGAAATCTTGTTTGAAAGGTCCCTCTATCTGAGATACTAGGTCTTTATACTCAATGATATCTGGGGTATTATCCCGGGACTTCTGATTTTGCGGAAGCAATGGCCTAGTCCCCGTATAATACTTTACGCATGCTTGAAACATAGCACCACCCTCAGTACAAAAAATGATGAAACATTGAAAAATGCTAATCATGTGCTGTTGAAGAAAATATTCTCTAAAGGGAACACACCAAAAGTCGAAGCCATCATCTCTCTGATTTTGCGGAAGCAATAGCCTGAGCTCTCATGGCCCTCGCATTTAACCCTTTACAGATATTATCTTGGTATACTCACCTGTAAGACTGAATATTGGGATCTGGATACGGGAATATATTCTGAGGTGGGACACGCGAATAAGTTCAAGTGCTTAAAACATTAATCTCGTATCTCGAAACAGTTGAAATTTGTGTGAAAATTTAAGTGGATCAGTATACTGACAATCTAAGTGAATCGTTTAGAACTGAAAATGTATTAAGCTTAACGGTGTTAGTGATTTGTCTCAAAAACTGATATGATCCTCTTTCACAAGCTCTCAAAAATATTGTCTGTAAATATTTCTTTTCTGTATTTAGTTTATTTTTCAAAAATACAAAAAGAGTTTTAGTGTGTTTTAACATAATTTTTTTGGAAAATTCAAAAAGATTTTTGACAACTGATGTTGGAGAGCTGATTTTCAAAATTTCAAGTGCTAAACATGATGACAATCAGTGAAGGGGAGTTTGTTTGATATAAGAAATGGTTTTGAGGTAAATATTTTTCCTACAAGTGGTTCATCAGAGTTTAACATTGTAATATAATTTGTTAATTGATTAATTCTTGCAAGTTATATTTAAATTTGTCAAATTTTAAATTTGTGAAATTTATTGTGAGGTAGAGTTTGTGCAGGATTGAAATTTGGAGAGAGCCAGGTTTCGATCCTAAGCAGAGTGAGTGCCAAGTTCTGATTCTGGACCTGATGTTCATGCAAGCTGATGATGCTGATGAACTTAAGGAATCAAGAGATCTGATCAAGAGAATTAGAGTGAGATAAAAGCAAGGTGGATATCCTGGAGATGAGAGAAGAAAACAAAGATTGAGGATTTTTACATTGTCAGATACTTTAGAAGAGTTCGAGTAGACTGATAAAGATTGAAGATTGAAGACTCGACACTGAAGACTTCGTCAACATTCGACGGGGAGTCTGTTGGTGCATGCGTCTGTCGACTTCATCTTGTATCGAGTCTTGTATTGTATTAGATAGATCAGGGCACGTTATACGAGAAATCTGTCAAAAGGTGAATTTCGCACGAAATAGGCAACAAGATATTTCGCACGAAATTACATGGTTATTTTGTACGAAATTACTATTTCGTGTGAAAGTAATTTCTCTTGAGTTATTCCATGCGAAATTACCTTGCCTATAAATGGTTGCCTTGTCTTCGTCATTTGTAACGAAATTTCATTCCGGTTTGAGAGCCGAAGTGTCTACTCGCTGTGAAACTTTGTCAAATCTATCTAAAGACAGTTTAAAGTGTATATCTAGCTGAATTGGACTTGATACGTCTGTTTCCGCCTTTCGTATTAAGCAAAATCTCTTCTGATCGACTCATTCGGGTCAGAAAACGATCCTACACCTTGTAATTGTGCACGTTAGTTATATGTTTGAGATGTTTGTTTGATATGTTGTGTTATTATTTAATTAATGTGATTAAGGTGTTTAGTTACATAAACTTGTGAACTATTTTAAAGTTTGGAACTACCTCGACGAAACTTAGGTGTTTCGCCACAAACCATCTCGACGAAACATCTGGAGTTTCACCACACCTGTTTCGACGAAACCTAGGAGTTTCGTCATGACCATCACGACGAAACATGGAGTTTCGCCAGTCTTGGTTTCTCCAAAGCCCAGTAAGGGCCCAACACTTGTACGCACATATATAACAAAGTAGGGTTGCACGATGACACATAGTTGGTCGATTTGCAAACCCTAGGCTCTCTTCTCTCTCTTGCACCCGACGGTAATCACCAACCCTCTCGAATTCTTGCTAGTTCATCTCGTAACCGGTTAGTGTATAGATACCAATTGTTTGATTCAACTTTCTATCACATTAGGTTGCATGATGCCTTGGTAGGATGCTTTGATTTGTTACCGTACAATGATTGCTATATATGATTTCATGGCTTATAATGATGATTGATGATCTAGGGGATTATAAATGGTTAGATTGTTGTGATGGTTATGTATGTTGATATTTAATCGTTTGATTAGAATGATATTTGTAAATGGTGGATTTGATAATCTGTTATGAGATGGTTAAATGATGAAATTGTCAATAGTTAGGGTTTTCAGTTGTTTATGTATAGTTAATGGATAGGTGGTATGGATATGTGCATAATGATGATCTGTTAATCTAGGGTTCATGTTTAGGGTTGCCTGTTTGATCCACTTTGGGGAATTGGTAAGTGTTTACGGGATTTACGGGAGTAGTTAGTCAAATGCTTGAAACTGTTAACACCTCGACGAAAGGCCTGGGAGTTTAGTCACTCATGTTGATGACGAAACACTGAAGGTTTCGTCATTAGCATTCTCGACGAAACACTTGGGAGTTTCGCCATCTTTTTGTCAATGAAACTTGGGAGTCTCGTCAATGGATAATCACGACGAAACCTGAGGGTTTCGCCAAAGGGGATCACGACAAAACAGGGGTTTTGTCAAGAGGGTAAATAAGCATAGTGAACTAAGTTAATTCTGTTGATGGATGACTATGTTAGTGAAATCATAACTAGGACAGGTAATGTTGAACATAAATGCAAACTGTGGTCTTAGATGAGCTCGAATAACTGTTAAGTGCTATGTGGCGATTGTTGCTTGAATACACATTATGATCATGATTTATACGTGAACTATGTGGATGTCAACTGATTATGTATGTATGAATACTATTGGCTTTGACTGATTAACTGTGAACAAGCAGATTAACATACCGAGCAAACCAAGGTGAGTTCACACTTTCTACAAGGCATGGGATTCCCGATGGTTGGGAATGGGTAAAGGAATTAATCGGAACCTGCGTGATCTCCTGGTTTGGGGACACGTACCACATCCTCTTTATTGAAGGGTGATAACATTGATACTAGACCAAAATCTCTATCATGAAGTCCCTCATTTTTATATCGACTTAATCGTCGGGCCAATGGTGAGTGGGTCATTAGTTAAATAGCACTATTTAGGTTTGACAAGCCTCACACCGTGCCGCAGAGGATGGGCGTGAACTAATGGATCTGGTCACTAGTCAATGATGATAGACATTGACGTTTGGGCACCAACTTACTTTAGTCAGTGGTCGATATGGTAAAGGGTCTAGTGGATAACACGGGGTAGCCCCCACTGGTTATGGTTTGGAAAACAAGGAACTGATTAACTACTGGTTTTCGAATGAACTTATGGTTTTTGGAACAACTTTAAAATGGACAACCAACTGTGAACTCGCTCAACTTTGTTGTTGACTCGTTGTTACATGCCTTGCAGGTCGTTATAGGTTTAGCTGGAGCTTGCAGGGGAGCAGGAGTCGTTGTGGGACATGGACTGTTGTGTTCCATGTTAAATTTTATGAACATTTAAACTTATACTTTGGTTTTAAACTTTATGCTTCCGCTGGGAACTTGAATTTGATTAACTTATTTTAACACCAATTATATTGTGTGGTTGGACTTTTATTTATTTAATTATATTGTTCAATATGATTGGTGGCTGGATCATGGTCAGTCACGCCTCCTGCGGTGATACCCCGCTTGTGGATTTTGGGGGTGTGACAAGGCGTCACCGACCAGTTTGAACGTAGATTCCGATAAGGAGAAATTGTTATTATCTGGATGAAGGAGGAGAGCTAACGACGATATTCGTTATTGCTGACGAGTGGTGGTGTTGTGGTGGAGGTGGGGTGGGGTTAGTGGTGTTGTGGTGGAGGTGTAGTTGTGCAGGAGAGAGATAGAGAAAGTAGTTTTTGAAAATATTGCACATTGGTCCCTAGATTGTCGGTGAGGGACACATGACTACATTTAACATGAAAACTTAACTAGGATAGATTAAAAGGACACCGGTTGTAATCATGTGAAAACGTTCGAGGTTGTAACATGAAAACTTACTAGTCGATCAGAAGAGTTCTCGGTCTAATCAGAGGCGGAATTCATTGATTAGACTTTGTAACAGCTCAAAATACACTTAATTGTCTTGTATTATTGATTTAACACGTTTACAGATCAGTAGACACATCGGCAGCACTTCGGTACCGGAATCACGAACCTTACAAATGATTTCGCATCTAGGGTATTTATAGGAGATGAGATTTCGCATGGAATTGGCAATTTCTATTTCGTGCGAAATAGCAGAATGCTATTTCGTACGAAATTAGCTCAAACCCATTTCATGCGAAATTAGCTTCTATCACACAAACCCTAGATTTCTCGTACTACGTGCCCTGATCTAACAATTCTAGTATAAGACTCGATACAAGACGAAGTCGACAGACGTAATGCACCTACAGACTCCCCCTCGGATGTTGACGAAGTCTTCAGTGTCGAGTCTTCACAACCTTCAGCCTTGATCAGTCTTTGGGCTCTTTCAAAATATCTGACAGAGTAAGCATCCTCTATCCATTCTTCTTTTCATCTCCAGAATCCTCATCTGGCTCTTATCTCACTCTAATTCTCTTGATCAGATTCAGGATCAAATACTAACTCTAGCATCTTCAACTCTTTTCCCCTCGGATGTTGATCTACTAGCAGACTCCCCCTTAATTTGTTCCGGGATTGTAGTCTGGCTTTCACATGTTCACAGGTTCAAGAATCGCAACCATAACCTGCACATTCTCTACCTTAAAGTAAATTTCATAAATTTAGATTTTAACAAATTTAAATTCTGCTAACCTCTTGTAGAAACAAATTCACAATTGATTTAATCAGTTAATTCATTCTGATGACCACTTGTATGCAAAACATATTTCTCACAACACTCTCCCAAACCAGTTGGTCATGTTAAGCACTTGGAATTTTGAAAATCAGCTTTTCTACATCAGTTGTCGAAAATTTTTTGAATTTTTCAAAATATATGCTAAAACACACTTAAACTCTTTTTGGATTATGGAAATAAATAAATGCAGTAAAGAAATATATACAAACAATATTTTTGTGAGTTTGTGTAAGAGGATCATATCAGTTTATGAGACAAATCACCTACACTGTTAAGCTTTAAACATTTTCAGTTCTAAACAATTCACTTAGATTGTCAGTATACTGATCCACTTAAATTTTCACACAAAGTTCAACTGTTTCGAGATACGAGATTAATGTTTTAAGTACTTAAACTTATTCGCGTGTCCCACCTCAGAATATACTCTCGTATCCAGATCCCAATATTCAATCTTACAGGTGAGTATACCACATATGATATCTGTAAAGGGTTAAAATGCGAGGGCCACGAGAGCTCAGGCTATTGCTTCCGCAAAATCAGAGAGATGATGGCTTCGAATTTTGGTGTGTTCCCTTTAGAGAATCTTTTCTTCAATAGCACATGATTAGCATTTTGCAATGTTTCATCATTTTTTGTACTGAGGGTGGTGCTATGTTTCAAGCAAGCGTAAAGTATTATACGGGGACTAGGCCATTGCTTCCGCAAAATCAGAAGTCCCGGAATAATACCCCAGATATCACTGAGTATAAAGACCTAGTATCTCAGAAAGAGGGACCTTTCAAACAAGATTTCGGGGGTTACCCATATATCCGAGAGATGTTTCACACGATATAAGCAAGTTTGAAATTTAGGTTTATATCTCGACACAATCTACTAAATGTGCAAAAACCTACTGGCAAATCCTCAGTGAGACCGTTTATCACATTTTAACTTTCCAATTCTTTAGCGTGTTGTGATAGTCCACTGATGTACTATCATTTCCTCTTTTTACAACAAAACTCATTTTTTATTTTTATCATGTTTTTTGCCTTTTTCAAATTTTCTAATGTTTTTGGATTTTCTGAAAAATTTCTTACTCCCTCTAAATTCAAAATCATTTAAAGGAAATTTGAAAAAAAAACTGTACAAGTAAACTGACAACTGATATCAAATCGCTTCAATTCGCCATCCACTTGCCACATACAATCAGAACTCCCCCTCTCAACAAACTATTTTCCCATTATGATTTCAAAACACTTAAGTTTGTTTTAACCACTCCTTCCCTTATGTAGGAGTAGGCATGTATGTGGGTAAACTTGGAATAATTGAAAACCCTAGAACTCTATCCTAGACACACAAACGACGGCAGCCTTGAGGATTCGACAAAGCCCCTTCGAAGTCTTCCTTCCTCTTGTTCTAGCACATCCCCAACGATTTATGGTTAGTGTTTATACTTATTCTGATTTCATTAAGTTCTCTTGATTGTAAGCGATTTATTGTTGGTTAGGACAATGATCATGATGGCTATGCGATAATATGAATTATGTGTACGATTTGGAATATATGATGCTGTTGATGAATTCGTTTTGATGATTAAATGATTGATTAGGGAAATTAAGAGATTAAGACACACAAATGTTAGCAAATAATAAATCGATGAACTAGGGTGCTTGTGTGATGTAATTAACGAACCTAATATGATCAGATCTAGTGTTAATGGCAATGCTATTTGATGAACTTTTATCTTTGTTCTAGAGATTTCCATGCATTGATATGAATGGAATTTTGGGTTGATGGGGAAGTTGTTTATGACAAACATGGAAACAAACGATGAGGTGTAACTAATTGAGCATGATTTAGGGAATACATAACTGAAAATCTTGCACCGATCGATCCCAAACCTCTGTTTGGGTGCACGTTATTATTAAGCAACCTATATCAGTCGCACATTAAAGTGCTGATCGCACACTTTCAATGCTATCGCACACCTAGTTTGGGCCTCTAAACTAATTGATTTCACCACTTCATTTGGGCCGCACACAGGCCCACGAATAATACATCAGTCGCACATTTTGAGACCAATCGCACACTCTGTGTTGGATCACACGCCTTAGCTTTGATCGCACATGTTTGCCGAGTCGCACACTCGGATCTCAGTCGCACATCCTCAAATAGTCGCACACCTCACGGCCTGGGCCGGTGACATTTGGGCCTTTAACTGTTTGGGCTGTATACTTATATCGGATTATTATATTGGGCTGCACACCTAATCGCACACTCTGACTTTGGGTTTTAGGTTGAGTGGACCATGAAATGTTGGGCTAGTGATTGGAACATGAACCTATGTTACGTGCTGGCATGTACACTAAATGCTTGATGTGTATCTTGTGATGATGTGTGTAGTATACAGTATGTTACTATGTGTATTGGGTGTATGTGGAAACTAATTGATTATGGTAACCTTACTAGGCTTTGATTGACTAAACGAGAACAAGTAAGTAGTCTTACAGAGCAAACCAAGGTGAGTTCACTACTTTCTGTACAAGCATGCATCCAGTAGGAAAAAACAAACAAACTTGCATCCCTGTAGGGGATACTTTACAAACCCATGTCCTTGTAGGGGATATGAGGCAGATTTCAGTAAATGTCGTTGTTGGATAATACACTCGCTTCTATCACTTAAGTCCCATCTTACTACCGAACTATTTTCTTGTAGGGCAACGGGGTTATTAGTTGATAGCGCTATTAGGTTTGGCACCCTCACGATGTACCTGGATAGGATGGGCGTGAACTAATAACTTTAAATCATGACCAATGTTTGATAGAGCATTGGGGAAGGGCAAACAGGGGCCATCTTGCGGTATCGAGTTAATCAATACGTGGTAACAAATGGTTAACAAAACTGTGAACTCGCAAGCATTTTGCTGATACACTTTTTCTGCATGCTTGCAGGCCCGTAGGTACACTGATGTGGGACTTGCTGTCTGGGAAGCTGGAGTGGTCATGGGTTATGGCAACTGGATGCACTGCTGAAGTTGAATTGGTTTTAAACATTTATATTAAACTTATTGAACAATCTATTATGCTTCCACTGAACCTGTTTGATTTTCAAAACCAATGTTTGATTTACACTATCCTAGTTTAATGGAAAGTTCTATTTTTACTTATGGTTCCTTGTGATTAGTGGCTAAATCCTGGTACGTCACACGCCTCGCAGAGGTTTCTGCTTGTGGTATTTCTGGGGGAGTGACAGTTTGGTATCAGAGCCACTGGTAATAGTGAACTTGGTTTTAAAACGGTTTCATAAAACCAGACTATAACCAAAACAGTACCGAAAACGACCATGATACTCAGCTCCAGATTGTAAGGTTTGTCTTTTGTTTACTTTATGCATTACTTACCTAGTATACACACACTCACGACATTGCATGAAACTACATACGTGACACTATGATATGACTACATGTGCTGCTTGTCTAAGTGATGCTTTATAGTGTGACACTACCCTTAGACTTTTGTGATCCCTAGTTTCGTGATGTCCTTCGTTTGTTATTCGAATATGGGGAACCTTTTAGCACGAGTTAAGAGGAACTGAGATAAGCATGCAAATTGCATTTTTATTATTATGGGTGCACACAAAATAATAATGTGGGGTGCATGTGAGTCCCAGTGAGACTTAATAAGTGTGAAAGGGGTTTTGTTCCATTATCCGATATGATAGTAGAGTTCCTTAATCTGTAGAAGCCATGGTGATGATTGACTTCTACCCAATCGCGATTCTTACTTTTTCCACTCTTCTTATTTAGAATCATGAGCGGACATGGCGGACATGGCGGACGAAGCGGTGGACGTGGAGGTGGCCGCGGCAGTGGATGTGGCAACATCGTGATGACTCAGGCAAAGTTGACAGACCTAATTAACACACGTGTGGCTGAGGCTTTGGCGGCTCAGCAAGCTGGTACAATACATACCAGACCAAGCACAATCCTTAGTCATTTTACTCGATTCTCATTCGTACGTACTTTCTTTTTGTTTTAGGTCAACCTGCGAACCAAAACCAGAACAATCCACCCATGTGTACGTTCAAAACATTCATGGATTGGAAGCCTCAAACTTTCAGTGGAGCTGAAGGTCCTGTGGGACTGCTCCGTTGGTTTAAGAAAGCTGAATCTGTCTTTGCTATATGTAATTGTCCAGCTGGGGACAGGGGTGAAGTTTGGTTCTAGCACCTTGGAGGATGGTGCCTTGACTTGGTGGAATGCTCAGGTGCTGATGCTGGGCATTGAGATGGCAAACGCGACTACTTGGGACGATTTCAAGGAGTTGATTCGGGAAGAGTATTGCCCTCGTGATGAAATTCAAAAGCTGGAAAATGAATACTACAATCTGAATATGGTGGGATCAGAGATCGAGGCTTATACGAAACGATCCAACGAGCTAGCGAACATGTGTCCTAACCTATCCCGACCACCACACCACAGAATCGAACTCTACATCAAGGGATTAGCACCACAAGTCAAGGGTTTGGTCACTGCAGCAAATCT
The DNA here is from genome assembly GCA_030545235.1 of Helianthus tuberosus. Classification (NCBI taxonomy): domain Eukaryota; kingdom Viridiplantae; phylum Streptophyta; class Magnoliopsida; order Asterales; family Asteraceae; genus Helianthus; species Helianthus tuberosus. The sequence continues at coordinate 25,031,520 of CM060420.1, read as the reverse complement.
TGACAACCTACCACAGATTATCTGATTGGCTTATAAGATCACTGATCAGGAGGTGGAGCGTGGCTTGCTACCACCACGTGTTACTGCCACTACTACTGCTACTACTGCTACCCCCATCACTGACAACAAGCGTAAATGGAATGACGCAGACAAGGCGACCAATTCGAACCAGTCGCAAAAGAAGCCTGACAACAAAAATGGTCGCAGTTTCAGCCAGTTATCTTCAGTCAACCAGAACTAAAACAACAGTCAAACTTCGAGCTCTTATGCGGGAAAACAGCCGAAGTGCAGCAAGTGCGGTTTCCACCACTATGGCCCGTGTAACCGAACATGTCAAAGGTGTGACAAGGTGGGTTACCTGGCGAAGGATTGTAGAGCTCCGTATCCCAAGCAGCAACATTAACAGCCCCAGCAACAGCAACAGAGGTAGCAACCCCAGTAGAATCGGGGTAACCAAAGAGGATGTTACCAATGTGGCAATGAAGGGCACTTCAAGAAGGATTGCCCACAACTGAACCAGAACGCTAACAACAATGGGAACAATAATCGCCAGAACAACAACAACAACGCGGGGAACAACAACAATGGGAATAACTGTGGGAATGGCGCTCGCAGGAGAGTGTTTACTATAGGACCAGGTGATGCAAGGAATGATGGCAACGTCATGACCGGTACGTTCTCTGTCAACGGTATTTTTGCTTCTGTATTATTCGAATCTGGGGCCGACTGGAGTTACGTGTCTCTGGGGTTCAGTCGTCAGTTAGGGTTAGCTCCAACACCTCTCAAAACCAAACACATAGTGGAATTGGCTGATGGTAAGTCAATTGAAGCCTCACATGTACGTTTAGGGTGCAAACTCGATCTTCTGGGTCTAGTGTTCAACATTGACCTTCTTCCCGTCACCCTTGGTAGCTTCGATATAGTTGTTGGTATGGACTGGTTGTCGAAGCACCGGGCCGATATACTTTGTAAGGAGAAAATTGTGCGTGTACCTCTCCCTAGTGGGGAACCACTATCTGTTCAGGGTCACCGAAGTGGTGCTACTGTCAGCATCATTTCATCCATGAAAGCCCAGAAGTGTTTACGAAAGGGCTATCCTGTTATTCTTGCGCTTGTTACTGATACCCACCCCGAAGAAAAGAGAATTGAAAATCTACCAGTTGTTTGTGAGTTTCCTGACATATTTCCCGAGGAACTTCCAGGCTTACCCCCACACCGTCAGGTCGAGTTCCAAATTGACCTTACACCAGGGGCAGCCCCGATTGCTCGTGCACCTTATCGTCTTGCACCTGGAGAGTTGCAAGAACTGTCTAATCAACTCCAAGAACTATTGGATGGGGGCATTATCCAACCCAGTTCTTCGCCTTGGGAGCCCCAGTTTTTTTTGTGAAGAAGAAAGACGGGTCTTTTCGCATGTGCATTGATTATCGTGAACTCAACAAGGTGACAGTCAAGAATCGTTATCCCTTACCCCGCATCGACGATCTGTTTGACCAGCTGCAAAGGTCAAGCTACTACTCGAAGATTGATCTAAGGTCGGGCTATCATCAGATGAGAGTTCGAGAAGAGGATGTTCCCAAAATAACCTTCCGAACGCAGTACGGTCACTACGAGTTCCTGGTCATGCCATTTGGGTTAACTAATGCACCAGAGGTATTCATGGACCTCATGAATCGTGTGTGCAAACCATATCTCGGCGAGTTCATCATCGTGTTTATTGATGACATTCCGATCTACTCTAAGAGCAAGGAGGACCACGAGCGGCACTTGCATCATATCTTGGAACTCCTGAGGAAGGAGCAACTCTACGTGAAGTTTTCCAAGTGTGACTTCTGGATTCGAGAAGTACATTTCCTTGGCCACATTGTTAACGAATTGGGAATACACGTGGATCCCGCTAAGATTGATGCTATCAGAAATTGGGCGGCACCGAAGATATCCTTCGGAGGTGCGATAATTTCTGGGTCTCGCTGGGTATTATCGTAGATTCATAGAGGGATTTTCAAAAGTCGCTCAACCTCTCACCGCTCTAACGCAGAAAGGTTTCGTGTATTCCTGAGGAACGAAACAGGAAGAGGCCTTCCAGATCCTAAAGCAAAAACTCTGCAGTGCACCGATTTTGTCTTTACCTTAGGGAACCAAAGATTTCGTGGTGTACTGTGAGGGCTCTATTCAAGGACTCGGTTGCGTGCTGATGCAATGCGAGAAAGTGATAGCTTACGCCTCTCGACAGTTGAAGGTCCACAAGAAAAATTACACGACTTACGAATTAGAGTTGGGAGCCGTAGTTTTTGCACTAAAAAGTTGGAGGCATTACTTGTACGGTACTAAATCCACTATTTATACCGACCACAGGAGCCTTCAGCATATCTTCGATCAGAAAGAGTTGAACATACGACAGCGTCGCTGGGTGGAACTCTTAAACGATTATGATTGTGCAATCAAGTATCGTCCCGGAAAAGCTAATGTGGTAGCGGATGCCCTTAGCCATAAGTAGACGAAGCCTAAACGTGCTCGAGCTTTGCAACTCACCATCCACTCTAATCTACCTGACCAGATTCATTCTGCCCAAACTGAAGCATTGAAAGACGAGAATCTTAAAGCCGAGACCATGCGGGGTTTGGATAAACAACTTGTTGAAAAATCTGATGGTATTCGATATTTCATGGAGCGGATATGGATCCCCTTGTTCAGAAATCTTAGAGAGCTCGTGATGGACGAAGCACACAAGTCTCGGTACTCTGTTCATCCAGGTTCTGATAAGATGTATCAGGATCTAGAAGTCTTATATTGGTGGCCGAAAATGAAAGCCCACATAGCGATGTATGTGAGCAAGTGCTTGACTTGTGCAAAGGTCAAGATAGAGTACCAAAAGCCTTCTGGTTTGCTTCAGCAACCCGAAATACCCATGTGGAAATGGGAACAGATTGCTTTGGATTTGTCACTGGTCTGCCTAGAACGCAAAACGGGAACGATACCATTTGGGTGATCGTCGACCGTCTCACGAAATCAGCACACTTCCTCGCAATCAAGGAAACTGACAAGTTTTTACAACTTGCTGGCATTTATCTAAAGGAGGTGGTTTCTAGGCATGGGGTGCCAACCTCCATTATCTCTGATCGTGATCCGCGTTTCATATCCGATTTGTGGCAAGCAATGCACAAATCATTTGGCTCACGTCTTGACATGAGCACTGCTTATCACCCTCAAACGGATGGCCAGTGTGAGCGAACCATCCAGACATTAGAAGACATGCTACGAGCATGTGTTATCGATTTTGGTAAGGGTTGGGAAAGACACTTGCCCTTGGTGGAGTTTTCCTATAATAACAGCTACCATTCTAGTATCCAGGCAGCTCCGTTCGAGGCTTTATATGGATGGAAGTTTCGATCTCCTCTCTGTTTGACTGAAGAGGGTGACAACCGAATTACAGGCCCAGGACTTGTACTTGAAACCTCTGAGAAGATTGTCCAGATCCGAAATCATATGGCGGTCGCGCGTGATCGCCAGAATAGCTACGCTGATAAACGTAGGAAACCTTGGAGTTCGCTGTAGGTGATCGGGTCATGTTGAAAGTCTCACCCTGGAAGGGTGTGGTACGCTTTGGGAAGCGTGGAAAACTCAATCCACGTTACGTAGGGCCAGTTAAAATTCTGGAGCGGATCGGTAAGGTGGCTTACAAACTAGAACTACCTGATGAGTTAGGTAATGTTCATGACGTCTTTCATGTTTCAAACCTAAAGAAGTGTTTGTCCGATGAAACACTTGTAGTACCATTGCAAGAATTGAAAATCGAAGACAAGTTACAGTTTGTCAAGGAACCTATTGAAATCATGGACCGGGAAGTTAAGGCTTGTAAGCACAGTCAAATCCCGATCGTGAGAGTTCGTTGGAACTCAAGACGTGGACCGGAGTTCACATGGGAACGAAAGGATCAGATGAAGCTCAAGTATCCTCAACTATTCAAAAGTGCTGAGTCAAATCCTGATTCAATTGGTGAATTTCGGGACGAAATTCCCTTTCCAGTTGGGGATGATGTGGCGCCCGAGGAAAATCCCCAGTCATTTTGACTCCCCAGTCATTTTGACCTACTTATCTTGATATCACTTCACTCCTCTAAGACTGCTTATCAAATTTCGGGCCGAAATTTCTTTCAAGTTGGGGATGATGTGACAACCCAGACTTTCGAGATTAGTAGTATTTGATTTTATAACCTTTAATTTGTATCATTACGCTTTATGACGATGTAATTAAAGGAATTTTATTATAACAAGATGTAATATTACGATATGGTTATGGATTGCATGAGTTGTAGATTTGTAAATGTTACGTTATGCTAGTCGCACACCCCTCTCGTGGTCACACACTCCCTCAACTCGATATCTTTAAAATTCGACCCATACAATCCATCAAGTCCAAACCGAACCGAACCCAACCCAACCCACTCCTTCCCTTATGTACGAGTAGGCATGTATGTGGGTAAACTTTGAATAATTGAAAACCCTATAACTATATTCTAGACACACAAGCGACGGCAGCCTTGAGTATTCGACAAAGCCCCTTCGAAGTCTTCCTTCCTCTTATTCTAGGACATCCCCCAACGATTTCTGGTTAGTGTTTATACTTATTCTGATTTCGTTAAGTTCTCTTGATTGTAAGCTATTTATTGTGGGTTAGAACAATTATCATGATGGTTATGCGATAATATGAATTATGTGTATGATTTAGAATATATGATGATGTTGATGAATTCGTTTTGATGATTAAATGATTGATTAGGGAAGTTAAGAGGTTAAGACACACAAATGTTAGCAAATAATAAATCGAAAATGAACTAGGGTGCTTGTGTGATGTAATTGACGAACCTAATATGATTAGATCTAGTGGTAATGGCATAATGCTATTTGATGAATTGTTATCTTTGTTCTAGAGATTTCCATGCATTGATCTGAATGGAACTTTGGGTTGACGGGGAAATTGTTTGCGACAAACATGGAAACAAACGATGAGGTGTAACTGATTGAGCATGATTTAGGGAATAAATAACTGAAAATCTTGCACCGATCGATCGCACACCTCTGTTTGGGTGCATGTTATTCTTAAGCAACCTATATCTATCGCACATTAAAGTGTTGATCGCACACTTTTAATGCGATCGTACACCTGGTTTAAGCCACTAAACTAATTGATTTCACCACTTCATTTGGGCCGCACACGGGCCCACAAACAATACATCAGTCGCACAGTTTGAGACCAATCGCACACTCTGTGTTGGATCACACACCTTAGCTTTGATCGCACATGTTTGTCGAGTCGCACACTCGGATCTCAGTCGCACATCCTCAAACAGTCGTACACCTCATGACCTGGGCCGGTGACATTTGGTCCTTTAACTGTTTGGGTCGTATACTTATATCGGACTATTATATTGGGCTGCACACCTAATCACACACTCTCACTGTGGGTTTTGGGTTGAGTGGACCATGAAATGTTGGGCTAGTGATTGGAACATTGATCGTAGTGTCGCGCTCCGGTCAAAGATAAGATTTATATACCCAAATTACACTTAACAAATAGCTAGTGGTAGTAAGGGGTCGAACCACGAAGAGTATGTGGTTTGCGAATAGACTTGAATGAATTATTAAAAGATTCCACAATTACGAAGCTTGCTAACTTGTTTTTATGATTTTTAATTGATTTTGAAAAGGTGTTTAAATGTAAATAGCAAATGGGTTGGATTAACTAATAGAAATAAACAATTGCAAGAAACGTAATTGATAGGTTCAAACAAGATATGTAAATTAGGTTCACACCCGGTTCGGTAATTGAAGTCCTAGGGTTTCTACACGTTTTAGATTTGATTCAATTGCATATAGTGTTTAATGGATTATTATCACGAAGCTTAGGTGCCAATTTCTATCGACGTCATAGACAACGGACTGTAATGCACTTCGTTACCTCGGACATGTAAATCCTAACCTATGATAAGGCATAAGTGCACAAATTCATTTTGCAAAGTCAAATTTTATAGTCATTCGACAATTCACAAATTCAATTCAAATGCATGACAATTATCAAAGGTTTCAAATACTAAACAATTTGTCACAAAATCAAATGAAAATACAAATGCATAAACCCTAGAAATTCATACAACAATCTATACCGGAGTGAAACCGAAGAGACTAGCCATTCATGGTCGAAGAGGCGCGATCACCGGAGGATGAATACGAGCACCGAACCATAATCTTGAGTCTTGAAGGAGAGTTGAGGGTTAGGGGTTAGTGTTTGGATGGTGGAGAATGGATGAAGATGAAGTGGTGGTGTGTTGTGGCTCCAAGATCACTTTTTTTCTTTATTTTTTTTTTTCAAAACACTAAGGTTTTTCAAATGTTTGTTAATATAGAATCTGAATTATATTTTATTATATATATATATATATATATTAAGTGTTTATCATGATTAAAAAAAACTAATACTAAACTTGACTAAATAGATAAACTAAAACGAATTGTGAAAGGAAGTATACAACAACAATTAACTTACCACCTCATGGTGGTCGAATGGCGTGCTTGCCGCCCACGAACTCCTCAAAATCACCCACCGGTGATTCATACCATTTGTTGCCAAATGGTCCAAGCTTTCTCACCTCCTCTTTCTTCTTCTTTTCTTGAGCTGACTTCTTAGCCTTCTTCTTCTTGATTGTCTTCTTCTTTGTTTCTCCAAACCTACCAACCATAGCACATACCTTTTTGTTTGGATTCATGTCCTTTTTAGGACACTTATCCTCACCGAGTGGGTTAGTAAAATTTGGAAAAACATTTAAATTTAATTCCTGGTCCCCAAACTTCATGCTTACCGTTCCCGTTGCACAATTTATTATGGCGTTAGCAGTTGCCAGAAACGGTCTACCCAGTATGACTATCGGTTGGGTGTCCTCAACACACCCAACATAGTCTACTACCAAAAAGTCAACTGGGTAGTAGCAATCATCCACCTTAACAATCACATCTTCCACCATTCCCCTTGGATGCGTGGGAGTCTGATCGGCCAATACCACGGGAGTATCAATTTTTTTGTAACACTCATCTCATTTTTATAAGGATTTAATATAATCTAGACATTTTATACCAAAAACTTTGATTAATATATCATTCATAAGGAATTTTTTTTTCATAGAGTTAACATTTTAGACAACTACCACTAGATTAACAACCACAAACAAGTCTTTAAGTGTCAATATCATAAACATTGTCTTAAACAAAGTTAACTAATCGCGTAAGCTTCAAATGATTGTGTTCGGTTCTTGAAAAGATGCTTGATCGCCATCCGGAATAAGTCCCTCATCACCTACAGTCAAAACCACATCAATTGTTAGTTTTTTACCTTTTAAAATCAAGTATATACAAGTTCTATGGCATAAACAATGAAAAACAAACAAAATGCTACGATTTGGGGCTGTCGCGCCCCGCGAAGGCTACCGGCTTAGCCTTCGCTGCCCGCCACTGCCGTCGCGTCGCGCGACGATGATGCTAATTTGGTGTCACGTAGCGCGACACCATATTTCTCACAGGTTGTTCCTTATTTTGAGCTGCAAATTCCCAGCTCTAAGTTTTAGCGCAAATCCAACTTCAATTGTTCGTAACTTTCAATCCGGTAGTCCGTTTTAAGTGATTCTTTTTCCTATACTTCTGTAATAAAATTACCGACGCGTCTATCTTAACCGTTCAGTAAAAAATGGAATGTACGACTAGAAACCAATAAATGCACAATATATTCATTTGACCCGTATAGTTTTGTACTAATTTAACTAGTAACAGACTTAAGGCTACAAGGCGTATTTACCCCAACTTCCGGGGCTTACGACCACCGGCGTTTCATTACCAAACTTATGGCTTCACGCTCTTGTGATCCGTCTTCGCCAAATGTTATTCAAAACACAATTTTACTACTGCTAACAAATTAATCGACCCGTTTGGCTCATTTACGGAATCATCCGTTTCTAATAACTACCAAACGCTTCCTAATCAATTTTCAACTCATTCAATCAAATAGTGAACAATGTCACTTCAACTAATACCAACCTTTATACTAAAACATGGCTATGAACAATTATAATATCTAATTTACATGTTGTAACATAACAAGTTACATACCTTCAAAGTAAACCCTTCAAACGCACGTCACAACCGGCTTGTCCACTAGACGCTCCGGCTTCCTTCCCTATAGAGTTCATCCATAGCATGTTTAGAACTCTTTTCTAATCATATATCGCATCGTTTGCCGAAACATTACAAATATGCGATTTAACTTAAAATTTCAGCTTTAAGCCTTCTTTGAGGCATTTTTACAAACACTTTAAGGGCAGAATTTTACATGGTTCATTATCAAGTTCATAACTTGTCATATAGCCCAAATTTACATCAATCAAACTATCTTACATAAATGTTAACCTCTATGATTCTGAAATCACTTCACAAATATCAAATTACACTAGAACAACCACCAAAATCCTAGTGTTTATCAAGTTTCACAAAAACCCACTAATCACCATCAATGGTGTTCATGGATTTTACTAGAATTAAGCATGATTTCAACATATACTCGTCTAGGGTTTATTCCTAGACACTACATTCTTCCTATTACACCCATATAACAAACATGCAACCATAATTTCGAATTCTCTAGGTTTATCCAGAAATTCAACTAGAGATTTCCCATGAAATTTACATACCTTGTGACTCCTTTTTCAGTGAAGATCACTATTTCGTGCTCGGATTTTGATTTAGAATTGATTTTGGCCTTCAATTTGAGAGATTATGCATGAACTAGGGTTGTGGGGGTTTCCTTTGGTCGCCCTCTGCTTCAATCAACCAGACACACACATTAGTGTGTGTTTGGTGATTAAATTTTGTTTTTAATAATTCTAGTTTCAGCTTTTAACACCTTTAGTCCCTCCATTATCAATAAGTTATTATTTAAGGTGTTTTAACCCTCTAGCAAGTTATTACAAGACTCTCGACTAACTGGGTTATTTATTCCTAGTTAGTTTTTATCATTTATTTTATTCTTTATAATTCTAATATAAAGTTTTATATTTTCGGGGTGTTACATTTTTTTATGGACCAAACTCATATTGTTCATATAAACTCCCGGGCAAGATGTCCACACAAGCTCCAAGATCTAGGAGCGCTCTCTCAATTTTGAATGTTCCAATTTGAATTGGAATAAGAGGATCTCCCTGATCTTGAGCTTTTTGAGGAAGGGTACTCGATAAAACGGCACTAACATGAGATATCAAATCAACCGGTTCGGGTAATTTGTTGTGCCATTTTTCGATGCTTAACTCCTTTAAGCATTCCACATGAGCCGTAACCTTTTTAATGTCATCTAGTAACGGTAAATTAATTTTTGCTTGTTTAAAATTTTCCCACCTCTCGTCCTTCGGTGGGTACCGTTCCTCCACTTTCGATACATTAATCGGGTTAAGTTGATTTAAACAATTTTCACAAAAAGAATTTTTAGTTATATTTTCATTTTTAGTTTGTGAAATCATTTCTTGTTCATTTTCACTTTCCGGCTCATCACTTACATCTTCCACTACACCATCAACGAATTGTGGTGGTGGAATGCTTTGAACACTACAACTTTCATCATTCACAAGAAGACTTACCGCGCTAATGTGTACATTCCTCACATTGCCCGTTCTTGAGCTTTGATGCTTCGGGTTCATTGTGGTGTCACTTGGGAGCTTTCCTACATTTCCACGAATCTGAGCCATTTCTTGTGCAAGTTGCCCAACTTGCTTCTCCAATGCCTTGTGGGATTTATCTCTTACTTCAAACTCTTTCTTCATTTCGGATTTGATCTCTTGATTTGAAGTAGTGAGGGCATTCATAGCATTCATGAGTGCATCAAACTTAGAATTTATCGAGTCATCACCACACGTTTGAGAGTTTGAAGCACCACCCCCATTTCCACCTTGGTTGTAGCCACGTTGGTAGTTGCTATCACGGTTTTGGTATCCTTGGCTACCCCTTTGATTATAATTCCTTTGGTAACCCCCTTGATTACCACCTTGCCGATTATGATAAGAAGAACCACCTTGCCCACTTTGATTTCCCGATTGAAAGTTTGGGTTCATTTGATTCGAAGCATTAACATATCAAAAATTTCGGTGATATCTCAAACCTGGATGGTAAGTGTTGGAGTTCATATCATATTGCTTTCTCTCCCCCATACACTTGATTTACCACCTCGGTGTAGTCACCCGGTCCCGTTTGACATTGATCGGTCCGATGACCAATCTCCCCACAATCTTCACAAACCACAAATTGCACCGCATTCACCTCCTTGCTCTTCATACGAGCTATTTCCCATTCTAGAGTAGAAATCCGATCCTTAGAGTCAAGATCAGGCAGTGACCGGGAAACGTGATTTTTTTAGCTCTATCGGCCGACTCCTTTGACTTTGACCGCTTGCTTATCTGCTCAAGAAATTCCCAATCATCATTTTCATGGTTACTCAACAAAGTTCCATTACTCGTTGACGCAAGGTGGTTCCATGTCTCGTCATCCAACCCTCTTACAAAACACTTAACCAACTCCCACTTTTCGATTTGATTGTGTGGGCATTTTCGAATCAATTCCTTATATCGGGTGAATGCTTCATGTAACGGTTCACTTGAGAGTTGGCGGAAAGACCTAATTTCATCTCGAGCATCATCATTCTTCGCCATTGAATAGTACTCGTCAAGGAAAACTTGTTGCATCTCGGCCCATGTACGAATACTATTCGCCGGAAGTGTAAGGAACCATTGTTTCGCCTTATCTTTTAGCGAAAACTGAAATAACCGAAGCTTGACCTCTTCCAATGCAAAATCATGCCCCCTAGTAGTGCTACATATGGCCGAAAACTCCGCCAAATGAGTGTATGGTTCATCATTAGACCTCCCATTGAAGTGGGGAAGGATATTGATGTAGTGGGGCTTGCAGTCGAACATTCTTCTCTCGCATACGATTGGTGAGTCATTGTCGGTGACCACCGGCCTAAAACGGTCATTTACTCCCCTTGGAGGTTGTTGACGATGACGTGGGCCGTTAACTTCTTGATCAACCGGTCTTCTATTATCCCTTCAATCACCTCCTCTATTTCCACCTTGATTACCTCTTTGATTACCACCTTGATTACCTCCTCCCACAAAACGAGGAATCTGGTTAGGGTTAACATTGTTGTTGTTGTAGAACCCATCTTTCCGGTTCCTTTGATTGTTGTTTCGTGGTTGGCGGTTGTTTCCGTAACCGTCATTTCTCACATTCCCATACCCGTAGTTGTCATTCCCCACAAAATTGCCATTTTGGTAGCCAAAATCATCATCGTCAAAACCTCTATCATTGTAGACATTCCCCCGGTTCACATACCCCCAACCGTCATCATCAACCCGATCATCATAATTACCCCTGTCATCCGAGTATTCCGAATGAATACTCACATGTTCTGGCAATTGGTAACCGGGAACACTAAACGGCTCATCATCGGGGATAGCGTTTCTCAAATCGTCTATGTTAAAGAACGGGTTTTCGTTCGCGGGATTGCCATGATCTCGGTTGCCTCTACGATCGGAATTATCATTTCGATCATCTAGTTGAGTGGGTAAGGAGTTATATCGGTGAAGGTTTTGTTGTTGGGGTGTTCTTTGGTTGTTGTCAGGATTTTGGTTTCGGAAAGGTGGTGTGGGTTGTCTTGAATTGTTACCACCACCCGGTAGATCTTGAGGTTTAGGTTGGACATTTTAAGCTGGGCGGATATTGCCTCGGTATTGGAATTGGTTTGGATTTTGGTTTTGATTGAGGTTTTGGTTTGAATTTTGGTTTGCCATTGAATCAGTTTCAATGGATGGTGTGAATTGTGGTGTTTGGGAGACTTGGTTAGAAACAAGGGTTGCTTCTAACCGTCTTGCTAGGTTCCTTCTTGCAACTCTTTCAATTTCCGGTTCGTAGACTAACGGTGAAGTCCTCCCGGAGTTCCTTGTATGCATGCACTACCTGTAATCTGCACAAGTAACACAACCCGCGTAACAAGGAAAAGACAAAGTACAAAAAGAAACTAAACAAATTAAACAGTTAATCACGAAAACTCAAATAATAATCCAAACACAAAGCGCACTAACTCGCCGGCAGCGGCGCCAAAATTTGATCGGAGTGTCGCGCTCCGGTCAAAGATAAGATTTATATACCCAAATTACCCTTAACAAATAGCTAGTGGTAGTAAGGGGTCGAACCATGAAGAGTATGTGGTTTGCGAATGGACTTGAATGAATTCTTAAAAGGTGCCACAATTATGAAGCTTGCTAACTTGTTTTTAGGATTTTTAATTGATTTTGAAAAGGTGTTTAAATGTAAATAGCAAATGGGTTGGATTAACTAATAGAAATAAACAATTGCAACAAACGTAATTGATGGGTTCAAACAAGATATGTAAACTAGGTTCACACCCGGTTTGGTATTTGAAGTCCTAGGGTTTCTACATGTTTTAGATTTGATTCAATTGCAAAAGTGATTAACGGAATTAGTATCGCGTGGTTTAGGTGCCAAGAGTTATCAACGTCGTAGACAACGGACCGCAATGCACTTTGTTACCAAGAACATGTAAATCCTAACTTAGATAAGGCATAAGTGCACAAATTCATTTCGTAAAGTCATAACTTTATCATCGTTCGACAATTCACAATTCAATTCAAATGCACGACAATTATCTAAGGATTCAAAATCAAAATACAACTTGTCACAATCAAAGTTCAAACAATGTTCAACCCTAGAAACTTACAATAACCTACACCGGGGTGAAACCTTCAAGAAATTAGCCGCTCATGGTGAACGGGACTTGATCAACGGATGATGGAGACTTGAATTGGATCATCTTAGGGATTGTGGAATGATGGGATGGTGAAGATTAGGGTTTTGGTGAGTGGTGATGGTGGAATGATTAATGGATGAATGACTAGGGTTTTGAATAGAGAAGAAGGTGAATTGGGTGATGGATTGGAATGATTTTGATGAAGGTTGGTGTAATAGATGGATTGGGAATGATATAGATGGATTGGTTATGGCTCCAAGAAGTGGTTTCAAACTCTATCCCAAGTGTAACTCCCCCTTTTCCAAAAATTGACTTTTTATCTAAAAAAATCCCGTTTTTACCAATCAGCCAGTGTGCAGCAGATAATGCGTCAATATCTGGCCTTTCAAAACCTTATATTTTGATTCGTCTCGTCGAGCTACCCCAAATGCATATATTATAAGCCTGAAACTCATTTTCTAGCTCAGGATAAGCCAAAATGAATTTTGGACTGGCGCAGAGTTCAGCTCAGTTTTGCCTCTTTTTGCATTTTCTTCAATTATGTTCTCTCTAGCATCCGCCCAAAGCTTCAATAAATCTCTAAAATACTCCTTAAACCCGTCAATGCCTGCAAAACACAAACCATCTCAAAGTAGTGTATTCTAGAAAGTAACCAATTGGGGTGTCCCAGTTGGCCAGTCCCACCTCTACTCTTCACAGAGACCCGGGTTCGAGTCCAGGCAGGGGGTATTCTGCCACCTTCTTCCCAGTGGGAAACGGACTCAGCTCGGGATGGGGTATTAACCGCCAGGCAGCATTGGGACATTGCTAGCTTGTGGAGTGGGATCACTCCAGCGGCCGGGAGGTCCGTGCAATAACCCCCCCCCCCCCCTAGTGTATTCTAGAAAGTAACTTCGTGTAATTAACCGAAATTAAAACCATTAAGCTATGGAATTTTACCAACCCATCAAACATGAACCTATGTTACGTGCTAGCATGTATACTAAATGCTTGATGTGTATCATGTGATGATGTGTGTAGTATACAGTATGTTACTATGTGTATTGGGTGTATGTGGAAACTAATTGATTGTGGTAACCATACTAGGTTTTGATTGACTAAGTGAGAACAAGTAACTAGTCTTATCGAGCAAACCAAGGTGAGTTCACTACTTTCTATACAAGCATTCATCCAGTAGGAACAAACAAACAAACTTGCATCCCTGTAGGGGATACTTTACAAACCCATGACCTTGTAGGGGATATGAGGCAGATTTCAGTAAATGTCGTTGTTGGATAATACACCCACTTCTATCACTTAAGTCCCATCTTACTACCGAACTAGTTGCTTGTAGGGCAACGGGGTTATTAGTTGATAGCGCTATTAGGTTTAGCACCCTCACGACGTACCTGGATAGGACGGGCGTGAACTAATAACTTTAAATCATGACCAATGTTTGATAGAGCATTGGGGAAGGGCAAACATGGGCCGTCTTGCGGTATCGAGTTATTATCAACATAACATAAATCAATACTTGGTAACAAATGGTTAACAAAACTGTGAACTCGCCAGCTTTTTGCTGATACACTTTTTCTGCATGCTTGCAGGCCCGTAGGTACACTGACGTGGGACTTGCTGTCTGGGAAACTGGAGTGGTCATGGGTCGTGGCAACTGGATGCACTGCTGAAGTTGAATTGTTTTTAAACATTCATATTAAACTTTATACTTCCACTGAACATGTTTGATTTTCAAAACCAATGTTTGATTTACACTATCCTAGTTTAATGGAAAGTTCTATTTTTACTTATGGTTCAATATGATTAGTGGTTAAATCATGGTACGTCACACGCCTTGCGGAGGTTTCTGTTTGTGGTATTTCTGGGGTTGTGACAGTAAAGGACAACCAATGTACTTTTTAAACTTAAAGAACACCGCTTGTAATTTCGTTAAAACGTAAGAGACGAAAAATACATTTTTCTCAAATTTAAATGTAAAACCGTAAAATCTATTATATATAATAAACATGATAAATAAGGGCTGATGTGTCATGATATAAGGGCTTGGAAAATGATGTGGCATCACCATAGGCATTCTAGAAATTGATTTTGGCTCCAAACTTTCGGGTCTTTTTTTTTCTTCATATGGGTATACACGGGATCCGGATTTTGACCCGGGTATATATTGTTT
The DNA here is from genome assembly GCA_030545235.1 of Helianthus tuberosus. Taxonomy (NCBI): domain Eukaryota; kingdom Viridiplantae; phylum Streptophyta; class Magnoliopsida; order Asterales; family Asteraceae; genus Helianthus; species Helianthus tuberosus. The sequence continues at coordinate 25,016,501 of CM060420.1, read as the reverse complement.
CTAAAATTTTCTTTTCGTTCAAGAACACCACAGAACTCTTCTCTCTATCTTCCCTCTCAAAACCCTAGCGCAGCCATGTCTGAAGTGGAGGTTGCTTGAAGCGGATTTTACGGCGGCGGATAAACACTAATCAAATGATTCTTCTTCACTCCGATTATACCTTAGTCAAATGATTTCTTCATTCGCCTCTCCAAGCTCTGAAACCCTAGATTCACAACTTCATCAACTGCTCAATTTTGTTGGTTTAGAAAACTTCATCAACTACTGTGATAATGAATGAGAAAGGGCAGCCGATTATACTCTTTGATGGTATCACACCTCTCTAAACCCTAGCCGATCTTGCTTCCCCCCTCTCCCTACGCCAGTCCCTCTCTCATCCATTGTCAATCTGATTCGATTAATTGATTATGCTACTTCGTTTGTTCCATTTTCAGGCTGTTTGATCATCGAGAACTGTTTTATTTGCGATTTTTGACTACTGATACCCTACTTTGTTCATCGGAGGACGTAAGTGACATTTTCTGGTTTTTAGTTTGATTATTAGGTGTGAATCTGAGTTGATTTGTTGTGTTTTGATTGATTGAGATCAGATGATTGAAGATAACATTTAATTTGATACGATACATGCATCTGTAAGTCTATCCGTACTGATATATGTTTTATTTGTTGTTTGTTTGAATCGATTTATTGATTCTGCTACTTCGTTTGTTCTGTTTGCAGGTTGTACGATCTAATTGTGTTTTGAGTGTAGATGTTGTTTGACGATCACATTCATTAGGTCTTTGATTCAGTTTATGTGATTTTGGTTTTACTTGCAGGCCTTTTCAAAACACACACGGTTTAACTGGCAGTCAATCTTATACGGTCGATGCTGTTGATCAGCTTCGGGTGAGTGTTTATCGTTACATTGTGATTTTCGAATCGTACTTGACAATGGTGTCTTAACAAGTTCCATTTTTTTGCTCATCAAAAGCTGCAACCGCACTTGCTTTTATTATTTTTTAGAGGTGGAAGGGTATTAGGGTAATTTTTTGTATAAGCTGGAACAATCGGGTCTAGCCAAAGCACTTTTTGTAAGTTTTAGATCTTTAATCCATATTGAGCGGCTCGTATGTAAATGTATACTCCTACCAGGATGGAGCTCTACAAGATTCTGAGCTTGATGAGCTGTTTTCGACTGCACCAGAAAGGTCAGTAATCAGTATTTTTTTCAACCTAAAATTTGTATTGATTTTATCCTTCGTGGTCTGTTACATATCGTACTTTTTTGTTTACCTTTAGCAGTTCCTGTTTTAGCGTTCAATTTAAGTATCTTCGTATTACTACTTTGGTTCCCGATTGACGAATTTGTGGTCAACATTTCTTTTGATGTAACATGTAGCAACTTCTAATGAATTACGTTTTCTTCTCGGTCCTTGGGATGAAACTCCTTACAAGAATAGTGTGGAGAGAACCGAATTTGGGGATTTAAGACTTTCTGGTTTTCTCGCTCAGGTACGTGTGATTATCAATCTTTATTCACATCACAAAAGGGATGCGGTACTTGAATACTTGATTGGTTTCTACCAAGTATTTATATTTAATATATTTGTTGATTACCTAAATATTTTAGAGCCAGGGGTCTCTTCTGGAAGCAGTCTCTCTATCCCTAGGGATAGAGGCAAGGTCTGTCCACATCCCACCCTCCCCAGACCCTATGAGTAGCATTGCTATTTGTCAGAATTACTGGGTATGGTGGTTGTTGTTGTTGTTCCCTAAATATATAATTATACTGGCTTTCCGGTGTTGTATTATTTAAAATCTCTGTAATTCCCTAAGCTTATTCTCAGGGTTACTGACATCAAATTCATTTTCGCAGTGGGACCTAATGACGTTACTCGACCCCTTAAAAAGTTTAGCCTATCTGATATACCTGGGATATACTAATGATCCTGCAACAGCACTCCGTGTTACTAGGAAAAGAACCTTAGATGCTAAAAAACAGCAATCAGACAGACACGTTTTCCAATGCTATGTGTTCGGGCCCAAAAATGCGGGCAAGTCTTCCCTGTTAAGTTCATTTGTTGGAAGGTGATTTTTTTGAAGCTTCTGCCATTTAAAAGTTTGCTAAATGTTCTAAATTAAGTTTATTATCTCCACAAACTTCTTGAGTTTTTTTTGTGCTGTTGTACCTTTTAAAACATGTTTTACTTGCAGGCCTTTTCAAAACACACACGGTTTAACTGGCAATCAATCTTATACGGTCAATGCTGTTGATCATCTTCGGGTGAGTGTTTATCGTTACATTGTGATTTTCGAATCGTACTTGACAATGGTGTCTTAACAAGTTCCGTTTTTTTGCTCATCCAAAGCTGCAACCGCACTTGCTTTTATTAGTTTTTAGAGGTGGAAGGGTATTAGGGTAATTTTTTATATAAGCTGGAACAATCGGGTCTAGCCAAAACACGTTTTGTAAGTTCCCGAGGTACGATCTAATTGTGTTTTGAGTGTAGATGTTGTTTGACGATCACATTAATTAGGTCTTTGATTCAGATTATGTGATTTTGATTTTACTTTTTTATGTGATTTTGAAACTGATGAATGATGATTTGATTTTACTTTTTTAGTAAAGGAAATGATTTGTGTTTTTAGAGTTTTTTATTTTTTATTTTGTGTCTATTTTTTATGCCTTACATAGATAGCTTTGTAAGTAATATTTTTGGTGGATTGACATGTGATGTATGTTTGTATGGTTGGTTAGACCTGGAACCACCTTGTGAGATTGCTCCAAACGCTGTTGTTGGTGTTGCGGAACCTGTTGTAAATGGTGTTCGTTATAAGGATATTGCTATGGAGGGAAGAAGTGCTAATAGAATAATTTGAGTTGAAGAAGAAGGAAACGCAACTCCCGAACCTGATAGGATACTATTTCTGCATTTTTATACATGGAAAGAATATTTTTATACGCAACCTAATTAACATTCTTTGTGAAGGTTATCTTCTTTCTGTATGTTTGCCTTGTAATCAGTTTAATATGTTAGTTTTACGCAGGTACAAGTGGGTCGTTCTCTTATTTATAAGACGAAAAGGAAGTTTGGTAAGGGTGGTTTTGGGCAGGTTTATGTTGGTAGGAGGGTGACAGGTGGCAATGGTAGAACGGGACCTGATGCAACCGAGGTATGTTAACACAATAAACCTGCATTGTTTGTTCATGATAACTTATCATATCGAACTATTGTTTTATATTTTTTTGCTTCCTTTTATAGGTAGCATTGAAGTTTGAGCGTCGTAATAGTAAAGGTTGCAGCTACGGGCCTCCTTATGAGTGGGATGTATACATGTATGTGTCAAACCCTAATTGTTTCAAAAGATGTTTTTACGTTTTTATTATTTTATAAACTAATATGTGCACATTTATAATGCAAAAAGTTCATTGAATGGATGTTATGGTATTCCATGGGTCCACTACAAGGGCCGACAAGGTGATTTCTACTTTCTGGTGAGTTTTGGCTTCATGGCTTGTACCTTTTCACTTCTATGACCAGCTTACTTTTTCTATAGTGTAGCATGATAAAAAAAAAAATCATCTTTCTCAGGTCATGGATATGCTTAGACTGAGTCTTTGGGATGTTTGGAGTTCATTCGGCCAATCGTAAGACGAACAAATATGCTAGCTTGCTTTGCTATTGAGGCCATATCAATTCTTGAAAAGCTTAACTCAAAGGGGTAAGATATATTACATGCCTTGCATTTCAAAGCATAATTTATATGCTTATACACCCGTAAGGAACAGAAGGTTCAATCACATTAGTAATACTATTCTCCAATTTTTATGCAAGACTTAAACTCCATTAATGTAGTTTCTACCTGATAGTTATTTTTTAACCGGTTTGATTAACCGGTTATACCAGTTAATTTATCTATGTATGATTAAGCATTATATAGAACTAAAAAGTTGCATCTCTCTCAAGTAAATCATCCATAGTCTCTTCATCGTTTGGTCATTAGACTCAATCTTTACCAATTTTGACTCCCCTGCGCAAAAAGCGAGACCTTTGGACTTTGAGGCGGTTTTTCAATCGCCTAGCGCCACAAATAAGCACTTTTTAAAACCGAGAAGATAAAGCTTATTATAATTTTTTTTCCAAAATTTTGGAATAAAGCTCATTATCTTGGTACAGCTAGCCAGCATAGGTTCTCTTTTATTTTTAATGTCAAACACTTCTGTTTTACATTGCTGGTGTACTAAAGGATGGTATGTTGAAAATTTGAAATTATAGGAAATAGGAACTCGAGTGCATGGCTTCGGGTCAAGAAATTGATGATTCTTCAAATAATAACAGCATCTCATATAGTGTGGATATAAGTTATCATAATATGCTACCATGTGTCTGACTTGAGTTTTGTTACAGGCCCAAAAAAGTATACAAGGATCCAGACGATGGGCGTCAAAGATTTTTGCTTGAACTTGAATTTGTCCAGTGCCTTGCTAATCCAACTTATATTCACTGTAAGTTAAAGTTACAATGTAAAATCATTATTATGAAGGACTGTACTAAAAATGATGAGAAATATTTGCAATAGTGATGTGGTTTCTACATTTGAAATTTGGAAACAAAAATTAATTGATTTGGAACCTTAAACAAATAGAATAAGTGGTATCCATTTATTCTAGGAGACCTTTAAGTCACCAAATGTAGAGGTAGTTTATAGTCAGTTTCTTTATGTTTTTTACTTCTTTTACCCTTTATGAAATTCAAATTTCTTCATTGATGTAGATCTAGCCCAGAACCGTTATTTTGAAGATGAAGCTTTCATTCGCTACTTGAAGTACCTTCAGTACTGGCAACGACCAGAATACATCAAATATATTATGTGAGTTGTGTTTTGCCTTTTAGTCTAACAATCTTATTATGTTGAATGTTTGTATCAAGAGTCATTCTTTTCAACAGTTTATTAATCTGTTTATTTTTGTAGGATTGCAGGCACATCCGGCTAATAAGATTAGTGATCGGGAGTCATTTGTGTTTCTTAGTTACTAATTTTTAGTTCGATCATATCTCTTGCTATCTCTTATAACCATCCTACTCATGATATCGTATGACATTGTAGAATGGGAGACCAATTGTGTATGGGTTGAGCCGCAAAAGGGAGAGTATGGAGTTAGAAGTAATGTTGAAGGATGAACTTAAGCTCAAAATATCTCTTTCTGGCTGCCCCACTCTCAAAGAAATATGGATGTTACTTTGTTTATGATTTATTAAGCGACTTCAAGGATATCGAATTTTAGGTGTCTGTTAAATCAAAGAGGACTTGCATCTATAACGTTGGATGTGGTAGGGCGTGCTACACCAACTGGACTGAGCTCATGTTACTTTTAGTAAATTGTAAATGTAACATTTTTTGTCTTTTTCTTGATGTCTTTGTACACGGCTTATAAAGGAAACTTCATACCTAATGATACAATCAACTTTGTTACTAATTTATACAATGTCACTTTATTTGCATTACTTTTATTGATACACGTATGATTAATGTAATTTAAATTTTCCTACCCGCTTTCTACCTGGGTGATAACCTATATCCCATATATATGTGTTTAGTGTGAAAGACTTGATTGGCTGGCACAAGCGTGTTCGTGGGATTGTAAAGTGGAAAAAGCTGGTGTATTCTGTGATGCGAACTGCAGTTTGCGTGATATGGAAAAACAGAAATGATTTGATCTTCAACCGCAAGTCTGTGAACATGACCGGATGAAGAAAGAAATCAAGAATTTGGGTTTCCTTTGGATCAAGAGTTGCTCGACTCTGAAGGAAATGGCGTGGGAAGAATGGATATTGCGAATAGATGTAGTTAATCTGTTGTAAATGGTGGCGTTGTAATGCATCTTGGTGTGGGCTAACATATATGTAAATGGTGGCGTTTTAAAAAAAAAAACCCTTTTAATAAAATTAATAAAATATTAATATCCGTAAAATATAGCAACCCGTGGGTACCACGGGGAATAACCTAGTGATCACATAAATGTCGTTTATATGACAAAAATATGCAAGTGAATAATCCACTCTATTTTCTCTTGGCCTTGCCTTTATACGTGGCCAAACATAAAACATATTACAAGTACTTAGGATATCTTTTATATCGGATAAGATTACAGGCTGGATGGTGTAGGTGGAGAGTAACCACTAGGGTATTGTGTGATAAGATGTTCCCAACTAAATTAAAGGGAAAATTTTATAGAGTTGCTGTCAGACACGCAAAATGACACAGACACGCAAGATGGAGGTATCAAAGATGAGGATGTTGAGGTGGATGTGTGGACACACAAGATTAGACCGGATAAGAAATGAGGTATTTAGGAAAATGTTAGAAGTGGTTGGTATGTCGGATAAGATTAATGAGGAGAGATTGAGATGTTTTAGGCATGTGAAGAGGAGACAGACATCGACACCAGTTAGAATAGTGGAAACCTTCATTGTGGTGGGCAGGGAGGAGTAGAGGTAGACCCAAATTGACTTGGAAAGAGCCGATTAAGTAGGATTTGATAGAGTTACACCTCTTTGAAGACATGGTCCAGGATAGGAGTTCGTAGAGGCGTAGAATTAAGGTTAAAGATGTCTAGGTTAGGGTACTTTTGAGTCTTGGCTTTGTTATTAGGTGTGTGGATTTTTTCTACACTTTCAGGGGTCTTTGCTTGTGACTGTCCACCTGATTTTATGTTTATATGTGGTTCCATGAGTATATATTTGTCTCTATTCTTCTATGTTACTCTTTCACTATTTCTTACACTATTTGGTACCTGTCTATTTTTATATTTATAGTGTACTTGTTGTAGAGCCGCGGGTCTCACTAGAATCAACATTTCTATCCTTAGGGATTTACTGGGTATGGTTGTTGTTGATGTTGTAGGATATCCGTTATACACCTTTCAACTCTTAGATCGTCAGCTCAGTGTCAAATCAGAATATTCTCCAATTAGTGACCTTCATCTCATAACATATGTTATAATCATCCCTGATCTCACAATTTTTTTATATTTTTTATGATTTAAATAAAAGAAGAGAAAGAGTTAGAGAGGAAGATTTGTGGGAGACTTGAACTTGAACGTGAAAGAGGTGAGAGATTGGATGGAGAGGCGGTATAGTGTGTACCACATCTCACGTATATCAAACTGTCTTATACTAATGCTGGTTCACTGACAAATACAAAATCTTTAAACACTTGCGTTTGAGAGAAGTTTTAAGTTCAAGTCTCACCCACGACATAAATTAAAAAAATCAGATTGCCTTATACAATTATTCTGATTGTTTAATTAAATACATCTATTGATACTGTTATTATAATTTTTTAGTCAAATATATGTTTTAAACAAGTGTGAAGCCTATAAATTCAAATTAGACATTAAATATACACACACAAAAAAGTTGTTCCATACAAGAAAGAATAACGTAAGATAAATAACAAAAGTATACAAAAAACAAAACAAAGAATAGCATTGAGATTTCAAATTACAATTTACTCAAGAACCTACAACATCAAAATGTGTATATAATCAACATTTCCAAAATCAAAACAATAAATCAAAAAACAACAAATTCAATCAGATCCCAAAGGGATCACGAATCACTCACGATGTCATGTATCGGGCTCGGGTCATGTTGCTGCAAACCACTCGAACCGCCACAAAGCTCCTCAATTTGGTTAGACACATCGACCATAGCCGGCCTTTTATCTGGGTACTGGGCACAACATTCGATGGCCAGCTGTAACAACTGAACCATATCATCTTCAACATTCTGATACCTTAGTAGCTCGAGATCAAAGACCTCAGAGGTCCATTCTTCTCGAACCACGGACTGAACCCATCTTGGGAGGTCAACCCCTTCATCGTTTAGTAACGCGTGTGTTGGTGCTTTACCCGTTAGCAGCTCCAATAACAACACTCCAAAACTGTACACATCTGCTTTTTGGGAAACTTTGCGTATATCGGTTACCTCTGGTGCACGATAGCCATCCACACGGGTGGGTGTTGCATTGGGGCCCACGAGTTGGGCTAGACCGAAATCAGAGACACGGGATTCATATGACGTGGTCAAGAGGATGTTTGATGATTTTATGTTCCCATGGGAGACTGTCGGTCCTTGTGAGTGTAGGTATGTGATTCCACGAGCTGCTCCTAGGGCTATGGCGGATCGTGTTTCCCAATTCAATGGTGTTCTACCCGCTCCTCTGTTTCCTGTATAAAATTAATAAAACCCCCGTAAGCTATTATGTATTATTAATCAACAATCGAACGATAATAGTTAGAAAACAAAAGAAATCTAATTTCTATTTAACTTAACCGTGCCTTGAGATCTAGTTAATGATAATTGGTTAATATTAATTCAAACCACCCCATTAATTATCTTAACTTTTACTTCATTACCAAACAATAACATATGACAACCAGATCTAGCAACCTAACAATCTTTTTATTTGAAAAAGACACTAGACCACCCACATTAGTCAACATTAGCAAACATAGAGAATCTAGATCCACAATTCCCTGCACAATAATTGCAGTTTGAAATTTACAATCATGATCAGAAATTAAACAACAATGAAATGAAATGATGATTTACCATGTAACAAAGCAGATAAGCTTCCCATAGGCATGTAATCATAAACCAAAAGCTTTTCTTCCCCATTGCAATAATAAGCTCTCAAAGGAACCAAATTCTCATGATCCATTGCTCCCACACCTTCAATCTTCTCCCTAAACTCCTTATCCCCCATCGTAACATCCTTCAACCGTTTAACCGCCACCGCGAATCCCATCTCAAGCACCGCCTTGTACGCCGTCCCAAATGTCCCTTTCCCTAGCACCTCCGCCGATGCTCGTAGCAAGTCCTCGAGATCAAACTTACCTAACTCCTTGTTCTTGTTAAAGAACACTAACTTCTTACTAACCTCCCCGGACTTCCCCTTCGCCCCGCCCCCTCCTCCAGCAACCGAGGAGGATAACGACGAATAACTATCCACATTCTCACCAGATTTAAATTTCGGATTCTGATTCTGATTATCCACCTCAATTTCAACTTGCTTATTTTCCCCTACATCCTTTGAACTTGTCACATCTTTCTTACCCCTCTTCTTACAACAACAAAAGAATAAAATTAATAAAACCAAAATCACACCCAATACAGATCCGATCACAATTCCGGCAATCGCCCCACCGGATAACTTATCTGAACCCGACCCGGATCCCGACCCATCACCCGACCCGTTACACGCTCTAAGCGGGCCTCCACATAACTCATTCCCGGCAAAAGCAGTATCCGGAAAACCTGAAAACTTCTTCGGGATCTCCCCAGTTAACCGATTATTTGAAACGTTAAACAACGCGATATTGGTTCGGGTCAGATCCGGGATCTGACCCGTGAACCCGTTGTTTTCCAAATACAATGTAGCCAACCGGGTCAAGTTATTAACGGAACCTGGAATCTCACCGGAGAAATTATTATTGGCAAAACTAACTCTAACAAGATTAACTAAGGGCGAAAACAAATCAGGAATCGGACCGGAAAAAAGATTATTTTGCAAATAAAGATTCCGGAGGTTCACAAGGGTAAAAATATCGGTGGGGAGTGGACCGGACAGGGCGTTGAACCGGAGACTGAGGGTGGTGAGTTGGGTTAAGTTGCCGAGAGTGTTAGCCGGAAGTTCGCCGGAAAGACCCATTCCGGGGAAGTGAAGTTCGACAACACGGTTTGTTTTGTTGTCGCAGACGACGCCGGGCCATGTGCAGGGGGTGGCGGGTTGAGAGATGTTCCAGAGGATGGAGCGGCCACCCACGGCGGAGCGGATAGCGAGGATGGCGGAGCGGTCGGCGGCGAGGTCGGAGGTAGTGGTGGAGATGAGGGTGGAGAGGAGGAGGAGAGAGAGGAAGAGAGGGGAGTTGTCCATTGTAGAGAGAGAGTGCGTGTGTGTGTGTGTGTGGGGTGGCAGTAGAGTGCAGGAAGACTGGAAGATGAGTTTATTTGGGTTTGGTTTTTTTATTTTCTCTCTCTAGAAATGTAGAGAGAGAAAGAGAGAGTGAATAATGTGGACAACTGGTTGTGGGTATGTATTCATCAGAGAAAGTATGAGATTCCAGATTTTGAGAAAGATAGATCGATGGATAGAGAAAAAAAAAAGGTTGATTTTTAATTATTTTATTATTATTCAGGATTAAAAAGTTGATAAAAAAGGCTGATTCTAAACACACCTCTCTCCTCTTGATTATACCCCCTTGTGAGAGAAAAACTGCCGGTCCCACGCGGGCCTCATCTGTAAGTATGTGAGAGGAGGGGGTGTAAAAAGTAATTATGGGGGTGTAGAAAGTAGCACACTTAGGTTATAGGGTGTGGTTGGAGTCCCATGGGCTTTATCAAGTCCACCTAAGCTCCACGTCAGCGCCACCTAGGATCCAACTCAGCCATGGAGAACCCTTTAAATTGCAGGGTGTGGATGGAGCCCCCTATTAAACAAAATTAAAAAAAAAACCATTGGTTTAGATCATGGTCTCCACCTGACAGCGCCCCTCTCTCTCTCGTTAACATGTTGGCGACACCACCATGGCTCCCCCCCCCCCCTTAAAGATGGCGGTGTGGTTGTATAGTGTCCCGGGGCGCTATAGATGGTGATGTGGCGAGGGTGGCACCCCCACACCCTCCAGCCTTATGGCAAAAACTGAACAAAAACAATTCAGGATTCGAAAGTTGATAAAAAATGACATAAAATAGATTGATGGATAGAGAAACCACCGGCGGCATTGGTTTCTCCGCCGCCACCATCGGCGGCGGTGCAGAGGCTAGGGGTTGTGGATGAGAATGGGGTGATGAGGGATGAGTTTGAGGTGGAGAGTGATGAAGGGTTAAGTTTAGGGTTCCTAAGTTTGAGACTTGTCCAGTGAGTATGAGGGAATATATACCGTGTTTGGATAATGTGGAGGCGATCAAGGCGTTGGAATCAACTGAGAAAGGGGAACGGTTTGAGCGGCATTGTCCAGAGAAGGATAAGCGGTTGAATTGTTTGGTATCGGCACCTAAAGGTTACAAAGCCCCAATTCCATGGCCAACTAGTCGAGATGAGGTGATTGTTTTCTTTGGTTTTATGATTTGCACTGAATATTGTTCCATAATTGGTAGCTTAAAGAATTTGAATTATACAGCATTTTGGTATCTTAATGTAGTCTTATGATATTTGTTTGCTTTGTACTTAAATACAGGTGTGGTCGCCGATGGTAGTTTGATCTGAGTGTGGCACCTGCCGAACCACCAAGGACCCGACCCAAGTAGTCGTCAACTTCTCCGGAATCTCCCCCTTAATGTCGAACTGTTTCGCGTAAAATTCCTCCTCCGTTAAGCCCAAATTCATCCATGTTCTTCTTTCGGTAGCTCAGTTTAAGCATCTTGACGGCCTCAATTGTGTCAGGGTTTGTTAGTTCCACATCTTCGCCTTCATTGAGTGATTTTCGGGCAAAATCAGCTTCCGGGGTGAGGATTTCTTCCCTTGGTGGTGGGTGTTGGTGCAAAGGCGGTGATTTGTAGATGGGGACTGAGTTTCTAGAGAGAGAGAGATGAGATTATGATTATTGTATATATTTTATAAGTTTTGTGTTTTGTTTTTGTTTTATTTATAAAATATTTTAATTAGATTTGTAAAAAGACCAAAGTGCCTTTATATAAATAGACTTAACTAAAATTTTTAACCTTGTTAGTGCTAAAGGACGGAAGATGTAACGAGTTTTCCAAATAAAGGATTGTAACTGTAATTATTGAAATTAAAGGTTGTCTGTTGTCATCCGATACAAATATAAAGGATGAAAAGTATAATTTACCCTGAAGATTATTATTTAATAAAATACGTTTTAAATATACAGATATATTTTTTTAATCATCTTGAATTCTTGATTTAAAGTTTAGAAGGCAAGTGGAGAGATTCTTTTGTTATTGTCATCATATTTTAATATTTGAACAGGCGGGATTCCATATGTGCGTTACCATGAGAGTGTAACGGGATTTTAATCGTATCGGTTTAGTTTGTTATGGTATGGACACATGCTAGTTGCGTTCCGCGGATGACTGGTTTAAAAACTGTAAATAGAAACAATAATGTTAAAAATAACATTTTAGTCAGTATCAGTTTAGGTTCGTTAAAACACTCGTACGGACTAGCGCTCAATATCGCTACTAAAAGAGAACAAAAAAGTGACAATATGCCCAAAAAAATACGTCTAAACATGTTTTTCCAAACCAATACTTATGCTCGGTCCGAATCAACGTAGTACTGATATTGTTATAATACTAAAACAAAAATTAAAAAATTTCACTGATAGTTTATGTGATTTATATAATATAATATAATACTTAATTTTAAAAGTCAAAGTATTTGTATAAATGTAAGAGGCTTAATGTGATCAACATAAACTTAAGGGAATATAAGGCTATGCGGTATGGTGAGTGCTAGGGATGGCAAAAAAAAGCCTAAGCCCGACGGGTATACCCAAAACCCGAAACATACAGGTAGGGTATACCCGAAACCCGATGGGTATGGGCCAGGTATGGGCGTAAAAATGGAAAAAAATCGGGTACGGCTACAGGTATGGGATTTAGTGATACTCGCCCAATACCCGGCCCATTTACCCAAATAATACCCGAAAGAATCATATTATAAATTTCCATATATATAAACTTACTACATGCACTTATTACTATAGGACTAGGATCATTGCTGAATAAATCGATTCTTATTCACAGATTAAGTTATTTTTCATGTTAGTTTGTCATCTTGTTCGATACTGTTGGCATGAAGTTTTTTACACTCTTGTTCACACAAGATTGCTTAGTGTTCAAAGATTATTTCTTAAAATCTAGTTACTAAATTTGTTTAAGTAGGTTACTAATTATATTCACAGATTGTTGCTTACAGATTGCATAAAAGGATTGTACATTTCACATTTTTTTTCTCAATTTGGTTGAATTCATATCGATTTCGAGTTATTTGAATTCGAATCGTTTCAAACTCGATCTGTGAACAAATTGCACATTTGTCCCAACGAGTATTTTTAAGAAATTAACGGGTATACCCGATACCCGCGGGTATGCCCGTTCCCCGACGGGTAATTACCCGATAGGTAACGGGCCGGGTATGGGACAAAGAATTACAACCGGGTACGGGCTTGAGATTACTAATACCCGGCCCAAAACCGGCCCATTGTCATTCCTAATGGTGACCAACGTAGACGTCACATCATAGTCCTATAGAGGATGATCCGTCATAGCAAAACACTGAAAATGGGAGGATGATCCTACCCCACTAAGACTGTCTCCAATGCATCGGCCTGCATTTACTACATGCATCCTAGTCATCACTGCCACATCAGCTTTTTACTCATTCTTAACAAATGCACTCTCTCTCCTCTTTTTAACTCCAACCCATCCTTCCCACATGCACCCCCTCTCCTCTATTTTTTTAAGCTTAAAATTGAATGGGCCCACCTTCTCTCTTTGCACTTGGTTGCACTTCCCCACCTACAAGCCTTCCCCTTCATCACCCACTCCATTGCATCCTTCCCACATGCAGCCTCCACGTCACCAAATGCACCCCCTTCACTTGAAGCATTGGAGGCAGTCTAATTATGGCAATTAATTTTTTTTTTTAGTTTTTGCAAAGGAAACACTGTTGTGATTTGATATTCACAACTAAACAACAATACGAATATGAATGTAATCTGATAGGTCTCTATTGATTTTGAGTGATTACAAACAAGAAATTGAAAGTGACAGATAACAATAGAAAGGGATGGGAAGATTAGAGCATACAGATAGGGAGATGGGAAGAAGAACACACACTTGTTAATAATCTTCCTACCCTATTCTTTCATTCTAACATCTTAATAACCTGCAAAGGTTCCTTCACCTTGATGGGCCTCTTGGACTAGGCTTCTTGATTGGGCCTGCTGGCTTAGGTCCATCGACTTCATGAATCATAACATTACCCTCCCCTTTTAAATTCACCTTGTCCTCAAGGTGCAAGGCGGTAAAAGTTGTGATCAACCCGGTAGTGCAAGCAACTTCACTAGTCACATAGGACAGTTGAGAGGGTCCAAGGTGTTGTGTACTCGACTTGTGAAAAGGATGTAGACGTTGTGGTGCCTGACAATGCGATTGTATCAGGACGTACCAAGCTATGTTTGGTGGCTGATGTCCATAAAGGGCTTCAATATTTGTTAATGCACGAACCACTTGTGCGATTGCAATACAAAAATGAGTTAAAAGAATGCCACCCCAATAAGGAAGTGCGCTTAATTCAAGGCAAAACCAACTGGTTTCATCGACCCATTTCTCCATAGAAGCATATTCAACCCAATTATACTTCTCGTTTGCCAAAAGGGTCCTTGGTTGGGTAGCCTGTTTAAGCTCCATTTCAGCAATTAAAATACGATGTAGACGTTGCGCATAACAGGTGACCAGCCACTTAGAATGGTTCAACCAATACTCGTGTAGAGACCTCGTAAACCATGGTGATTTCCCATAACCAGATAGTATCACAATCACAATATATAATAGAATATCTTTTTCTTTTAATTCGGCCTCAAGAAAGGTCATGTAAGCTTGTTCCGAAGCTCCACATTTTGAGTATATATCAGTCACACCAATTGCTAAATCACTGTTTGATAAAAGCCCCGATCGTATTAAATTACCATGAACATTAGGTACCTGCTGAAGATTTGTTGTGATAGCATAAGCTGGTAAAACACACTTTAAGGTTTCCTCATTTGGTAATACACCTTTTAGCCTCAGTTCTTTGAATAAAAATATTGCTTCTTTATCAAGTACATATATCCTTGAGGTCCCTGTCACCACATATCTCTTACTAGTTTCATTAAAAATAGCTTGTGCATAGATTATGTGACCACCTTTGAGAAGGATAGCCACCAAAGTATACCCAACTAATAAAGCTTCAACCAAAGTGTTATTTTTCACCAAATCATCTATCTCGTGTCCCATGTCCAACCAGGTAATAGATGCACAAGCATAGAGAACTAAAAAAATAGTGGCGTTAACAAGCACCAGCTTGCCAGCAATCATTTTGTTAAAAAGCAGCAAAGAGTCATGCACCGCATCTTGTTTTGTGATATGAACTTTCTTGAATTTTGATATGTTCTCAACCAAAACATGATGGAGTTTGAAAAACTCAGTTTCATTTTCAGTAACAATGCATACTTGCTGAAGTAAAATTACTGCACAACAAAAGAGCTGGTTGTTGCAGCCTTTTCAGTACATACACCTCTTGTAAATACAGAATGTTTTTAGCAGTAGCCCCTTCAACGTTGAAGAAAGTCATTTTGAGAACTAGAATTCCATTGGCAATGAGTATAATATTATCTATGAAGGTATAACCCATTGAATCTCTACTGAGCTGGAACTCAACTAAGAGCCACGGGGCACAACCCAATTTACTCAAAAAAATGCCGCATATGAAACCTGTTTCCATGGATGAGGATGGTAACCCGTGTCCATAAAACTTAACCATTGTATTGTAAACAGAAGTGGTACCAGTAGGTTTGTGGTTGTTTGGATCAAGCACGTGGTGGATTAGTGTCTTTTGTAAACGCGTAGTCCGATAGTGCTTTTCGTCAAGTGTTATTTGTTCGATAAACATGGTTCTTCCTGGCAACTGAGTAGTAATATGGACAGATGTCCCGCCTTTCCAACAAAGACGTTTAGCCCCCACTTGAAACGCAAGCATCACAACATATGTTCTAGTCGTGGTAACCACTCGAATTGTGTGTATACGATTGTGCTTCGCCTTTGATGGAAAAAATGCAGCAAGTTGGGCAGGACATAACACCTAAATATGGTCAGAGTGCTGTAACACGTGAGCAATAACAATGGGAGTCGGATCATAAACCAAAGTAAAAGACCTATGAAAAGCCATACTAAATGGTTCAAATATCTTAACATCCTTCCGAAAATAAGGCTTGTAAACAGAAATGGAATGAGAGAGAAAACCAAATTCTGTCTCTTGAAAAGTAGAGCCACAATGTGCAGCTACGTTTACAGTGGTATCTGTAGTACAGTTTGTATGAGGGTCAGGGGGTGCCAGATCCGCATCCAAATGAAACAACTTAGAAACATAATCACGCAGGAAGGCATTCCATACAAGCACTTTATCAAACAAGTAAGCTGCATGAATGACCCCACACCAGGTTGTTTCCCACGAAAAATGTATTCTAAGCACCAAATGAGAACCACAACCCCATGAAACAGCAAGAAAAAACATCGCAAAAGGAGAAACAAAGTCACTAACATATCCAACACGCTTGACAACTTGAAGAAAATAATGAATTTCAACATTCATGAAACTAGCGGTAAAACTCAAATCCATTCCAAGCCAATCAATAACAAAGGGCAAACTATGGTCAAGCATTAACGGAGAAAGTTGTAACTGTGGTAAATTAGTCATGAATGCATCATCTAAGGTTGTGCAATTGTTTGACATTTCATCAAATAGCTGTTGTGCATTAGTGGTGCTACCAAAGGAAGGATCATCTATTCTCAGCTTATGATTAGAAAATCTATACGCCAACAAAACCACATCGATATGGTCAAGCATTATAATAATGTGATTTGAATAAAGCATGTTAAGAATATACGGACCAGGATCAAAACCGAAATTCATTCCTTGAACTTCAGTACAATAAGGCAAAAGGAGACCATCACTTACCATAGCAGGTCTAGTCAATGTGAAAATGGGTGTACGAGTAGCAGAAATAGTGGATTTCCTAGAATATATATGAACATGATTCGTAACCCAACCCGGTTTCCATGCAAAGGAGTTAAGAACCATTGAATCAACTAAAAAACCATCATTACAAACGTTATCATTCTCCTTTGCTACATCTGCCAAGACTAAAGGTAGACAAGGTTTAACATGTTCAAGCACAAAATTATAATACCATATATCCAATTGGGCATCCTTCATTCCTCGTGACTCATTAACATTCACTACTGATTCAGTTTGGATTTCGGATACCTCATCATTGATGATTTCATGAACTTCAATACTATCAGGCATTTCATCGAACAGCTTGAGAGCGGTTTTCGTGGAGGTCGGAGAACGGAATCGGTGAAGCATGGCAGTAGTGAAATCGTTCCATGTGAGGTCATCGCTTCGAAACCAGGAATTGAACCAGTAGAATGGTTCATCCTCAAATACTTCAATAACGTATGAGAATCGTTCATCACCATAGATTGAGTAAAATCGAAAGTATAGCTCGGATTGAGAGATCCACGAGTTAGGATCAGAGCCAGTGAAACGAGGTAATTGTGGTTCGAGATCTTCCAAAGCCATCGATGCTAAGGATCAATGAAAGTACCAATGTTGTGATTTGATATTCACAACTAAACAACAATACGAATATGAATGTAATCTGATAGGTCTCTATTGATTTTGAGTGATTACAAACAAGAAATTGAAAGTGACAAAGATAACAATAGAAAGGGATGGGAAGATTAGAGCATACAGATAGGGAGATGGGAAGAAGAACACACACTTGTTAATAATCTTCCTACCCTATTCTTTTATTCTAACATCTTAATAACCTGCAAAGGTTCCTTCACCTTGATAGGCCTCTTGGACTAGGCTTCTTGATTGGGCCTGCTGGCTTAGGTCCATCGACTTCATGAATCATAACAATTTTTTGTCCTTTTGTGGATCGTCCCCAACGTCTCCAACTCGACGGAGACGACGAAGCCCGCCGGGGGGGGGGGGGGGGGGGGTTGGAACAGCGCCGGACCAGAACAAAGCGGAGACGGACCCCATAACTCGTAGCCTAATAATCTTGAGGATATAACATGTTGTATGTTTGAAAACTTGGTTCATTAAGAAAAACCTCATTATGTGACCGACATGGCCTTTATCGGTGTGAGTCGGATAATTGATACCGATAATTATACACTCCGACGTAAAAAAGCCAAAACAACTTCAAAGTTTCACACATTTTTTTTTGCGTTGGGTTTACTATGTTATCGTCAGAATATATACCCAGATACATATAATTAAATAAAATATTTATTATTGTCAAGTGATACCACCTATAACGGGGATTGATCCAATAAAAAGTGGGTTTAAGTGTTTAACAGAGAAGGATCTAATAAAAAATGATAACTTGTAACACTTCTTATAAATGGTAATGAAGGAAATTTTGGTACTAAAATATTTTGGTCATTATAAGTAGGAGTGTGAAGATAACACGTGCCACAACTTTTGTTTTCTAAAAAATACAAAAAAAAAAAAAAATCTAGTACAAAAAAATCTAACACAAAAAATCCAGTATAGAAAAATGTAGCAGAAAAAAAATCTAGTACAAGAAATAGAGTACAAAAAAATATAACACAGAAAAATCCAGCACAAAAAAGTAAGCAAAAAATGTTTTTAAACAAAAAAATTAGCATAAAAATGTAGTACATATTGCTATATAAAACATGACAACTAAAAAGACCTAAAATGTGTTGTCTAAACACGTTTTTCCATACAACATAGAAATACATATGACAACTAAAAAAACAAAAAATGTGTTGTCTAAACATGTTTTTCCATACAACATGTTTATTTGGGTTTTTTTAGTTGTCATATTTTATATAGCAATATGGTATTTAAATTAAAAATAAAAAACACTCAATTTTATAGTGAAATTTTTATAAAAAAATATCGTACAAAAAGTTATAAACATTTAAAAAATAGTGATGAAACATTCATATATCTGACATGTAAAAAAGAAAAAATCAATACATAGGAATTTCTAAAGATAGCCCTTTCATCCTTTTTTTACTATATTTTCATCTTAACTATTGATTTGTAAAATGAAGACTTAAGATTCTTTCACATGCTATTTTATTTGATCTTACCTCTACCTACAACATCCACTCAAGTCATATCTATATGTATTATATGCCTAATAAACCATTTTTCTTTATTTAAAATTAATCGAAAGAAACTTAGGTGTTGTTTGTTTTTTAAGAGATAAAATGTCTACAGTCTGCGGACCACATCTGCAGACATCTGTAGAAGAAGAGGTGGACTAAAACTCTGCAATCTGTAAGAAAAAGGCTGTTTGTTTTTTAACGTATGTAGACTTTTAAAATAAACTGCTGGTGGTGTAAGGACGGTGGTGAACGTGGACGGTGGTGGTGGGTGGTGGACGATGGGTAGTGGTGGTGGATGGTGGTGGATGTGGACGGTGGGTGGTGGTGGTGGTACACGGTGGTGGTGGGTGGTCGACGGTAATGGACAATAGTACACTGGTGGTGGTGATGGACGGTGGTGGGTGATGGGTGGTGGACAACGATGGTGGGTGGTGGTGTTTAACCCTCTGCAGACCTTAGAAGTGGCTGGGCCAAGTCTGCACCAAGAAGAGCTCGCGCAAACGTTTTTTAATGAAACGTTTTCAGAAAAACAAACAGTTTACGGATGACAATGTCTGCGCATGATATGCGCGACACAGACAGAAGAACCTATACAAATCTTTTTTACAAAAACAAACACCACCTTATTCTACTTGTTTAAAGTCAATAAAAAGTCAACTATGTAAGGTTTTATCTTTTCAATTCCTTTTCTACATCTGCTAATTATAACATTTTGTGATTATAATTAGTGCTAAAGCTCGAAAATTGTGATGCGATAATAATTTCCAAGCCTTAATTGGTATTTTACATTACTTAGTGATGACGGGGGTAGCCCAAGATTGAATAAAATGGCTAATTACGTAAACGCTTAGATGGTTAAAGGGTTCAAGGCTTAAAAAGCTGTGAGGAAGGGAAAAGCAACACGGGAACAGTAGCCAGTCACATCCAGGGATCGCTTCACCAACCCACAGCCGCAAAAGCAAAGCAGGTATGCCAATGCACACTATTATCCGGGGGACAAAAGCCTTCAACCCCCGAAAGGGGAAACCCTCCACTGCAAGCGAGGTTGCTAGTCTAATCCATTCCACTTCGGGAGATACCTTCTCTTATAAAATGACACTTCATTTACTTCAGAGGGGACATCCTGACCAGCTCTGATTCTCCAATCTCTGGTCGTTCACATCGAATGCTTGTCTTGCACAAGTCATTCCCTTTCACATCCAACACACACATTCCCTTTGCTTCCACTTCCGAATCTGAGTACAATTAAGAGGAGGATCCATAGCAAAGAACAACAATAAACTAGTAAACCTCCTTCCACATCTCGCAAACGTGGGGGGACCCCACGACCTGCGTTAGGCAAGGTTGAACCCTTCAACCGTTCTGCCTAGCCAGTTCAGCTACCACCGTTGGTCTTGTATTTGTTGTATCAACAAGTTGGCGCCCACCGTGGGGCTACGCCGCTATTTCTTCTCCAAAAGACCTAGTAGTGTAGCTCTATTCACTTAAAATCGCCATGTCTGAAAGTGGATCCCCGGAAGAAGTAAATCAGATCCCAAACGCTTCTACTCCGGGTAGTAGCCAAGCTCACGTGGCTATACCAACTTCTTTTTCAACTCCGGGGAGCACACCCGAGTTCCTCAACTTCAACACACCAACTCCGTCCCGATCCGGAGTTCCATCTCCTAATATCGGTGTCTCTGATGCCCCATCATGTGTTGAACTCACCCCTGAAGGGGTTGCTAACAATTTTCTTGTGCTAAGGACTCTTCTCAACCAACACGTGAGTAAAGAAAGAGAAAAGGGAGTAAGGATTCGTTTAGACTATGACGAACCTGAGCCAACATTGTCTCCTGGACCACCTCCTCCTCTTTTTGCAACAAGAAGTGAGGCTGGTCCCAGTAACCTTTCAAACCCTCACCCTTATCTGTCCACTATGACAAATCCTACGGTGCATCCTATCTTCTCTTCCCAACCAATTACTAGTGGTGCTCCTTTGGGACATGATCTGACTCTTGACCAGCTCCTTCAATCCCCAGTGACAAGCTATCCAGTATCCACTACAACTACATGGGAGCAAGCTCTGTCCGTGCTCCCCTTAGCACGAAGTGCTGTTATGAGTGCTCCCCTCGGGATAAACTGCTCCGCTGGCCCAGGAAGCCTTCAAGGCTTCAACCCCATAACCAACATGATGACCCAAATGATGACCAACTTCCCATGGCAACACTTCATCAATCAAGTGCTTGCCACTCAGGGAAACAACGGCAATAGCAGTAATGTGGATGCAAGGACTGAAGAAGACTTGGCTAAACCATACAAGCCAAGTAACCTTTCATGCTTCTCAAGACAGATAGCCGATTATGACTTCCAGTCAAAGATCAAAATGCCGGCCCACATCAGGACATATGATGGGACTGAAGATCCTGAGGACCATCTTCAGATCTTCACCGGTGCAGCTTGGATAGAGAAATGGTCCAACGCTGAGTGTTGCCTAATGTTCATGCAAACTCTTGTTGGATCCGCCCGGATCTGGTTCAACGATTTACCTGCTCAAAGCATTCGAAGCTTTGACGATCTCAGTAAGGGTTTCCTGGCCAATTTCTCTCAACAAAGACGATATGTCAAGGACGCAACAGTGATCTTTCAGATAAAGCAACGTGATGATGAAAGTCTCCGTGCTTTCATTGAACGATACAAGAAGGAAGGTCTGACTTATGTAGGGGCCGATGAGAAAATGAGGGTGGCTGGCTTCATGAATACCATCACCTCTAAGTACCTTACCAGGGATTTCAACAAATCTCTACCCAAGACCTTAGAAGAAGCTCTTGAAAGGGCTGAAGCCCACATCCGGGGAGAGGAGGCAGTAGACATTAAGGAACAAAGGAAAAGAGGGTCCGGCTAGAGAAGCAACAGTCCAACCAGAAAAAGAGGGAACTTCAACTCCTATGACAGGCGGTCAAAGGGCTCAGACCCTCGAAGGTCGGAACCTTTCAAGCAGGGAAAAAGGCATAAGTTTCACACCCCTCACAAAGACCCCTCAAGAAATCCTTGCAACAGAAGAAGTTAAACAAAACTTTCGGCCTCCTAGACCTCTCCCCAAAAGCAGGAAAAACGAGAACTCCACCCAATACTGCGAGTTTCATGAAGAAAAAGGTCACCACACCAATGATTGCTTCCAACTCAAGAAAAGAATAGAAGAAGCTGTTAAGTCCGGAGAACTCGCTCATTTGGTAAAGGGAGTCCGGGACAAAATGGCTGAAGGAAAGGGTAAGGAAGTCAACATGGTAGATTTCGATGGAAAGGTTCCTCACATGAGGCAGAGGTTGGAAGCTTGGGAGCTTCAGTGTGTCTGTTTCCCCCCTACGGAGAATGACCCTCTCCCTAGCCCTCTCGTGGTAGAAGCTACAGTGGGAACGTTGCAAACATGCAAGGCATACATAGACACGGGGGCAGCCACCGAAATCATGTTCGAAAAATTCTTCAACCAATTGAGCAATGAAGAACGTTCAAGGCTTCAACCCTCTGGGACCTCCATAAAAGGTATCGCTGACATACCCCTCAAGCCTTTAGGGCAACTAACACTTAATGTTCGTTTCAGTGAAGGTTTAAAAGAAAGAACCCAACCACTCACCTTTGTGGTTATCAACATCCCCTCAAGCTATGATGTGATCATCGGGAGACCAGGACAGTGTGCATTTTACATGGCCGTGTCTGTTGGCCATGGCACAGTCAAATTCCCTACCGAAAGGGGCATAGCAACCCTTCAACCCTCCCAGGAAGCCTACGTGGTCGAAGGTGAAAGTTCAAACAGTGAAGAAGACAGGTAAAGGTTGGTCATAAACCCTAAGTACCCTGAACAAAGAATAAGGGTCAACCCAGACCTCTCTCAAGAGACCCTTTCATACCTTACAAAGTTGCTAACACACTACAGCGACGTATTCGCTTGGTGCCCTGAAGATATGACCGGGATTCCCCGGGACATTGCCGAGCATGAATTGAGAATACCACCGGAAGTCAAGCCCGTTGTCCAGAAGAAAAGAAGCTTAGCACCTGAAAGAAGTCTGGCAGCCTGCCAAGAGGTTGAAAAGCTTGTGTCAGCCGGTATTCTCCGAGAAGTCAAGTATCAGTCATGGGTTGCAAACCCGGTTATGGTCAAGAAACCAGACAACTCTTGGAGGATGTGTATAGACTTCAAGGATCTTAACAAAGCTTGCCCCAAGGATTGCTATCCACTACCAGAAATTGACCTCAAAGTTGACTCCCTCACAGGCTACTCGTTCAAATGCTTTCTTGATGCATACAAAGGCTATCACCAAATCCTCATGAAAAAAGAGGATGAGGAAAAGACAGCCTTTCATATGGATAAAGGGATCTTTTGCTATCAAAAGATGCCTTTCAGCCTCAAAAATGCAGGAGCAACCTATCAACGGCTCGTTGACAAAGCCTTCGAAAGCCAAATCGGTAAAAACATGGAGGCATATGTCGATGACTTGGTTATTAAAAGCAAGACGGAATACCAAATGCTCGATGATATTCAAGAAACTTTCAAGAACCTCAGAAAGGTTAACATGAAGCTTAATCCCGAAAAGTGTTCATTTGGATTCGAGGAAGGAAAATTTTTGGGCCACATTGTTGGAAACCAAAGCATCAAAGCCAACCCTAACAAAGTAAAAGCCGTCCTCGAAACCAAGCCACCAAAGACCAAAAAGGAGGTTGAAAGCTTGAACGGGAAGCTTGCAGCCTTGAAGCGTTTTACCTCAAAGTTAGCCGAAAGATCCCTTCCCTTCTACAAAACGCTCAAGAACTGCTCAGATAAAAAGGATTTCAAATGGACTGAAGAAGCTGAAGAAGCTTTCAACCAGATGAAGCAACATCTAGCTTCCCTACCAGACATTGCGGCACCAAAAACCGGGGAGTTAATATCGGTGTACCTCTCAATCACGGACGAGGCCATCAGTGCAGTCCTCACCATTGAGCGAGCCAAGGCCCAGGTACCCATTTATTTTTTCAGCAAAACTTTAAAATTAGCTGAAACGAAATATCCTCCCCTTGAAAAGCTTGCTTTAGCCTTAGTTCAAACAGCTAGAAGGCTTCGAAGGTATTTCCAAGCACACCCCATACAAGTGGTCACCGACCAACCTATTAAGAGTGTGCTTGAAAAACCTGAAAACTCGGGGCGATTGGCCAAATGGGCCATAGAACTAGGTGAACATAACATCACCTATGTCCCAAGGAAAGCCATCAAGGCACAAGTCTTGGCCGATTTCATTGTGGAAGTCCCAAACCAAACACTCACTGAAGTAAACACTGCCACCACTGAACCTTCCAACCCTGAAGCCTGGAAGCTTTTTACCGATGGGGCTTCAAGCGTTGAAGGGTCAGGGGCTGGATTAATTTTGATCAACCCAAAAGGTTTGGAGTTCACATATGCTCTTCGTTTTGATTTTCAGACCACCAATAACGAGGCTGAATACGAAGCATTAATAGCCGGCCTAAGGCTGGCCAAAGAAATGAAGGTTGAAAAGCTTGAAGTGTTCACGGATTCGTTGCTGGTCTCAAGCCAAGTGAATGACAGCTACATAGCTAAAGAGCCCAACATGAAAAAATATAGAGAAAAATCCAAGGAACTGATGAGTACCTTCCAAGCATGCAATATCAAACAGATCCCCAGATCTCAAAACAAAAAGGCCGATGCCCTTAGTAAGCTTGCATCTCTCACTTTTGCCCACCTCACCAAGAAGGTACTGGTAGAAGTGTTGAAGGCCCCATCCATTAATGAATTAGAGGTTCAAGATGTGGTTACCGAAGAAGAACCAAACTGGATGACTCCCATAAGAAAGTTCCTCAAAAATGGTGAATTACCCAATGATCAAGTGGAAGCCAAAAGGGTTGAAATCAAGGTAAGACAATACATACTACAAGGAGAAACTCTTTACAAAAAGGGTTACCTTGCTCCCTTGCTAAGATGTGTCGGTCCTGAGCAAAGTAAGTACTTGATCAAGGAAATTCATGAGGGTGTGTGTGGAGCTCACTTTGGAGCTAGGTCGGTAGTTGCAAAGCTCATGAACCTCGGATATTTCTGGCCCTCAATGCATCGTGACGCAACCGAAGAATTGAAGAAATGTGACGCCTGCCAGATCCATGCACCAGTCCCAAAAAGTCCCAAGCATGATTTAGTCCCAATAACCTCGGCTTGGCCATTCCATAAGTGGGGAATGGACATTGTTGGTCCATTTCCCCCAAGCAAAGGGGGAGTGAAATTCCTACTAGTGGCGGTAGACTATTTCACCAAGTGGCCCGAGGTCAAGCCACTTGCCAAGATCACAGGAAAGCAAGTGATTGACTTTGTCTGGGAAAACATCATTTGCCGTTATGGATTGCCAGGAGTACTTGTCACCGATAACGGAAGGCAATTTGCTGAGAAGCCTTTCAGCGTCTGGTGCAAAGAATACAAAATCGATCAGGTTTTCAGCTCAGTGGCTTATCCACAATCAAACGGGCAGGTTGAGAGAACAAATAGAAGCATAGTGGAAGGCATAAAGACAAGATTGGGAAGGTACGAAAGCAACTGGCTTGAAGAATTGCCTAGTGTCCTATGGGCAATTAGAACAACAGAAAAAACAAGCCATAAGAAAACACCTTACAGCTTGGTATTTGGATCTGAAGCTGTGATCCCTGCCGAAATAGGAGTTGTAACCCAAAGAATTGTCAACATGGATCCCGAAACAAACCAAAAAGAGACCATGTTGAATTTACAACTCCTAGAGGAAGCAAGAGATCAAGCCGCAATTCAAGAAGCCAAATACAAGCAACAAATGGAAGCTTACTACAACAAAAAAGTCAAAAACGAACGTTTCAAGCCAGGGGATCTGGTCCTCAGAAACAACGAAGCCAGCAAGAAAGAAAATCAAGGAAAGCTTGGCCCAAAATGGGAGGGCCCGTACACCATCCTTGAAGCACACAAAGGTGGATCCTACAAGCTGGCTGATTCAGAAGGCAAAAGGCTTCCAAGGCATTGGAACGACAAAACATTGAAAAGGTTCCATGTTTAAACGGAAAGTTTGGTTTGTATCAAAATGTATTTCAAGCAGAATTATGAATACCTTTTGTAAAAAGAAAGTATTGCTTTAATGAATGAAGTTGTTTTTATCAAACTTGTCTTTCTATCCCAAAATCAGGTTGAGAACCTAGCAAAAAACTCCATGGCAAGGGCCATGTAAGGGGATGAGCTCCCAGGCCACATCGCTCAATAGGTTCAAGGGTTGAATGAGCCTATATAAGGGGTGAGTTCCTAAATCAATACAACTCCATGAGACTTGTTAAGAAAACACAAAATTGTCTCATAGACGGGTATAAGCAGCCCACACCAAATGCTCCCTAAGTCTTAAAAATATAAAAAGGCTAAAAAACCAAAAGAAATAGTAAAAAGGATAGGTGCTATCTCTTCCTGTTAAAAATGCCAAGGCTAAGTGTCTGCAGCACTGAACCCTTTTAGGTATAAAAAACATAAGGACAGCACAAACCCGACAAAGACAAAGTTACAAAAAGAACAAAGCAAATCCAAAAAGAACAAAGTTAATTGGACAAAAATCACAAAGGTACAAACCAAACCAGGACGCAAAACTAAGAAGCCTTCAAGGCTTCAAGCCACCCGGGCAATACCCCGAAACCTTAAAGGCTTCAACCTATTGACAGACAGCCAAAAGGATTGGACGGTTAAAAACCAAATGGACTACCTTAACAGAAAGCAGGCACAAGTCTAAAAAACACAACATAAAGTAGAAAGTTAAAACATCGTACCATGTCAAAGAAAGTCCTAAAAGACTTCCAAGCATAAGTTAAGGCAAGTCCTAGTAACTTGCAAATCTAATCATTGTTCAACGGCCATACAGGCCTTCAACATAACCAAAAGGAACCTTAGGGGTCCCCGAAAACCTAATATTGTTCAACAGTTACAAACCACGAATTTTTTTAACAAAGTGCTAAGAAAGCTACGAATTTTAGGCATCAACAGAAGGCTTAGTAGCCCCAGAAGGGCTACCCTTGGCCTTCTTAGTCTTCTTAACCTTCTTAGCCTTCGGACCTTGATCATCAACAACTGAAACTTCCAAACTAGCATCCTTCGGAACATCGGCTTCCCCAGGAAAACTATCCTCACTATCCCCCGAAAAGGAACGTTTCCTCGAAAGGGAGCCAAGCAGTTCAGCACATAACTTGTCATTCAAACCATCCGGCTTCAGTTCCTGTAAAGCAGAGAGAGGCTTACCATAACAAGAGGAAACTTGACTTACATACAGGTAGGATAACCTCTCCATGTGCTCCACAGAACTCTTAAAGACGTCAGAAGCTTCGGGACGGTACAGAGGAGATTGCTCTAAAGGGTTGCCAGACTCATGAAGCTTATAACCCGCAATAAGACCTTGGTGTTTTCCCAGATTGAGCAGCTTAGTGTAGACATCACCAAGAGCGGAGTTAAATTCCTTAGAGTGCAAGAGATAGGTAACCACCTGATGAAAACCATGTTCAATGAGCCATTGGTTATCCCCGGTAGCTTGGGCAACCAAAGCTTTCAAACCATCCTTCTCCTTATCAAAGGCTTTCTTTTGCACAGCCAAGGTCTCCCGGTCAGCCTTCAGTTTCAATAAGTTAGCCTCAAAGCTTTTCCTAAGATCACCCATCTCAATGTCATGCCTTTTAGTTAACTCCTCAATCTTCTTGTTCCAACCCAATTCCTTCTCAGAAAAGCTCTCAATTTCCTTCTTCATGGTAGCAATAGAAGCCTTCATTTTCTCCTTCTTCTTGGAAGTCTCTTCATATTCCCGCATCCCTTTAGCAAAGCGGGTGACACCTTCAGCCAAAAAGGCAGAAAGGTTGCAGGAACTGAGCATCATCCTTGAGATAAGATGATCACCCTCCATCTCAGATATGGCATCTCGAACACCAGGAGGAGCAAAATGAGCCAAAGCTTCAGCACACACAACAGGATCCTTAAAATTGTCACCAACCTTAACCTTCCAATTGGGCACATAAATGTCATCCGAACCTTCGAAGCTTTCAACACTTTTGGCCGACGAACCTTCAATAGCAGAAATAGTACCCTTCTTGACCAATTTCTTCTTCTTGCTTGAAACAATCAACTCCTTTTCTTTGCCTTTACCAACATCCACAGCTTGATCCTCTGATGCTTCGATGTCATCACTAATGTCAACAGGCTCTAAGCCAGAGGGCTGCTCAACACCCTTCAGATGACGTTGAGAACGACGAGTAGAACCTTTGGACACAGTAACCTTGGTGAAGCCTTTGACATTTGGAACATTGACATAACCAGAACCCTCAAACCTATAGTCAGCACCCTTAACAACCGCATTCTCACCAGGGGTAGCAGCAGCATCACCAAAAACAACGTCTGAGGTATCATCACTCTTAATAAAATCCAAGGCAGACATAACTACAATACAAAATATAAAAGGACATAAGCAGACAAATAAAAAGAGATAAAAAGCAGGAAAGGAAAAAAGGCATACCCTTCCCATCTCTAATAAGCACCGGGTCTCGGTTAGCATTTTCCCACAGTTTACTTATACCCAATAACACCAACAGATGCTCAGGGAAGGGACGAAGCCTCGAAGGGCACCCCCTAAGAATTTCTAAAAAACGGGTGTTTATCTCGGAATCAAAAGGCTCCGGCTCGTTCAGAACAGCATCCGGGTGTCTCCAAACAAGTTTGAAAGGAACAATTTCCTCCGACACCCAGAAAAACCGATCTTTCCAAACCCCAAGTGTAGAAACCATGGACGAAATCAAACAAGTATCAACTTGACTGGTTTCGAAGGTGAACCAATCACCATTTTTGGCAAGTCGGAAAAAACGACGGAATGATAAAAGAGTGGGATCATACCCACAAGCCCGGCAGAGAATTTCGAAATGCAAAACCCTAGCCATACCTAGGGGATGAACTTGACCGAAAGACACTCGATAATATTCCAACACATTCAACACAAAGTTTGAAAACGGATAACGGAGGTTTGAAAACTCAAAATGACGACAATACAGGGCAATCATACCAGAAGGACAAGCATTGGCAGATTTATCACAAGCCGGTGCAACCGGTCTATACTTTGTCTCTATTCCCCATTCCGCACAAAATAAATCGACTTCCTCTTGGGTCAGTCGAGAGAAGGATTTTGCCATATCCTTCCGAGCACCCATAACTATGAACAATTAAAAAGAGAATAAGAGAAAGGAACTGACCTGATTTTCGACGGAAAGGGGGAAACTTGAAAGAAAAGAAGAAGAAAAGTGATGTTTATCCAGAGTAAAATATGTAAATAAGTGAGATAGGAAATGTAAAATAATCTACATATAGGGGTAATAATGGCAAACAGTAACTGCCACCCTAAAAACTGCCATACATCAATCACATCAACCGTCAGTCATTTCAAAATTCAAATATTAACTGATCACAACCCTTCAAGCCTTGAAAGCATCGAACCCTTGAAACTTTTAGGCAGTAAAACACGCGTATAAAAGTCAGATGTCTTTGAGCTCATCCCCCAAAAACCTCTGACTTGGGGGGCTGATGACGGGGGTAGCCCAAGATTGAATAAAATGGCTAATTACGTAAACGCTTAGATGGTTAAAGGGTTCAAGGCTTAAAAAGCTGTGAGGAAGGGAAAAGTAACACGGGAACAATAGCCAGTCACATCCAGGGATCGCTTCACCAACCCACAGCCGCAAAAGCAAAGCAGGTATGCCAATGCACACTATTATCCGGGGGACAAAAGCCTTCAACCCCCGAAAGGGGAAACCCTCCACTGCAAGCGAGGTTGCTAGTCTAATCCATTCCACTTCGGGAGATACCTTCTCTTATAAAATGACACTTCATTTACCTCAGAGGGGACATCCTGACCAGCTCTGATTCTCCAATCTCTGGTCGTTCACATCGAATGCTTGTCTTGCACAAGTCATTCCCTTTCACATCCAACACACACATTCCCTTTGCTTCCACTTCCGAATCTGAGTACAATTCAGAGGAGGATCCATAGCAAAGAACAACAATAAACTAGTAAACCTCCTTCCACGTCTCGCAAACGTGGGGGGACCCCACGACCTGCGTTAGGCAAGGTTGAACCCTTCAACCGTTCTGCCTAGCCAGTTCAGCTACCACCGTTGGTCTTGTATTTTTTGTATCAACACTTAGCTTTAAAAATCATAATATATTTATTTATCTATTATCTATGTAACGTTCTTAAAAGTACTATTGATTATGAATAAAAGAAGATAAACATGTTAAACACTTGGCATCATATGGTAGCTTCAAAGTTACTATAAATAGGCGATCCAAGTGCACATTCAAAGTTGCACCTTTGTTTCTTTCTTTCTTTATCTCATCTTTAGAGATTGATTCTTCTCATAAGAGGCCTTCAACCTGAAGTCCAAGCCTTCAACACTTGTAAGTGTTCTTCCTAGTGTTGTTTCATTTATAGGCTAGTTATTAGCCGAAAATCAAGCAAATTAACTTTTGCTTTAACTTTCGGTTATGACCATTTCGATCAAGTCAATGTTCAAATCGAACATGGCTACGTGATCATAATAATGTAGGTGTTAATCCCCCAAGAGGCACCTTCTGAAGATCACGATAAGTTGGTCAAATAACGGGTCAAAGTTTTATTAAATAAAAGTCAAAACACAGATTTTCGTAATTAACGGTAAATGAACTTCTAAGTATCGAAACCTTAATTTTTGAAATTATAACATTTTATATAACATATTTGGACATGTTAGATCATGTCCAACCCGCCATTTCCTGCTTAGAGCTCGACCCGTATACACCATGTGAGAATAAGATTTTACCATATGAAATAAATACAAAATGAGAATTATGGTTATTATTTATTGCGTTTAAACATATTAATTTAATTAATTTAATTATAAACGAGTTAAAAATGTTAATGCTATATTAACTTTCATTCGTTTGTGTTAGTTTTATAGAAGGAATGAGGTAACAAAGTTAGGAAACCCAGTTAACATGGTTAAGGGTTTTGAGGGGCTGAATAATCAATACATAAAAGTTATTGCTAAGGAAAATAAATAAAAAGATTGGGACGGGACTCGAACCTGCGTCCCTTGCTGATTAGTTGTCACACCCTGCTAGTTGCGGAAGCGTGTTGCGTGTGACGTAAGAAAGGTAATCATTGCATCCAATCATGTATCACCGGCTCAAGACTTGTTTCCTGAAATACGTGTAGTTTTAAAAAGTCAACAAAAGTTGAGCGAGTTCAAGCAGTTATTGTTATCATATGAAATCTTTGAAATCTTGTAATGTAATCATGGTATGTATTAGCATTCATGGAGTTTAAGGATCTATCAGTGGGTAGTGAGCCCCCTGACATTATGTACCATAAGTACGCAACCAAACCGAGACAACTTTGACATTTTCTGGGATGACAAAAGCACTCCAGGGTATACCAACCAGGAGTGGAGCGTGTCTCAAGCTCAATAGATCTACACCTTTTGCACCTTGGTCACTAAGTGATTAATGGTTACTATGTCATTCATCCTACTTATGTACATTGATCATGTAATCATCTAAACCCATAGCTAACATACCCATAGTTTTGACATGTATTTCCCCTCGATTGTTTTAAAAACAAAACATTGAAATCATTGAAAGGAGGGACATGAACCCACAAATTTGCGTTCCGTATTATGTAATACCGTAGGTGAGCGTCCGTACGCGTGAATAACCTAAATGTGCACTAACTTGATTAGACACTAGATCTTATCGGACCTCGTACAAGTTGTTCATCTTGAATTATTTATTATGTTATCGCTTGTCATCTTTGGAACAACATTGTATTTTTAGAGCGTTGGTAGTTTACTCGCTCGATTGTTATATATATTGAATTCATAAGTGTATACATGTATTCTATGTGTATTGAATTATGTGTGAACGGGCTTCGCCCTTCACATGACCACGTGCCGCGCACGCATGTCATTGAGCCTTTGCTCATGTCGTTGGGCCGAGCCCATGTCATTGGGCCGAGCCCATGTCATCTATGTTATTGGGCCTAACCCATGTTTTAATGTTATTGGGACGAGCCCATGTCTTTCATGTTATTGGGCCTAACCATGTTTTAATGTTATTGGGCAGAGCCCATGTCTTTCACGTTATTGAGCCTAACCCATATTTTAATGTTATTGGGCCGAGCCCTTGTCTTTCATGTTATTTGGCCTAACCTATGTTTTAATGTTATTGGGCCGAGCCCATGTCTTTCATGTTATTGGGTCTAACCCATGTTTTAATGTTATTGGGCCGAGCCCATGTCTTTCATGTTATTGGGCCTAACCCATTTTTTAATGTTATTGGGCCGAGCCCATGTCTTTTATATCATTGGGCCGAGCCCATGTTTCTTGTCATTGGGCCTTGGCCCATGTATTTTAGTAATTTGGGCCTACCCCAAATAATTTATCATTGGGCTCTAGCTCATGTATTTTAGTAATTTGGGCCTACCCCAAATGTTTTGTAATTGGGCCTTGGCCCAAATATAATTTTTGTGAGTCCATTAGAAATAATCTTGCATTTTACTCAAAAATTTACCAAGTATGTAAACTTTTAAAATGTTCATTTTTCATATGAAAATACTTGGTAATTTTTATAGTTTTTGACTTTCCAGATTCTTGTTATCGTTTTCATAGATTTGTGTTCATTAAGTGTCTAAAAATGTGTTATTTTTAGACTCGACATCGCAGTAATTTTCCTCGCGATGTCGATACGCCCAATTGTCGTCGTCGAGTGTTATGTATTACTGTTTTGACCATTTCGTTTATTCGTCCGTTTAATAGCATTTCATTGGAACATGTAGGAAACATGTATATGTATTTTTGGTGTCTTTTTATACTTGTCGCATACAAGTATTTCTTGTAATTATGAGTGTATTATTTTGATCACCCTAAAGGTATCTATGTACATACACATAGCACAAAATACATATACTTGATAAGTTTCCAAAATATATAATTTTTTTGTCAAAAATTATATTTACACATTGTTATTATTTTCACCCTTTTATTTTGTGAAAATATATGTTTAAGTTCATAAGAACTCTTGAATATTTGAGGCTTAACTATTCTCATCAAAGCTTCCATAATGACGTTTAAAACCACTAATCGTATTTAACGTTGTTAATCACCCTTTAACCCCAAATTTAATCGCGATTAGATTTTTAGAAAAATTCGCCATAGTTTCCCATAAACTATGACATTTCCCACGTTTTCAAAACGCGTTTAAATCACCAAATCAAGTTTCTAAATCACCACAATTTACCAAGTTTCACCAAATATCATTTTACAACATTAATCAACACTCTTCCCTTCAAATTTCCCATGAACATTACTTATGTTAAATTTCAAGACTTTAAAATTAATCACTGTTCAAGTTAATCTTTTACATAAACTTGATTATGCTTGTTTTATGCTTTTAGAAATCCCCAAGTCTTACATATTTCATGTTTATTAAGAATACCAAGACTTTTTATGTAACACTTTTTATAAACAATTTTATATAAACTTGTTTCATGTAAAAACGAAGTTACTAGTGTTTTAAAAGTCTTGATTCAAGTTCATTCTCATGTTCTATCTTTCAAGCACACTAATCAAAGCTTCATGTATGTAATATTCATGAATTTGAAGGTGATGATCTTGTAGGATTTAAACATATATATGTTTAAATCACATTTTCAAGTTTATTATGGCTAGATTAACATATCTATGTAATACTACAACAAATAAACATGAAGATCATCATAAATCTCATCTTTCAATAACTAATCTTGACATAATCAACATAATCAACAAGATTACACTAACTAGTTGCACTAATCTACACAAATAACCACATAATAAGTTTAGATTAGTAGATTATTAGCTTTGAGATTAGGGTTTTTGGTGTGCTTTTTATTAATCTTGAAGATAATCAACTTGTACTTCTTAAATCTACACATAATAAGAAGCTTAAAATGGTTAGAAGAAGCTTACAACTTTGCATAAGCTAAACACGGTGATTAAGAAGCGATTAGGCCTCCAAAGAACTCCCTAATGCTTCTCCATGCTTAATCCTTGCATTAATGACCTTAAAGTGCCTTGAATGTGGCTAATTTATGGTGTTTAATGGTGATTTAAGGTGGGTTTTATGGGGGTATATGAGCCGTGACAAGGAGGAACCAAATGAAGGTTTTGGAGTTTGATAAAGTGTTGTGAAAATTATTAGAATGGTAAGGTAATAAGGTGATATGATTTCAAATCTTTCCCATCATATAAATAAATAACAAATCAAATAGCCATACTTGAAATCTTGCAAACTCAACATAAATTAAAGTGGGTGGGACCCATTTGACCGATTTTATAAATGGGGGGGGGGGGGGGCGGGGGTAAAGTGTAACTTTTTTATAAAATATCTAAATTTATTAGATATTTTGGTGATTAAATAAAGTTTGGTGATTAGGGGTTTAATTGCACCATTAAGGTGTAATTAAGGATTCGGATTGTCAAATGACCTTAACTAGTTTACTAAACTAGTAGAAATTGCATTCCGATGTTTTAGATGTCTTCCGTTTGGTCGTTGGTGGGTTTACGACACTTTCGTGTCATACCGACAAGACTTTGTCGCACCTTGTTATTCCACCGTCAAGCGAAGCATGAGGTGATTCCAAGTCCCAAAATAGGCTTAACTAGTTCGCTAGTTTCTTCGTTTGGTTGTTTTGTGGTGAAAATACCGCTTACTAGCTTTTTGGGTCGCTAACGAACACGTTATGTGTATAGCGATATAGTACCAGAAGCTCGTTATTTTGGACACTACAATGATATTTCCAAAGTGTTTTAGCGTATATCTCATCAATTATCATCATTCCGAAGTTCCAGAATTGCTTAATTATAGTTTCGGACGAGTTAAAAATGTCATATTTTTAGCGAAACGGACGTTTTAGTATTTAGGGCGTTGTACCGGAAAGTCCTAGATTTTTGCAAGATATGTTTTCTCATTAGTGTTTTCTTATGTAAATGGACTCCGTTATGTTATCCGTGTATCGTTTTTCATTGTTTCGTTATGTTATCACGGTTTTGCTGGCATGAATAGTGTGACCGTGAGTAGTGCGCGCAACACTTTCTACCAACACTTTTAGGACATTGTTTGATTGGTTTCGTAATACGACGAAAACCAACATATGTTTTAGTATTGTTTTCTTGTCCTAACACTGTTATCTGTTTTACGACACAGTTACGTAATTAAATTAAGCTAAATGCATGAGATTATGTAAATAAAATAGTGATTAGTTGGTACGGAATCACCGGTTATTTGCCATTTGTCACATTCTCCCCCTGTTAAAAAGAATTTCGTCCCGAAATTCACATTGAGTTATCCTTTGCAGGAGTATTCTCAAACAGGTGGGGATACTTTGCCTTGATCTGATCTTCATGTTCCCATGTATACTCGGGTTCGTGATGTAGTTCCAGCAGATCTTTACTAGTTTAATACGACTTCTCCTTGTCTTATGGACTTTCCAGTCCATAACCACAACAGGTTCTTTAGTAAACTGGAGTTTGTCGTCTACGTGAATTTCATCCGCTGGGATGATAACTGTTTTCGTTGGTTGGACTTTTCTTGAGGTCCGACACCTGAAATGTGTCGTGTATGTTATTGGGTTCTTCTGGAAGTTTTAACTTATACACGACGGTACCGATCCTTTCCGTAATTTCAAATGACCCAATGTATCTCGGGTTTAGTTTTCTGGGTTTCCCGAATCCAGCTACGCCTTTCCAAGGCAATACTTTTAGTAAAACTTTGTCTCCGATCTCGAAGGATAATGGTTTACGTCTTTTGTCCGCGTAGCTCTTTTGTCTATCACGAGCCGCTTTGATACGGTCTCGTATCTTTGATATCTTGTCAGTAGTCTCTTGGACTAGTTCCGGGCCAATGAGTCGTTTGTCTCCGAATTCCTCCCAACACAGCGGTGATCGGCACTTCCGTCCGTATACTGCTTCGTATGGGGCGACTTTAATACTTGTGTGATAACTGTTGTTATATGAGAAATCTACCCAAGGTAAATGAGTATCTCAGTTTCCACCTAAATCCATCACACAGGCACAAAGCTTGTCCTCCGAAGTTTGGATGGTTCGCTCGCTTTGGTCATCGATTTGCGGATGAAATGTTGTACTTAGATCTAAACGAGATCTAAACGATGCTTGAAATGATTGCCAAATCCTTGAAACAAAGCGACCATCTCGGTCATTATTGAAACATGCCCCCATGACGTGCCACAATCTCTCTAAGGCAGAGTTCAGCTAATTCCTCGGTACTGTTTTTCTCGCGAATCAGTAAGAAGTGAGCTGACTTGGTTAATCGATCAACGATAACCCAAATCATGTCATGACCTCGAGAGGTCCGTGGTAGTTTGTGATGAAATCCATTTATATGTGTTCCCATATCCAAATGGGAATCTCGAGTTGCTGTAATAAGCTGGACGACTTTTGATATTCGGCCTTGACCTTTGCACAAGTTAGGCAATTCCCAACATAGGTCGCAATATCTCTCTTGAGATTAGGCCGCCAGTAATGTTCTTTTAAGTCTAGATACATTTCATCCGGATCCTGGATGTATTGAATATTTTTGGCTTGGGTGCTCTACCCAACACTAAGTCTCCTAGACCGCCAAAGTATGGAATCCAAATCCTTCCCATGAAATATAAAGTGTCATCTTTGTTCTCTTCCATTTGTTTCTCCAATCCCCATAAGGATTCTGCTTGAATGTTTTCTGGTTTTAGAGCTTCTTGTTATGCATCATGCACCCGAGTAGTGAAGTTCGATTGAAATGTCAACTCTAAGGCTCGTACTCGTAATGTTTTGTCTTATTCTTTCTGGATCAAAGCATCTGCCACGACGTTTGCTTTGCCCGGATGGTACTTGATTTCACAGTCATAGTCATTCAACAATTCTACCCAGCGCTGTTGGCGCACGTTTAATTCCTTTTGATCAAATATATGTTGAAGACTTTTATGATCGGTGAATATGGTACACTTAGTACCATAAAGATAGTGACGCCAAACCTTTAAAGCGAATACCACTGCGCCCAACACTAGGTCGTGAGTGGTATAATTCTTTTCATGGACTTTTAACTGTCACGACGCGTACGCGATGACTTCTTCACGTTGCATTAACACACAACCCAAGCCTTGATACGATGTATCACAATACACCACAAAGTCATCGGTGTCGTTCGGGGGAGATAATATTTGCACTTGGCATAGTTTATCTTTGAGTAATTGAAATGCTATTTGTTATTTTTCACCCCAATCGAACTTCTTATCCTTTTGAGTGAGCGAGGTTAGCGGTTGAGAAATTTTAGAAAAAATTCTCAATGAATCTCTGATAGTATCCCGCTAAGCTTAGAAATTGTCTTGCCTCCATTGGGGTCTTTGGGGTATTCCAGTTATTTATGGCCTCTATCTTAGTCGGGTCAACGTGTATTCCGTTCTCGTTCACCACGTGGCCGAGAGATTGTACTTCTTGAATCCAAAATTCACATTTTGAGAACTTGGCATACAATTGTTCTTTCGTAAGCAACTCCAGAATAGTTCTCAAGTGTTGTTCATGTTCCGCCTCGGTTCGTGAGTATATTAACAAGTCCTTAATGAATACGATCACAAACTTGTTGAGGTATGGTTTACATACCCGGTTCATTAAATCCATGAACACGGCGGGAGCGTTTGCTAAGCCGAATGGCATAACACGGAATTCATAATGCCCATAGCGAGTCCTGAACGCTGTCTTAGGAATGCTTTCCTCTTGAATTCTCAGCTGATGATATCCGGACCTCAAACCAATCTTGGAATAAAAGCTGGAACCTTGCAACTGATCGAACAAGTCCTCGATCCTCAGTAAAGGATACCGACTCTGGATAGTTAACTTGTTTAGTTCTCTGTAATCGGTGCACATCCGAAATATTCCATCCTTCTTCTTGACAAATAACACCGGAGCTCCCCAAGGTGAGAAACTCGGTCTAATGAATCCTTTATCAAATAGTTCCTGAAGCTGAGTAGATAATTCCTGCATCTTCGAGGGCGCCATTCGAGATGGATCTTTCGCCACCGGTGCAGCTCCTGGCACTGGATCGATATAGAATTCAACTTGTCGTTGTGCAGGTAGTCCTGACAAGTCTTCTGGAAAGACTTCGGGATATTCCCTTACCACAGGTATGTCCTCCACTTTGCGCTCCTCGGCCTTCTTGTCAACCACACTGTCAAGAAAGGCGATGCATCCTTTTCTAAGACACTTTCAAGCCCTCATGCAATTAATAATTCGTAGGGGCGTGTCCTGTTTCTCCCTGTGAATTAACAAATGTTCTACATCGACCAGGGGGATGCGAATGATCTTCTCGCGACATGTAATTTCGGCTCAATTGTCGGATAGCTAGTCTATGTCAAAAACTACGTCGTAACAACCCAATTGAACGGGTAAAATGGTCAATGTTAAATTTCTATGCTCCAAGTTCGAGTGTGCATCCTTTAATGTCTTCACCCGACTCAACTAATCTACCGTTGACCAATCCTATGGAATGAGGGGGCGTCTAGCTTACTTGACTCTAGGCCAAGTATATTTTGAATTCTAGGGGGATGAAACTAATACCGACAAGGGTATCAACAAAATGGATGCAACGGTTCGGTTGATAGGAAACGCGTCAGTGACCCTTAATGACTTCACATGACTCCGCTAATTCCGCATTAGCTAACTAGATAGAGTAAGTCATGTCTAACCTACGTGACTCTAACTCGTGTATATGCTTAGTATCCAAAGACACTAAGTTAAGCCGACGTTGGTATCCAAAGAATTGATACATGCTGGTTGTAGAGTAGAACGTACCCATGGCAACATTGGGATTTTGTGGAGTATTCATAGTTCTACCCATACACACGCTTATTCCTTTGCTTGATTCATCCTTAGACGTCCATGCTCATAATGACCTCTTTGCCACAGTTAAACCTCCTCGTTCATTCTTGAATATAACTAATTCATTAGTTTTTGTTTTGTGCCCAGTCTCACCACACTGCTACACTTGGCACTTTTTCAAGTACCCTCATGATGAAAGCTTCACTTATCTCATTCAAGATTTCGGCAAGTTACTAGCATATTTCTTGGTGCGAACATCGATTATGGCAGCAAATGCCTTCGTTTCTCCCATTGTGGGCATTTTCTCTCATTTGTTACTCATTCTTGAACCTTTCCTAAGGTGTGAGAACTTTCAATTCCTGTTGCTAGTAGATTCCACATGCGTTTCTTTCCCCTTCGCACCTTTCTTTGATAATTTCCCCATGTTCCCCGCATCCTCGATGAGACTAATTGCGAGGGTTACAAAAAAAAATCTAGGTAGGGTGGCATGATGTGATCATGCTTCGGATCTCAGGGCTAAACCCCTAATGTAGCGCTCAGTGCGTTTGAATTCGGGTGTTATCCAGTATGCAACAATCCTTGAGATGTCATAGAGGCATCTGGGGTAACTAACAACATTAGCTCTAATCATGATCGAGTTCTAGAGTTAGGTTTCCAACTTTGGAATTTTTTCGCTAGCGAGCAATACTCTCCTCGCATAAGATCCATGAGTTCTTCCCATGACAACTTCTTTGCTGTCTTACTCCCTATAGTTTGTACTTGGAGATTCCATAGAGTTAACGTCTCCTTCAACAGAAGACTATTCGTTTACCAAATCGTTTACTTAGAAGTACATTTACTAGCACGGTTAACTGACTTCCTTGACTTTATTTAGTGGACAGAACTTACCGAACCTCCCATATCCATGAGGTCTCGCGGATTATAATCCGTAAAAGCCTTAGAATTAAAATCTGGTGTGATTGCATCTCCAAGTGTGGCATTGCCACTCGTTCTCATCCCATCGGAATTTGAACCACTTGAACTACCGGTACCATCCGTACCATCACTAGTGTCGACTCGACAGCCTCATGTTGTGCAATTCCCGCAACCTCATGTTGTTCCATAACAACTCTAGTTCGACTTTAATAGTATGGTGCTGATTAACTGGCCCCTTTTGGGCGTAGATTTTCTGTTCAGCACCATGTTATTTTTGATACATAGTATCAAAGGGTCTAGACTTGTATTTGGACAGATATAGCCTACCACGCGCCTAAGAATTGAGAATGTAATTGGTCATGGAAACCTCAAGACCGCATTGTTCATGCATGTTTGAACAATGATAACATGAATAAATGCAACCCAAAATGCGCAGTACCTCTTGCGTGTATTGTCCATATGCCTAAGTGGGAAAAGAGGTAATTCGGTGAGGAGGAGAAACCAAACGGTCGTCTATATCCTTACAGTATGTATTCCCTACCTCATGGACCTCGACCGTCCCAAGTAGGAAAATCCTTCGCCGCACTAACCCGTTTGATGAATACGTGGATATCCCTTGAGCTCCACGAGCTCCGACAAAATTGTTATAATTTCCATAGATGTCGAATAATGCAATGAATGGGTTGTAGCATGGCTCATGCCATATCATCCCTTGGTATAAGACAAATGTCAAACGACAGAGTTAAATGTAATCATTTCCAATGACTAAGATAAGGTGAGGTGTCATAGACACCAAAGAACTAGCCCATGTACAAGAACTCCTAGAATGTTGAGGAAAATCCTCCATGAGTGGCTAACAAGCTTTGTTTGCTTTCGATGACTAGTATCGAACAACTCGCGTTTTAGATCGAATATTAGGTGCGAACAATACGTGTGGTCTTCTTGTATCGTAGAGTGTTATTGTAACCATTCCGGTTAGCGTTCTACTAGATAGAAACTTGAACAACTTAGGAATTTCGTATGGATAGTGATCGTTAGCTTGACCCGCAGAGCCGACCGGGATTTCCATACACTACAAGTTGTTATTACGTGGGCCCCCGTAATAATAAATTGTCTTGCATGGCCACCCTAGCATTCTCTCGTTCAAAGTAGACGATCAGTCAAGGAGAGGACACTGTTGTCTATATACCTTCAACATAGGAGGGACCTTCATGATGGTCCACGTGCTAACGCCCGTTGTCATTATTCGAGAAAGGGCATAATGTTAGCCGAAAAAGAATTCGTAATAATAACAACTGGAGGGGCACTTTCAAGATGAGTACTTCATCTTCCTTGTCTGGACAAGAGTGTTATCAATCACGATTAGTATGAGCCTCAGGGACCTCGTCCCAATAGTAGAGTTGTTGTCCAAGGCCGCCACCTCCGCCTCGTCATCACTACCGAAGCCAGACTTATACCCATCCGAGGGAAAACAAACATCTTCCACGGGATCAATGCTTTAGGGTCTCACTAAGGAACCACATCCGCCATAAGCTTCGTAATAGACGTGAGGTTGTTATTCTCATCACGTGAGTCAATTGTAATAATTGAATTCGTAGTTGAAGTTATTTTCGTTCTTGGCAAAATATTCCGTACAACACATATATAAATACATTATATATATAATCACTAAATCTCATGCTGTTTTTGTTTCTCGTGTTTCACATGTAATTTCTAATGTTTTGAGTCTAATCCTTATAGATTAACCATGTATTGATCCTTGTAAACCACTTATGGCTGAGCTTGCGTGATAGATCCTCATGTTATCGTGACACAATGAAAACCTTTTGTCATTTGTCATACTTTTGAAAACACTTTTATAATGTTATCAAGATTGTTTTCATGTGAGAGCCCTTTGGTGATTGTAGACCAAACTTTAATAAAAGATTTTCCCCGGTTCACTACAATCGGAGCTCTGATACCAATCTGTCACACCCTGCTAGTTGCGGAAGCGTGTTGCGAGTGACGTAAGAAAGGTAATCATTGCATCCAATCATGTATCACCGGCTCAAGACTTGTTTCTTGAAATACATGTAGTTTTAAAAAGTCAACAAAAGTTGAGCGAGTTCATGCAGTTATTGTTATCATATGAAATCTTTGAAATCTTGTAATGTAATCATGGTATGTATTAGCATTCATGGAGTTTAAGGATCTATCAGTGGGTAGCGAGCCCCCTGACATTATGTACCATAAGTACGCAACCAAACCGAGACAACTTTGACATTTTCTAGGATCACAAAAGCACTCCAGGGTATACCAACCAGGAGTGGAGCGTGTCTCAAGCTCAATAGATCTACACCTTTTGCACCTTGGTCACTAAGTGATTAATTGTTACTATATCATCATCCTACTTATGTACATTGATCATGTAATCATCTAAACCCATAGCAAACATACCCATAGTTTTGACATGTATTTCCCCTCGATTGTTTTAAAAACAAAACATTGAAATCATTGAAAGGAGGGACATGAACTCACAAATTTGCGCTCCGTATTGTGTAATACCGTAGGTGAGCGTCCGTACGCGTGAATAACCTACATGTGCACTAACTTGATTAGACACTAGATCTTATCAGACCTCGTACAAGTTGTTCATCTTGAATTCTTTATTATGTTATCGCTTGTCATCTTTGGAACAACTTTGTATTTTTAGAGCGATGGCAGTTTACTCGCTCGATTGTTATATATATTGAATTCATAAGTGTATACATGTATTCTATGTGTATTGAATTATGTGTGAACAGGCTTCGCCCTTCACATGTCGTCGTGCCGCGCACGCATGTCATTGAGCCTATGCTCATGTCGTTGGGCTGAGCCAATGTCATTGGGCCGAGCCCATGTCATCTATGTTATTGGGCCTAACCCATGTTTTAATATTATTGGGCCGAGCCCATGTCTTTCATGTTATTGGGCCTAACCCATGTTTTAATGTTATTGGGCCGAGCCCATGTCTTTCATGTTATTGGGCCTAACCCATGTTTTAATGTTATTGGGCCGAGCCCATGTCTTTCATGTTATTGGGCCGAGCCCATGTCTTTTATGTCATTGGGCTGAGACCATGTTTCTTGTCATTGGGCCTTGGCCCATGTAATTTAGTAATTTGGGCCTACCCCAAATGTTTTGTCATTGGGCCTTGGCCCAAATCTAATTTTTGTGAGCCCATTAGAAATAATCTTGCATTTTACTCAAAAATTTACCAAGTATGTAAACTTTTAAAATGTTCATTTTTCATATGAAAATACTTGGTAATTTTTATAGTTTTTGACTTTCCGGATTCTTGTTATCGGCCTCATAGATTTGTGTTCATTAAGTGTCTAAAAATGTGTTATTTTTAGACTCGACATCGCAGTAATTTTCCTCGCGATGTCGATACGCCCAATTGTCGTCGTCGAGTGTTATGTATTACTGTTTTGACCATTTCGTTTATTTGTCCGTTTAATAGCATTTCATTGGAACATGTAGGAAACATGTATATGTATTTTTGGTGTCTTTTTATACTTGTTACATACAAGTATTTCTTGTAATTATGAGTGTATTATTTTGATCACCCTAAAGGTATCTATGTACATATACATAGCACAAAATACATATACTTGATAAGTTTCCAAAATATATAAATTTTTTGTCAAAAATTATATTTACACATTGTTATTATTTTCACCCTTTTATTTTGTGAAAATATATGTTTAAGTTCATAAGAACTCTTGAATATTTGAGGCTTAACTATTCTCATCAAAGCTTCCATAATGACGTTTAAAAGCACTAATCACATTTAACTTTGTTAATCACCCTTTAACCCCAAATTTAATCGCGATTAGATTTTTAGAAAAATTCGCCATAGTTTCCCCTAAACTATGACATTTCCCACGTTTTCAAAACGCGTTTAAATCACCAAATCAAGTTTCTAAATCACCACAATTTACCAAGTTTCACCAAATATCATTTTACAACATTAATCAACACTCTTCCCTTCAAATTTCCCATGAACATTACTTATGTTAAATTTCAAGACTTTAAAATTAATCACTGTTCAAGTTAATCTTTTACATAAACTTGATTATGCTTGTATGTAATACTCATGAATTTGAAGGTGATGATCTTGTAGGATT
Organism: Helianthus tuberosus; assembly: GCA_030545235.1. NCBI lineage: Eukaryota > Viridiplantae > Streptophyta > Magnoliopsida > Asterales > Asteraceae > Helianthus > Helianthus tuberosus. The sequence goes on along the minus strand of CM060420.1, from coordinate 24,972,589 downwards.
TAAACATATATATGTTTAAATCACATTTTCAAGTTTATTATGGCTAGATTAACATATCTATGTAATACTACAACAAATAAACATGAAGATCATCATAAATCTCATCTTTCTATAACTAATCTTGACATAATCAACATAATCAACAAGATTACACTAACTAGTTGCACTAATCTACACAAATAACCACATAATAAGTTTAGATTAGTAGATTATTAGCTTTGAGATTAGGGTTTTTGGTGTGCTTTTTATTAATCTTGAAGATAATCTACTTGTACTTCTTAAATCTACACATAATAAGAAGCTTAAAATGGTTAGAAGAAGCTTACAACTTTGCATAAGCTAAACAAGGTGATTAAGAAGTGATTAGGCCTCCAAAGAACTCCCTAATGCTTCTCCATGCTTAATCCTTGCATTAATGACCTTAAAGTGCCTTGAATGTGGCTAATTTATGGTGTTTAATGGTGATTTAAGGTGGGTTTTATGGGGGTATATGAGCCGTGAACAAGGAGGAACCAAATGAAGGTTTTGGAGTTTGATAAAGTGTTGTGAAAATTATTAGAATGGTAAGGTAATAAGGTGATATGATTTCAAATCTTTTCCATCATATAAATAAATAACAAATCAAATAGCCATACTTGAAATCTTGCAAATTCAACATAAATTAAAGTGGGTGGGACCCACTTGACCGATTTTATAAATGGGGGGGGGGGTAAAGTGTAACTTTTTTATAAAATTTCTAAATTTATTAGATATTTTAGTGATTAAATAAAGTTTGGTGATTAGGGGTTTAATTGCACCATTAAGGTGTAATTAAGGATTCGGATTGTCAAATGACCTTAACTAGTTTACTAAACTAGTAGAAATTGCATTCCGATGTTTTAGATGTCTTCTGTTTGGTCGTCGGTGGGTTTACGACACTTTTGTGTCGTACCGACAAGATTTGTCGCAACTTGTTATTCCACCGTCAAGCGAAGCATGAGGTGATTCCGAGTCCCAAAATAGGCTTAACTAGTTCGCTAGTTTCTTCGTTTGGTTGTTTTGTGGCGAAAATACCGCTTACTAGCTTTTCGGGTCGCTAACGAACAAGTTATGTGTATAGCGATATAGTACCTGAAGCTCGTTATTTTGGACAAAACAATGATATTTCCAAAGTGTTTTAGGGTATATGTCATCAATTATCATCATTCCGAAGTTCCAGAATTGCTTAATTATAGTTTCGGACGAGTTAAAAATGTCATATTTTTAGCGAAACGAACGTTTTAGTATTTAGGGCGTTGTACCGGAAAGTCCTACATTTTTGCAAGATATGTTTTCTCATTAGTGTTTTCTTATGTAAATGGACTCAGTTATGTTATCCGTGTGTCGTTTTTCATTGTTTCGTTCTGTTTTCACGGTTTTGCTGGCATGAATAGTGTGACCGTGAATAGTGCGCACAACACTTTCTACCAACACTTATAGAACATTGTTTGATTGGTTTCGCAATACGACGAAAACCAACATATGTTTTAGTATTGTTTTCTTGTCCTAACACTGTTATCTGTTTTACGACACAGTTACGTAATTAAATTACGCTAAATGCATGGGATTATGTAAATAAAATAGTGATTAGTTTGTACGGAATCACCGGTTATTTGCCATTTGTCACATCAGTGACTTAACACATGCACGCACAACCAACTGAACTGCATGCTAGATTGTGATGAAAACCAGCGTGTTTAGTATTTACATCCAACCTGAACTTTTTCTTCTCCAAGAAATCGTGATTATGGTAACTTTACTAAAATATTTCAGCTGTTATCGCAACATTTTGGCATCCTATTATACCCTAATTAAGTCTAATACTAATATACACTCATAACACGTCCAAATACACTTTAAAACTAAGAAGATTTTATAAACTGTATAAACCCAAATTCGTATACCATAGTAACCCTTGCCATATTCAAACGATTTCTCCATCTCTAAAACGCAAACTCTAGCCTCCAATTCATGCAAACAATCTTTACAACTCACAAATTTAGTCAAGAACGGTTCTAGGTCTTGTAATTTCAAGTTTTCGAATCTTCTTTAATTCTTAGTCAATCGAGTTAATTCTTGAGCCTATTTCGCATAATTTCTCGAGATTTACAAAACCCCACTATCAATTTCTACGATAGAGGGCATTCTAGATCCGTTAATAATTTCATTGTTCTTAGTTAAATTAGATTTGGGGCTTTTGATTTTAAAGTTGTGTTTTGATTAAATTGGTGATTGTTTGTTGATCATAAGAGAATAACACATGTAATTTTTGAGAATTTTTGGTCATGTGATGAATTTATTTAATATTTTAATCATATTATAATCATATAAAACTAACATAAATTTGTTAATTACTAAAAAATAAAATTTATAAATACTACTTGTATTTTTCTAGAAAATATAAATTATAAACTTATTTTACTAAAATTCTAAATATATTTAACTAATGTTTTACAATAAAAGTAATCGGTTTTTATTTGTAAAAGTATTTCATCTGTAAAGCTCCTAACCTTCCAAGTGATGTTGATCTCATCCGGATCATCCAAGATATAGGAAACCATGGTGAAACAACACGTACATTACGAATAAAACGAATAGGTTAAATAATTAATTGTGCAATATAATTAGTTTATACAAAAAGCCCTAAATTTATGGATTTAGTTTTGTTTGTATTTTTATTTGTGTTTTAATATTTCGTATTTAATATTTTAGGGTAGTTTCGTCATTTTGAGTTTTCACTTTCATTTGTGCGCTTGTTCAAAGGAATAAAAAAACGCAACCCTTGAGTAGATCTTTCCCAATTCCTTTTTTTGCAATTTAAATGTTTTGCGGTGTATTATGTGTCATCAATGCATTATTTCATTACTTCAAGTTTTTCATTATTTAAACACGTGCAAAGTTCAATTGTGTAGTTATGTGGTAGTTGCTATTTGTTTATTATTTATATCGCTAACCATTGTGACTAATCAGTATCGCTAATTATTATTCACGTGGATTCATCGGCTGACTAGGTTCCCCCTGGCCATGGGTTGTAGCCTATCATCGCCATTACATTTAAATTCGCTCGTCGGCGTGCTTGAGTCTCACATTACCGTTTTATTATGTTTATCACAAAAGTCCAGACACGACCCCGTGTTCATTGGGCACGGACCTGTGTCCATCCTCTTTCTCTTTCTTCATTAATTGTAATTGTCTTTATTAGGCTCCACACGGCCCCGTGTTCACTGGGCACGGCACCGTGTGTAGAAGCGAATCTGTACTATCAAGATTTGCAAGATTTTGCGAATCTTAGTGTTAACCACGACCCGTCTTGAGCTGGGCACTCCCCCATGCTGGGAATATAAGCTTCTATGGCATTGTCTTTTCTGCAGGCACCTGACCACGCCCCCGTGTTCGCTGGGCACGGGGCCGTGGTCAGCCTTTTGTTTACTTGTTTTTTCTTGGGAAGATGATGTTGAGGGGTCGGGCATGCCACGTTTATTCATTTTATTTGTATTTATGTTAGATTTTGTTGCATATTTGTTCCTTTTGTTCAATTACGCTCATTTAGTCCTGAAAATACAAAAGGAAGACAAAAAACACATTTTTTCCAACATTAGTACTAAAAAAGGGTTAGTTTTATGCCTCATTTGATGCATTTTACACACATCAAATACCCCCACACTTGAATCTTTGCTTGTCCACAAGCAAAAATCTTTATTATGTGGTTTTACACGCCCAAATGGAATGGGTAGAAGAGAAGTTTTGGGCTTGTCTTGAGTGTCGGGAATCCAAGATCTTTATTGGGTTTTATTTTTATGTTATTACAATCCTATTCGTTATGATTTATTTAGAACGTTTCATAAGATAAATTACTTATTTGGGCATAACATGCCTCTTTAAAATTCCATTTATATACAAGTTCACATACCTCACAGGAGATCACTCAACACTCGGCCGAAAATGTATTTTTGTGAAACACTCGAGAACGACATGGAACATACTTCTACCATAAGCTTGCCAAGCAATCAATCCTCCTCCTTTTTAACTATAAACATTTGTAAATATCAAGAGGACTTGGGGAAGGGTTAGGCTTGGGTTAAAGGTAGGTGGTTTTGGGTTAGTGGTTAGTAAAAAGGGCTAAAAGCGTAAAAAGCGTCGGTCGTCGTAAAACTTTTTCTTTTTGTGACTTTTATTTGAACAAAGCATTTTCAAACAAAGTTTCTTTGAGGAACTTGTTTGTTTATTTCTAGACTTCATTTTTTTAATAAGGAACGTCACAAGAGAACCGAGCTTTTTACTAAAATAAAAGGGGTTTAAAAGAAAAAGGGTTTTGGTGGGTAAAGGGTGTTTGTTTTGTGGGTTTAGAAATGAAAATGTTTAGAAATGAAAAGGTTTAGTCTCAAAGGGGTTAACTAGGGGGATTTTGGGTAGGTTAAAAGAAAAAGAAAAGTAATGGTGTTGAAAAGAAAAAAGGGTTAGTCCTAATGCCTCCATCATTTACTTACTTGGATTTAAGTTGGTAAGGACCGGGAATGTATCGTCATGGCAAGTTCTAGAGTCGTGAGAACCAAATGGCTATTCACACAATAAACGAAAAATGAGTATTTAGTTTAAAGATGTATGCATGTATGCTCAATAAAGGCTCAAAACTCACTTTTTGTGGGAATGGGTTTATAATGTGATCAAGTATATATAATCAAATTTTAACTAGATTTGTCATGCCGTTTCATAATTTTCTTATGTTGGTTCTTTTTATCAAATTAAACCAAGACAACTAAATTAAACCAAGACAACTAAATTTTGTAAAATATAACCTTTTTAGAACTTGTTATTCCCAAATTAAACCAAGACAACTAAAACAACGAAAAAAAAATTTGAAAAAATTTGGGGTGATTAGCGGTTCCAATAGAGTTTTGTGTAAGGCTTGTTATTAGGACTTGAAAAATTCAAGGTTTTAGCATCCCCCCCCCCCCACACTTAAATTACACATTGTCCTCAATGTGCCCAAAAAATAAGTTTTTAGGTTGATTGAATGTGTAAACAAGTGTTTAAAACAAGGTTTTGGTGTTACTGGGCAGCTGGACACGGCCCGGTGCTGGATGAGCACGGCCCTGTGGGCAGACTGCCAGTAACGTAAACTTACAGAAGGTGGACACGGGGGCATGCCTGGTGAACACGACCCCGTGTCGGGCAGGTTTTAAACAAACAACAGCAACAGGGTGGTGGACACGGGGGCGTGTTGGCTGGGCACGACCCCGTGTTGACAATCTGCAATCTTCGAAAACAGGTTTTGGCTTTCGGTTTTTGTCTCTGGCCTTAAGTAGCACTAATACTTAGTGCTTCCAAGCCTCCTAGGTACCTGACTTACTTAGAAATACCACACCACACAAAATAACAAACATCCTACCTTACCAAAAGTTCAATCATCCACAACATAAACTAAAAAGAAAAATAAAGGAAATTAAAAGTGTTAACGGAAAAGTAAATTGTTCAACAATGGCACGCAGGCCATGAAATTGTTTGTGAGAGAAAAAGGGTTAACCTGTTAAGACCTTCAACCATGTTACATCACCTCCCACCGCCTCCATCTTAATCCATATCTTCGTCCTCGTCATCTCCTCCTTGGCCTACTCCCGGATATTGCCGATGTTATTTTGAATTTCAGAGATGTTCCTCTCTATAAATCCGACTTGGGTGTATGTGTTGCTTTCCATATTGTAGGTGTTTCAGGCGCACAAAAGATTTTCCTGCAAAAGATCATGCAAACTTTGAAAATTAGGAAAACCACCTCCTTGAGAGGAGGATTGGCCGGGATCACCCTGGTGCTGATACTGGTACTGTGGAGGAGGACGGATTTGTGGAGCGTGAAGGGCGAGAGCTTCTTGAGGGTTCCACACATGCCCCTGAACCATTTGAAAACGAATAGTTCCGTCACCCGCTTCGTTTATAATCACCATCGAGAGGCATATGACGAGATCCATCTTCCCCGACCATGGGCCCCTATGGAAGGACCTTGGCATCCCTTGCACGAAATGCTTGAAGAGGCTGTAAACCCACCCTTCGAAGAAGATAGGGGTCGGGGGATTGGCTAGTTGGTTAAGGTGCATGTTGCGTAGGAGCAGGTATGGAACATCAAGGGCTACACGGTTGTAATTGCAGTGAAGGACTAAAAGATATCGCAAGCTTACAACACCAGTACTGTCATGTCGTTGGCAGAGGGAGTTGCTGAGGACCCTATGGATGTAGCAGTATAGAGGGTCCCGCAACTGTGTGCTCTTGGTCTGGCTTGGTTTGTAGTGTCCTTCCCCAATCTGAGCCCATGCTGCTTGACGTTGGTCAGGTGGGAGTTCACGGAGATCACCCGTGTTCTCCTCATCTCCCGCATCCTCTTCAGTATATAACCCAATGATTGCCCCAAATTGTGCAATCGAAATTGCAAGCATATTCCCAGCACAATGAAATTCCACTCCCTCGTTATCAAATGGCTCAGCTCTTGACCTGAACACCAATGTACTGTAGAAATCCATGTTGTATTCATGGACCGAGTGGAGTCGAGAACAAAGGGCTGCTCTAAGTGTACCAGTAACTAGGTCGTTGAAGCGGTTGAGTTGTCTTACTACTTCTAAGGTTTCAAGGCAGACTTGTCGTGGGTTTTCTTCGGGCCTTGTCTTTAGGATTTCAAACCGGGCTTGAGCTGTAACAACCCGCTTTTTGGAAAGTTAAAGTACAAGTCAAAGTCAAAGGAAGAAAAGATTGCTAATTGCGATCTGTCACTCCTTGCTTAACTACTGAATTGTGCTTCTTGACTTGTAATCGAATTCTATTATTTGTTTACTTTAGTTGTATTATGTGGAGTATCTATTGCAAATCGAGGTTTAATCGCTAATCGACTTATTTCTAATCGCGTCGCTATCACTTCGCAACTGAAATTATGTGTTATGGATATTGTTTTCCGTGTGTGTGCTATTATGTGTTACTTGTACATGTTATGTTTATGTTGAGGTGTTTAATCGCAATTCTATCGCAGGACAATCTAAATCGCAAACGCTAAACGTAAGTTATTTATAGTGATTGTACGTTAGATGTAGTAGTTAGGTTATTTGTGTAACTAATGGGTAATACTATCGCATCGCTCGAAACGCATCGCAACGCTCAACACGCAAAATGAAACGCCAAAATCCAACTCGCCAGACCACTCGATCGAATGACCATTTGATCGAATGGCCATCCGAATGGATGACCATCCGATCGGATGACCATCCGATCGGATGGCCATCCGATCTCTTTTGGAAACCCTATAAATACCCCCTGTCACATCACCAAAGTGATGTGACAGCTCTCTCTCGTTCGACCTGTCACACCCTGACTTTTGCGGAAGCGTGATTTGGTGTAACTTGCTCAATATCATTGCATTCAACCATAACAAACAACTATATGATAAAACCAAGGTGTTCATCCATAGATAGTTTTCAAAATAATACAATCGTCATTATTGAACATCAAACTAAGACTTTAAGTTTAGAACACATGACAACCAAAGCTTAAAGTTCCATACTGGACTTCACAAAAGTCATAACCAAACTAGGTTTCGAGCCATGTATCTTATCCAAGATAAGATACGTAACCCAAACCCTTCGACCTCGGATGACACCATTTATTAGTGACTTGACTTGTAAACTCCAACGCCCACCAGATCCATACTTAATTTCCTGAAATACATGTAGTTTGAAAACATCAACAAAAGTTGAGCGAGTTCATGTGTGTGTTTGCGAATAAACCTTTGAAACATTTGTAAGTATGTTTGTATGTACTTGAAATCCCGGTATGAAAGCAACAAGGAAACAGATCAATTAATGTGTAGCTAATACATTAATATATGTGACATGGTGTAGGAAGACTCAAACCTAACAGATTTTGCACCGGGCCTCCGGCTGTAAGACATAGTGTTGGTGCATCTAGTGTCTGTTAACTTTGTCTTAATCGAGTCTTATGTCTAGATAGGATAAACGAGTACACAACAGGGTTGAAATTAGGGTTTGTTTATATGTTAATGTGTAATTTCGCTTGAAAGTGACACGGACCAGTTCAAGCGAAATCAACATGTTAATTTCGCTTGAAATGAGATGTTACAACTTCAAGAGAAATCACCTCTAGTATAAATATGTGTGTGCTATGTTCATTTGGAGCGGAATTAGAGATCATTGTTCGAGAGCCGAGGTGCTGCCGAATTGTAATCAAATCTGTAAAAGCTCAGGAAATCAGTAATAGATAAAGATTAGAAATGAACAAGCTGTTTTACGTCATTTACATTGATTCCGCCTTTGTATTTGATGATGAACTACTCAGATTGACTCGTTAGGGTCACACGATCGATCCAACAAGTGGTATCAGAGCTCAGGACGAGGAGTTCATACCAATTCAGCTTGAATTCATCGGATTCTATCACTTGTACTCTTTCTTTTCTGATTTGAACGAGATTTAACGGTTGAAATGACCTGATTTTCTCACATATCAAGCGAAACATAGTTTTAACTAATCCTTGAAAGTATTGGATTTTAATCCGAACAAAATCTGATAAAACTTGTTATTTCGCTTGAAAAACTGTTCGAATATGCTGACATCATCTTGATTCCGCTTGAACTTGCACGTGTAATTTCAAACGAAATCAGCTATTTTGCCTAATTCCGCTTGAAATCAGATTTCGTTTGAAAGTTCAAGTGAAATAAGTGATTTCGCTTCAAAGTAACTGATTTCGCTTGAAAGCTATTTCCGTTTGAAGCAGTATTTCGCTTGAAAAGCAATCTCGCTTGAAAAGCTGATTTCATTTGAGATAATTTCGTTTGAAACCGATTTTCAAAATTTCAAAAATTTTTCTAAGTGTTTGTTGATTGTTTCAGGTATTTGAAAGATGGATGATTTCATGAATCCTTTCTGTGATGTGTTTGCATTTACCGGCGGTTCGGGAGACGGCACATCAAATAACACGAATGAAACTACACCAACACCGAGTGCAAAGAAAACTCTTAATGATGCTTTAAGTGTGGAGAGTGCTTATGGTACATATAACAAACCTCCAAAACTGATGGCGATTGAAGATTACAATAGGTGGGCTACAAGATTTGACGAGTGGCTTCAAGCTTTTGCATATCCAAGCTGGAAGAGTTTAAAGAATGGTTAGGTTAGAGGAAGTTTTGGTGAAAGTTTGACAGATACTGATGAGATTGAAAGATATGTTGCTGAACAAAAGTGCATCGCATTGATTCATCAGTCTGTGAGAGATGATATAATTTCGTTGATTGAATAAGAAAATTCAAAAGATCTTTGGGAGAAACTGAGGGTAAAATGTGTAGGTAGTGCTGAGATAGTCAAAAACAAAAAGAAACTGTTAAGAAAAGAGTTTGATTTATTTGGTTGTTTAAAGAACGAGTCTGTTTCCAAGATGATTGAGAGATTCGGACATCTGAAATTGGAGCTGGCAAGACACAAAATTGTATATACTCAAGAAGAGTTGGTTGACAAACTGTTCGACTCGCTGCCGAATGAACAAGATTGGCAGTACTTTGCATTAATGCTGAAGAATACAATCAAGTCTGAAGAGTTGACAATGGATCTGCTTATCGAAAGACTGGAGAGTCACTAGTTGGAGATCAAGAAATCTAACAAAGTCAACAACTCATCTTATCAGCAGAATGTAGAGTTGTATTACAGAGGAAATCTACCAAAGATTGGTTCTCCAAGAACAACATTTTCTGCAGAGAGTTCAAATAATGTGAATCAAGAAATTCCTCACAGTGGTTTTAATAGTGGATCTTCTTCAACAACTTCAAGCCAATCTGCATCAAAGAATCTGTTCTAATGTAACATTGCTGTGGATCTGAAGAACGCTCAAAATTTTAGTGAAGAATCAGCAAAACAACAGATGGTGTTCTTAGCATCAGTGTTAGAATTGTACGAGAGCCTCGTGGCGGGCAAGATTGGAAACACCAACCTGACTAAGGAGGACTATGATCTAATAGATCCTGAAGAGATGGAACTGATCGATATTAGGTGGTGTATGGCCAGTGCAGTCCGAAGAGCGCAACATTTTATGGAAATTACTGGGAGACATTCTATCGGTGGTCCATCCACAAAACTTGGCTTTGACAAATCAAAAGTCACGTGCTTCAGGTGTAAACAAAAAGGGCATTTCAAACGTGAATGTCGTAACGCTCCTGCTGATGATACTGCAAATCCATTCCGCGAGGATTACTACAAAAGAGCGATCTATCATCAGAATAAATCAGAACTGCCCAGAATGAAGCAGCTTGAGGATACCCCTAAAGAAAAATCAAGAGCTCTTGCTGTTATTCATGATGACGAAGGTTTTGATTGGAGTGAATTGCTACCAGAGGAAGATGCAGTAGGATATGCTTTCGTAGCAGAAAAGATTGTTCCTTACAAAGACACCAGAACTGAAGAAGAAGAATACCTTAGTAGAAAGGGTAGAGCAGAATTCAAGATGATGAGATTATCTAGGGTGTTCAGTGAAGCCAGGAAAGCAAAGAGATGGGATGCTAATAGAGAATGTTACCTTGATCCTCAAGGAAACATTGCTATTGATGCGAAAACTCTTAGTATTGAAGCGTTCATTGAGGAATTTGCTGAAGAAGAAGAAGCCTTACAGAGAGAATGGTGGGGAGGTGGAGAAGAGAAAGAAAAAGAAAAAGAGAAAGAGAATGAGTCGCAGTCTAAGAAGATTGATGAAGGGATTATTGATACTTCACAAGAATTCACCGCTAAAAACTTGGGGAAGATGGCTGACAAAGTGCTTGCTGCAAAGGAAATTGAGGTAGACTCTAAGTCTGAAACTGAGTCTAAAAGCAAGGTCAGTCCAAACATTTCAACAAGAGAGTCAGGTAAGAAAGTCAAAGGTGATAGTGACTGCAAAAGTTGCATGAAAAACTGCAAGTTTTGTAGTACACTCACTTACCTTAGTGATACAAAGGTTGAAGAACTGACAACAAGAGTCAGAAAGGTTGAAGATCAGATTCTAGACCGTGATAAAATGCTAAAAGCTTCAAATGATCGAACTAAAAAGTTAACTGAGAAAATTGGAAATGATAAAATTGAAGTAGAAAGAATTAGGAAAGAGAATGAAAGGCTAATTCACGAAAATCGTCAACTCTCATAAAATTTTGACAAACTAAAACGAACGGTAAAAGATTCTGATGAAAGAAATGGTAAAACCAATAAAGAAAATGAGCATTTAACTGTAGTTCTTAGATACAAAGAAGAGCAAATCAACCAACAAGTGGATGAGATTGCTAAATTGAAGCTTCAGTTTGAAGAAGCTAAGATTGAGAATGAGCGTATCAATCTGAAATTAACCAGTTACAACTCCGCAAGCTTTGTTTTACAACACATTGTTCCTAAACCCATAGGGAAAGACAAAGCAGGCGAAGATGTTTACTCAGATGGAACTGGGGTTGGGTATCATCAGGTTCCACCACCGGTGCTCAACAATTTTTCAAAGAAAAAATCTGGGTTGGTTAATGATGAAGATGAAACAAATGAAATAAAACTTCCAGAGTCAATTGATGTTACATTTTCTTCATCTGATGATAGGGTTCAAACTAAGATTGTGCAAGGCATGGCTGAAAGTGTTTTGAAGTCTGATAGTGATTCAGTTGAGGATGAAGAGTGTTTTTTGAACAATTACATTCCGAAACCAAAATCCAAAAACAACTTAAATGAAGAACCTACTCTTGTCATGTACAAGATGTTGGGATCAGATAAGTTGTATTCGGATTCTAAGTTTCCACCGGAGAATGTTAATGTTGCTAAATTGACAAATGTGTTCAAATTGGTTGAAATTGATCTGTCTGAGATTGAAGGTCTAAAACAGACAAAGAGGCAAATGAATTTTGAAAAAGATAAAGCTTACTACAAGAAACCTGTTGTTCCACCGCATTTTTATAACAACAATCGAAACAGATGGTCGGGTGGTTATCAGGATGGTAAGAATTATCAGAAAAAGAATGTTCAAAACAAGAAGTTTGCTGAGAAAAAGGTGTTTGTGAATAGTTCAAGTTCACTTTCTGATGAAGAATCTAAGATTTTTTCAAAATCAAACAAAGAGTTCTTTGAGAAGAAAGCATCACAGCCTCAGTCTGAAGGCACAAGTCGGGTAGCTGACACCCGAACATGCTTCAAATGCAATCAAGTTGGACATATTGCACGAAAGTGTACCAACTTGAAGTCTAAGACTGAAGTTGTGATGAATTCAAGAAAGAAAAATGATGTGAAGGGAAAAGCTCCATTGGTTGTTGAGAAAAAGGTTTTGAAAAAAGACAACACCAAGATCAAAACTGAACCTGTTAAGAATTTGGTAACTAAAAATTACAAATTTTATAAACGGGTTGCTTCATCTCAACAAACATGGAAGCCAAAAGGTTCTCCAAAACCAAAGGTTTCAGAGTCAGAAAAACAATCATCTTCTACCACTCCGGTAAAGATGGATGTTTCTTTGGATTATTATGAACAATTGGAGAAACAATCTTCTACTCCACCAGAGAAGAAGAATGATCAAAAGAAAAATACACCAACTAGTCAACCTAAGAAAGATGAGTTTTTCTTATACAAAAAGGTTGAGGTTGGATCTGAAGATAGCTTAAAGATGAACGATAAGAATTTTCCACCACTTTACATTGCTAAAACTCACCTTAATGTCAAGTTACCTTTGTCTAAAGAGGCTTGGGTAGCATCAACTTCTAACTAAATGTTTTTGAAATGTGCAGGAGCTTCCAAGATCCGTTTCACGATGGATTATGGATAGTGGAGCTTCTCGGCACATGACTGGGAAGAAGACCCTACTGTATGATGTTAGAGGGTTTAATGGAGGTTATGTGGGATTCGCAGGTAATCAGGGTGGTAGAATAGTTGGTGAAGGAACTCTATCTAATGGCATTGTAACGTTTGAAAGAGTTAACTACATCGCCGATCTTGAAAACAATCTTCTGAGCATCTCTCAGATTTGTGATCGCATGTACACAACGCACTTTACAGACAAAGAATGTTTGATTTTGAAACCAGGATTTGTTGTTCCCGAAGAATGGATTATTATGAGAGTGCCCAAATTCAATGATCTATACGTGTTGGACATGAGCGTAGCTACTACAACCACGGGTCAGGCTCATTGTTTTGTGTCAAGAGCAACGGAGAAAGAATCGCAATTGTGGCACCGGAAAATGGGTCATATACATCTGAGGAAAATGAATCACTTGGTGCATAACGACTTAGTTATTGGTGTTTATGTGAAAGGTTTTCATCTGGAAGGGGAGTGCATTAGCTGTATCAAAGGCAAGCAGAAAAAGAAATCACATCCTCTAAAGAAAGTCAACTCAGTCTCAAGACCTTTAGAGAGACTTAATATGGATCTTTTTGGTCTAGTGAACGTCAAAAGCATCACTGGTGATTACTATTGTTTGGTTGTCACAGATGATTTTTCAAGGTTTTCATGGGTTTCATTTCTGAAGTCTAAAGATGAGACGTTTGATAGTTTGATGGCGTTGTTCAGAAAAATTGAAAACTTGTACCAAAGGCGTATCAGAAGAATCAGAAGTGATAATGGTACTGAGTTTAAGAACAGCAAGATGGAAGAGTATTGTGATGAGAGAGGTATATTGCATGAATTTAGTGCTCCTTACACTCCGCAATAGAATGGAGTAGCTGAACGAAAGAACAGGACGCTAATTGAAATGGCCAGGACGATGCTTGCTGATTCAAAGCTACCTGTCAACTTTTGGGCAGAAGCAGTATCCGCCGCATGCTATACATTCAACCGGGTTCTCACTGTCAAGAAATTCAACAAGACATGCTTTGAGTTGATCAATAACCACAAACAAAATCTGAAGTATTTAGAACCGTTTGGGTCTCCCTGCACTGTTCTAGAGCCTTTTGGAAAATTTGGTGCAAAGAGCATTGAAGGAATATTTGTGGGATACTCAAGTCCTCAGATACGAGTCTTTGTTCCAAGCTTGAAGTGGATTATTGAAGCACACAATGTTGAATGCCAAGGTCACACAATGCCACCGCAGAATCCAGGCGATTCATGGCGTTTTCATTATGACACTTTGTGGGATTCGTTTGACATGGAAGAAGAAAAGGAAGAAGAAGATTTCTTTGACGAGTTGGATATTCTGAGAGAGTATGAGTCTTCGCAGGAAAGGTTCCCAGCTGAGTATTCAAAATGACCGCAACAAACTTCAAATGATAATGAAGCAAGTCCAAGCAATGCTGGAGAACATGATGATATTCAACAAAATGAAGTTGCTCCTGATAATCAGATGGCAGACAATGATAATCAAGAATCTGATAACATGCCAGTATTTGATCATGGTGATTCAGATTCTGAGGTGGAGCAAATCCAGATTTCAAGTCAAACAAACCCAGTCAATGAAGAAGGTGCAAATCAGAATGTTACTAATCTGGAAGGCGAGGTAGATGTTCCAGGCGAGGTGATGCCGAGAACTCTTTCATATCATCCAGAAGAGTTGATCATTGGAGAATTACAATCAGGCGTTCGCACTAGACGTCAAATTGACCAAGGCCTAACATGTTTTTATTCTACAGTAGCTCCTTTACAAACTGAGTTTTCACTAAGTTGTTTTATTTCGCAGATCGAACCGCGAACATACAAAGAGGCGCTAACTGAAGATTCTTGGGTCAATGCTATGCAAGAAGAGTTGAGTCAGTTTGAGAAGTTAGGAGTGTGGAAGTTAGTAGATTTTCCTGATGGTCAAAGGAAGATAAACACCAAGTGGTTGTTCAAGTGCAAGAGAGACGATCGAGGGGTGATTATTCGTAACAAAGCTCGACTCGTAGTCCAGGGTTTCAGTCAGCAGGAGGGGATATATTTCACCGAAGTATATGCTCCAGTTGCTAGACTTGAAGCGATCAGAATCTTCCTAGCATTTGCATCTTGGAAAAATTTTAAAGTTTATCAGTTAGATGTTAAATCGGCGTTTCTCTCTGGGAAGGTAAAAGAGGAGGTATATGTCGGACAGCCACCTGGCTTCACCGATCCAATCCACAAAGACAAGGTTTATTTGTTGGATAAAGCGCTGTATGGTTTATACCAGGCCCCGAGAGCGTGGTATGGGACTTTGTCTCAACACCTGCTAGCCAACAGCTTCATTCGTGGAAAAGTGGATGCCACTCTCTTCACCAAAGAGGTCGACGGACATCTTCTGATTGTTCAGATATATGTGGATGACATCATATTTGGGTCAACAAATGAGAATCTGTGCAAAGATTTTGAACATGTTATGAAGCAGAAATTCAAAATGTCATCGATGGGTGAGATGAAATTCTTTTTGGGACTGCAGGTTGATCAATTACCCAAAGGAATATTCATACATCAAACGAAGTACGTTCATGATATCTTGGAGAAATTCAGGATGTCAGGTACTACTCCAGCTTCCACACCATTAGCGACGAACCATGGGATAAATCCTGATCTCACCGAAGAGAAGGTAGATGAAACGTTGTATCGTTCCATGATCGGATCGCTGATGTACTTGACAGCTTCGAGACCCGATATTATGTATCCAACCTGCCTCGCAGCAAGATTTCAATCTAACCCGAGAGCTTCGCACATGGTGATTGTGAAAAGGATATTACGCTACCTGAAAGGAACTCCATCATTGGGGTTGTGGTATCCAAAAGATGGCGAATTCATGCTCAAAGGTTATTCCGATTCAGATTTCGGATGCTTCAAAGTTAACGCTAAATCAACAACAGCGGGGTGCCAGTTCTTCGGATCACGCTTGGTCACCTGGCAATGTAAGAAGCAAACCTCTGTGGCTCTATCCACATGTGAAGCGGAGTATGTATCTGCTAGCAGTTGCTGCTCTCAGATCTTGTGGATCCAGCAACAGATGCGCGACTACGGTTTGCAATTTCTAAACACCCCTATCTTTGTTGATAATGAGGCAGCGATAAACATTACTAAAAATCCTGTTCATCACGCTAAAATGAAACATATTGAAATTCGTCATCACTTCATTCGAGATTGTTTTGAGAAGAAGTTGATACGAATTGAGAAAATCCACACTGACGAACAAAAAGCTGATTTACATACCAAAGCATTTAATAAAACTCATTTTCAATATTTGCTAAAACTGAATGGTATGAAGCTTTTATCGGTGTTGGAAGAGATTCTTGGCATTGATGAAGGAGACATTGTAGATGATGTTGAGAAGCAATCCGCAATGGTTTGTCGATTTTTTACCTGTTTTGGTATTTAGGGGGAGAGTATAGGGTAATATTTTCAGAAAATACAAAAACAGTAAAAAATTTCAAAAATACAAAAACATGAGATATTTTCAAAATCCAAAAACAATAGAAAACCAGAAAAGAGCTTGTGTAAAATGGGAAAATGATAGTACATTGGCTTGACAGTTACAGTATGCTAAAGATTTGTAATGTTTAAATGTGATTAAACAGTCTCGCTGATGATATGCCGATAGGTTTTTACACATTTAGTAGGTTTGTTCGGGATATAAACCTAAAATCCTTACTTGCTTATTTCGTGGGGAACACTACTTGGATATATAGGTAACCCCTGAAATCTTGTTTGAAGGATCCCTCTTTCTGAGATACTAGGTCTTTATACTCAGTGATATCTGGGGTATTATTCCAGGACTTTTGATAATGCGGAAGCAATGGCCTAGTCCCCGAATAATACTTTATGCATTGCTTGAAACATAGCACCGCCCTCAGCATAAAAAATGATGAAACATTGAAAAATGATAATCATGTGCTGTTGTAAAAAAGATCCTCTAAAGGGGACACACCAAAGTCGAAGCCGTCATCTCTCTGCTGAACGGAAGTTCTGACCTGATCTCTCACGGTTTTTCGCATCTAACCCCTTACAGATATCATCTGTGGTATACTCACCTGTAAGACTGAATATTGGGATTTGGATACGGGAGTATATTCAAGAGGTGGGACACATGAATGAGTTTAAGTTCTTAATTCACCTAATTCGTATCCTGGACAGATTGAAATTTGTGTGAAAATTTAAGTGGATAAGTATATCGACAATCTAAGCGAATTGTTTAATTCTGAGTATGTAATTAAAGCTTAACGGTACTTGTGACTTGTCGGATAGCTGATATGATTCCCTAACACGCTCACCAAAAATATGTTTGTAAATAGTTTACTTTTACTGCATTTTAGTTCTGTATTTCATTTCTAGTTTAGAAACATTATTTTAAAATCCAAAAAGATTTTTCATTTCTGCTTTATTTTCCGACAAACCAAAGTGGAGAGTTAATCTTCAAATTCGAATTGAAGCAGATGCAGGAAGTTTCTGAGCTGGAGGATGAGTTTGTGAGCTTATCTTGATAAAATTTGAGTGTTGAAAAGTAAAAAAAAAAAAAAAAAACAAGTTCATTAAGTTGAAACTTGTAAATTTCAGAAAATTGTTTGAAAAAGTTGAACAAATGTCAGTGTGAATTGTCTCAGATCAACCAAGGTCATTAAGTTGGACTTGGTAGATAAATTGAGTAATCAGGGTCATTAACTTGGACCTGAATACTTAAGTGGATTTATATACACTGATAAGTCCATCAAATGAAGATGAATGGTAAGTTTGGATTGAAACTGTTATTGTCATATATCTTATATTTAGGTAGAGGTTGTGCAGGAAACAGGAGTAAAGTTCCCCATGGCAAAGAATATGTCAAAGTTTGAACCAGAATTCAAAGTTCCAGCTTATTGTGATGGGGAGTCTGTGAAAGGGGGAGTCAGAATTCTGGATCAACATTTAAAGGGGAGATTGAAGGTTAAAATTTGAAGATAAAGATTGAAGGAAGCTTTTACAGTGTCAGACAATTTGGAAAGAGACAAAGACTAAAGACTCGACGCCGAAGACTTCGTCAACATCCAAGGGGGAGTCTGTTGGTGCATCTAGTGTCTGTTAACTTCGTCTTAATCGATTCTTATGTCTAGATAGGATAAACGAGTACACAACAGGGTTGAAATTAAGGTTTGTTTATATTTTAATGTGTAATTTCGCTTGAAAGTGACACGGACCAGTTCAAGCGAAATCAACATGTTAATTTCGCTTGAAATGGGATGTGACAGCTTCAAGCGAAATCACCTCTAGTATAAATATGTGTGTGCTATGTTCATTTGGAGCGGAATTAGAGATCATTGTTTGAGAGCCGAGGTGCTGCCGAATTGTAATCAAATCTGTAAAAGCTCAGGAAATCAGTAATAGATAAAGATTAGAAACGAACAAGCTGTTTTACGTCATTTACATTGATTCCGCCTTTGTATTTGATGATGAACTACTCAGATTGACTCGTTAGGGTCACACGATCGATCCAACACATAGTCACCTCATGGTCCACTCGACGGACTCATGGGTGGGGCTTGCTACACCCAAATAGATCTATCACTCATGCCCCCCGGTCCTAGAACGAGGATTAATGGTCCTAAGAGTGCGCCTACCCATTCACATAATCTACTGTACTTTCCAAAGCTAACCATACCATTTGTAATTGTATGTAATCATTTTGTAACATGTACTTCACCCCCAAGTTATAAAACAAAAACAATTTAAAGAAAAGGATGACATGAACTCACCGTTTTGCGTTCCTTGTATCCGATGTAACTCAAAGCTTCCTCTAGAACGCACGACTACCTACATGCGTACTACGGTCCATTAGACGAGCGGGTCGTGCCTTGTCTTAGTATTGATTAGTGTATTTGAGTTACGTTTCAAAGTGTCTTCATTATTATTCCAAGTATATAATTATTTGTTAAAATAATTAATATTTTAACTTAAATTGTATTTATTAAATTTTGGTATAATTGTTAAAACAATATATTTTAACTTAATACATCCCAAGTATTTATGTTTGTATTTCCTCCCCAAGGATGGGGTATCTTATACTTGTATATTTTGCCATGTTTTCGGGTCGTATTCCGGTGTGTATTTATAGGTACGAGAATACGTATTTTACGGTATTCCTTAAGTATCCTTTATACTTAGTTTTATATTAATTATTCTGGAATATTTTCTTTAATAAGGATTCAATATATATTTCCAAAATATATATTTCCATAAATATTATTTAGAAAAATTATTTATAATTTTTCTTTTGGCAAAAATATTTGTATTCTCTAAGTTCCAACAATCAATATATTTTCAAGTCCAACTTGGAAAATATATATATAAACTCATTTTTTCTCCAAAAATGACCTATTTCGTATTTATTTGAGAAAATATATCTTTTACCTCGAAAAATTTGTATTTCGTGTTTGTGTAAGAAAAGTTATATTTCTTTAAAAATAATATATCTTCTAATAATTTCGAGAAAAATATATATTTCATACTTGTCAAAAATAATATGTTTTTCCTTGTAAAAAATATGATATATTCTTGTAGTAATTGTGAAAATCATATTTTTGATTCCTTGATGTCTAAAATATTATTTACCAAAATATACTTTGTGAATAAATTCCGGAATATTTTTGTAAGTCTTATTCCATAGTTCGGTTCTCCAATATTTTTGTGTAAATGTGTATGTTTATTCTTTGGAATTTTGGTATTATTTTGGATCGCGATTCTTGGTATTTTTGATGTGTTATATTATTTCATGTCCTAGAATAATATAACTAATACACAAAGTATATAAGTAATTACACACATGTGACTTCAATATATATATATTTTCCTAAATACACATTTTGTCACTTTTATTTATGAAAACCAACCTCCAATATTTATATTTTTGTAGCAAAAATTATGGCAAGGTTTATGTAATAATTTATGGTTTAAAATACACTTGTAAGTATTTGTTTAAAAATATTTTTCTAAGTATTTATATTTTTTAGAAAATTTTGCCATTGTTTCCCCTAAAAATGGAGGTTTCCATGCTTTCAATCATATCATTTTCTTTTGTAAAAATCATCACAATCAATCCACAAACAACAATAAACAACCTTTACGTACTAATTTGCCAAAAATAAGTAATAATCAACCACTTCATGAACTTGAATATTTATAAAAATTTGTAGTAAATTACTAGTGTTCTTAGTAAGTCTTGTAATCCTTTAAAATTTGATTATTCTTTTAAAAACTTTATTTTTAAAGAAGTTACATGTTTACAACTTCAAATCATATTTTCCAAAAATATTTCTTTATGCATTCTTCTTGTTACACAAGTGTTTCTACACTTGTTTAACCACTAAAAATAAGTTTTGTTTATGTAAGAACCAAGATTAAATGAAACTCATGTTTTTAACTTGGTTCCCTTGAAAAACCATTCATAAATCTTTAGATCTACATGATTATTAACTTACTTTGATCATTATTTTTCAAGAAACCACTTTGTTATTTCAAGTTCATGCTTCATGATCCTACAACATTTTTACTTTCTCATCTTGCTAGATTATGTTTTTAATCATGATCTAGCAAGATCTTATGATGATCAACATCATTTCTACAAACAATCAATGATCAACAAGTATAACAACTCACATTCATCAAGATTACTTCATTAAACAAGCTTATGTTCATGTCTTCTTCTTATGATCTTTAGTGTTCTTTAAGATTTTGTTTATGATTCTTCTTTAACCACTTAAAATAGAAGTAATATAGCAAGATCAAGACTCTTACCACTAGCACAAGGCTAAGGATGATCAAGAGGAGAAAACAAGTGGATAAAAGCAAACGGTGAAGGTCCTTCAACTTACGAAACCTCCAAGCTTCCTAACTTAGCTCCTTACACCTTAATATCACTTGGGAATGGGTGGAATGGAAGTGAAAATGGAGTTGTGTGGGAGGTGTGTGTGGCGTGAGCTATGGGGTGGAGAAGAAGGAGTTTTGTGTGAAGAAGATGATGGTGATAAGTGTACTTATAACTCTTGGTTTATATAAACTAATTTCCAACATGTAATGGAATATGGTATAATATGTGTAGAATATACCCAACATAATCTAATAAATAATTAAAATAAAATCATCTAGGTGGGTCCCTTGTTAGGGCCAGATTTGGTGAGGGGGGGGGGGGGTAAAATGTAAATTTTTGGAAGTTTGGGGTTTAAAGTGCAAACTAGAAGGTTTAAGTATGTTTAAGTGTGTTTAGGTGTTTTTATGATTTTTAAGCTGTTCTACCACCAATACTAGCTTAATATCATAAAAACATTACTTCTAGTAAAATTTTGATGTCCCGGTTATTGTCCGGTTGTTCGGTTCGTTACGGTTCGTTAATGTAGGATCGTGAAACGACCTAACGAGTCGATCAGAAGAGTGCTCAGACCGAATCAGAGGCGGAATTCATTGATTCGGTCCTCGTTTAGCTTGTATTCACTAATAAATGTCTTGTTTATCGATCTTGAACACTTTACAGTACAGAGACACTTCGACAGCACTTCGGCGTCGGAAATCAGAAAGTTACAAATGAGAAAGTTTGAAGCCTATTTATAGGGAGAGACCCTCTAGTTTGAAGGTGACACAGCCTACTTCAAACTAGACCCTCTTCAAACTAGACCCTGTTCAAACTAGACCCTGTTCAAACTAGACCCTACTCAAACTAGCAAGACACTCTCAAACTAGACCTCTTCAAACTAGCAAGCTTCAAACTAGCAGCCTTCAAACTAGCAGCCATGTTCAAACTTTTGTCTTCAAACTTTTGTCCTCAAACTTTTGTCCGAGACTCGATATAAGACGAAGTCGACAGATGTATGCACCAACAGACTCCCCCTCAGATGTTGACGAGTCTTAAGTGTCGAGTCTTCGCATCTTCAGTCTTTATCAGTCTCTTCTCTTTCTTAGCATATACCAGGATCTTCTCTTTGGCTTTAACCTCGTCAGACTCCCCCTCTCATCATGATGGGATCGCTGTCTGGAATTAGCTATCACCTTGAGATCAATTCCTGGCTTTATCTCTGATAAGCTCATTTCCTGCACACATTTTCTCATCAAAACATAAGTTTTTACTTAAAACAATAAGAAAAACTTACTAATAATAGTTACATCAAGTTCAAATTAATGATCTCGATTAACTAATCAAACTTTTCTTTCTCAAATCAGATTTCTTCTGATAAACACACACTCCCAACCCTGTTCATCATGTTCAGCACTTGAAATTTTGAATATCAGCTTTCCAACATCAGTTGTCAAAAATCTTTTTGAATTTTTCAAAATTTATGCTAAAACACACTAAAATATTTTTGGGTTTTTTTAAATAGAATGAAATACAGTAAAGAAATATTTACAGACAATATTTTTGTGAGTTTGTGCAAGAGGATCATATCAGTTTTTGACCAATCACTAGCACCGTTAAGCTTTAAACATTTTCAGTTCTAAACAATTCACGTTGATTGACGATATTGTTGTCCACTTAAACTCAATCTAAAAACTTTCAATCTGCTTACCGATACTTTAAGATATATTAAGATAGCACTAAGTTCTTATGAACCCCACGATCTCAGCATATCCCCTCATCATGCAATACACTGACTCAAGCAATGCCTTTAAACTTTTATCAACTGTGATTTGTGCGAAAACAAAGCAGAATGTTTAAACATTAACAATCAGGTCGATACTTCCGTATACGCAGAGAAAGTCCAATGTTTAAACAAAATAAGAAAATAAAAATAAGTTGAAGTTGTTTAGGCTTTAACCACCAGGTCGATACTCCCGTATACACAGAGGAGGTCCAAAGCTTAAACGAAACACCAAAGAAAATAAAGCAGAACGTTTAGGCAACAACATCCAGATCGATACTCACGTATACGCAGAGGATGTCCGATGCTTAAACAAAATAAAGAAATAAAACAAGTTTAAATCTTTGCAAAATAAAATGCACAATCACAGCGACTTTTCAGCAAAGTTGTGAAAGTTCACAAACTTAACCAGTTTTATGTCTTTCGACAATCAGCGATTACTGAGTAGGTACACAATCAAGAAGGACAAAACTAAGTACTATGCTTTTGACCATGATTCCCACTAGAACTAGGCTTTTTTGCTTTATGTTTGTATCGTTATCGCAAATCTACTAGTCTAGCTGAGCCTATCGTCACATCTTTAGTGAGACCGTTTATCACATTTTATCTTTCCATTTCTTTAGCATGCTGTGACAGTCCAACTGATCTACTATCATTTCCTCTTTTTACAACAAAACTCATTTTGAATTTTTTAATGTTTTTGGCTTTTTCAAATTTTCAAATGTTTTTGGATTTTCTAAAATTTCTTACTCCCCCTAAAATGCAAACACATTTTAGGAAATTTGAAAACAAACTATACAAGTAACATGACAACTGATATCGAATCACTTCAATTCTCCATTCACCTGGCATAAACAATCAGAACTCCCCCTCACAACAAAACATTTTCCCATAGTGATCTCAAAACACTTAAGTTTGTTTTAAACAAAATGGTTTTTCCGGAAAATAAGTTTTGTGTGTCTTTTCACAAATTCGGGGTTTCATCCATCACTTTGTTCTTTAATCACTTGTAAAAACTAACATTTTTAAGATCAATCCACTAACATCACTTGTAGAAAATCAAGTACAACTTAATGTCCCTGATTTACCACTTTTAAATCGAAATCACTTTCGTGAATTTCTCAAGAAATGTGCCGATTCATGTTCCACACTTACCAACCTGGGAACTCCGGCAAGTCAGGTTTTTCATTTAAACAGATTCACCCAAGCCTGACGGTCCTTGGGTGATTTTGAATTCTTGTTCAACAATGGTGGAAAATTTGCATCATCCATTGTTAGACCAGAATTCTCAACTTTTACCTCAACAAATGGCTCTTCTGGTTTTACCATACCAGAATCATTGCCTAAATGTGGCTTGTCTGACTTTGATGAGTCAGATTCATCGCCGACATGTGGCTCCTTTGTTTCTGAAGAAACAAATTCATTGCCAGAAAGTGAAAATGTTACTTTCTTTGTTTTGTTAATCTCTTGATTAACCAATTTCTCTTTCTTCAAAATCCCTTTCGTCCTCAGATTTGTATCTGAAGAATTCGTTTTGCTTGATTTGTCATTCTTTGGCGAGCAAGACGATTTATCAGAACTTTTATCTGTTTTACCAGTTGTATCCGAGGACAAAATCTTCTCCAGATACTCTCTAGCCTTCTTTCTCTTCTTCCTCAGTCTGTCTTTCTGCCCTTGAGAAAGTTTCACTTTCGTTTCTTGAACTTTAGGTTCTTGAACCTTCTGTTCTTTGGGCTTGACATTGACTGATTTCTTTACTTGCTTCTGAGATTCAGCCCTCGATCTTCTCATTGATCTCATTGAGCAATCTCTAGCAATATGACCTTTGATGTTGCAATTAAAGCATCTTCTCGTCTCAAACCACTGATTTTGGCAGTTAACAACAATGTGTCCTTGATAACCACATCGGTAACACACTCTGTTATCGTACCAATCACCATTTTCAGCCCAAATGCTCAAATCAAAGCACTGTTTGGCTTGGTGATAATCTTTCCTCCACTTGTTTGCTGGATTTGACTTTTGAGCACTGTGGTCCGACCTGCACCACTTATTGCCAACAATTTTTGAGTTTTCATTTTTTACTTTTTGTGATTTTTGATTGCGATTGGATGATCGATCTGATGAGCTGTTATTCTCTTTTTGAACATTTTTCAAATTTTTAATTTTTTGTTTCTGTTCCACTTTCTTCTTCAAAAGTTTTTGCTTAGAGCATTCTCCCTTTTCAGTTGATTGTGGAACAGTTTCTTGAAAATTTTCTTTTAACTTCAAAAATAAATTCTTTTTGTCAATTTTTTCTTTTTCATCATCAGATTTTTCATCGCAATCTTCAACTACGACTTTGTCAAAGTTTGTGACATTGTCACTTATTGGAACAGAATTAACTGGTTTTGGGCAGGGAATAGCTGAAGTATTCACAAAAACCTTCAACTTTTGTTCCCATTCCCTGATTTTACCTTCTAACTCTTTGATTTTCTTTTGAGCATATTCTGCTTCCTTTTCAAGTCGAATAATCTTTTCAAGATGAGAATTGATTGCAATTTGTTTTTCAAGATTGTTTTTACCAAACAAATCTCTCTCATCTTCTAAAATTTTTATTTGACTTTGAAAATCTTTCTCAATTTTTGCTTTTTCATTTTCAAAATCTTTTTCTTTTTCTTTTTCCAAATTGTGAATTTGATTTTTCAAAACATTTTCTGATTTTTTTAGATTTTTGTTTTCTAATGACAAACTCTCAACATCCTTAAAGAGTTTGTTATTTACAAATGTCAACATCTCACAATTTTTCAGCAAAACAAGAATATGTTTATCATCAACTTTTGTCTCAACCTTTAAAGTTGAGAAATTTTCAACCTGTTTCTTTTCCTCATGAATACTTTCATCCTTACTCTCTTCTTTTGGTGAATGATCAAAGATAGGTGCGTCTTCTGCAACCTCTTTCTTTGACTCTGATTCAGGATTCACAGATACATGTTTTTCAGATTCTTCTTTCTCAATCTTGATCGCTGGAATTTGTTCAACCTGTTTTTTCTCACTAGATTTGATTTGTTCTTCAGCTGTTGTTGTTTTTACATCTTTCTTAGATTTGATCTCATCAGTTTCTTTCACTTGACCTGCAAAACACCCATTATTCTTATCAGATGAAATTTTCTTTTGAAAATCTTCAAGCTTTTGTATTCCCTCTTCATTGTTGTCACTCTCTTCATCAGACGAGTGATCAAAGATAGGCGCTTTTTGTGCATCATTTTGAAAAGTTTCAGTTTCAATACCGGCAGTTTCGGCAACAATAACAGAAGCAACTTGTTCATTAATAAAGACACTGAAATCAATACCAAAAAGTCTGTAAAACTCTTTATCCATGTTTCGGTGTCAAATGTTCAAACTATTTAAGCTTGGGCCGATCACTTTAAGTCTTGATCAAATATTATGATTGGGCCGCATATAAATGGGTCTGACAAATAATTGTTTTCACATGGGGCGCACACAACACATGAGTTGCAAACAATGACTGACAACTTCAAGTTTGCATTAAATCTGATTGGGCACTTAATTTTTTCGACAAACACTTAGCACATGCAAACAATCAGACAACACCCCTCAACGATTGGACATATTAATCCACTAACCGATAACAACTAGAATCAATTCAGTTTGAATGTATCGAAATTAAAACCTCCCATGCAACACTAATCTTAAGACATGGGCTGACAATCTCATTTTTAAAAGCTGTTTTGATTGGGTTGCAAGTCTTGATCAAAGTGATATGCACATGCGGATTATTTAAACCAAGAATTTCACAAACAATCTGATGGATCACGTGGGCTTGACACACTTCCACTTAGCCGACAAAACAAGTATCAATATGATAAACACAAGCAAACTGACACAATTCGATTAAAGTATCACACAATCGATGCAATTTCAATCGGTTCACATTACTCAATGCACTTTCGATAATATCACATGCACTTTCAAATGGTAGTCGTGTTTCAGGTCAACGATACTTTCAAACGGTCACGTTCAATTTCAAACAGACAACCATGTATCTTCAAACGGTAAGTTTCAAACAGGAAGGTGCATTTTCAAACTGTCACGTCCAGTTTCAAACAGGAAGGTGCATTTTCAAACTGGAAGGTGCAATTTCAAACTGTCAGTTGCAATTTCAAACAGTAAGGTGACAGTTTCAAACGGTAGGGTGCCAATTTCAAACGGTAGGGCAGGGCTCGTTCAAACGGTCACCAGTTATCAAGCCATTTTTACCAGTTTTACTTTGAATTTTAAGCTGAAACTTTCAAGAGTTTGTTAAAATGCAATTACGCACACATTGTGAAAGTTTTAGCCAATTTTAACCGTGAAAAGTATTAATTTTTGTGAAAGAAGGTGTAGAAAATCAGAATTTGCTAGCGAAAACGAGCTAAACGGTAAGAACTCTTCCTCCTGAGCTCTAATACCACTTGTAGGATCGTGAAACGACCTAACGAGTCGATCAGAAGAGTGCTCAGACCGAATCAGAGGCGGAATTCATTGATTCGGTCTTCGTTTAGCTTGTATTCACTAATAAATGTCTTGTTTATTGATCTTGAACACTTTATAGTACAGAGAC
This sequence comes from Helianthus tuberosus, assembly GCA_030545235.1. NCBI lineage: Eukaryota > Viridiplantae > Streptophyta > Magnoliopsida > Asterales > Asteraceae > Helianthus > Helianthus tuberosus. The sequence goes on along the minus strand of CM060420.1, from coordinate 24,945,486 downwards.
ACTTCGACAGCACTTCGGCGTCGGAAATCAGAAAGTTACAAATGAGAAAGTTTGAAGCCTATTTATAGGGAGAGACCCTCTAGTTTGAAAGTGGCATGTGAAGGGACCCTCTAGTTTGAAGGTGACACAGCCTACTTCAAACTAGACCCTCTTCAAACTAGACCCTGTTCAAACTAGACCCTGTTCAAACTAGACCCTACTCAAACTAGCAAGACACTCTCAAACTAGACCTCTTCAAACTAGCAAGCTTCAAACTAGCAGCCATGTTCAAACTTTTGTCTTCAAACTTTTGTCCTCAAACTTTTGTCCGAGACTCGATATAAGACGAAGTCGACAGATGTATGCACCAACAGTTAAAGTGCTGAATTGCGTAGTTTCACTAAGTATGAAGCACCTTTTGTGGAAGTTTTAATTCCCGACACTTTGTAAGTTGTTTTGGACAACAAAACATAAATTTTGCATGATATTATTGTGTTAAATAGCTGGCTATAGCTGAATTGTGCTGATTTTCTGCAGAATTCTACAGTTTGTGTGAGTTTTAGGCACTTTTCGGCACTTAAACTATCTCTAGTGAGGCAGTTTTGTGATCCTTACTTTCCTACTCACTATACTAGAGTCATACTTAGTTTCTGGCTCTTTTTGTATCTTAATGCACTGTCTGTCTATGTGCTGAGTTCTGTCACATTATCCTGATTTATCAGATAACCGTGCTAACTACACTTAATGCATCATTTAAGGAAATACAACTTTCATGCAATATTAGTATGAGATTAAACAATATGTGATGCACATGCATGTATTAAGCAGAAATCAGAAAGCAGTTAATTGCAATTTAGCACAATCATTAAGCACTAATCATGATTAATTAATCGTACGGATACCTGGATTTTTTACAGTTGTCACATTCTTCCCCTGTTAAGAAAATTTCGTTCCTTAAATTTATACTACCTTAACTCCTTAGGGTTACGTCATGCATGTATGGATATGAATAACACCACAATAACTAACCACAACACCGAATCAAAACCTTTTGAATCAGGTGAATCCAAGGACATCTTCCTATACTAAGAATCCAATGGTTAAAAGGTATATCTCTCAGAATTTGACATCAAGGGATATGGGTTGTATAGGTGTAACATCTGATGTTACTTACAATCACAGGGGTCCAATAAAAGAGGAGTTCTGACCAATAGAATTTCAACAGATTGTTTACAATATGCAAACGAATTTTAGAAACAATAACATCCGCTAGATGAACTCAAAATCAACAACTTGAATATGATAGTAACATGAAAATGATATGTCAACTTCCGAACAAATAAACGAATGAAATTGGGATGTTGACATTATTGAATCACAAGAATACACCGAAATGAAATACAATCGACGCTGGTGTACCATTGTCTTAATTCATAGTCGCACTAAGAATGTTTAAAAGACAAATTGAGTAAAAACATGGGTAGATGCGTGTGAAACGGTTGACCCTGACTAGCACAAGCTACAAGTTTGTAATGATACCACAAGGTGTCGTAATTGACATAATTCAATAATAGCGGTGACCGAACAAGTTCACCGTGTTTGAAATTAAATGAAAGTGTACTGGAACAAATCTGAAATTGGATTTAAACAACGTCATAGGGTTTTCAATCGAATATGGAACATCAAAGAACTTACTGCTTTAATCATGATAAAACAGAACGGATTTAGAGCAAATCAATAAATAGACAATTAAATCCATGTATGAGATGCGTAAACGAGATTAGCGCAAGCTTCAATATAGTGAAAACATCACCGCAAGGTGTCGAAAGCATCAAGCGATTTAATGGAGTCGTAGGCCAAACAAGTCTACCACGACTCGAAATAAAAGAAGCATTTGCAAAAATGAATTTGAATATGATGCCCTCAATACATCATATGATGTCTTGAATTGGACACGCGAAATGGACAAGTTCAAGCAATTGAACTTGGTTTTAGCGAAATTTGACATTAAATACATGTGTCGACAAGGGAATTTCGGCATGGTTACAAGGATAAATCATGTATACAACTCGAAAGAAAAGAAGTTTCAAGAAGGTGTGTTGACTTGAAAGCAAAGGAGCCAACAATTTCAATAATATAGGTCATTCGAATCATAAATCAACAATTAGCCTTTGGCAAAATAACATTCGAACTTGGATGAGACGCTCATTCGAAACGAAACGAAACCATATGCATAACAAATGGTGCATGCGTAACATATGAATTTCCAAGAAATGAATCAATGAGCATTTGTTAGAACGAAGAAATAATCAAGTATTGAGACAAAAGAGTATTTACTTTAATGAAGGGAATTGACGCGACGCAACTACCATTAAGAGAAGTAGAGATGCAAACATCTACTTGCTAGAAGCGAAGGTGGAAATTTCAATAAAAGAAATTTGAGTACTTTACCCGTTTGGTTAACTAAAATAGCTTGCATGACGAAATGATAGGGTTTGCCCGAGTTAATAGACGTGGTTTCCTATGCGATAACCTTTAACGAGTTCCGACCTACGCTCCTGGTAGTTGATGCACATACGAACGCTATCGTCCTTCTTCTTGACGAGCAAAACTGGAGTTTCCCAAAACGAGAAGCTTGGTCTGTTAACTTCCTTCTCTAGCAACTCCTGAAGCTGCGCTGACAATCCTTGCATCTCTGAAAGTGTAAGTCGATAAGGTGTCTTAGCTACCGGCGCGGCGCCTGGAACCAAGGCAATGTGAAATTCGACTTGTTATTGAGGGGATATTTCTGGCAAGTCTTCGGGGAAGACTTCAGGATATTCCCTTCCACAGGGATATCTTCGAGCTTTGGTTCATCGGCTTCTTAGTCCACGACATGAGTTAAGGAGGTAATACACCTTTTACGCAAAACTTCCGTGCCTTCAAACAATATCCGGCTTCTCCCCATGAAACACGATCGTCTCTTCTGTGACAACTGGCACAGAACCGGTAATTTCCGTACAATTTAATTATTATTTAATAACTGAAATTATGTGCTTAAATGTCAACATTGTTTGATTACATGATATACAAGTGAATTCATGCACGTTTTATACTACAGAAATTGCTTTATGCATTAATGATAGCGTTGCGTCAGAAATACTAGTAAACTCACCGGTAAGACACATTGTATCAACAATTCTGCAGAAAGCAGTCAGACAATAAAAATTGGAGCCTAGGTGTAGGTCCAGCATCAAGAATACATTAAAACCCAAGAGTATATACAAGGGTTAACATATAGACTCTCCAGAAGCTATAATATGCACTAAAAAGCACCCGAAACGCACTTTAAATGCAGAAATATGTATAATTCAGCTATAAATCAGCTATAATCAGCTTTTTAACACCTAAATATTATGCATAATTCATGTTTTATTTTCCAGAATACCCTCCTAAGTGTTAGGAATTAAAAGGGTTACAAAAGGATACTTAAAGGACACTAAACGGTGCAATTTAGCACTTTAACGAACCGGTATCTAACCGAACAACCGGACATTAAAATATTACTAGAAGCATTGTTTTAATGTTTCTGAACTAGTTATGGTTCCCGAACACCATAACACCCCTTATAACATAATAACACATCAAGTCCCTAAAAATTTCACGTGAAAGCTAACTTGTTTATATATTAGAAATTGGAAGTTACACTTTGCCCCCCCCCCCCCCCCCCCATATTATTCACGGTTGCAAAGGGGTGGCCCCTACCAAATATTTGCCAAGATCTTGCAATATTCACTTTGATATTACTTGGATTTGTTTTGATATTATTTAGATTTTGTAAGATCACTAGATATGGAAGATCTTGAGTGTTATATATATAACCATTCTTAATTCATCACCTCACACCACTCTCCCTCATACTCTCTCTCTCCCTCTTGGCCTAGAAGTGCCACCACCACCACCATTTCATCCACCATTCATCCAATTTCAAGCTCATTTCAAGTGTTAGAAGGTGTCTTGTGGAGCTTGGTGCTTGAAGAATTTGAAGAACCTTCATCAATTGCTTCCACACACCATTTTCATCATCTTTTCTTCAAGTGATCTTCCCTAGCTTTTGAGCTAGTTGTAAGCTTCTTGTTACTAGTTTTTATTTCTTATTTTGTTGGTTAAAAAGATGTACATTGTTATGAATCACAAGAACACTAAAAGAACATAAACAAGAATCATAAACATAAGCTTACATATGATAATTTATGGATGAAATAATGTTGTTTAAATACATGCATGAGACTTGATTGTTATTTACTTGAGATTATGATGTTGATCATCATAAGGAGCTTGCTAGATTGTGATTAAACACATGATTTAGCAAGTTAGAGGATGATTATGTGTTAACCCAAGAAGATCATCCTCACTTATAAACATGAACTTGAAAATAAAATTATTTCTTGAAAAATAGTAAATAAAATGAGCTAGTAATTTTATGAACCTAAGATTTATGAATGATTTTCCAAGAAAACCAAGTTCAAAATATGATTTTAAGTAGAACTTGATTCTTACATAAATGTACATTGTTTTTGGTGATAAAATAAGTGTAAGAACACTTTGTTTACAAGAAGAGTTCAAAAGAATAATTTTTGTAGAATATGTTTACAAGTTGTAAACATCTAAAATTTTCAAGAAGGAAGTTTATTAAGAAATAAACACACTTTAAGGGGTAACTAAGTCTACTAAACATATTACCAAGTTACTACGAGTTTTTGTGAAAGTTCATGTTCGTGTTGTTATATACATTGTATAATTTTTGCTCTTGGGAAGTGTAAGTTGTTTAAGGATTGATTGTTGATTGTTGTGATGATTTTAAAAGAAAATAAACACATGTTTTGAAAACATGGGAAACCTCCATTTTTAGGGGAAACTATGTCAAAATTTCTATAGAATTTTGACACTTAGAAAAATATAAGTTTTGGTGAAACTTATTCCCTAAAAATATTTACCAAGGTTTTCCCTAATTTTATGTAAACTTCGAGTTAAGAAATGATGATTTCTTCAAGATAAAAATTGATATTAAGTATGTATATTTTTGAGGAAAATATATATATATATTTATTGAACACCAAATTTTGTGCTAAGTGTATGTAGTATGTATTATATGGAATAGTGTGTTAAGACTTGAAAATACACTAAACACTCCTAAGGAGTATAAATACAAAGTACACATACAACATGCTTAGACAAATACAAGAGAATATATTTATGAAAATATATTACTTGATAGATTAAATAACTTGGACAAGTTATGAACATGAAATGAAGTTTTGGACAAAATACATAATTCGGGTGAAAAATACAAGATACTTATATTTAATTGTGAGAAAATAATATAAGTAAGATACATAGTTAAAAATATAAATTATTTTTAACAACAAGAACACATACATAAAAGATGGTGACTTGTACTTGTGCGATATAAGTCTAGTGACTAACGTCAATAAAACACGTATAGGTCACGACGTTAAATAAGCAAATCCGGTGAAGTTTACGGCACAAGAAACGCAAAGTTGTGAGTTCATGCTCCCCCTTTTCTTTTAACTGTTTTCAGTTTTATAACTTCGGGGGTGAAATACATGTTACTAAATGTTTACAGAAAAGTGAGATTATATCCCCACTTTTAAACTTTTACATACTTTTTAAATTTGGGGAAAATACATGTGTTATGGTATGATGGATACAAGAAATGAGGAATGATACAAGAAATGAGGAATGATACTAGAAATAGTGTCACGAATAGGGTACCAGAAGCACCATTAATCGTGTACATACTAAGACCGCAGAACAAAAGGTTAGATCTAATGGGTTTTCGGGCAGCCACACTCTTGGTGAAAACTAGTACCGAGTAGTGCTTTTGTGTCTCCGTCGTGAATCGAAAACTAGAAAAATGCCTATGGTTTGGATTGCTTCCTATGTCGTGTCGCATGTTAATGTCCTTGCAACCCATTAACAACTTGATACATACAGAAATACTTGATTTATACAAGATACATACCATGTTTTTCATACAAAGTATACAAATGTTCAATACAAGAACTGCATGAATTCACACCAACATTATGTTGACGTTTTTCCAAAAACTCACATGTATTTCAGGTAACTAAAGTGGATGTGCGCGCGGTCTTACTCATGCTCTTGGAAGTTGTTTATGTTTATCTTTGAATAAAGTTGTAAACTTTTCAGACAAAATGCTGTCTTGTGATGTAAACACTTAAACTATGTTTTCAGTTGTGTAATGTATGCCATTTGGAGTTATTTTTACGAGCATGTAGTATGTTTACCATTCGTATGCAATGAGAACCTTTCATGATCACACCTCGTGCTTCCGCCTTAGAAAGGGGTGTGACAGATTGGTATCAGAGCTGCGATTGTAGTGAACCAGGATTCCTTCTCGAGTCTAGTCTACAATCTCTAGGATCCTTTACGAAAACAATTTTTCAAAGTTTTTCATTGCATAAAACTTTCCGCGACATCCACTACCTGAAACTGTTTACAAAGAGTCAAGAAAAGACACTATGAGACTTAGGGTGCACTGGAGTAACACTTGTCTTTGACTAGAAATTACTTGCAACTATGTGTGATAATTGATATATACATATGCTAGAAATAGAATATATCAGGTACTCGTGACTTTACCTGAAAGCAATGGCCTAGCTGAAGGAAGTGATACGAGGATGAAACGAACTGTGCGGACTGTGCAAGGAGTTACGTATTTATGGATGCATACATAATTATGGAATTCAGTGCACAGAAACCACAGCAAGTCTTGTCACGTATCATAAGAGATTCCTTTAATACAAGAAAGATCAAACGTGAACACCCCTCCCCCAGCCTATTAAATACTCTGCTGGAGTAATGATTTAGGGTATAAAGACAAGAACCGCCAACGTGAATATCTTTTGACACAACAGTATTTATCTATTTATGCATGCTTGTTGCTGTATGAATTGATACGTTTGGTGGATTGTTTGGTGTCACTTATGTGGTATATGCCTGTATATATATACTACTACTATCTCGCATGACGATATCAAACAAATGTCTAACCCTATTGTGTTGTGTTCTGTCAGAACATGGAACCCAGAAGAGCTGTGAACGCTCATGATCAACCTCATCCTCCCCCACTGCCAAGAACTGCTGAAGAGCTGAACGCCCTACTGGAAGAAAGGATCTCCGCAGCTATCGCTCAGTATGAGGCGAACCGCACCGAACAAAGTGGAGGACCAAGCAATGCCAGACGTAATGGGAATGGAGATTCATCTGGAGGAAACGCAGCTCAGGGCTGCACTTTCAAGCAGTTTCTCGACTACAAACCACTGAACTACGATGGCACTGGAGGTGCAGTAGCATTTGTACGCTAGACGGAGAAGACTGACGCCACTATCCGTATGAGCAAGTGTGCCGCAGATCAGCAAGTTACTTTTGCTACTGGGTTGTTTGTTGATGAGGCTTTGACTTGGTGGAATTTGCAAGTCCAGACTCTGGGTGATGATGCTGCGTACGGCATGACGTTGGATGCGCTAAAGGAACGTATGAGAGAAAAGTATTGCTCTAGTGCTGAACTCCAAAGGTTGGAGACTGAGTTCTGGCACTTAACCATGGAAGGTGCTGACATTACTGGTTATACCCGAAGGTTCCACGATTTGTCGAGAGTGATCCCTTACATGGTGACTCCCGAATTTAAGCGCGTTGAACGCTACATTTGGGGATTGGCCTCAGAATTTCGCAGCATGGTAACTTCGGCCAAACCTCAAACGATCACTGAGGTTGTAACTCTGGCTGTTAGCCTTACTGAAGATGCTGTGCGTATGAAGAAGTTGTCATTGAACCCAACTGAAAAGACCGAGACGCATGCTGAGTCGTCTGGTGACAAGAAAAGAAAGCATGCGAACCTGAATCAAGCGACTCGTAACAACAAGGGTTCCAATAACAAGAAACGAGACTGTCACACCCCCAAAATACCACCTAGGGAATGTCCCTGCTAGGCGTGTGACGTACCAACAACGAGTCACTAATTACATTGAACCAACCATAATATGTTTAATAAAAATTCCATTCATGAAATAAAAACGTTCGTAGAATATAATCCAAGTTAACTAATGACAGCGGAAGCAAATAACAATTCATTGTTTAAATGTTTCAAAACCCAATGTAAATGAATTCCGTGAATGAGACACGCGTAGCCAAACACTGCGACCCATGACCACTCCAGCCATCCAGATAACAAGTTCCCATCCAAAGTACCTAACGACCTGCGAGCATGCAACAAGTGTATCAGACAAAGCTGGCGAGTTCACAGTTTAAGAAAACGTTTTGTTACCAGTTGTATGTAAAACAGTTCAATAACCAATGCAAGTAATATTGTTAATATCTCAATTCCGAACAAGACGGCTCCTGATGTACATGACTGCCCTATCCCACGTACTCCTATCTAGTACTGGGCCCGACTTGGTCATTAGTTCACATCCGTCCTATCCAGGAGCGGTGTGAGGGTGCCAAACCTAAGTAGCGCTACCAACTAACACCCGAATAAGGGACTTACAAAAATGATAGGTGAGAATATTAACCAATATACCCGTTTTTACCCAAACCACTGACTGTCCCCAACCACTGGGACGCATGCTCGAATGTAGTGAACTCACCTTTGGTTTGCTCGGTAAGATTAGTTACGTTACACTACCCGTTCCAAATTGATCAACCAAACCCTACCGTGGTTACCAAAGACAGTTAGTTTCATGTACACATAAATCACGTATTTCACATTCACACAAATGTCGTACAGGCAGCGCACATAACGTTAAACAAATCGTAACAAGAATATCATACGTTGCACTAGTCATAACACCCTACTGTTGATAACCAGTTTCGTATTCACTTACACTACACACTCTAGTAAGTTGTGTGCAGTAAGCATCACCACGAAACACGTAACATTCATTTGAATCCTTTAAATAGTTTCCATATCATGTTCATGTATCAACACATCACCCGCCCGGTTAGTTTGTTACTCACTTAAGAGTGTGCATAAATAGATTAATTAAGCCATTCCCACTACCCGTACACTATGCTCGTCCCAATCATATAAAGTCCAAATCAAGTATGACTTTGTTATCGAATTCGGGATTTATGGTCGAAGTACAACCGCTAGAAGAGTGTGTATGCCCACACAACAGGCCCAACATTCCCAGCCCACTCGTTTCCGGCCCACACTTTGAGGTGTGCGGCCCATTTATCCCCAATATACACATTGTCTTAATATGACTAGAGATTTTGTGTTGACAAAAGTATGCATGGCACAATAAAACATAAAGTGTTTTGAGGTCAGATCATATCACTAGAAACTATCACTGGCTACATTAATTGGATCACATGGGCCGCCACTATTTGATTATTATCTCCACCTTGTTTGATTAAATCAAGGTTACATCACATGGCTGCCAATCATTACTACTTGTTTATCCAATATAATACTTGTTCACTCTAGCCACCGATTAATACAAATGCTATCATGACAAAATGAATCAGTTTATGTTGCAACCATATCCCCATAATTCCTTATCACCTAATCATGCGATTACCTAACCTCCAAGATTCTTTTATCAAGCAAACAATAATGCACAGATCATTCCATACAAGCATGCTCTAAACATAACCATTCACTGTTATCTCATATTTGCAAGAACACTAAGCCCAAACATGCTACCATGCATATACACTCAAATACACACACTGTTACTACCAATACTCAAAAATTCGTTTCATGTGTATAATTATCAAGATGACATCACATAAATATGTTTCAGTTTCTCATCATTACACTATCCCTATTCGAAGCCTAATATCATGAGGTTCAATAGGTTGAATAGGTCATACACATATAACATTCTGTCAATCTATCAATTATTCTAACCCTAATCGTAGCTTAATATCAATCCACATCACTTACTTAATATTACAACAATACATGCACATACAGATTGTCAATCAAAGTTTCGCACAACAAGATCACCAAATTCTTTAACACTTTAATAGCATGCATCCTACACTTCGATTAATCATGCAAGAGCATAATATGATTTTCTCACGTTTTCAATCGACCATATAATGCACATAACACAACCAATAATTAAAGGTTAACATAAACATGTACCTATTAATCCAAGAGTTTGACCGATAGCCTGTTAACTCAAAAGGGGGAGGGGGTGTGTGCCTGCCGTCGCCAATCGGTAGAGGGAATAGGGTTTGTTCTACTATGCCTTCCTAATCATTCACGTAACATGTAGATAATGGACAAGGGATTTGGGCCGGTTGCAATGCTAATCACAACAATAGGTTGGGCCGGTTACATATGATAATCAAAACAATGATTGGGCCGGTTATATATATATATATTTTTTTTAAACTCTATAATTAGAATTATATTAACCAGAAAACTTGTTAAGTTACATTTGCAAATCAAAACAGTGATTTGGGTCGGTTCTAACCAAAGCGCGGAACCGTATTTGGGCCAAGTCTAAAGGTTTATTCATTGACGTTACATGTCATGTTTGGGCCAAGTTCGATAAGTTATGTCCATGGGTTTCTTAATCAAACGAACACACATACATTGCGGTCCAATTTTACTAACATATATAATTCTAACAAGGCTACTACAATCGTTAAACCGAATCATACAAGCACGGATACAAGCACGGCACGCCAAAGAGGAATAACGAAGACTGAGTCGTCTGGTGACAAGAAAAGAAAGCATGCGAACCTGAATCAAGCGACTCGTAACAACAAGGGTTCCAATAACAAGAAACGAGACTCCAACCCACCTCAGGAGGCAAAAACTCTTGCAACCATGAATGACGCACGTGCCAAAAGGTACTTGGGCACTCTGCCCACCTGCAACCAGTGCAAGCGTCATCACGAAGGAGTTTGTCGCGTTCCAAAATGCGACAAGTGTGGTAAACTGGATCACCATACTATGGATTGTTGGGGAAAAGGAAGGAACGGGAATGGAAACCGCAACGGTGCTGGTAATAGGAACAATGGTGGAAATGGAAATGGCAATGGTAACCGGAATGGTAATGGAGCTGGGCAGAACCAAGGATGCTTCAGTTGTGGAAACAAGGATCATTTCATAAAAGATTACCCAAGGGGAAACAATGCTCAGTCTCGAGTATTTGTGATTGGAGCAAAGAACGCACGCGAGGACCCTAATGTTGTCACCGATATGTTTCTCGTTAACAATCACTTTGCATCCATACTATTTGACACTGGTGCCGATTATAGCTTCATGTCTGTGGAATTTAAACGTATGCTTAGAATAGAATCTAGTAGATTAGATATTCCTTATTCCATAGAACTAGCCAATGGTAAACTCGTTGAATCAAGCGAAGTCGTTAGAAGTTGCACATTAGAACTTGGTGAGCAACGATTTAGCATCGATCTCTTAACTATTCAATTGGTTAGCTTCGATGTAGTGGTCGGAATGGACTGGTTGTCCAAGAACAAAGCTGAAGTTGTTTGTCACGAGAAAATCATTCGCATCCCTCTGACGAATGGTGAAACTCTCATCGTACATGGAGAAAAACAAGACACGCCTCTGCGAATCATCAGTTGTATGAAGGCGTAAAAGTGTTTAAGGAAAGGATGCGTAGCATTCCTGGCACACGTTGTAGATAAGAAGGATGAAGAGCCGAAACTTGAAGATATTCCTGTGGTGAAGGAATTCCCTGATGTTTTTCCCAAGGATCTGCCAGGACTACCTCCGCAACGACAAGTCGAATTCCATATAGACTTGGTTCCAGGAGCCGCTCCTGTAGCCAAGGCACCCTATCAACTTGCACCATCTGAAATGCAAGAATTATCTACACAACTCCAGGAGTTGTTGGATAAAGGATTCATAAGGCCAAGCTTCTCGCCTTGGGGAGCTCCAGTATTGTTCGTGAAGAAGAAGGATGGAACACTGCGGATGTGTATCGATTACAGAGAACTGAACAAGCTCACAATCATGAATCGGTACCCACTACCACGTGAACCAAATTGTAAAAACAGGATTGCGAGGTCAGTTAGGTGTCACATCATCCCCAAGTTGAAAGGGAATTTCGTCCCGAAATTTGCCAATGATATCGAAAGTTGGTCCCACCGTTTGAACAATCGGGAATAAGAGAGCTTCATCTAATCTTTGCGTTCTCACAGGAACTTCGGTACACGTCTTGAGTTCCAACGATCTCTCACGATTGAAATTCGACTGTGTTGACAGTGGGTTTCTCAACAAGGGTATCACAAGTGTTGCGTCGAACAGACGCTTCTTTAGGTTCGAGACATAAATTGACATCGTGTACGTTATCTAATTCGTCAAGTAACTCGAGTTTGTAGGTTACGCTACCGATTCTTCCCAGACTGTTGAATGAACCATCGTGACGTCAGTTAAGCTCGCCATGCATCCGAAGCATTCCACACCCTCCCAGGGTGAGACTTTCGACATGATACGATCGCCTACAGCGATCTTCCAACATTTCCCAAGTTTATCAGCTTTCATGACAGTCACGCGTTGCCGCCAATCGACTCCCGATCCAACAACCTTCCCAAGAGTTTCGAGTACCAGTCCTGGACCAGTAATTTAGTTGTCAACCATCCCAGTCTATCAAGAAGGTCGCATTATTGTCAATGTAATGCCTCAACAGAGCTGCCTGGTTACCGAGATGATAACTGCCACCATAGTACTCAACCAAAGGTAAAAGTCCTTCAAATTGCACCAAAGCCAGTCACACATATGCTCGCGGCATATCTTCGAATGCAAGGATGGTTTGTTTTCTCCGATCGTTTGCCCAATGGCGATAAGCAATGCTCTGGTCCTGACGTGAGCCAAGGGTGTTGTGTATTGCCTGACATAAATCATGCATAGGTCAAATTTAGTGGTAATAGGAGTTGACACCTCGTGCCTAAAAGCCGCCTCTCTCAGAGGAACATTCACAACTGTGAAGACTAATCAGTTTTTTGGATTGCAAGAAAGTGTGCTGGTAACGTGAGTCCATCAATCTATCATTCAGATGATAATGTTTCCGTTTCGAGTTGTAAGTAGACCAGTGATAAAACCCATGGCAGTCTGTTCTCATTACCATATATGTGTTTCTGGTTGCTAATATCTCACCTTGACGTTCCCACAAATCAAACATTGTTCTCTTGCGTTGCTCTGTGGGCCTTCAGGCCCGGTCACCCGTACATGGTCTTCGGGTTTTAATACATCCTATCACAACTCAGATGAGTAGGATATCGAGGCACGTGTGCTTCGCCTGCACCAGTTCCCTAAGGTTGATGTATGGTGAGGTCCAAATTTCATTCCATGAAGTAGCAAATATCGTCCGTCCCGCCAAAGGTTGCTTCCCCATGCCCCGCATGGGTCAATCTTGAGAACTCTCTTCCTTTAGTTCTTCAACATGGATAAGGCGATTCTGATCAGGTATGTTAAAGTCGATAGCGAGCTGCAAAGCTCGTGCACGTCCAGGTTTCACGGTCATATTCATTCAAAAGTTCCACCCAGCGTTGCCATCACATGATCAACTCCCTTGAAACAAGGGTACACGGGAGGCCCTTGTGATCGGTCTAAGTGGTGCATTCGGTACCGTCCAAGTAATGCCTCCGAGTAAGTCCAAAGGCCATGATTTTTCACCGCCGGTTGTGTTTCGTGCAGTTCCTTTTTGTAACTCCATCACGTAAATCATCACTATCTCGTGTTGCGTCGGTGTGTAACTGGAATTCTGATTTAGACCGTCATGGTATACCACTAAATTACCCGTACCCTTAGGTAATAACGATGCTCAGTGCATTGTGGAGTTGGGATTCGAAGGCTGAAAAGACGTTCTCCTGTCCTGTCTCCCATAAACTCACAGCACCCAGTCGTGCTAAAGAGATTACAGCGGCGCAATCTTCAAAAACCCCGCATTGAATCTACGATGATATCCAGCGAAACTAAGGAATTGTTGCGTCCCCTAATGAATCTTTGGTGCCAAACGGTTTCTAACAGAATGGATCTTATCGAGGTCCACACGTATTCCACTTCATTGATTTCATGACCAAAAATGTACCTCTCGAATCCAGTAACTACATCTAACAAGACTTCGCACGGAGCGGCCCCTTCCTCAGGAGCTTTAGAATAAGATACCAATGTCGCCCATGATGTTCCTTTCTCCTGGAAATGGTCCAAAACGTCATCTATAAACGCGGTCGTTTTATGTGATCCATAAAGCTGTTGGTGTGTTGATTAACCCAAGGTCGTGAAATACAAGTTGCAATGGCCGTTCTGCGTTCGTTATGCCATTTTAGGAACATTCTCCCCCTTGGATTTCCATCTGATAATAGTTCGCTCGTAAATCAATCCTCGAATGAAAGCTCATCCCTTGCAATTGGTTGACAGGTTGTCAATAAATGGTTGAGGCAAACGGTTCTCGACTGTCGCCTTGATGAGTTCTCGATAATCGGTACACCTACAAAAAGGCTTATCTTCACGGATATAACTAGGGCTTCCCAAGGCGAAGAACTAGGTCCGATAGTACTCCTGTCCAACAGTTTTCGTAGTAGCTTAGACAGCTCTTGCAACCCTCCTGGTGCAAGACGGTAAGAGTGTGTGTAGTCAAGGCTGTCTCTGGCGCGAGATCAGACTGAGATTTCGCCTAACAGTTGTGGAAGTAAGCCCGAAAGTTCCTTGGGTAGCACACCGAAAGGAACCACGAATGGTTTGTGGATCCTCGATCCTCTGTCCCCTTTGCCCTAACATCAGTAACGGTTGCTAGTATAGTAGAGTAATCCCTCCGTAGACACTTCTGGCCTTCATAGCTGAAATGGCGCTAACCTTTGCACCACTCTGACGCTTTAGAACAAATAACGATTCTCCCCACAAGATTTTCTCCTCACTGGTGTATCTGCGCGATCTCTGGATAACCAATCCACACTAACTACTGTATTGCAACCATCAAGGGTAGTGGAAGGAAGGTCGATGTCAAACATCTGTCTCCCAAGGTCGAGTTTGCATCCCAGCGAACATATAAGGCTTCAATTGACTTGCATCAGCCGACTCCACGACAGGTTTGGTTTCAAGAAGCATCAGGGTTAAACAGAACATAAACGAAGCGAATGGCTACCTATCTAAGCTATCGTGTTGCTATTACGCCTGGTATAGCCTATGCCAATACTAAATGTCCTTCCATGAGCTTCATTTCCAGTGTTGTTTTCGTCACGAGAATTTCCAGTACTGCCGTCGTTCCCTTGGTTGTCGTCACCTTGACATAACACAGTCAATCCTTGTCGAAGTCACCTTCGTTTCCATACTGTAAGCTACGATCACGAGTACCTTGATGTTGCCGCGACTGTTGCCTCTAATATTGTTGCCTGACACGGGATCCTGCGTCCTTTCACCAACAAGGTCCATCTTTTCACATTCCGTGCCACGTCCTAAGGTACTACTCATGGTGCGGGCGGTTACACAGTCCGCTCTACAGTTAATCATCATCGATTTTGTCCCGATTGGTTCGCAAGAGTCGAATCCCATGAGTCACTGGCTGGGGTTAAGGATTAGATTGTAGTCAAATCGCTGTTGTTCGTTGCCGGTAACTAGGGTCGTTCAAATGCTGAAGTCGGTAAGGTACTACGTTTACCCTCTTTGTCCATCGTTCTTGCAAACTGACTGAGTAATACACGGTATGTCGCGAGAGTGTTGCAGAATTGATCGCACTTTGGGATCTAAGGTGTCAACACGCTAAGTTCCAGCAAACAAAGATAAGTGAGGAAAGTATAGTCCAATCATTTGACACTGAGCCATCCAACTCCGGGACGTTCGTACTAGCACCTAACATTCTACTCAGTTCGCTAGGCGTTCAGATGTGTGATCAGGTGATACTCGATAGCATCGAGATTCGTAAGGATTCAGAAAGGAGTGAAAAGATTACGTTCGAGTAAAAGACAATCACTGCTATGACCCCACATAGGTTTGTTACATTTCTCATTGATTAGATAACAGATCAGAACCCCTTTTTCACTTGTTAGGGCTCACTGGGACTCGCATGCACCCCACAATATTATTATGTGTGCACCCACAATAATATTGTGATTTGCATGCTCATCTCAGCTCCTCCTAACTCATGTCAAATGGTTCCTCAAACTCGTGTAGCTAGCAAAGAATATCACGAAACACGAGTCAAGAATGTCTAAGGAAACACCATACTACCAATCACATAATGTATGCAAGTAATGAATTCATACTGTTGTGCTAAACGTGCAATCACATGCAATATCATATGTAAGTGTTCACTAGTTACTCAATACAATGAGTATACGAGAGACGAACCTTGCAATCTGGAGCTGAGTGTCATGGTCGATTTCGGATCCGTTCGGTTATAGTTTGGTTTTATAAAAACGTTTTAAAACCAAGTTCACTCTAACCAGTGGCTCTGATACCAAACTGTCACACCCCCAAAATACCACCTAGGGAATGTCCCTGCTAGGCGTGTGACGTACCAACAACGAGCCACTAATTACATTGAACTAACCATAATATGTTTAATAAAAATTCCATTCATGAAATAAAAACGTTCGTAGAATACAATCCAAGTTAACTAATGACAGCGAAAGCAAATAACAATTCATTGTTTAAATGTTTCAAAACCCAATGTAAATGAATTCCGTGAATGAGACACGCGTAGCCAAACACTGCGACCCATGACCACTCCAGCCATCCAGATAACAAGTTCCCATCCAAAGTACCTAACGACCTGCGAGCATGCAACAAGTGTATCAGACAAAGCTGGCGAGTTCACAGTTTAAGAAAACGTTTTGTTACCAGTTGTATGTAAAACAGTTCAATAACCAATGCAAGTAATATTGTTAATATCTCAATTCCGAACAAGACGGCTCCTGATGTACATGACTGCCCTATCCCACGTACTCCTATCTAGTACTGGGCCCGACTGGGTCATTAGTTCACATCCGTCCTATCCAGGAGCGGTGTGAGGGTGCCAAACCTAAGTAGCGCTACCAACTAACACCCGAATAAGGGACTTACAAAAATGATAGGTGAGAATATTAACCAATATACCCGTTTTTACCCAAACCACTGACTGTCCCCAACCACTGGGACGCATGCTCGAATGTAGTGAACTCACCTTTGGTTTGCTCGGTAAGATTAGTTACGTTACACTACCCGTTCCAAATTGATCAACCAAACCCTACCGTGGTTACCAAAGACAGTTAGTTTCATGTACACATAAATCACGTATTTCACATTCACACAAATGTCGTACAGGCAGCGCACATAACGTTAAACAAATCGTAACAAGAATATCATACGTTGCACTAGTCATAACACCCTACTGTTGATAACCAGTTTCGTATTCACTTACACTACACACTCTAGTAAGTTGTGTGCAGTAAGCATCACCACGAAACACGTAACATTCATTTGAATCCTTTAAATAGTTTCCATATCATGTTCATGTATCAACACATCACCCGCCCGGTTAGTTTGTTACTCACTTAAGAGTGTGCATAAATAGATTAATTAAGCCATTCCCACTACCCGTACACTATGCTCGTCCCAATCATATAAAGTCCAAATCAAGTATGACTTTGTTATCGAATTCGGGATTTATGGTCGAAGTACAACCGCTAGAAGAGTGTGTATGCCCACACAACAGGCCCAACATTCCCAGCCCACTCGTTTCTGGCCCACACTTTGAGGTGTGCGGCCCATTTATCCCCAATATACACATTGTCTTAATATGACTAGAGATTTTGTGTTGACAAAAGTATGCATGGCACAATAAAACATAAAGTGTTTTGAGGTCAGATCATATCACTAGAAACTATCACTGGCTACATTAATTGGATCACATGGGCCGCCACTATTTGATTATTATCTCCACCTTGTTTGATTAAATCAAGGTTACATCACATGGCTGCCAATCATTACTACTTGTTTATCCAATATAATACTTGTTCACTCTAGCCACCGATTAATACAAATGCTATCATGACAAAATGAATCAGTTTATGTTGCAACCATATCCCCATAATTCCTTATCACCTAATCATGTGATTACCTAACCTCCAAGATTCTTTTATTAAGCAAACAATAATGCATAGATCATTCCATACAAGCATGCTCTAAACATAACCATTCACTGTTCTCTCATATTTGCAAGAACACTAAGCCTAAACATGCTACCATGCATATACACTCAAATACACACACTGTTACTACCAATACTCAAAAATTCGTTTCATGTGTATAATGATCAAGATGACATCACATAAATATGTTTCGGTTTCTCATCATTACACTATCCCTATTCGAAGCCTAATATCATGAGGTTCAATAGGTTCAATAGGTCATACACATATAACATTCTGTCAATCTATCAATTATTCTAACCCTAATCGTAGCTTAATATCAATCCACATCACTTACTTAATATTACAACAATACATGCACATACAGATTGTCAATCAAAGTTTCGCACAACAAGATCACCAAATTCTTTAACACTTTAATAGCATGCATCCTACACTTCGATTAATCATGCAAGAGCATAATATGATTTTCTCACGTTTTCAATCGACCATATAATGCACATAACACAACCAATAATTAAAGGTTAACACAAACATGTACCTATTAATCCAAGAGTTTGATCGATAGCCTGTTAACTCAAAAGGGGGAGGGGGTGTGTGCCTGCCGTCGCCAATCGGTAGAGGGAATAGGGTTTGTTCTACTATGCCTTCCTAATCATTCACGTAACATGTAGATAATGGACAAGGGATTTGGGCCGGTTGCAATGCTAATCACAACAATAGGTTGGGCCGGTTACATATGATAATCAAAACAATGATTGGGCCGGTTATATTTGCAAATCAAAACAGTGATTTGGGTCGGTTCTAACCATAGCGCGGAACCGTATTTGGGCCAAGTCTAAAGGTTTATTCATTGACGTTACATGTCATGTTTGGGCCAAGTTCGATAAGTTATGTCCATGGGTTTCTTAATCAAACGAAAACACATACATTGCGGTCCAATTTTACTAACATATATAATTCTAACAAGGCTACTACAATCGTTAAACCGAATCATACAAGCACGGATACAAGCACGGCACGCCAAAGAGGAATAACGAAGACTGAGTCGTCTGGTGACAAGAAAAGAAAGCATGCGAACATGAATCAAGCGACTCGTAACAACAAGGGTTCCAATAACAAGAAATGAGACTCCAACCCACCTCAGGAGGCAAAAACTCTTGCAACCATGAATGACGCACGTGCCAAAAGGTTCTTGGGCACTCTGCCCACCTGCAACCAGTGCAAGCGTCATCACGAAGGAGTTTGTCGCGTTCCAAAATGCGACAAGTGTGGTAAACTGGATCACCATACTATGGATTGTTGGGGAAAAGGAAGGAACGGGAATGGAAACCGCAACGGTGCTGGTAATAGGAACAATGGTGGAAATGGAAATGGCAATGGTAACCGGAATGGTAATGGAGCTGGGCAGAACCAAGGATGCTTCAGTTGTGGAAACAAGGATCATTTCATAAAAGATTACCCAAGGGGAAACAATGCTCAGTCTCGAGTATTTGTGATTGGAGCAAAGAACTCACGCGAGGACCCTAATGTTGTCACCGGTACGTTTCTCGTTAACAATCACTTTGCATCCATACTATTTGACACTGGTGCCGATTATAGCTTCATGTCTGTGGAATTTAAACGTATGCTTAGAATAGAATCTAGTAGATTAGATATTCCTTATTCCATAGAACTAGCCAATGGTAAACTCGTTGAATCAAGCGAAGTCGTTAGAAGTTGCACATTAGAACTTGGTGAGCAACGATTTAGCATCGATCTCTTAACTATTCAATTGGTTAGCTTCGATGTAGTGGTCGGAATGGACTGGTTGTCCAAGAACAAAGCTGAAGTTGTTTGTCACGAGAAAATCATTCGCATCCCTCTGACGAATGGTGAAACTCTCATCGTACATGGAGAAAAACAAGACACGCCTCTGCGAATCATCAGTTGTATGAAGGCGTAAAAGTGTTTAAGGAAAGGATGCGTAGCATTCCTGGCACACGTTGTAGATAAGAAGGATGAAGAGCCGAAACTTGAAGATATTCCTGTGGTGAAGGAATTCCCTGATGTTTTTCCCAAGGATCTGCCAGGACTACCTCCGCAACGACAAGTCGAATTCCATATAGACTTGGTTCCAGGAGCCGCTCCTGTAGCCAAGGCACCCTATCAACTTGCACCATCTGAAATGCAAGAATTATCTACACAACTCCAGGAGTTGTTGGATAAAGGATTCATAAGGCCAAGCTTCTTGCCTTGGGGAGCTCCAGTATTGTTCGTGAAGAAGAAGGATGGAACACTGCGGATGTGTATCGATTACAGAGAACTGAACAAGCTCACAATCATGAATCGGTACCCACTATCGAGGATTGATGACTTATTTAATCAGTTGCAAGGATCGGACTACTATTCCAAGATCGATCTTTGATCTGGATACCATCAGTTAAGAATCCAAGAGGAAAACGAACCAAAGACTGCATTCAGAACACGCTATGGACATTACGAGTTTCTTGTGATGCCATTCGGACTGACGAACGCGCCAGCAGTATTTATGGATCTGATGAACCGCGTATGCAAACCATATCTCGATAAATTCGTGATTGTTTTTATCGATGATATCCTGATTTACTCGCGAACTAGAGAGGAACACGAGCAACACCTTAGGACCATTCTGGAACTACTAAAGAAAGAGAAACTTTATGCAAAGTTTTCAAAGTGTGAATTTTGGATTCGCGAAGTACAGTTCCTTGGTCACGTTGTGAACTAGAAGGGCATTCATGTAGACCCAGCCAAGATAGAAGACATAAAGAATTGGGAAGCTCCCAAAACCCCGACTGAAGTTCGACAATTTTTGGGCTTAGCGGGCTATTACCGACGGTTTATTGAGAATTTCTCCAAAATAGCTCAACCACTGACTACCCTTACGCAGAAAGACAAGAAGTACGACTGGGGTGATAAGCAGGAAGAAGCCTTCCAACTGCTCAAAAATAAGCTACGCGATGCACCGATACTATCCTTACCCGAAGGCACTGAAGACTTCATGGTATACTGCGACGCTTCGTGTCAAGGGTTGGGTTGCGTGCTTATGCAACACCAGAAAGTCATCGCTTACGCTTCAAGACAGTTGAAGGTGCATGAAAGAAACTATACCACTCACGACCTAGAGTTAGGCGCAGTGGTGTTCGCCTTGAAAATCTGGCGACATTATTTATATGGTACTCGATGTACAATCTTCACAGATCACAAAAGCCTACAACACATATTTGATCAGAAGGAATTAAATATGCGTCAACGACGTTGGGTCGAGCTGTTGAATGATTATGACTGTGAGATTAAGTACCATCCTGGAAAGGCAAACGTTGTAGCAGATGCGTTAAGTCGAAAAGAAAGGGTTAAGACCCTAAGGGTTCGAGCATTGGAAATGACTATTCAAACGAACCTCACTGCGCGCATTCGTGACGCACAACAAGAAGCCCTTAAGATGGAGAATCGTAGAACTGAATACCTCCGAGGTATGCTGAAGAATTTGGTGCCAAACAAGGAGGGAACCTTGTACTTTAAGGAGCGTATTTGGGTTCCGCTCTATGGCGGTATTCGAGAAGTCATCCTTAATGAAGCTCATAAGTCGAGATACTCGATCCATCCAGGATCGGACAAAATGTATCAAGACTTGAAGGATTACTATTGGTGGCCGAGACTTAAAAGCGATGTTGCTATCTATGTTGGAAAGTGCCTAACCTGTGCTAAGGTTAAGGCTGAATATCAGAAACCGTCTGGCCTACTGCAACAACCAGAGATACCCATGTGGAAGTGGGAGCAAATCTCGATGGATTTCATAACAAAATTACCCAGGACCCCTAGGGGGCACGATATGATATGGGTGATAGTTGATCGATTGACGAAATCAACGCATCTCCTACCGATCCGAGAGAAAGACAGCACTGGAAAGCTTGCTGAGTTGTACTTGAAAGAAATCGTGGCACGCCATGGAGTGCCTATCTCAATTATTTCGGACAGAGATGGACGTTTTGTCTCAAGGATCTGGCAATCCTTTCAGGAGGCCTTTGGATCTCAATTAGATCTAAGCACAGCCTTCCATCCGCAAACAGACGGACAGAGCGAACGGACCATACAAACACTGGAAGATATGCTTCGCGCATGTGTCATGGACCTAGTGATGTAGCGCGTGATACAAAAATGAAGATCAAACACGTTGATTCAAAGAATACCCGTGTGTTCTTCCCCAACCCCCAAGATTCTACCCAAAAGGCACGGAATTTGAAGTGAAAAATCAATTATGTCAAAATTCAAGTCTGATCATTCATATTACTAGAGGGACATATAAATAGAAACCGAAATTCGAAATGCGCCTAAAAAAGATAACGGGCCAAACACACGGCCTAAAACAAAATGCCCAAAATAGATCAAAAAACATAAAAATGCAAATAAGTAATATAAATAAGCGTTTTTGTCCCGGTCGATGACCTAAACCATCGTAGGCATTTACAGCAAGATGGAGCTCGTTCTCACGTTCGTTTCGCCTGGTCGTACGCCCAAAACGGACCCCCGTAGCCCAAGTTAGAGCCAATTTAGTGAAGCCCCTTTTGTTACACGATCTTGGGCCTCCAAATACAAAATAGCCCGCTCCTCCACACTTGGGCCTGCATCATTCCCCCCTGGATAGACAAAATTCGCCCTCGAATTATCAACAGGTTCATCATCAGAATAATCTCCATAATAAGGCAACAGATGCTTCATGTTAAACACCTCAGAACAACTAATGTGACTAGGCAGCTTCAGACGATATGCATTCGGATTGATCTTCTCCATGATTTCAACTGGGCCAATCTTCTTTGCTGATAACTTGTTGTATTCCCCAACTGTAAAATGATCTCTAGTCAAAACAACCCAAACAAAATCACCTTCCTCGAACTCAACATGCCTACGCTTCTGATCAGCAGCTTGCTTATACTTCTGATTAGCTCGGGTCAAATGATCATACACAACATTATGAACTTCATGTAAGCCCTCCACAAAATCTTGAACTTTCTTAGGAACAGATCCAGAAAGAGGGAGAGACATCAAATCAAGTGGCCCACGAGGCTAAGATGAATACACTATCTGAAATGGGCTATATCCGGTGCTCCGATTAACAACATGATTATGAGCAAACTCAGCTCGGCATAACTTTTGATCCCATGCCTTCACATGATCACCAACCAAACATCTCAGCAAATTCCCAAGTGACCGATTAACAACTTCAGTTTGCCCATCAGTTTGTGGGTGATAAGCACTACTGAAGTTGAGTTGAGTATTCACCATCTTCCACAAGCTACGCCAAAAATGACTCAGAAATCGGGTATCCCGATCAGACACAATAGAAGAAGGTAGCCCATGCAAACGTTACACATCACGAAAAAAGAGTTGGGCCACGTTAACAACATCAGTCATCTTCTTGCAGGGAATAAAATGGACCATCTTAGAAAACCGATCCACAACAACAAAGATAGAATCATTACCTCTCTGAGTACGAGGTAACCCCAACAAGAAATCAATACTAATATCAACCCATGGCTGTGAGGGAATTGGCAAAGGCATATAGAGACCCACATTGGTAGTCGTGCCCTTTGACACCTGACAGATACGGCACCTCTTCACATAACGATCCACCTCCTTCCTCATAGAAGGCCAATAATAAGAAGCTTGCACCAGCTGTAAAGTACGGTCACGACCAACATGCCCTTCACCATGTAACTCCTTAATAATCTGTAAACGAAGACTAGAATCAGAAATACATAGCTGATTTCCCTTGAACAAAAAAACATCATGCAAAAGAAAATCTGACTTTTTCCCAGTTTCCACATCCTGCAAAATAACTGAGAAATAAGGTTCAATGGCTAACTGCTCACGAATGACCTCCAGACCCGGCACATCAACCCTCATAGATACAAGCAGATTACTCCTCCTGCTTAAGGCATCAGCAACCCTATTTGAAATACCAGTCTTGTGTTTGACCACAAAAGTAAACTTCTCAAGAAAGGCCAACCATCGCCCATGCTTATGAGATACCTTGTCTTGAGTACGAATGTGCCTTAGGGAATCATGATCAGTGAATAAAACAAACTCCTTTTGAAACAAGTAATGACGCCAATGCTTTACAGCTTGGACCACTACATAAAACTTTAGATCATAAGTACTGTACCTCAACTTAGGCCCAGTTAACTTCTCACTAAAATAAGCAACAAGTCGACCACCCTGACTAAGAACCCCACCAATTCCAACCTTTGAGGCATCAGTATGAAGTTCAAAAACTTGAGAAAAATCAGGCAATACCAGAATTGGTGCTGTAGTGAGCTTCTCTTTCACAACTTGAAAAGCCAACTCGGCCGCCTCTGTCCATACAAACGTATTCCCCTTCATACAATCTGTCACTGGGGCCATAATAGAACTAAAGTGTGGAATGGGCCTAAAAAAGATAACGGGCCAAACACACGGCCTAAAACAAAATGCCCAAAATAGATAAAAAAACATAAAAATGCAAATAAGTAATAGAAATAAGCGTTTTTTGGCCCGGACGATGACCCAAACTGTTGTAGGCATTTGCAGCAAGACGGAGCTCGTTCTCACGTTCGTTTCGCCTGGTCGTACGCCCAAAACGGACCCCCGTAGCCCATGTTAGAGCCAATTGAGTGAAGCCCCTTTTGTTACACGATCTTGGGCCTCCGAATACAAAATAGCCCGCTCCTCCACACTTGGGCCTGCATCACCTAGGCGGCAACTGGGATACTTATCTACCTTTAGTTGAGTTTTCCTATAATAACAGTTATCATACGAGCATAAAATCCGCACTATTCGAAGCTCTATATGGCCGCAAGTGCCGCTCGCCATTATGTTGGGCAGACGCTGGAGACAAACGTATGGTTGGTCCTGAACTTGTGCAAGAGACAACCGACAAGATTATGCAGATC
Organism: Helianthus tuberosus; assembly: GCA_030545235.1. NCBI lineage: Eukaryota > Viridiplantae > Streptophyta > Magnoliopsida > Asterales > Asteraceae > Helianthus > Helianthus tuberosus. The sequence continues at coordinate 24,920,419 of CM060420.1, read as the reverse complement.
TGAGAGCGTATTAAGGCGGCTCGAGATCAACAAAAGAGCTACGCTGATCGAAGGCGAAAACCTTAGAATTCGAGGTGGGAGACAAAGTGTTGTTAAAGGTCTCACCTTGGAAGGGCGTAGTAAGATTTGGAAAATGTGGAAAGCTGAATCCACGATACATCAGACCATTCAAGATTTTGGAAAGAATTGGTACCGTGGCTTATAAGTTGGAATTACCGGAAGAACTTAATGGAGTACATGATACATTTCATGTATCCAACCTCAAGAAGAGTCCAACCCAAGAAACAGTGATCATCCCTGCGGATGAAGTGCATATTGACGACACCCTCTGATTTATAGAAAAACCCGTTGAGGTTACTGACTGGAAAGTCAACAAGACCAAGAGGAGCAGTGTCAAGCTTGTCAAAGTACATTGGAACTCTAAGCACGGTGTAACACCTGTGCCTCCACGGCCATCAAGAAAATACCGAACCAATGAAATATTATATTTCATACTTGGGATTTGTAAAAATATGTGTATCATTTGCACATATTAATTTTTGTTCGATTCCAAACTCTAAATCGCTTTCTGGAAGGTTATACGCGCACCGATGCGTAAATATAATCAGTTTAATGCAACGAACACTCCGGAATAGTATAATAGGCTTAACATACCTTAAGTAACCTTTACATAACTTAGAAATAAGTTTTGAAGGCTCTGGTATGGCAAAATCTAGTTTATTCGCTTACAGGGACTAAACTTGACAAACTGCGAAAGTATGCCAATTTGAACTGTAACGAACATTCCAGAACATGGCCATAAGTTAAACTAAACTTTTGGGTCATTCAGGGACTAAAAGTATGGCAAAATCTAGTTTATTCGCTTTACATAGCTTAGAAATAGGCTTTGAGGGGTTCGGTGTGCTAAAATAAACTTTTGGGTCATTCAGGGACTAAAAGTGTCAAAAAGTGCACAAGTTTGCACTTTTACGCATAACTTACGTTCTGAATACATCTGGACATCCAAAAATTTATGTAAACACTAAAACATTTTATTTTAGTTTTTGGCATAAGAAAAATCCATTCGTCACGCAATTTGGATCGTTTTTCGCGCTTATGCGCATTCCGTCGTAATTAACCGAACAACGCAATCGTACGGCTAAATGAACCGACATCCGAGATATTTTTGAGCACATTTTAAGTTCCCTATACTTTAACTTCATTTTAGAGCTTTGAAATGGGGTTAACGGGCCTTAAACGCGTCGGAAATGACCTTATAGCACAACAGGGACCAAAATTGTAAATCTGCCAAACTTGGCCCTTGCGCACCGTAAGGGTTTATTTGTTACGGTGCACAAGCAGTGTCCAGATGCAGCAAATCGTTTTTGGCTGCTGTTATCTGCCCCTAAACATTCTCCAAAGGTCAAGTGCCACTTGTTAAACTCTTATGGTGGCAAAAAATCAGTCACCACAACATTGCAACAAGTGTACGGGCTAGATCATTCCCTCTTTTCCAAGAAATGATTCTAACGGTGGACCGAAAACTATAAATACCCAACCCATTTCACTTCTTTTCTCACTAGAATCTGATCAATTGTGCTCTAAGTTGAAACCTTTGTTTCATACCTGAGCTATTTTGATCTAGATTAGCATTCGGGGACCCTTCCTAAGTGTTCCTTCGTTCTTTTATTGCTTTTCGAGTCCGAAAGTCAAACTTTGTTTGACTTTCTGCATTGACCAGTTTATGGTCGATGCGAAGTTCGTTTGAACTTCATAACGTGAGCGTGATCACGATGGTTATAGTCCCTAGTGACTATACCTACTGATTACCACGTTATCTAGGCTCAGTGACGAGCCGTAGTTTCGGCCAGAATACGTATTCTTGCGTATTTTGTAACCAAACTACTTATGGGTATCAAAACCGTTTGTTTTGATACCAAACCTGTTTTCTAAACTTAGTTAAGCATGTTTTAACATGCTTAGCTCGTCACTTTTAGTTTAGTGCTTATATAGGGTCGTAAGGTAAGCGATCTAAACAATCGCTTATACTTTCGAACCTGACCCGTTTGGTCGATCATTAGGATCCGACCAGGCACATTAGGTGACCATAGCATATAGGGAATAACCTTCCAAGGTTATACCTTATGGTCGCTTCGTTTAAGTAGTTGTATGATAGGTAGTTTATATGCCTTAGGTAAATTACCAAAATGCCCTTTTGACGCCAAAATTCGTTTTAAGCATATGTAACATAAATTTTGACATCTAAACTGATTTGAAAACCATATTAGACATGTTAAGGCATATATTACTTGTCATAGGACTAGTTAGGCGTTCCGAACGCGTTTTACGCGAACGACGTGTTAAAGTAGCATAAGCTACCTAAACGGGTCGTAATGGGTCGTAAGCACTTAGGTTAGGTTTCATTTAGTATGTAGGCTTTGTTAAACCATACTACATGAGTTTCCATACTCGTTTGGTTTACGAACCCTCGTTCTATCCGATCCTCCGATTTGGGTCCGGATTATTAATGTAGTTACCTATATTAGGTGCCGTTTGATATTCCGAGATCTCTAGCATTGCTTGGTGGTTATCTTAAGACTTCTGAGCAATCTCAAGTGAGTACATAGACCCCTCTTTTACTGTTTTCCAAACTGTTTTGGGGTGAAACACATGTGCCTACTTGTTACTTTCATGCTTTCCTGTTTTCACATCATATACTTCCTACGTTCATTAGTACATTATAGTACATGATTTCATTACATTTTATGCTATGTATGTCCATTGTGTGCATACTTAGTACATGGTTCTACATTACATTTCTGCTATGTATGTTAACTGACAGCATGCTAGCACATTGATTTACATGACTTTTCTGCTTTGTATACTTAGTACATTTCTTATTCATCATATGCTTATATTTTGGTATGACATTTGGTTTGTTTAAACTATACTATACATTCATTAACACCGATCATGCCGCTCGGTAGTAGGTAGTGGTACCATAGGACTTGACAAATCCCATTCCTGAAATCTCGGGTTTGTTTGGACGTAAGGAATGACCGAATCCGAATACATATTCTATTGATAACCCATTTTTACATGGTTATCCGACTGTCGCAAGGCTTGGATGTATGAATTTTCACAATACCGCATAAATGTCTATATCAGTATAGCATGCATTTACTACACAAAACATAACTTTGATTTAAACCAAGTTTTACTTCAATACTTTGTTTTTGTGCATTTTCACCTATGGTTTAGTTGATGCATTTCACTAGCCATACATATCATTTTGGTTACACATTACATGATTTACATTTGACAAATAAACATTTTCGACATTGGTTATACATAACATTTGTTGCACATTACTTGACTACTTTTGGACTATTAACATTTGATATGATTTATACAAGGACTTTTGACAATTGGTTTAAACATAAACTTATTACATTGGTGGTTTGTTTAAGTGACTTAAGTAACGAGGCGTGTGTAATATGATACAAGCATGGTGGATACGCCGTTGGTACTTCCTATATATAAGTGTTTGTATGGTATTACATATTGTAGCGTTATTTGAATCATTTCAATTTGAGACATATAACATTTTATACAAATAACATACTTTTCACAAGACATTGTTTTACAAAAACAACTTATCTTATATATACTCATTTTTACTTGGTTATTCATTTAACCATACATTATTCTCTTACTTATACATATCATCTGATCTTATTGCTTTTCAAACGATTTACAAAACAAAGCAAACTACAAGGTTCATGACTAAACATTTTCCTAAACATAAGTCATGAATCTCATTTTCACAAAACCTATGTATCTCACAGGCATTTTTATGCTGACGTACCTATTTTCACATGTGTTTTCAGGATATGATGCATAGGACTTGTCAAGATACACTTAGGCGGACTTGGGCCTTAGCGACAATAAAAGATGCAAGACTAGTTATTTACGTTATGTTTCTTTGATTGTCAAGACATTGTAACTACTTTAATCAATGAAACAATATTTCAATTTCCATGTGTTATGAAACAACGATTCTGTTACAACACTCCCCGACGTTTTCCGCCACGTTTTGTTGTTCTACGTGGTCGGGGTGTGACAGAAAAGTTGGTATCAGAGCTCATGGTTATAGGGAATTAGGTTATTAGTAATACTTTGACCTAGTCTATAACCTTTCTAGGACCCTAGCGCGAGTTTACTTGCGTTTAGTCATAAAACAATACTGTCACCTATCCTTAGGCGACAACCACAACAAGAACATAAAATTCAAAACCGCTTTGAAAACTAATCATCTGTTCTAGGATGATTGATTACTAGGTTTTGAACCCTCTATTGTAAGGTTTTGAACTCTCTATTATATGGTTTTGAACCCCTTTGAGTTTTCAAAACCTCGTCAAGGTTTTGGGTTTTAAATAATGTGAACACGTGCAAACTGGAAGGGTGAATGCCTGTATTCTGGGTTTTCTGTCTAGGCAAGCACTTCGTATACATCTCATCAGACGCGAGACCAGTTGTGCTTACCTGGGAATTCTTGGGATGAGTGTTCACTTATAGGCGAGCATATCTTCGCGATACATTATTTTTGACCCATTTACTTTGATTTGTCACCATCTCATTTGTTTGCCTTAGGTAACAAACAAATGATCACAATTTTCATTCGTTACCATTCTGTATTGATTATCCAATAACCTTTCACTTGTTTCTTCCTATGTCTTTCATTTCCTTCAAGAATGTCTCTTCCTCTCAGCAACGGCCAAATGTCCGAGCAAACAGCCAAACTTGCCCAATAAATAGGCGAAGTGATTCTGAAGACTGTGGAATTGGGAATTGCTATGTCTCATCTCAACAATGACGCCACTCAAGAGCCACAAAAGGAAGTAGAAGCCAAGCCTTCACCCAAACCAAAGAAACGTAAGGCTTCAAGGAAACCCGCAGCGGTGGCACCAAAACAGGCAAGACTTAGCCAAATGACAGCACCACCAGCCAAGAAAGCAATCAAGGAATCAAAGACCATGGATGAACGATCCCTTAAGAAGTCAAAGAAGCGAAAGGCTTCTCAGAACTTCGCCATGGTCGCTCACAATGGTCAAGCCATCCCCAACCAACCAGCTCAACCCCCTGCTAGGAAGCAATACAACGGAACTGCACCCTTGTGCAACCAATGTACCCTTCATCATCAGACTAGTGTGAAGTGCCGCAAATGCCAAATTTGTGGACTTATAGGTCATACGGCAAGGGTTTGCCCAACTACAGCAGTACCAAATCAAACAGGACCCATCCGGGTGGCAACACCACCTGCTAAGAAGCAATACAAGGGAACGGCACCAATATGCGACAAATGTAATGGGCATCACCAAGCTCACTTACCGTGTCGTCTGTGTGTATCATGTGGGCGAGTTGGTCACCTGGTAAGTGCTTGTCGATGTAACCCGAACCAAGGTGGTCCAGAACAACCACAAGCCAACTCTGCTCATGCTCGTTTCTCACCAGGGTCTTGCTACAACTGTGGCGAGATGGGCCATTTCCTAAGGGATTGCCCAAAGCTTGCTAGTGCAAATCCAACCCACGGATGAGCAGTTGGCTGGCTATAAGATGTTGCTGTCTTATGCTTTTGTTCTTTTGTTTTCTTGTAATGTGAAACAATCTGTTTTGTTCATAAATAAATTATTGTTCACAAATTCTGATGTACAAGCGTAGTTACATGTGTGTATGTCATTACCTATAATACCTGTATTAGGGAACTATGTTCCTTACAAACTACTCTTGAGATTCTCTCTTTCAAATGATCGCTCATGATTCCCTCAAAAATTTTAAGTACTCGTTTCATTCTAAGATACGAAGTACAGAAAATAAAGTAACATTATGAGTAATCATGTTTCTGCACATCAGTGCCTTTGAATCCTTGGTTAGATAACTAAGGGTATTTTCAAAATTCATACCCATTACGTTGTGATTTTTTTCAACATACACAGTACAAGTATTTCAAAAACAATCTTCATGATCTCAAAACATTTCATATAGTTTGAAAACCATTTTTCTAAATGCATTGCCTATGTTATTTCAAAAACATTGGCCATGTTATCAAAACCAACCTTCCTAATTTCAAAATATTTCATATAGTCTGAAGGCAATATTAACACAGTACATTTTCTTATCAAGTGCATGATTTCGAAAAGCATCATTCATGTTTTTCAAAAACCTTATACATAATTTCAAAATTCATCTCGCATGATTTTAAAACATTTTTATAAATATACTTACCTAGTACACCTACTTTATAATTTCAAATGTATTATATATAAGGTTTCAAAAACATTGAACACATTTTTTTTAGAACCTCATGCATAGTTTTCAAAAATATTTTCCTCATACATTGACTTAGCCTTCAAATTCCGCTTCATATGTCGCCTTGACATAGCTAGCATCTCAACTTCATAAGCATTCTTACTTCATGTTTTGACATAAGCACATCCAGTGCAAGGTTTCAAAACATCTCCAACTTCTAAAATCCATAAGGGATCTTTTTATCTTCACAATTAGATCCTTGTGGATAATTATCATTCAAATCAGAGTCCTTAATTGGATTCCTTGTGTACCTAAATTCGAATATTTCGGTTTCTTATAATCGAAATCGAATTTTTCTTTTAAAAATCTTTCTATCTTTATAGTTAGATTCTTGATAAAGTTTAAAGTACCAAATGAAATCCACGAGATGGATTCCTAGTGTGCTTTAAATACATGCGCTCTGTAGCAAAACAAATCAACAAATTAAATATCTAGATAAATAATCTTTGTGGTTATATGACTATGTGTTTATGCATCTAGTGTTTTCTTTTATGCATTTTGTGTTTTTATACTATGGATATTCGTTATCCAAATCCTCGCAGGATCTTTCATATCTCCATATGAGGGATTCGTAGCAGGGTAGTCAAAAGGTACTACCTTAAATCCTTAATGGGCTTCTATCTAAGAGTTAAGACCCTTGGATTATATAGTATCACTCCATGATTCATAAGAGACCCTTTAGTGGTCTAGTCAAAAAGATTGATTCACAATTTGGTTAAAGAACGACATCTAGTGATGTAGCTGAACAGACTCGTTGACAGTCTATTTAGATCATTATTTGATTTAATTAAAAGGACTCTATGGCGGTCTAGTCACACTCATCAAAGGATTGTTCATTTGGTTTTCCCCTACACATTATAAAATAGACTGTGTGAACTGTGCAAGGAATTGTCTAATTATGGATGCGTACATAATTATGAGATTCAGTGCACGGTAACCACAGTAAGATTTATTATGTGTAAGAACCGATAGTGACAACAATAACGAAATGAGAACGATGTAATGGAGGTACGGTGGACGCACCAATGACGCTTCATATACTGGTATATAAGTATCCCTCTTACATTGCAAGCATGATGTTATTAAAGTTTCTAGAAGTTTAGAACCCTAACCAATGTTGTTCGATCTTTTCAACTTCATGTTTTCAAACTCACACAAGTTTCCTCTAGATAAAATTTCGGGACGAAATTTCCTAAAGTAGGGGAGACTGTAACACCTGTGCCTCCACGGCCATCAAGCAAATACCGAACCAATGAAATATTATATTTCATACTTGGGATTTGTAAAAATATGTGTATCATTTGCACATATCAATTTTTGTTCGATTCCAAACTCTAAATCCTTTCTGGAAGGTTATACGCGCACCGATGCGTAAATATAATCAGTTTAATGCAACGAACACTCCGGAATAGTATAATAGGCTTAACATACCTTAAGTAACCTTTACATAACTTAGAAATAAGTTTTGAAGGCTCTGGTATGGCAAAATCTAGTTTATTCGCTTACAGGGACTAAACTTAACAAACTGCGAAAGTATGCCAATTTGAACTGTAACGAACATTCCGGAACATGGCCATAAGTTAAACACACCTTAAATATGCTTTACATAGCTTAGAAATAGGCTTTGAGGGGTTCGGTGTGCTAAAATAAACTTTTGGGTCATTCAGGGACTAAAAGTGTCAAAAAGTGCACAAGTTTGCACTTTTACGCATAACTTACGTTCTGAATACATCCGGACATCCAAAAAGTTATGTAAACACTAAAACATTTTATTTTAGTGTTTGGCATAATAAAAATCCATTCGTCACGCAATTTGGATCGTTTTTCGCGCTTATGCGCATTCCGTCGTAATTAACCGAACAACGCAATCGTACGGCTAAACGAACCGACATACGAGATATTTTTGAGCACATTTTAAGTTCCCTAAACTTTAACTTCATTTTAGAGCTTTGAAATGGGGTTAACGGGCCTTAAACGCGTCGGAAATGACCTTATAGCACAACAGGGACCAAAATTGTAAATATGCCAAACTTGGCCCTTGCGCACCGTAAGGGTTTATTTGTTACGGTGCGCAAGCAGTGTCCAGATGCAGCAAATCGTTTTTGGCTGCTGTTATCTGCCCCTAAACATTCTCCAAAGGTCAAGTGCCACTTGTTAAACTCTTATGGTGGCCAAAAATCAGTCACCACAACATTGCAACAAGTGTACGGGCTAGATCATTCCCTCTTTTCCAAGAAATGATCCTAATGGTGGACCGAAAACTATAAATACCCAACCCATTTCACTTCTTTTCTCACTAGAATCTGATCAATTGTGCTCTAAGTTGAAACCTTTGTTTCATACCTGAGCTATTTTGATCTAGATTAGCATTCGGGGACCCTTCCTAAGTGTTCCTTCGTTCTTTTATTGCTTTTCGAGTCCGAAAGTCAAACTTTGTTTGACTTTCTGCATTGACCAGTTTATGGTCGATGCGAAGTTCGTTTGAACTTCATAACGTGAGCGTGATCACGATGGTTATAGTCCCTAGTGACTATACCTACTGATTACCACGTTATCTAGGCTCAGTGACGAGCCGTAGTTTCGGCCAGAATACGTATTCTTGCGTATTTTGTAACCAAACTACTTATGGGTATCAAAACCGTTTGTTTTGATACCAAACCTGTTTTCTAAACTTAGTTAAGCATGTTTTAACATGCTTAGCTCGTCACTTTTAGTTTAGTGCTTATATAGGGTCGTAAGGTAAGCGATCTAAACAATCGCTTATACTTTCGAACCTGACCCGTTTGGTCGATCATTAGGATCCGACCAGGCACATTAGGTGACCATAGCATATAGGGAATAACCTTCCAAGGTTATACCTTATGGTCGCTTCGTTTAAGTAGTTGTATGATAGGTAGTTTATATGCCTTAGGTAAATTACCAAAATGCCCTTTTGACGCCAAAATTCGTTTTAAGCATATGTAACATAAATTTTGACATCTAAACTGATTTGAAAACCATATTAGACATGTTAAGGCATATATTACTTGTCATAGGACTAGTTAGGCGTTCCGAACGCGTTTTACGCGAACGACGTGTTAAAGTAGCATAAGCTACCTAAACGGGTCGTAATGGGTCGTAAGCACTTAGGTTAGGTTTCATTTAGTATGTAGGCTTTGTTAAACCATACTACATGAGTTTCCATACTCGTTTGGTTTACGAACCCTCGTTCTATCCGATCCTCCGATTTGGGTCCGGATTATTAATGTAGTTACCTATATTAGGTGCCGTTTGATATTCCGAGATCTCTAGCATTGCTTGGTGGTTATCTTAAGACTTCTGAGCAATCTCAAGTGAGTACATAGACCCCTCTTTTACTGTTTTCCAAACTGTTTTGGGGTGAAACACATGTGCCTACTTGTTACTTTCATGCTTTCCTGTTTTCACATCATATACTTCCTACGTTCATTAGTACATTATAGTACATGATTTCATTACATTTTATGCTATGTATGTCCATTGTGTGCATACTTAGTACATGGTTCTACATTACATTTCTGCTATGTATGTTAACTGACAGCATGCTAGCACATTGATTTACATGACTTTTCTGCTTTGTATACTTAGTACATTTCTTATTCATCATATGCTTATATTTTGGTATGACATTTGGTTTGTTTAAACTATACTATACATTCATTAACACCGATCATGCCGCTCGGTAGTAGGTAGTGGTACCATAGGACTTGACAAATCCCATTCCTGAAATCTCGGGTTTGTTTGGACGTAAGGAATGACCGAATCCGAATACATATTCTATTGATAACCCATTTTTACATGGTTATCCGACTGTCGCAAGGCTTGGATGTATGAATTTTCACAATACCGCATAAATGTCTATATCAGTATAGCATGCATTTACTACACAAAACATAACTTTGATTTAAACCAAGTTTTACTTCAATACTTTGTTTTTGTGCATTTTCACCTATGGTTTAGTTGATGCATTTCACTAGCCATACATATCATTTTGGTTACACATTACATGATTTACATTTGACAAATAAACATTTTCGACATTGGTTATACATAACATTTGTTGCACATTACTTGACTACTTTTGGACTATTAACATTTGATATGATTTATACAAGGACTTTTGACAATTGGTTTAAACATAAACTTATTACATTGGTGGTTTGTTTAAGTGACTTAAGTAACGAGGCGTGTGTAATATGATACAAGCATGGTGGATACGCCGTTGGTACTTCCTATATATAAGTGTTTGTATGGTATTACATATTGTAGCGTTATTTGAATCATTTCAATTTGAGACATATAACATTTTATACAAATAACATACTTTTCACAAGACATTGTTTTACAAAAACAACTTATCTTATATATACTCATTTTTACTTGGTTATTCATTTAACCATACATTATTCTCTTACTTATACATATCATCTGATCTTATTGCTTTTCAAACGATTTACAAAACAAAGCAAACTACAAGGTTCATGACTAAACATTTTCCTAAACATAAGTCATGAATCTCATTTTCACAAAACCTATGTATCTCACAGGCATTTTTATGCTGACGTACCTATTTTCACATGTGTTTTCAGGATATGATGCATAGGACTTGTCAAGATACACTTAGGCGGACTTGGGCCTTAGCGACAATAAAAGATGCAAGACTAGTTATTTACGTTATGTTTCTTTGATTGTCAAGACATTGTAACTACTTTAATCAATAAAACAATATTTCAATTTCCATGTGTTATGAAACAATGATTCTGTTACAACACTCCCCGACGTTTTCCGCCATGTTTTGTTGTTCTACGTGGTCGGGGTGTGACAGAAAAGTTGGTATCAGAGCTCATGGTTATAGGGAATTAGGTTATTAGTAATACTTTGACCTAGTCTATATCCTTTCTAGGACCCTAGCGCGAGTTTACTTGCGTTTAGTCATAAAACAATACTGTCACCTATCCTTAGGCGACAACCACAACAAGAACATAAAATTCAAAACCGCTTTGAAAACTAATCATCTGTTCTAGGATGATTGATTACTAGGTTTTGAACCCTCTATTGTAAGGTTTTGAACTCTCTATTATATGGTTTTGAACCCCTTTGAGTTTTCAAAACCTCGTCAAGGTTTTGGGTTTTAAATAATGTGAACACGTGCAAACTGGAAGGGTGAATGCCTGTATTCTGGGTTTTCTGTCTAGGCAAGCACTTCGTATACATCTCATCAGACGCGAGACCAGTTATGCTTACCTGGGAATTCTTGGGATGAGTGTTCACTTATAGGCGAGCATATCTTCGCGATACATTATTTTTGAACCATTTACTTTGATTTGTCACCATCTCATTTGTTTGCCTTAGGTAACAAACAAATGATCACAATTTTCATTCGTTACCATTCTGTATTGATTATCCAATAACCTTTCACTTGTTTCTTCCTATGTCTTTCATTTCCTTCAAGAATGTCTCTTCCTCTCAGCAACAGCCAAATGTCCGAGCAAACAGCCAAACTTGCCCAACAAATTGGCGAAGTGATTCTGAAGACTGTGGAATTGGGAATTGCTATGTCTCGTCTCAACAATGACGCCACTCAAGAGCCACAAAAGGAAGTAGAAGCCAAGCCTTCACCCAAACCAAAGAAACGTAAGGCTTCAAGGAAACCCGCAGCGGTGGCACCAAAACAGGCAAGACTTAGCCAAATGACAGCACCACCAGCCAAGAAAGCAATCAAGGAATCAAAGACCATGGATGGACGATCCCTTAAGAAGTCAAAGAAGCGAAAGGCTTCTCAGAACTTCGCCATGGTCGCTCACAATGGTCAAGCCATCCCCAACCAACCAGCTCAACCCCCTGCTAGGAAGCAATACAACAGAACTGCACCCTTGTGCAACCAATGTAGCCTTCATCATCAGACTAGTGTGAAGTGCCGCAAATGCCAAATTTGTGGACTTATAGGTCATACGGCAAGGGTTTGCCCAACTACAGCAGTACCAAATCAAACAGGACCCATCCGGGTGGCAACACCACCTGCTAAGAAGCAATACAAGGGAACGGCACCAATATGCGACAAATGTAATGGGCATCACCAAGCTGACTTACCGTGTCGTCTGTGTGTATCATGTGGGCGAGTTGGTCACCTGGTAAGTGCTTGTCGATGTAACCCGAACCAAGGTGGTCCAGAACAACCACAAGCCAACTCTGCTCAAGCTCGTTTCTCACCAGGGTCTTGCTACAACTGTGGCGAGATGGGCCATTTCCTAAGGGATTGCCCAAAGCTTGCTAGTGCAAATCCAACCCAAGGATGAGCAGTTGGCTGGCTAGAAGATGTTGATGTCTTATGGTTTTGTTCTTTTGTTTTCTTGTAATGTGAAACAGTCTGTTTTGTTCACAAATTCTGATGTACAAGCGTAGTTACATGTGTGTATGTCATTACCTATAATACCTGTATTAGGGAACTATGTTCCTTACAAACTACTCTTGAGATTCTCTCTTTCAAATGATCGCTCATGATTCCCTCAAAAATTTTAAGTACTCGTTTCATTCTAAGATACGAAGTACAGAAAATAAAGTAACATTATGAGTAATCATGTTTCTGCACATCAGTGCCTTTGAATCCTTGGTTAGATAACTAAGGGTATTTTCAAAACTCATACCCATTACGTTGTGATTTTTTTCAACATACACAGTACAAGTATTTCAAAAACAATCTTCATGATCTCAAAACATTTCATATAGTTTGAAAACAATTTTTCTAAATGCATTGCCTATGTTATTTCAAAAACATTGGCCATGTTATCAAAACCAACCTTCCTAATTTCAAAATATTTCATATAGTCTGAAGGCAATATTAACACAGTACATTTTCTTATCAAGTGCATGATTTCGAAAAGCATCATTCATGTTTTTCAAAAACCTTATACATAATTTCAAAATTCATCTCGCATGATTTTAAAACATTTTTATAAATATACTTACCTAGTACACCTACTTTATAATTTCAAATGTATTATATATAAGGTTTCAAAAACATTGAACACATTTTTTTTAGAACCTCATGCATAGTTTTCAAAAATATTTTCCTCATACATTGACTTAGCCTTCAAATTCCGCTTCATATGTCGCCTTGACATAGCTAGCATCTCAACTTCATAAGCATTCTTACTTCATGTTTTGACATAAGCACATCCAGTGCAAGGTTTCAAAACATCTCCAACTTCTAAAATCCATAAGGGATCTTTTTATCTTCACAATTAGATCCTTGTGGATAATTATCATTCAAATCAGAGTCCTTAATTGGATTCCTTGTGTACCTAAATTCGAATATTTCGGTTTCTTATAATCGAAATCGAATTTTTCTTTTAAAAATCTTTCTATCTTTATAGTTAGATTCTTGATAATGTTTAAAGTACCAAATGAAATCCACGAGATGGATTCCTAGTGTGCTTTAAATACATGCGCTTTGTAGCAAAACAAATCAACAAATTAAATATCTAGATAAACAATCTTTGTGGTTATATGACTATGTGTTTATGCATCTAGTGTTTTCTTTTATGCATTTTGTATTTTTATACTATGGATATTCGTTATCCAAATCCTCGCAGGATCTTTCATATCTCCATATGAGGGATTCGTAGCAGGGTAGTCAAAAGGTACTACCTTAAATCCTTAATGGGCTTCTATCTAAGAGTTAAGACCCTTGGATTATATAGTATCACTCCATGATTCATAAGAGACCCTTTAGTGGTCTAGTCAAAAAGATTGATTCACAATTTGGTTAAAGAACGACATCTAGTGATGTAGCTGAACAGACTCCTTGACAGTCTATTTAGATCATTATTTGATTTAATTAAAAGGACTCTATGGCGGTCTAGTCACACTCATCACAGGATTGTTCATTTGGTTTTCCCCTACACATTATAAAATAGACTGTGTGAACTGTGCAAGGAATTTTCTAATTATGGACACGTACATAATTATGAGATTCAGTGCACGGTAACCACAGTAAGATTTATTATGTGTAAGAACCGATAGTGACAACAATAACGAAATGAGAACGATGTAATGGAGGTACGGTGGACGCACCAATGACGCTTCATATACTGGTATATAAGTATCCCTCTTACATTGCAAGCATGATGTTATTAAAGTTTCTAGAAGTTTAGAACCCTAACCAATGTTGTTCGATCTTTTCAACTTCATGTTTTCAAACTCACACAAGTTTCCTCTAGATAAAATTTCGGGACGAAATTTCCTAAAGTAGGGGAGACTGTAACACCTGTGCCTCCACGGCCATCAAGCAAATACCGAACCAATGAAATATTATATTTCATACTTGGGATTTGTAAAAATATGTGTATCATTTGCACATATCAATTTTTGTTCGATTCCAAACTCTAAATCCTTTCTGGAAGGTTATACGCGCACCGATGCGTAAATATAATCAGTTTAATGCAACGAACACTCCGGAATAGTATAATAGGCTTAACATACCTTAAGTAACCTTTACATAACTTAGAAATAAGTTTTGAAGGCTCTGGTATGGCAAAATCTAGTTTATTCGCTTACAGGGACTAAACTTAACAAACTGCGAAAGTATGCCAATTTGAACTGTAACGAACATTCCGGAACATGGCCATAAGTTAAACACACCTTAAATATGCTTTACATAGCTTAGAAATAGGCTTTGAGGGGTTCGGTGTGCTAAAATAAACTTTTGGGTCATTCAGGGACTAAAAGTGTCAAAAAGTGCACAAGTTTGCACTTTTACGCATAACTTACGTTCTGAATACATCCGGACATCCAAAAAGTTATGTAAACACTAAAACATTTTATTTTAGTGTTTGGCATAAGAAAAATCCATTCGTCACGCAATTTGGATCGTTTTTCGCGCTTATGCGCATTCCGTCGTAATTAACCGAACAACGCAATCGTACGGCTAAACGAACCGACATCCGAGATATTTTTGAGCACATTTTAAGTTCCCTAAACTTTAACTTCATTTTAGAGCTTTGAAATGGGGTTAACGGGCCTTAAACGCGTCGGAAATGACCTTATAGCACAACAGGGACCAAAATTGTAAATATGCCAAACTTGGCCCTTGCGCACCGTAAGGGTTTATTTGTTACGGTGCGCAAGCAGTGTCCAGATGCAGCAAATCGTTTTTGGCTGCTGTTATCTGCCCCTAAACATTCTCCAAAGGTCAAGTGCCACTTGTTAAACTCTTATGGTGGCCAAAAATCAGTCACCACAACATTGCAACAAGTGTACGGGCATATAGGGAATAACCTTCCAAGGTTATACCTTATGGTCGCTTCGTTTAAGTAGTTGTATGATAGGTAGTTTATATGCCTTAGGTAAATTACCAAAATGCCCTTTTGACGCCAAAATTCGTTTTAAGCATATGTAACATAAATTTTGACATCTAAACTGATTTGACAACCATATTAGACATGTTAAGGCATATATTACTTGTCATAGGACTAGTTAGGCGTTCCGAACGCGTTTTACGCGAACGACGTGTTAAAGTAGCATAAGCTACCTAAACGGGTCGTAATGGGTCGTAAGCACTTAGGTTAGGTTTCATTTAGTATGTAGGCTTTGTTAAACCATACTACATGAGTTTCCATACTCGTTTGGTTTACGAACCCTCGTTCTATCCGATCCTCCGATTTGGGTCCGGATTATTAATGTAGTTACCTATATTAGGTGCCGTTTGATATTCCGAGATCTCTAGCATTGCTTGGTGGTTATCTTAAGACTTATGAGCAATCTCAAGTGAGTACATAGACCCCTCTTTTACTGTTTTCCAAACTGTTTTGGGGTGAAACACATGTGCCTACTTGTTACTTTCATGCTTTCTTGTTTTCACAACATATACTTCCTACGTTCATTAGTACATTATAGTACATGATTTCATTATATTTTATGCTATGTATGTCCATTGTGTGCATACTTAGTACATGGTTCTACATTACATTTCTGCTATGTATGTTAACTGACAGCATGCTAGCACATTGATTTACATGACTTTTCTGCTTTGTATACTTAGTACATTTCTTATTCATCATATGCTTACATTTTGGTATGACATTTGGTTTGTTTAAACTATACTATACATTCATTAACACCGATCATGCCACTCGGTAGTAGGTAGTGGTACCATAGGACTTGACAAATCCCATTCCTGAAATCTCGGGTCTGTTTGGACGTAAGGAATGACCGAATCCGAATACATATTCTATTGATAACCCATTTTTACATGGTTATCCGACTGTCGCAAGGCTTGGATGTATGAATTTTCACAATACCGCATAAATGTCTATATCAGTATAGCATGCATTTACTACACAAAACATAACTTTGATTTAAACCAAGTTTTACTTCAATACTTTGTTTTTGTGCATTTTCACCTATGGTTTAGTTGATGCATTTCACTAGCCATACATATCATTTTGGTTACACATTACATGATTTACATTTGACAAATAAACATTTTCGACATTGGTTATACATAACATTTGTTGCACATTACTTGACTACTTTTGGACTATTAACATTTGATATGATTTATACAAGGACTTTTGACAATTGATTTAAACATAAACTTATTACATTGGTGGTTTGTTTAAGTGACTTAAGTAACGAGGCGTGTGTAATATGATACAAACATGGTGGATACGCCGTTGGTACTTCCTATATATAAGTGTTTGTATGGTATTACATATTGTAGCGTTATTTGAATCATTTCAATTTGAGACATATAACATTTTATACAAATAACATACTTTTCACAAGACATTGTTTTACAAAAACAACTTATCTTATATATACTCATTTTTACTTGGTTATTCATTTAACCATACATTATTCTCTTACTTATACATATCATCTGATCTTATTGCTTTTCAAACGATTTACAAAACAAAGCAAACTACAAGGTTCATGACTAAACATTTTCCTAAACATAAGTCATGAATCTCATTTTCACAAAACCTATGTATCTCACAGGCATTTTTATGCTGACGTACCTATTTTCACATGTGTTTTCAGGATATGATGCATAGGACTTGTCAAGATACACTTAGGCGGACTTGGGCCTTAGCGACAATAAAAGATGCAAGACTAGTTATTTACGTTATGTTTCTTTGATTGTCAAGACATTGTAACTACTTTAATCAATAAAACAATATTTCAATTTCCATGTGTTATGAAACAATGATTCTGTTACAACACTCCCCGACGTTTTCCGCCACGTTTTGTTGTTCTACGTGGTCGGGGTGTGACAGAAAAGTTGGTATTAGAGCTCATGGTTATAGGGAATTAGGTTATTAGTAATACTTTGACCTAGTCTATAACCTTTCTAGGACCCTAGCGCGAGTTTACTTGCGTTTAGTCATAAAACAATACTGTCACCTATCCTTAGGCGACAACCACAACAAGAACATAAAATTCAAAACCGCTTTGAAAACTAATCATCTGTTCTAGGATGATTGATTACTAGGTTTTGAACTCTCTATTGTAAGGTTTTGAACTCTCTATTATATGGTTTTGAACCCCTTTGAGTTTTCAAAACCTTGTCAAGGTTTTGGGTTTTAAATAATGTGAACACGTGCAAACTGGAAGGGTGAATGCCTGTATTCTGGGTTTTCTGTCTAGGCAAGCACTTCGTATACATCTCATCAGACGCGAGACCAGTTGTGCTTACCTGGGAATTCTTGGGATGAGTGTTCACTTATAGGCGAGCATATCTTCGCGATACATTATTTTTGACTCATTTACTTTGATTTGTCACCATCTCATTTGTTTGCCTTAGGTAACAAACAAATGATCACAATTTTCATTCGTTACCATTCTGTATTGATTATCCAATAACCTTTCACTTGTTTCTTCCTATGTCTTTCATTTCCTTCAAGAATGTCTCTTCCTTTCAGCAACGGCCAAATGTCCGAGCAAACAGCCAAACTTGCCCAACAAATAGGCGAAGTGATTCTGAAGACTGTGGAATTGGGAATTGCTATGTCTCGTCTCAACAATGACGCCACTCAAGAGCCACAAAAGGAAGTAGAAGCCAAGCCTTCACCCAAACCAAAGAAACGTAAGGCTTCAAGAAAACCCGCAGCGGTGGCACCAAAACAGGCAAGACTTAGCCAAATGACAGCACCACCAGCCAAGAAAGCAATCAAGGAATCAAAGACCATGGATGAACGATCCCTTAAGAAGTCAAAGAAGCGAAAGGCTTCTCAGAACTTCGCCATGGTCGCTCACAATGGTCAAGCCATCTCCAACCAACCAGCTCAACCCCCTGCTAGGAAGCAATACAACGGAACTGCACCCTTGTGCAACCAATGTAGCCTTCATCATCAGACTAGTGTGAAGTGCCGCAAATGCCAAATTTGTGGACTTATAGGTCATACGGCAAGGGTTTGCCCAACTACAGCAGTACCAAATCAAACAGGACCCATCCGGGTGGCAACACCACCTGCTAAGAAGCAATACAAGGGAACGACACCAATATGTGACAAATGTAATGGGCATCACCAAGCTCACTTACCGTGTCGTCTGTGTGTATCATGTGATCGAGTTGGTCACCTGGTAAGTGCTTGTCGAAGTAACCCGAACCAAGGTGGTCCAGAACAACCACAAGCCAACTCTGCTCAAGCTCGTTTCTCACCAGGGTCTTGCTACAACTGTGGCGAGATGGGCCATTTCCTAAGGGATTGCCCAAAGCTTGCTAGTGCAAATCCAACCCATGGATGAGCAGTTAGGGTTCTAAACTTCTAGTAACTTTAATAACATCATGCTTGCAATGTAAGAGGGATACTTATATACAAGTATATGAAGCGTCATTGGTGCGTCCACCGTACCTCCATTACATCGTTCTCATTTCGTTATTGTTGTCACTATCGGTTCTTACACATAATAAATCTTACTGTGGTTACAGTGCACTGAATCTCATAATTATGTACGAACATTCCGGAACATTCCGGAACATGGCCATAAGTTAAACACACCTTAAATATCCTTTACATAGCTTAGAAATAGGCTTTGAGGGGTTCGGTGTGCTAAAATAAACTTTTGGGTCATTCAGGGACTAAAAGTGTCAAAAAGTGCACAAGTTTGCACTTTTACGCATAACTTACGTTCTGAATACATCCGGACATCCAAAAATTTATGTAAACACTAAAACATTTTATTTTAGTGTTTGACATAAGAAAAATCCATTCGTCACGCAATTTGGATCGTTTTTCGCGCTTATGCGCATTCCGTCGTAATTAACCGAACAACGCAATCGTACGGCTAAACGAACCGACAACCGAGATATTTTTGAGCACATTTTAAGTTCCCTATACTTTAACTTCATTTTAGAGCTTTGAAATGGGGTTAACGGGCCTTAAACGCGTCGGAAATGACCTTATAGCACAACAGGGACCAAAATTGTAAATATGCCAAACTTGGCCCTTGCGCACCGTAAGGGTTTATTTGTTACAGTGCGCAAGCAGTGTCCAGATGCAGCAAATCATTTTTGGCTGCTGTTATCTGCCCCTAAACATTCTCCAAAGGTCAAGTGCCACTTGTTAAACTCTTATGGTGGCCAAAAATCAGTCACCACAACATTGCAACAAGTGTACGGGCTAGATCATTCCCTCTTTTCCAAGAAACGATCCTAACGGTGGACCGAAAACTATAAATACCCAACCCATTTCACTTCTTTTCTCACTAGAATATGATCAATTGTGCTCTAAGTTGAAACCTTTGTTTCATACCTGAGCTATTTTGATCTAGATTAGCATTCGGGGACCCGTAGTAAGTGTTCCTTCGTTCTTTTATTGCTTTTCGAGTCCGAAAGTCAAACTTTGTTTGACTTTCTGCATTGACCAGTTTATGGTCGATGCGAAGTTCGTTTGAACTTCATAACGTGAGCGTGATCACGATGGTTATAGTCCCTAGTGACTATACCTACTGATTACCACGTTATCTAGGCTCAGTGACGAGCCGTAGTTTCGGCCAGAATACGTATTCTTGCGTATTTTGTAACCAAACTACTTATGGGTATCAAAACCGTTTGTTTTGATACCAAACCTGTTTTCTAAACTTAGTTAAGCATGTTTAAACATGCTTAGCTCGTCACTTTTAGTTTAGTGCTTATATAGGGTCGTAAGGTAAGCGATCTAAACAATCGCTTATACTTTCGAACCCGACCCGTTTGGTCGATCATTAGGATCCGACTAGGCACATTAGGTGACCATAGCATATAGGGAATAACCTTCCAAGGTTATACCTTATGGTCGCTTCGTTTAAGTAGTTGTATGATAGGTAGTTTATATGCCTTAGGTAAATTACCAAAATGCCCTTTTGACGCCAAAATTCGTTTTAAGCATATGTAACATAAATTTTGACATCTAAACTGATTTGACAACCATATTAGACATGTTAAGGCATATATTACTTGTCATAGGACT
The DNA here is from genome assembly GCA_030545235.1 of Helianthus tuberosus. Classification (NCBI taxonomy): domain Eukaryota; kingdom Viridiplantae; phylum Streptophyta; class Magnoliopsida; order Asterales; family Asteraceae; genus Helianthus; species Helianthus tuberosus. The sequence continues at coordinate 24,899,603 of CM060420.1, read as the reverse complement.
AGTTAGGCGTTCCGAACGCGTTTTACGCGAACGACGCGTTAAAGTAGCATAAGCTACCTAAACGGGTCGTAATGGGTCATAAGCACTTAGGTTAGGTTTCATTTAGTATGTAGGCTTTGTTAAACCATACTACATGAGTTTCCATACTCGTTTGGTTTATGAACCCTCGTTCTATCCGATCCTCCGATTTGGGTCCGGATTATTAATTTAGTTACCTATATTAGGTGCCGTTTGATATTCTGAGATCTCTAGCATTGCTTGGTGGTTATCTTAAGACTTCTGAGCAATCTCAAGTGAGTACATAGACCCCTCTTTTACTGTTTTCCAAACTGTTTTGGGGTGAAACACATGTGCCTACTTGTTACTTTCATGCTTTCCTGTTTTCACATCATATACTTCCTACGTTCATTAGTACATTATAGTACATGATTTCATTACATTTTATGCTATGTATGTCCATTGTGTGCATACTTAGTACATGGTTCTACATTACATTTCTGCTATGTATGTTAACTGACAGCATGCTAGCACATTGATTTACATGACTTTTCTGCTTTGTATACTTAGTACATTTCTTATTCATCATATGCTTACATTTTGGTATGACATTTGGTTTGTTTAAACTATACTATACATTCATTAACACCGATCATGCCGCTCGGTAGTAGGTAGTGGTACAATAGGACTTGACAAATCCCATTCCTGAAATCTCGGGTTTGTTTGGACGTAAGGAATGACCGAATCCGAATACATATTCTATTGATAACCCATTTTTACATGGTTTTCCGACTGTCGCTAGGCTTGGATGTATGAATTTTCACAATACCGCATAAATGTCTATATCAGTATAGCATGCATTTACTACACAAAACATAACTTTGATTTAAACCAAGTTTTACTTCAATACTTTGTTTTAGTGCATTTTCACCTATGGTTTAGTTGATGCATTTCACTAGCCATACATATCATTTTGGTTACACATTACATGATTTACATTTGACAAATAAACATTTTCGACATTGGTTATACATAACATTTGTTGCACATTACTTGACTACTTTTGGACTATTAACATTTGATATGATTTATACAAGGACTTTTGACAATTGGTTTAAACATAAACTTATTACATTGGTGGTTTGTTTAAGTGACTTAAGTAACGAGGCGTGTGTAATATGATACAAGCATGGTGGATACGCTGTTGGTACTTCCTATATATAAGTGTTTGTATGGTATTACATATTGTAGCGTTATTTGAATCATTTCAATTTGAGACATATAACATTTTATACAAATAACATACTTTTCACAAGACATTGTTTTACAAAAACAACTTATCTTATATATACTCATTTTTACTTGGTTATTCATTTAACCATACATTATTCTCTCACTTATACATATCATCTGATCTTATTGCTTTTCAAACGATTTACAAAACAAAGCAAACTACAAGGTTCATGACTAAACATTTTCCTAAACATAAGTCATGAATCTCATTTTCACAAAACCTATGTATCTCACAGGCATTTTTATGCTGACGTACCTATTTTCACATGTGTTTTCAGGATATGATGCATAGGACTTGTCAAGAGACACTTAGGCGGACTTGGGCCTTAGCGACAATAAAAGATGCAAGACTAGTTATTTACGTTATGTTTCTTTGATTGTCAAGACATTGTAACTACTTTAATCAATAAAACAATATTTCAATTTCCATGTGTTATGAAACAATGATTCTGTTACAACACTCCCCGATGTTTTCCGCCACGTTTTGTTGTTCTACGTGGTCGGGGTGTGACACACGGACCCGAGTACACGTGTGAACGTGAAGACCAGTTTAAAGAAAAGTACCCCCACCTGTTCAAGAAGACTCCTACGAGACTTAGCTCAGCCTGAATTTCGGGACGGAATTCTTTTAACGGAGAGAGACTGTGACAACTGGCACAGAACCGGTAATTTCCGTACAATTTAATTATTATTTAATAACTGAAATTATGTGCTTAAATGTCAACATTGTTTGATTACATGATATACAAGTGAATTCATGCATGTTTTATACTACAAAAATTGCTTTATGCATTAATGATAGCGTTGCGTCAGAAATACTAGTAAACTCACCGGTAAGACACATTGTGTCAACAATTCTGCAGAAAGCAGTCAGACAATAAAAATTGGAGCCTAGGTGTAGGTCCAGCATCAAGAATACATTAAAACCCAAGAGTATATACAAGGGTTAACATATAGACTCTCCGGAAGCTAGAATATGCACTAAAAAGCACCCGAAACGCACTTTAAATGCAGAAATATGCATAATTCAGCTATAAATCAGGTACAATCAGCTTTCTAACACATAAATATTAGACAGAATTCATGTTTTATTATCCAGAATACCCTCCTAAGTGTTGGGAATTAAAAGGGTTACAAAAGGATACTTAAAGGACACTAAACGGTGCAATTTAGCACTTTAACGAACTGGTATCTAACCGAACAACCGGACATTACCCGGAACATCAAAATATTACTAGAAGCATTGTTTTAATGTTTCAGAACTAGTTATGGTCCCCGAACACCATAACACCCCTTATAACATAATAACATATCAAGTCCCTAAAAATTTCACATGAAAGCTAACTTGTTTATATATTAGAAATTAGAAGTTACACTTTGCCCCCCCCCCCCCATATTATTCACGGTTGCAAAGGGGTGGCCCTCACCAAATATTTGCCAAGATCTTGCATTATTCACTTTGATATTACTTGGATTTGTTTTGATATTATATAGATTTTGTAAGATCACTAGATATGGAAGATCTTGAGTGCTATATATATAACCATTCTTAATTCACCACCTCACACCACTATCCCTCACACTCTCTCTCTCCCTCTCGGCCTAGAAGTGCCACCACCACCATTTCATCCCCCATTCATCCAATTTCAAGTGTTAGAAGGTGTCTTGTGGAGCTTGGTGCTTGAAGAATTTGAAGAACCTTCATCCATTGCTTACACACACCATTTTCATCATCTTTTCTTCAAGTGATCTTCCCTAGCTTTTGAGCTAGTTGTAAGCTTCTTGTTACTACTTTTTATTTCTTATTTTGTTGGTTAAAAAGATGTATATTGTTATGAATCACAAGAACACTAAAAGAACATAAACAAGAATCATAAACATAAGCTTAGATATGATAATTTATGGATGAAATAATGTTGTTTAAATACATGCATGACACTTGATTGTTATTTACTTGAGATTATGATGTTGATCATCATAAGGAGCTTGCTAGATTGTGATTAAACACATGACTTAGCAAGTTAGAGGATGATTATGTGTTAACCCAAGAAGATCATCCTCACTTATAAACATGATTTATGCTTGTATTTCCTCCCCAAGGATGGGGTATCTTATACTTGTATATTTTGCCATGTTTTTGGGTCGTATTCCGGTGTGTATTTATACGTACGAGAATACGTATTTTACGGTATTCCTTAAGTATCCTTTATACTTAGTTTTATATTAATTATACCGGGATTCAATATATATTTCCAAAATATATATTTCCATAAATATTATTTAGAAAAAATATTTATAATTTTTCTTTTGGCAAAAATATTTGTATTCTCTAAGTTCCAACAATCAATATATTTTCAAGTCCAACTTGGAAAATATATATATAAACTCATTTTTCTCCAAAAATGACCTATTTCGTATTTATTTGAGAAAATATATCTTTCACCTCGAAAAATTTGTATTTCGTGTTTGTGTAAGAAAATATATATTTCTTTAAAAATAATATATCTTCTAATAATTTCGAGAAAAATATATATTTCATACTTGTCAAAAATAATATGTTTTTCCTTGTAAAAAATATGATATATTCTTGTAGTAATTGTAAAAATCATATTTTTTTTCCTTGATGTCTAAAATATTATTTACCAAAATATACTTTGTGAATAAATTCCGGAATATTTTTGTAAGTCTTATTCCATAGTTCGGTTCTCCAATATTTTTTTGTAAATGTGTATGTATATTTTTTGGAATTTTGGTATTATTTTGGATCGCGATTCTTGGTATTTTTGATGTGTTATATTATTTCATGTCCTAGAATAATATAACTAACACACAAAGTATACAAGTAATTACACACATGTGACTTCAATATATATATTTTCCTAAATACACATTTTGTCACTTTTATTTATGAAAAGCAACCTCCAATATTTATATTTTTGTAACAAAAATTATGGCAAGGTTTATGTAATAATTTATGGTTTAAAATACACTTGTAAGTATTTGTTTAAAAATGTTTTTCTAACTATTTATATTTTTTAGAAAATTTTGCCATAGTTTCCCCTAAAAATGGAGGTTTCCATGCTTTCAAGCATATCATTTTCTTTTGTAAAAATCATCACAATCAATCCACAAACAACAATAAACAACCTTTACTTACTAATTTGCCAAAAATAAGTAATAATCAACCACTTCATGAACTTGAATATTTATAAAAATTTGTAGTAAATTACTAGTGTTCTTAGTAAGTCTTGTAATCCTTTAAAATGTGATAAGTTCTTTTAAAAACTTTATTTTTAAAGAAGTTACATGTTTACAACTTCAAATCATATTTTCCAAAAATATTTCTTTATGCATTCTTCTTGTTACACAAGTGTTTCTACACTTGTTTAACCACTAAAAATAAGTTTTGTTTATGTAAGAACCAAGATTAAATGAAACTCATGTTTTTAACTTGGTTCCCTTGAAAAACCATTCATAAATCTTTAGATCTACATGATTATTAACTTACTTTGATCATTATTTTTCAAGAAACCACTTTGTTATTTCAAGTTCATGCTTCATGTGTGGATGATATATCATCCTACAACATTTTTACTTTCTCATCTTGCTAGAGTATGTTTTTAATCATGATCTAGCAAGATCTTATGATGATCAACATCATTTCTACAAACAATCAATGATCAACAAGTATAACAACTCATAGTCATCAAGATTACTTCATTAAACAAGCTTATGTTCATGTCTTCTTCTTATGATCTTTAGTGTTCTTTAAGATTTTGATTACTTTAACCACTTAAAATAGAAGTAATATAGCAAGATCAAGACTCTTACCACTAGCACAAGGCTAGGGATGATCAAGAGGAGAAAACAAGTGGATAAAAGCAAACGGTGAAGGTCCTTCAACTTCCGAAAGCTCAAAGCTTCCTAACTTAGCTCCTTACACCTTAATATTACTTGGGAATGAGTGGAATGGAAGTGAAAATGGAGTTGTGTGGGAGGTGTGTGTGAGGCGTGAGCAATGGGGTGGAGAAGAAGGGGTTTTGTGTGAAGAAGATGATGGTGATAAGTGTGCTTATAACTCTTGGTTTATATAAACTAATTTCCAACATGTAATGGAATATGGTATAATATGTGTAGAATATACCCAACATAATCTACTAAATAATTAAAATAAAATCTTCTAGGTGGGTCCCTTGTTGGGGCCGGATTTGGTGGGGGGGGGGGGTAAAATGTAAATTTTTGGAAGTTTGGGGTTTAAAGTGCAAACTAGAAGGTTTAAGTATGTTTAAGTGTGTTTAGGTGTTTTTATGATTTTTAAGTTCTTCTACCACCAATACTAGCTTAATATCATAAAAAACATTACTTCTAGTAAAATTTTGATGTCCCGGTTATTGTCTGGTTGTTCGGTTCGTTACGGTTTGTTAAAATGCTGAATTGCGTAGTTTAACTAAGTATGAAGCACCTTTTGTGGCAGTTTTAATTCCCGACACTTTGTAAGTTGTTTTGGACAACAAAACATAAATTTTGAATGATATTATTGTGTTAAATAACTGGCTATAGCTGAATTGTGCTGATTTTCTGCAGAATTTTGCAGTTTATGTGAGTTTTAGTCACTTTCCGGCACTTAAACTCTATCTAGGGAGGCAGTTTTGTGATCCTTACTTTCCTACTCACTATACTAGAGTCATATTAGTATAACATTAAACAATATGTGATGCACATGCATGTATTAAGCAGAAATCAGAAAGCAGTTAGTTGCAATTTAGCACAATCATTAAGCACTAATCATGATTAATTAATCGTACGGATACCTGGATTTTTGACAGTTGTCACACGACCAGCATTCCAGTCCACTTTTCTCTCGATTTCTCTCGATTCTTGTAAGTTTTCAACTGAAATCTTGTACTTCTATAATCTACACACACTTCTTCATCATTTCCACCTTTGAATCTTAACTTTTAACCGTGAAATCAGCGGATTTGAGGTGTTCTAGGGTGATGTCATCATGGAGTTCTTGTGAACTTCAAGTTTTGGCATTATTCCACCAAGAATAACTCAGACCTACATGATTTCCACATGATTCAACACTATTCTCATCTAGATCTAAACATTTTCGTGGTTAAAAGGATTGAAAGATGGTTTTGTAACTCTCTTTCAACTCTTTTACACTCAATGCACTCAAAACTAATAGAATCGCAGCTGGTCCATGCCTTCTACTTGTTTCTAGTGAAGTGTCGGGTCGAGATCTGATTTCTATCAACGAGACAACCGATTACGGTTGAACATGAACATCCGTCATGAACAATTAACGGATCGGATTGGGGCGAATCCCGTTCAAACAGATAACCTGGGTCTGGTGGGTTCCTGTTGGTCAAATACGTTGTCATACCATCTCGATCAATCCTCAAAACTTTCCAAACTTGACAAATTTCAGGTTCAAAACGATCAGATTGTTGGGACGGATTGTCGTCCAATTGGATTGCCGTCAGATCGGATTGTCGTCCGATCAGATTGCCATCCGATCGAACGACAATCCGATCGGATTGCACTTGGATTTCAACACTTAAACTTTTTGCAATTTTCAAAGATCATCAGTTTCTAACGGATTGCCATCCGACCGGAAGACCATCCGATCGAATGACCATCTTGCTGTGAACTTGTTCTCACTAGAAATGTCTCGCTGATCGGATCGCCATCTGATCGAACGATCGTTCGATCGAACGTCCTGAAAGGTAGAGATACTTATTTGATTTTAAAAATGCTACAACAAAAACTTCAAAGCCATCATACACAAACAATCCATCCCAAACGAATGCCAATTCGATCGAATGGCCATTTGAATGGATGACCATCCGAAAAGATTGTCATTCGATCGAATGACCATCCTTTCGGATTGTCATCCGATCAAATGACCATTCGTCACTTGTTCACTTTTCACCATTTAACGCACCGTTCATTCACTTATGCTATCGTAAACTGTTCAGGCTAATCACTCTAGCGCTCCCTTCAATCCATTAACTACCATCGCTGTGAGTATACTCGATCCCCTTTTGCTTTAAGCACTTTTGGGTGTTAGATACGTTACTTATATCAAATCACATCCAACACACAACGCAAATACTTTTATACGCTGACCGTTACTGCATGTTATACGTGTTACTCGATGAATGCTTGTATGTATGTTAACACATTGATTGTTGCCTGACGCCTTAGCAACGATAGTACTATAGTTTGGACTCAGCACCTGTCGTGGACAGGGGTTGTTAAGGTTATTTCTTCACGTATCGCAGTGGTGATATGTGTTGCGCATTCTACAACTCGCAGTCATGTCTGTGCATATTTCATTGTTGATAACCTACTAGCTTCATATTATACGTGTTACATGCTGGTTATGCGTAAACGCTTTCGAACTCTATTATTACTATTAAACTTGTATGCTCACCTTTACACTATGTGTATTGACCTCTATTTTAACGTATGTGACAGGTGCTTAGGATGCCTGCTTGTTACTTGTTGGAATTAAGCTAGGATGGGGTCTAGATACAAACAAAAACAATTTATATTTGAGTTGTCGAAACAGAACTATTTGTCTTTGAATTGTCTGTAATAACTATGCTACTTATTATGTCATGGTTTGGGACATGATGCTGAAATAATTGGTAATCGTAGTTGTTATGGAAACTCCTGGACAATCTGTTTCGCTCAGTGCCACGCCTTGATGTTTCCGTCATTGGTTGGGGTGTGACAGATTCGTAGTCCGGGTCGATGTCTTAGAAACGACCTAGTCTATAGTTTAAGTACCAACAGACCGACTTGTGCATACCCAGTATGGGTTCTACATGAACTTACTTGATATCTCTCGCTCGCACTTGCTGTACACTACACTCTTGCGCGAACATCGCATATTACAGTTCAGCGCAAGATCCGCCTTTCCTAAGGCTGGACACACACACAATCGGATGACCTGGTAGAGATTAGGTGTGAAAACCGCAAACTCTCGACCAAATCACTCATTCGATATGCTATTTTTACTATAAACAAGAGAATTTGCGTTGCATCAAGAGTGAAATCCATACTTCGACGCAAATCTCCTTATCTATCTCGTGATTCTATCACACAAATAGGAATGCAGTCGTTAAGTCAGGGGTGAAACCCGAACCTTTATGACTCGTTCCGCTCTATACTTTTGGTTTTTACAAAACTCTCACCAACGTCTCGACGGACTCCTACTACTCGAGTCGCGCTGTAACTGGAAGGATGCGTGCCGATCGCCCGGATTGAGGCGAGAGCACAGTCCGGAAAGCAAAAGTGTGTACACAAAGTCCTTGTGAATAGTCGAATCACTTTGGGTAGTCAATGTCTACACATCCAGACAATCTCTTCTCGAATTTTATGTGTTTCAATTCTGGAACCCGCAGCCGCCAACACTGTGATTTATCGATTTTATGAGAATTTTATGTGATTTTATGTGTTTATGTGTTTCGTTTTTGGTGATTTACTCGCTTTTCGCTGTTCGCTTTGATCAACACGCACAACTCGCACTGCACATTTTTCTCAAAACGCAAACAAGTCGCTTGTGTTATTCGCAATCTCTACTCGCTACTCGCACTCGCAATACTCGATCGCTTTACGCTGCTGTGAAAAGATAGGTGAATACGTGAAACATAGGAAGATGAATACGTGCAAAATATAGTGGAATACCTGTTTTCGTGTTTATGTGGACTACGTGTTTATGTGTTTCTGTGCCTATGTGATTCTGTGGATTATGTGCTTATGTGATTATGTGCTTTATAAAGTAGCTTTGGGTGAGAAAATAGGCTATACTCGACTTAATCGCAATTGTGTTTGAGTCCTATGGAGATATCTGTTGCAGACAATGTCGTCATTTGGGTCATTTCACTCCCGCTCAGTTCGACGTAACCACGATGACAAACGAATCGCCGCTCTCGTCGCTAAGCAAATGGCGAAAGTTATCTCTCAAATCGTCAGTGAGCTGAATGAGAATACTAGCAAATCTTCGGAGGAGTCCAGGACTAATACTCCGAAAGCAGCTTTTAGCTTCAAGCAGTTCAAAGCATGCGATCCAAAAGAATTTACCGGCGAAGATGGGCCTACGGCTATGTTCCAATGGTTTGATTCAATCGAAGTCACCCTGCGCCAGAGTGGCTGTCCGGAAGACCTCCGCACTGTCAACGCCACCAGCGTCTTCCAATCCCGCGCTCTGATTGGTGGACGACCGAGAGAAATAAACGAGGGAATGATGCAGCTTTTGGGCAGTCGTGGGACGAGTTGAAGAACATCATGATGCAAGAGTTCTGCCCTCCCCATGAACTCCAAAAGCTAGAGGACGAATTCTGGCACATTAAGCAGGATGGCGGAGATAACGCTGGTTTAACTGCTCGCTTCAAGCAGTTGAGTATCATCTGCCCTGGTCAGGTTACTACCCCCGAGATTAGGATCAAGAAGTATATCCGTGCTCTGCCGGATTGTGGTGCAGACTTTGTTCAGGCCGCCAAGACGACAACTACTGAGGAAACCTACCTGCTCGCCGCTGAGATCAACGATAAGCAAGTCAGGGCTGGTTATTTTGATAAAGCCTCCAAGAATCTGCATCAAGTCATCGCTGAAACCACCGCTGCACCGCAATCTTCAAAGCTCTCACGTCGCAAAAGGAAGAACAACAGCTCCAGCAACAAGAACTGTGCAGTTACTGCCGCTCCGCTCCAAACAGTACATGCCCAACCGCAACCTCAACACCGCCAAGTAGCGGTGCCTGTGGTCAATGCACCGCCTGCTAAGCATGCATACACTGGACCACACCCGCTCTGCCCTACTTGTACCTATCATCACCTGGTTGGTATCGCATGCCGGTTCTGTGTTCATTGCAAAATGACGGCCACTTCACTACTAACTTCCGTACAGGTCCTCGTCAAGCTCCAGCTACAACTCAAGGTCAAGCTCCCGCACCACAAGCTCTCCTTCCTGCTCCCCAGGGCCAGCAATCAGCTCCTGCACCCGCTGCTCACGCTAGAGCTTGCTTCGCATGTGGTGATCCCAAGAACTTTGCAAACATGTGCCCCAACATAGTGGTGAAGCAAGAGCCCCAATAGCAGCTACAACAACATCAACAGCAGCAGCCAGCAGCCCGCGGACGTGCTTTCAACATCAATGCCCGCCAGGCTCAAGCAGAAAACAATGTGGTTAACGATACATTCCTTGTGAATGGTACATATGCTTCGTGTTTGTTTGATACTGGAGCAGATAACTGTTTTGTATCGTTTGAATTCGAAAAGCTCCTTAATCGTAAGCGCGCCCATCTCCCCTCGACATTCGATGTTGAAGTTGCCACCGGAAGAACCGTCGCTGTCAATTCTGTACTACGTGATTGTACGCTTGAACTCAACAATCACGTCTTCCCTATCGACCTTATTCCAATGCAGCTCTGTAGTTTTGACACATGATTTCGAAAGGTAATTTCCAATCAGGCGCTATCATGATAGGTGCATTGACTAACATTTTTTTTAGTGTGAGAAATGCTTAGTTGCAATCCTTGTCAAAGATGAAAGGAATATCTTTTTCAAGTAATTTTGTTAGAGGTCTTCAGATTTTTGAAAAGTCTTTGGTAAATCGCCTATAGAATCCGGCATGCCCTAGGAAGCTTCTGATAGCTCGAACGGAGGATGGGGGTGGTAATCAAGAAATAATGTCTATTTTTGCTCGATCAACCTCCATTCCTTCGCTTGAGATTTTGTGACCGAGTACTATTCCCTCTGTTACCATGAAATGGCATTTTTCCCAATTAAGGGAGAGGTTAGTTTCCTCACATCGGGATAGCATTCGTTCAAGATTATCGAGGCATTGGTCATAAGAATCTCCAAAGATAGAAAAGTCGTCCATGAAGACTTCCATAGTCTTTTCTATCATATCATGGAATATGGCCACCATGCAACATTGAAATGTTGCTGGGGGTATTACATAGACCAAAAGGCATGCGTCGATAAGCAAAAGTTCCATAGGGACATGTGAATGCTGTCTTTTCTTGGTCTTCGGGTGCTATCGGAATTTGAAAGTAACCTGAAAAACCATCTAAGAAACAATAAAGTTTGTCACTGGATAATCTTTCTAACATTTGATCAATAAAAGGTAACGAGAAATGATCCTTCCTTGTTGCCTCATTTAATCAACGATAATCTATACAAACTCTCCATCCTGTAACAGTTCTCGTTGGTATTAATTCATATTTCTCATTAGTGACCACCGTCATTCTCCTTTCTTAGGAACTACTTGAACGGGACTTACCCAAGGACTATCGGAGATTGGGTAAATGAGTCCGGCGTCAAGAAATTTGATAACTTAACTTTTAACCACTTCTTGGAAATTTGGATTTACTCGACGTTGTGGTTGTATTACCGATTTATAGTAATCATTCATTAAAATTTTGTGCGTGCACATGGAAGGACTTATTCCTTTAGTATCTACAAGTTTCCAAGCGATCGCATTTTTGTGTTTTTTCAAAAGTGAGATTAATTTATTTTTTTCTACACTAGTTAATTTAGACGAAATAATTACAGGTAACTTACCATCTTTGTCGAGAAAAGCATATTCCAAACCTTTTGGAAGTTCTTTGAGCTCAAGTGGTGGGTCTTTAGGAGACTCCTTATTTGGTTGCTCATTTTTATCAAGAACCAAAAAGGTTTGTTCTATGGCGACGTCCTCTTCAATAAAGTGGTCGATTTCTTCTCTTGTATCGGGTGGTTCATCTTCATCTTCAATTAGGGGGTCATCATTGCCGAATGGATATTTCATTGAACGCCCAAGATCGACTCTTCTTTTGAATGCCCCTAATTGAATAGGTAGATTGTTTTTCTTCCGATTTTTCAAAGCTTCGTGGGTCTTTACAAAAGGTCGTCCCAACACTAGTGGAGCGTCATCAAGGATGACAAAGTCGGTTGGGATTACCATTTGATTTGTTTGGACTAACACATCTTCAAATATCCCTGTTGATTTTATTGTTTTCCGATTAGATAGAAAAATGGGTATTTGAAGTGGAGAAAATCACTAATACTTAATTTTTCGAAAATATAGTTTGGGATTATATTAACACAAAGATCTTTATCAATTGTAATATTACTAATAAAGGAATTTTGAAAGAAACATGGAACCGGTGTAATGTTAATTTCAAATGGATCATCTTTTATTAGCGTAGTTTGATCATTTGTTAACTTAATGCTTACCATTTTGTCAATTTTAGTGTTAATGTTTAACTCTTTTAAAAACTTAGCATGAGTGGGTATTAAACAATGATTTTCGAAAGAAGGTGACAAGAGATTAATTTCTTGAAAATAAGACTCTTCTTGAATTTTAACGTTATCAGACTCACCTTTTTCGTTGTTTACCTCATGTGTCGGTTTTTCACTTACTTGTTCTTCCATTTTTACCTCTTCAACTATCTCTTCTTTATTACATGTTAATTCTTCCCTTGCGCGGGATTCTTCTTCCTTTGCACGGGCTTCTTTTATACAACTCTCGATAGTTTTAAGGTGTTCTATTATCTTTTCGGCTACGGGTGAGATAGTTGGTGGTTCGTCAAAGTGAGTGGAATAAGTATCCTCAAAGCTTGAATTCGGAAGTTCGATCCTTGGTTCCTCATAATACTCATATGAAGTAGATGGTTCATACCATTGTTCCTCATTATAAGTATATGATAGATAAGGGTCATAACTTGGTTCTTCATAGTACTCATATGAGGTGGGTGGTTCACGCCATGGTTCCTCATAGTAAGCATATGAAGGTTGAGGCTCATATCTTGGTTCCTCAAAGTATGAGTATGAAGGCTACCTTGGTTCATCAAAATATGAGTATGAGGGAAAAGGTTCATACATTGGCTCTTCATAGGGTGTGTATGAAGTTGATGGCTCGTACCTGGGCTCCTCATAGTAGGTGTACGAAGGGGATGGTTGAAATAAGTCACAATATTGCACCGAATGAGGGTTGCCACAAATAGTACAATACTCTTCCCAATAATCATCCTCCTCATAGTGGTAGTTGTAACCTCCTGAGTATTGATCCATAAGAATCACTCAGCAGATCACAACAGAGTCTAGGGAACAGAAAAAAAAAATAAAAACGAAAATAGAGGCTGGACACGGCCCCGTGTTCAGTGAGCATGACCCCGTGTTCAGGTTCTGTATCTGTATCTGGGCGTTTTAAAAAAATATGACTTGTTTTGTGCAGCACGGGGGCGTGTTCAGTGAGCACGACCCCGTGTTTAGACTCTGTATCTGGGTGTTTTTAAAATAAATATGCGGCACGGCCCCGTGTACAGCGAACACGGCCCCATTTTCAACGAACACGACCCAATGTTCAGGCTACTGTAATGCAAAAACTAACTAAAAACGAAAAATTTACGCGCAGTTTTTTTTAAAAAAGTTTTGAAAAACTGATTAGGCCATCGATTTTAAGCTTTCTTAAAGTCCTTGTGTCCCCGGCAACGGCGCCAAAAACTTGGTGTGTGTCGGGTGTATTATGTTTTTCTTTATATTTTAAGCCCTTTTTAACACGTTAGTCAAGTTTTAAATTTATAAAACATTATTTTCTACTAACACTAAACACACACATGAGCAAGTGCACCCATCGTGAGCGTAGTATAGCGTTGGTAAGATACCGAGGTCGTCCAAGGACACAAGAGCTTTTAATACCAGTTTATCCCAACGTCTAATCAAATCAAAAGTTTTAGAAAAGGTTTTAAATATGAAAAATAAAACTAAAAATGCTGAAAAATAAAATAAAATAAAAATGGATAGACAAGATGAATCACTTGGATCCGACTCGCCTTTAATGTAACCTTTGATGATTTCCGCACTTTTACACTTTTTAAGAGATTATCTTAGTTATAGTAGTAGGCCCCTCTTTTGAAGGTGACGTTACCCTCAACCCAGTAGTTTGAGTTAGCAAGGATACAATCCTAAAGGGTTGGAATATTGAAAGATAATTAATTAAGTTATTAATGCCTAATGTGGTAGGCCCCTCTTTTGAAGGTGACGTTACCCTCGGCTAAGTGGTTTGAGTCAGCAGGGATACAATCCTAAGTTGCTGGGTTAATGTATTAATAGTAGTTTACATATGAGGGGATCAAGCCATTCGCACCCCCGCCATCCAATACCAGTGGGAATTAAAGGAGGTTCTAGTAAGCTTGACCCAGGTCCTTACAGGATCTATACACTGAACAAGGCAAGAACCTTACCAAACCATTCCCTTAACCCCCGACCAGGTAGCCAACATATCTCTATATAGACCGTAGAGATATGAATTGTGTAAATTTTTTATTTTATATAGACAGTAAAATAATGCCAAGACACCACAGACAAATGATAAGGAAGTTTCACCTTCAGCATAAGAAACTAGTTATTAAAGTCATTAATACGAAACCAAATAAAAAGTGCGAAAATATTAAAAATCAAAAGTATTACACTAAATGCTTGTCTTCACCAAGTGATGTAAGAGACTTAGGCAAACATGGCCTTTGATTGTCAAGAACTCTTACGATCAATCTTGGATCCTGAGACTACTACACACACTCTAGGTGGATGATGGATGATGGTGGTGGATGTGGGTGTTGTGATGGTGGTGGAGTGTGGGTGAAGTGGAAGAGAGGTGGTTTGCCAAGGGATGCCTTTGAAGTGAGCCAAGCACCCCTATTTATAGCCTGCACAGAAGCCCGGACACGGCCCCGTGTTCATTGGGCACGGCCCCGTGTCCATCCTCTTTCTCTTTCTTCATTAATTGCAATTGTCTTTATTAGGCTCCACACGCCCCCGTGTTCAATGGGTACGTCCCCGTGTGTAGAAGCGAATCTGTACTATCAAGATTTGCAAGATTTTGCAAATCTTAGCATTGACCACGACCCGTATTGAGCTGGGCACGCCCCCATGCTGGGAATAGAAGCTTCTATGGATTTGTCTTTTCTGCAGGCACCTGACCACGCTCCCGTGTCCACTGGGCACGGGGCCGTGGTCAGCCTTCTGTTTCCTTGTTTTTGCTTGGGAAGATGCTGTCGAGGGGTCGGGCATGCCACGTTTATTCCTTTTCTTTGTATTTATGTTAGATTTTGCTGCATATTTGTTCCTTTTGTTCAATTACGCTCATTTAGTCCTGAAAATACAAAAGGAAGACAAAAACACACTTTTTCCAATATTAGTACTAAAAAGGGTTAGTTTTATGCCTCATTTGATGTAATTTATATGTTGCATTTTACACACATCAACGCCATATAAAATGATAACATGAAAACACCATAATAGATATAAGGAAGTTCATACTTGTTAGACCGGTAGGTGGCGTCAAATGAAATCACATCCTCAAACACATGATAATTACATTGACATTGATCATCAGACCAGAACAACCCTTCAACCGATTATCATCGTCTGCGAAGTAATCGTGCGAAAAATTATGCTGAGACTATTTCTTTTCGTTCTGGTGTCTCATAACCATGCATGCATCGTATTCCCCAATGAACAGATTAATTTGCCTCTTGTAATTCTTAAAATCAACTTTACTTGCACCCATATCTTAAGTGTGTGTTAAGGGTGAGAGAATAGAGAACCCAATGTTTAACCTGTGTAAGAAGGTCCCTATTTATGGCCGGAGTGGTGTAGGAGGAGATGGGATGATAGGCCTTGGGCCTGAAGGCGACAACAAGGAATATCCGCTTTGTCCCTCTGGTGGCGACCGTTAGTGTCTTCTAGAAGATCTTTGGTGCTGGCACACCTTGATTGGAGCCACGTGTCCGGGCTATCGTCCTTGTTATCCTTCTGACATCAGCAGGTGAGTGGAGATCATGGGGCAGTTGTCGCCGCCCCTTGATTGGTGCCACGTAGGCGTCCTTGTGTACCTTTTGTCTCTTGCATGATTGTTAATCGTGGAGCACGATATGGTGCAGCCTGCTGGACGCTGATTGGCTCGTTCTTCTGCCACTTGTACCCTTGATGCTTCCTGAAGTGGCCCTGCGCCGCTACCCTCGCGCGACCTTTGGCGTGTGTCCAACTAGCGGCGCAAGGCTCAGGGGTTGAGGGTTCTTATTCAGGATGCTAAGTGTGACAACTGATGTTACATCTTGCTTGGACCTCGCGCGCGGATTAGGTATTTCCCAAGTAGCCCGCGCAGGGTTTGCAGATTAATCAGTTTGGTGAATAAGGAGTATGGTTCAGCACGCGATCTGATTGGTCTACGCGGCTTTTTGGGACCATACCCCTTCAAGTCCCCCTTGTCCAGTGCTGCTTCATGCGTGAAGTAAATGGTTGGAGCTCTGGACTCAGAAAAAAGAAAGTATGCTAGTTCGTGGTAGCCGACGCACGTGTAATTTTTTGTCAATTACTACGGCGCGGCTATCGATCTTGCTTACTAATAGCTATTGCTTTTGACCGTTAGCGTGCAAGATCATTGACTAATGATGTGTGCGGCGCAGTGCTTGCTAACTTCTGCATGAAGTTTTAATGTAAGTTTAGGCGGGAAAATCCTCGAAATTTGAATTCTGACAGTTTGGTGCAAATGTAGTTGATGGCGATGGTTGAGTTGACTGCTGACACGGCGATCATCATACTGTCACTGACGGTTCACCTTTTTGTCAGGCGAGTGAGGCCCATGCGCGTGTGGTAACCGTCACTCCGAGAATCCCGCCTTACGTGGCAGTTGCTGATTGGTTACGCGCGCGGTGATTTCGGCACGTTTACCCATCGCATTAAATGCGATGGGTATATGTATCCAATTGTAGAGAGAGGATTGCACATCCTCTTTTTGCAATCTTCTCTTTTCTCTCACTGATCTTCATCCTTTCTTCGAATCTTCAAGAATTTCTTGAGAAAACTTCAAGTTTTCCAGAAATATTCAAGAGTTTCATAATCAGACTTTCAAAATTTGTCAGAGACTTGTTTAGGCTCTTTCTGAGACTTACCATATACAAATGGCTGAAGAAGTACATGTTGAAGAAGGTGTCAGACCTGTCCCCATTCTTAAGTGGGATCAGGGTTTGTTCGAGCAACTAATTAGAGGGTTCTAGTTCCCGGCTGAGTGGGATGCCCGATACCCTCAACAAGGGCAAACGGCGGCCGATACACCACCGGGACATATAACTTTGTTTGCAGATTTCTCCTCGAAGGCAACTTCCGTTTGCTGGCTACCCACTTTTTGGCGACGATACTGCATTTCTAAGGTTTTCACATCTCACAGATGAGTCCCATGGGAATGGTTAGGGTTCGACACTTTGAGTTCCTTTGTAGATCTCATGGGCTCGAACCTGACATTAAGAAGTTTAGGGCAATGTATCAATTGATCAGAAACATGGGCTTCAATTCTTTTGCCCTACGGAACGTAAAGAAGATTTTGCTGAATCCCCCTAAAAGCTTCCATGAATGGAAGATGAAGTTTTTCTTTATCCGAGACGAGGTTATACCGATCGCGATGATATTCCGGGAATCTGATGAAATTGTCAAGGAGGATCTTTCTGTTCCAAAGAAAGAAGCGTGGTATGTGCGTTTGACTGCGACACCCAACAGGATCTTTGGTGAACATGTACTTGTTTGTCGCAACCCCCCGCCCCTATCTCCTGGGATCGGGCGGACGCGAACTCAGATTTGGTGGTATCATGGTTTATCATTATTTGGCAGCGGAAATTTCATCAGGACCGTAGTTAGGAAATATTTTATCAGAGTAAAATACCACATTTTTATATTAATAAACACATGGGTAAAACCCAAGTTTCTATTACAAACATATTTATAGGGATAAACCCTAATTTATTGAATTTAAAACATCGTCTTTATTAGATAACTTTTATAGCCACAATTTTCCAAGCCTTCAGTGCTCTCCAGCTGGCTTCTAATTGGCTTTCACATTTTGTTACCTGAAACGCGTTTTAAAAACATCAGTCAGTGGGAAATACTAGTGAGTGAATCCCAGTTTAATCAAGAAGAATTTTATCCTTTAACAGTATTGAGAACAATCACAATGTTTATATCTACACAATTATTCATTCATTATTGTCAATCCTGACTGGTGGGTCATATTACACATTGGCTATCTCGTTGTCCAATGGTAACGTGTTCCACATTTTGTATACAAAACCCCAACATACCGGCAGTAATTGAAGAACTAAAAAGACTCAATCACTGCTAATCACATTGTAAATTATTTAAGGTTGTGTAAAAACAGTTTACAAAAAGGAGATTACTCACATTGCTACTTTAGACTTTTCTGGTTGGATTCCTGGTTATAATCTATTAATTAAACAATGCACGTGTGTTAGTATAATAACCCAATATTTACATTCGTAATACCCTCCCCGAGACAGAATTCCAACGACTACGTCGGGCAGAACCTCGACAGCCATTACGGAACCCTAGATCAATCGGGCAGCGTATCTAATACGTAACCGGGGGTTATGATACTTACAATGAGGCAGAACTTCGTTATTTAGGGGGGTATTATGCCCGGGTATAGTGCTTACTATGCAGAAATTTTGAGAGAGAAAGTGAATGTGAGCGTTTGAAAATTGAAGGTCGCTGCCTTCTTCTTATAGGGTCTGATCGAAACCTTGTCACGCCCCGTGTAAACTTCAGCCAAGGGCGTCGCGCCCCGTGAGGCCAGCTAGGGTAGACCCTAGCTTGGCTGACTCGGACTCTAGACTCGACACGATTGCGACACGTGGCAGCACCAGGTGAGGATGCGTAGCCGAGTTGTCGCGGCCCGTGACGAAGCTGGCTAAGGGCTTCGCGGCCCGCTAGAAAACAATAAAATTTGTTTTTATTTTTTTATTTTATAAAATTAAAGGTATTTAGGGCCAAATCTCGTATACGGGGTGTATTTTAGGTCCTTTAGGGATATTTTGAATATATTAGGGGTGTCGGAAATATTTAGGAGGGTTGTTATATCCTCCCACCTTATTTTAGAACTCGTCCTCGAGGTCTACTGGAATTGGTGTGGATATTTACTTTGTATCTCTGATTCAAGCTCCCACGTGTACTCTGGTCCTCTCTTGGAATCCCATTTTACTTTGACTAGAACTAATCTCTTGTGTTTGAGATTCTTGATTTTTCGGTCTTCGATTTGTAGAGGCTTTTCTACCAACTTGAGCTTTTCATTTATCTTTATGTCTTTAAGAGTTACCATTAATGTTTCGTCGGTTAAACACTTTTTGAGATTACATACATGAAATACGTCATGTATTCCTACCATTTCCTCTGGCAGTTGTAGCTGATAAGCTACTGGTCCTATTCTTTTAATAATCTTAAAGGGTCCAACATACCTGGGGCTTAGTTTTCCTCTTTTGATGAATCTTACCACTCCTTTCCAAGGAGAAACTTTTAATAAAACTTTGTCTCCTACCTGAAATTCCAATGGTTTTCGCCTGTTATCAGCATAGCTATTCTGACGATCGCGTGCTGCTTTTAGTCGTTCCTTGACTTGAATAATCTTGTCTGTTGTCTCTTGTACTATCTCTGGTCCAGATAATTGCTTTTCTCCAATTTCTGCCCAACAGACTGGGGTTCGGCACTTTCGTCCATAAAGTGCTTCGAATGGTGCAACATTGATACTGGTATGATAGCTGTTGTAGGAAATTTCTATTAATGGTAAGTGATCGTCCCAATTTCCTCCGAAATCAATTACACAAGCTCTAAGCATATCTTCCATTTTCTGAATCGTCCTTTCACTTTGTCCATCCATTTGAGGATGATAAGTGGTGCTTAGATTTAGCTTGGTTCCCATTGCTTTTTGGAAACTTGTCCAAAAATGAGAAGTAAAACGACTATCTCTATCAGAAACAATTGATAAGGGAATTCCATGTAATGAAACTATTTCATTTACATACAACTTGGCTAGTTGTTCCATACTGAAAGTCTCCTTCATTGCTAAGAAATGAGCAGATTTAGTTAGCCTATCTACAATCACCCAGATTGTATCATTACCTTTTTCGTGTCTTAGGTAATTTGGTAACAAAGTCCATTGCTATCAATTCCCATTTCCATCAGGCATTTCTAAATGCTGTAACAAACCTGAGGGTTTCTGGTGTTCAGCTTTGACCTGTGAACAAGTTAGACACTTGGCAACATAAGCTGCTAAATCCTTTTTCATTTCTATCCACCAGAAATTCTTTCTTAGGCCTTGATACATTTTATCGTTTCCAGGATGCATCGTATACTTAGATTTATGGGCTTCTTCTAATATACGTTGGCGTAGGTTTCCTAGTTTAGGTATTCACATTCTTTTCTTATGGAATCTCCAAATTCCATCTGTTCCTTGTTCTAATTCCTTAATCATTCCATTCAATTTCTCAGTATCATCCTTGATTACTGATTCTTGTGCTTTCCTAATTTGTTCATTTAAATCTATCTGCAGATTTAAATTAAGAGAACACACTCTCTTGGGCTTTTCGTGATATTTTCGACTTAAAACATCGGCTACTACGTTAGCTTTTCCTGCATGATACTGGATATTACAATCGTAATCACTTAATATCTCCATCCAGCGTCTTTGTCTCATATTTAACTCTTTTTGCCCGAATACATATCTTAAACTCTTATGATCGGTGAAAATGGTAAACTTACTACCGTAAAGATAATGTCTCCAAATTTTCAGGGCAAAAATTATAGCTCCTAATTCTAAATCATGGGTTGTATAATTTTCTTCATAATTCTTAAGTTGTCTAGATGCGTAGGCTATAACCTTTTGACGTTGCATTAATACACATCCATAACCTAATTTAGAAGCATCACAATAAATTACAAAATCTTCAGTTCCTTCTGGTAATGCTAATATGGGTGCGTTGGTTAATCTTTGCTTAAGGATTCTAAAGGCTTCTTCTTGTTTTGGTCCCCATTCAAACTTAACAGACTTACAAGTTAGTTTTGTTAAGGGAATGGCTATTCTAGAAAAATCTCGGATAAATCTTCTATAATAACCGGCTAGTCCTAGAAAACTTCTAATTTCTGTTGGTGATTCAGGGGTTTTCCATTTAGTAATTGCTTCAATCTTTGTGGGATCTACATGAATTCCTTCACGGTTGACTAAATGTCCAAGAAACTGTACTTCTTCTAACCAAAATTCACACTTCAAAAACTTTGCATAAAGCTTTTCTTTTCTTAATAAACTTAGAAGTACATGCAAATGATTTGCATGTTCCTCTTTGCTCTTAGAGTAAATGAGAATATCATCTATAAAGACAATTATGAATTTATCCAAATATGGCTTACATATTCGGTTCATCATGTCTATAAATGCGACTGGGGCATTGGTTAAACCAAAGGGCATGACAGTAAATTCATAATAGCCATACCTGGTTCTAAATGCGGTCTTAGGAATGTCCTCTTCTTGTACCTTTAATTGATGATATCCTGAGCGTAAGTCGATTTTAGAAAAGAATTGAGCTCCTTGTAACTGATCAAACAAATCATCGATTCTCGGTAATGGGTACCGATTTTTAATCGTGGCTTTATTCAATTCACGGTAATCAATGCACATTCGCATTGACCCATCTTTCTTTTTGACTAATAAGATCGGTGCTCCCCAAGGCGGTGAACTTCGTTGTATGAATCCCTTTTCCAAGGGTTCGTCTAACTGTTTCTTTAGCTCTTGCATTTCTGCGGGTGCCAAACGATAAGGTGATTTGATAATTGGAGGTCGCAGATGGATTCTGAACTCGACTTCTCTGTTTGGCGGTAGCCCTGGTAACTCTTCTGGAAATACATCTGAAAACTGAGATACTACAGGGATATCTTTTAATTCCTTTCCTTTAGTGTTAATGATTATAGAAATCATATAGACTAATGATCCTTTCCTAGCATAACTTGATGTTTTCATCACACATATGAATTTTGTGGATCTAGTTGGCTTATCTCCTTTAATTGTGATCTTTTCACCTTTTGGTGAATTTACTTGTATTGACTTTTGATCACATAAAATACTGGCTTTATTGGCTATTAACCAATCTATTCCTAATACAACATCAAATCCTGCCAGATTCATTGGCTAAAGGTTTGCAATAAATTTTTGATTTAAAAATTTTATTCTTGCTCCCTACAAGATTTCGGTAATCTTAATGGTCTCTCCATTTGCTTTTCTACTAAACATTCTTGTTGGAGTTTAGTTAATGGTTGATTGAGAAGTTTGCAAAATGAAGTATTAATAAAACTTTGGTTCGCACCAGAGTTAAATAATACTTTGGCAAAAACATCATTAACTAAAAACGTACCGGCAATCACGTCCGGGATCATTTTGGCTTCTTCTGCACTCAGGACAAATGCTCTAGCATTCATAGTAGTCTTGGTGTTGGTTGCTGGAGCTAATTTTGGACAGTTTAGCTTGATATGACCTTGCTCTTCACAATTGTAGCATATCTTATTGGTGGGTTTCTTCCTGTAGTCTTCTTCCTTGTGTCCAGATATTTTACAAAAGTTGCAGTATATGGAGCATCTCCCATAATGCTTCCTCTTGTAATACTTGCAGTAAGGTGCAGAAGTAGAACCTACATTTTTCCCATGGTTGGAGTTACCGTAGCGAAATTCTTGGGTAAGTTTTTGAGCTAGGTTCTTCCTCTGGTTTTCTTCTTGGGTACGTACCAGTTCACCTGTCAAGGTATTAGCTAGTTCTACTGCTTCTTCTATGGTTTGTGGTCTAGCTCCCTTGACTACATGCCTAATTTCACTGATTAATCCCCAGATGTAACGGGAGATTAACACTGGTTCAGTGATGCTAGGGTTGGCACTATTCTAGCATATTCAAAGAATGTAGTAGTGTAAGCCTTACTATCTACTCCAGTCATTCTTAAGTTTAAGAATTTATTTGCTATCTGTTCCTTTTCATTGGGAGGACAGAATTTCCTTTCTATCGTATCCTTAAACTCGTTCCATTCCATACCATAAACCCTGTCACTTCCTCTAGATTGGAGGATAGTATCCCACCATTCTAAAGCTGCATTTTTAAACAGATTAGAAGCAAACATTATCTTATCTTCTTTTGCGTACTTGCTTATTTTTAAGACTGCCTCAGTCTTTTCTATCCAGCGTAGAGCGGCAATGGGCCCTTCATTGCCAGAGAATTCTATTGGTTTACAGGACCAGAATTCTTTGTAAGAACAACCATAAGACATGGTTCTTCTTCTTTTTGGAATTGGCATTTGAAAAATGGTTCCATTGGGTACGCTGTAACTAGGTTCCATATGGGTTCACTTACTTCCATTACCATTTTTATTATTATTTTCCGCGTCCCTGACATTTTGGATAATAGCTGGCATGGCATCTCTAATTCCTTGGGTTACAATGTGTCGAATTTCACTGTTATTTACTTGATTTTCATTATTCTGGTTTTCCTGATTTGCTGCGTCGGCCATCTGGATTTTAAACAATTACCAAGTATTAATATCGTATGAAAATATCTAATACAACAATCACATAACATGCATGTTGATCCAAAATCGTTGAACATTACGACTTACTCTATTTTATATTAGGCATCTATATTTCTTACAAATACAACTGGAATTTAAAGTACAATACTAGTATGCATCACTAACCACAAGATGGTCTATACTACAATATATTATTATATTATATATTTATTTATTTATTTTTCAACATACACACACACACACACACACACATATATATATATATATATATATATATATATATATATATATATTATTGTTATTATTAGTGATAGGGGTTCATCCAAAACTCCATATTACGCTCATCATATTTCCAGACGAGTTGCTCCCCTATTTGCCTCATCCTCTCACTTTCTTCTAAAATCTCCTCACCAAAGGTTCGGAGTTCTTGCACATTTTCGGTGCCCATGGGTAGTGCGGGTGCTGGTATTGGGTCTAGGAACTGGGGCATGGGTTCTTCGTGTGGGTAAGGGTTCTCTAGAATTTCCCTAATGTATTGATCATTATCATATTAGGGGTCTAGAGGGTACAGGTCTGGGTAAGCTGCTAGGTTTGGCATGGGTTCCTCTGGTATTGGGTAGCGTTGCTGGTAATCCCTATGGTCGTCAAACCATGGGTCATAGCCTAGGTCGGAGGGATGGGGTGCTGGTACTCTAGGTATTTATGCTGGGTCAAAAGCTAGTGCTGGGATTTGGTTTTCTGGGTTGGCTTCAATTTCCACTGGTTGTGTGGGAAACAACAGTAATGGCTAGGGTGCTATGAGTTGCTCTAGATTAGGGTCTGCAGCTGTAGTTGCTAAATTATGAAAATTTGCTAGACTCCTATTGAGCATATCCTGGGTGTGAGCATCCGTTTCTCTCTTAGCGGCTGCTAAAGCTCGCTGCTGTTGTAACTTTTTCATCTTTTTCCTACGTTCATGCACTCCTCTGTTGAACTATCCTCTCTTATTGGGAGGGACTGGCTCCTCAGATTGGGCCTTGAACATGAATATCCCGTCTTCAGTATCAGCCGAATACCCTGCGAGGGTAGGCTGTGAAGAGGTGCCTTCGTTTCTAGGTGAGCAGGACAACTGACGGTAAACGTCTGAAGGTCCTTGGTCACTCATGCTGTAAACTAACAAATTGTCAAATAACACAAAATAATAATCTACGTGTATGCACATAGTCTTATTGATTATTTCCTAACAAAATAAATAATTTAACTGTCAGCAGACCACTTCTTTGGCTGAAATTAGTTGTAGGATCGATTTGACCGATCAAATGAGTCAATTTGAATGTGTTTACACTATTTAGATGGCGGAAACATCTAAACAGCTTAGAATCAGACAGAAGAAAGTAGAAAACAGAATAGATTCACTTTTAACACTTGTTCTCTGTTATATATTGACTTGAAAAACTGGCAGCACTTCGTTACAACTTCTCGGAATGCGTACCAACTGAGAACACAACATGCCTATTTATAGACATTAGGATTTCGCTTCAATATGTCTCAAGCGAAATCTCATCACTTGATTTCGCTTGAGGCTTACATCTCATACCCTGAAGCGAAACCCTATCAAAACTAAATTAAACTTACATTCAGACCCCTACACTTAACATACTTGACACTTTTAGACCCTAGACTTATGACGTAGACTTTAGACATCATGTATCAACAAACTCCCCCTTGGATAAAGCCGGAGTCTTCAGTCTAGGTCTTCACATGGACTTGAACTTTTCTTCTCTAGGCTTAGGTTTCCTTGACAACATCTTCCTAAGCTTTTCATTATCATCAGCTCTTTTCTTTTCTTCAGCAGCTTGCCTTTGAGCAAATGTCTCCCGAAGATATCTATCTTTTTCTTCTCGAGCTTTACGTTCCTTTTCAGCTTTCCTTTTGACTTTCTCTTCCAAAGCCCACCAAGATGACTTCCATTTAGTTCCAGAATTGATATTCTTTTGAAAACACACATTCACAACTCTCTGAAACTACATTGCTTGATCTCTATCTTTTGGCGAATGATGAATCTTGTTGATGAACAAGCATTCTATATCTTTTGCCGAGCAATTAACAAGCCACATTGGATCAAACACACGAACTTCTCTAAGTTCACCTCCTACTCGATACGTGATCACTGCTTCAGTAGACAGACAACTATATACCCAGTGTATAAATCCTTTATAGAATTCTTGTTCCATTGGAGGTATTGGTATAATCTTCATTGTCTTTGGCTTCTTAATATTAAGAATCCTTTCTACAGCACCAGTATCAGGATTAACTCTTGGAATAATCTTTGGACGATGAGGTTTCCAGAATCTGAATCCCTTAAATGATTGAAATCTGATAAACCCCCACATTTGTATGTCATTCTTCCTCACAGGATATTCCAAATCTTTAACCTGTGATAACTCCTCAACATCCCACCATGGGAGTGACATAAGATCATATAACTTTTCGAAATACTGAACACCACATTCTCTTCTGACTGCATAAGCATTCACGTGTGGTAGAAAACCCCAACTAATAATATCTCCCAAAGAAATACTTCGATCCCTTTGATAAAACTTCAATGGTCTTTTGAACTTTCTGCCATGATCAACTTTGAACCATTTCTTTTTCTCTTCTTTATCCAGATCTTTCTTTGTACCATCAGGATTAAAGTTTTTAATAACTTCAGCAACTTTTCTCCTCAACTCATCACGATTTTCTTCAGAGAAAAATTCCATCAGTGTAGGCAACTGAGAAGTATCTTCATGTACACTTTCATCATCTTCCCAGTCTTCAACTTCTACTCTATCATACAGATCAGCATCTTCAACATATCGATATTCATAATCATCATAATGATCAGCATCAAACTCATTCAGCTCTCTTTCTAAATCAGAATTCATTTCTTCTTCGAAATCAAACTTGAACTCTGGATGATCTCTTCAAGTCATTTCTTTTATGATTTCCAGCGAATAGTTATGAAAATGCTCTCCTTCTTCCCGATATGTATCCAATCTAAGAATCAACTTTTCAGTTTGATCAACATTTTGATCATCACCACGCTCCCCCTCACTTGGTGCACTATCATGTTCAACATTTGCATCATCTTGTAATAAATCATCAATTGCTTCTTCAGTTGTTTTCTCAGAAATTTTCAGACCAGAAGCACCTTGATCTTGATCATCATCTCCATCATCATCATCACTACTACTTGCAGAAATCACATCATCATCTGCATCTTCTTCTTCATCTTCATCATCATCCTCTTCATTCTCTCCAGTAAGAAGATCATCAATTTCAACATCAGCATAAAAAATACCAGAAACTGCTGTAAGAGGACGAACATTCAGAATGATATCTTCAGAAACATCAACTGGAATAATAGCTTTTTCTTCAATTTCAGGACCCTTTCCTTTATCCTTCATTTGCTTATCAATTTCAGCCTGTTTCTTAGCTTTCTCTTCATCACGAACAAATTCATTGTATTTCAACTCTAGAGATGTACCCACCAACTTTTCCAACACTTTCTTCATCATTTTGCTTTCATGTTCATTTCGTGCTTTCATTTCCTCCAACTCTTGATTTATCAACTCATAGTACTTGAGATGTTCATCCCTATTCTTCTTTTCTTCCAGCAATTCTGCAATCTGAACTTTCATAATATCCATCTCTGCTTCATTAGATTCCAATTTCTTCAGCAAAGACTTGTTTTCAGCTTCAGTTGCCTTTAATCTCAAATCACGAATTTTCTCACGATTCTCCATCTTTTTACACTCAGCTACTAACTTCTTGTTTTCATCAGCTAAAACCTCAATTCTCTTTTCAACATGTATAATTTGCTCATCTGTTGCAAAAGTAATATTTCCAATATCATCAAGAGAAACATTTTCAGGAATTCCAGGAAAAGTTTTGTAACTAGAAGAACCAGGTGTAGTTTGAAGGATAGGTTGTGAAGAAGGTGGTGTTTGGATATTAACTTGTGGAGTAGAAATAGGTTCATGTGGTGGTGAGAGATGTGGTGGTGAAATTTGATGTGATGGTGAATGAGGTGGAATAGGTTCAGATGATGGTATAGATTGACTGGTTCCTTTAGTTGTTTTCTTCTTCAAGACAATTTTTGGAATCTTGATTGTTGGACTAACAACTTGAGTCTTCTTCTGAGCAACTTTCTTTCGAGCTCCTCTCTTCTTTTTACCACTATCCGGAGTTTGAGATTCAGATACATGTTCCGGTGAAGGTTCATAAACATCATCATCTTTTTCTAGTCTCTTTCTCTTTTTTAACAACTTTTCTTTTTCAGTTGCTTCTTTAATTCTTCTTTGACGTGCAACTTCATCAATGATTTCATCAGAAGAACTAGAAGAACTTTCATCAACATCTTCAATCACTACATTGTCAGCAGCTTTACTTTGTTCAGGAACAGATTCAGAAATCCCTTTCAAAAACTCTGTAGATCTTGGAGAAAAACGAATATCTCCTTCAACATTTGTTTCAATTTCTGTTTCACCTTCAATGTTAATTTCAGCTTCAGTTTCAACATTAGTTTCTGCTACATCTTCAACTGCTACTTCATCTTCAGGTTCATCAACCAATAGCGTTTTAGCAACCTTCTTACGACGCTTCTTTGGTTGTGAAGACGAACCTTCTTCAGCTTGCACTTTAGGAGTTGCTTTCTTACTCCTCTTCTTTTGTTCTTTTACAAACCACACACTTCTTGAAGGTTTAAACTTTTTCAACTTCTCCAACTCATCAGCATAACCAGCTTCAGTTCTTTCATCTTCATTCCTCCAGTGTTCATGATTAACTGGATCAGGATCTTGATAATCTGGATTGCTTATGAAACCAAACAATGCAACTTCCTTCTCTGGTTCAGGATGATTTGTATGATATCTTGCTAATTGAGCAATAGAATCATTGTTCATATGAGCTAGAACCAACAAGTCATTCTCCATATCTCGAACAATTTCTGGATAAGCATGATCAATCATCATTTGAATGAATCTAGGATATATCCAGCTTTTCCTTTTTGATGTCACCTCTTCCACAAGATAATGAAATACAATATGTGAGAAATTGTATTTCTTGTTCAAAACAAGAGCAACTACCATGTTCATGTGATAATCACGCATAGCATCGTAACTACCCTTTTGATGACTTAGAGCAATCAACACTGAATGAATAAAGAATTTGAACGGCTTTGTGAATTTTGATTTCAAAACATTAGCAGCATTCACATCTCCAATGTATCCCATTCTAAGCAAACATCCTTTCACCATTCTTTCAGGAAATGCCGTTGGTGACTTTTCAGAATCAGGAAAATCTAGAATCTCACGAACATATGCCTCTGTTATCAAAATTTGTTTCTTTTCATCAGCAACCTTAACAAGCGAAGTAATTACTTTGTTTTTCTCATCATATACAGCATGCTTCCAAAAGCGTTTGATGTGTGACTTATACACCATTCTTCTATCTGTTAAAGCTTTTTGAATCGGCAATCTTCTCATGAATTCCAGAATGCTAGAGAACTCAGACAACTTTGAACTCCTTGTCACATCAAGATCACAACAAGAGTTGTGAAGAGCTTTGAATAGAATATTCGAAGGCTGCACATCAAAAACCACAAAAATTCAAACACATTAGACAATTTTTATAAAATTTCAAATTTACTCATCATTTCAAGCGATATCTATGATTTCGCTTAAAACTCATCTGAGCAAATAAAATCTGTTCAAGTAAGATGGTATTTGAACATTTCGCTTGAATAATCAACAAACAACAACACACTGTTCAAGCGAAATAGTCCCAAAATGCTTTTCCTGAAGCGACACTGACAACCCTTTGAAGCGACACTGTTCAAACATCCAAAAATTTTTCAAATAAATGATCAAATTGATCACACAGTCCTGTACTACTATCAATTCCGAGCAACATGATGTGAATTTCATTCATTTTAACCCATCCATCTGTTCTAGATCTAAGAATAAAAATCTGTTCATCCGTCAAATTCTTAAACACACAGATCTGAAACAATCAAACAACACACTATCATCTACACATGATTCCGAATACACACACATGTTTTGATTTGATTTTATTCAGTTAAAAACCCTAAAACTATGTGTTCTAACCCTAATTGCCGCCGACACACAAAAATCAACTAAAATTTGTACACAACTCAGAGATTACTTACATTCACCATGTTAATAGTTGTGTATGCCAACTAAAAACACAAGATTTGGGTGAATTTGGGCAGAGTAACGGCAGAAAAACGAGGTCTAGATGAATTCGCTTGAAGTCTCTCTGACAGACCTTGAAGCGAAGTGTTTGAAAAAATGACTGAAGCGAAGCAATGTTGTCTTTATATACTATTGACGATTTCGCTTCAGGCAAACTTACAACATCTTGAAGCGAATTCGTTACATAAAGGTTTCGCTTGAAACAGATTTAAGCGCATTTTCTTGAAGCGAAAACCTTAAAAAACTTGTTTTATTATTTTTTTTATTTTTTTTTATTTTTCAGATTTTAATGTCACACCCAGTTAACCAAGTCCAAGCTAATGACCTTGGTCAACTGACAAGTCTGCCAAGTCCAACTCAATGACCTTGGCTAACCAAACAATGAAGATATCAGATTTCTTAAAAAATAAGTTCAAATTAATGAACTTTCGAATCAATTTGATCTTTCAATCTCATTTTAATCAACAAACACTTGTACCAATCATTATACTGCATCACAAGCTTACCTAATCCTCATCAATCTCAGACATGATCTGCACAAGACTTTGAACTTTCGATTCCCAATGTCAGTTGTCGAAAATAAAATGAAAAATTAAAATCTTTTTGGATTTTAAACTGAATAAGCTATAACTATGTACACACAATCTTTTTGTGAGCGTGTTAAGGGATCATATCAGCTGCCAACAAGATACAAGTACCGTTAAGCTGAGTTACATTACCAATATTAAACAATTTGCATTGATTTCCGATATACTGATCCACTTTAAATCTTCACACATTTCTCAATCTGTTCAGGATACGAATTTAATGTCTTAAGACTTAAACTTTTATATGTGTCCCACCTCAGAATATACTCCCGTATCCAGATCCCAATATTCAGTCTTACAGGAAAGATTTAACACAAATGATATCTGTAAGGGGTTAATAATTTATGAAGAATCATGAGAGCTCAGGTCAGAACTACCGTTCAGCAGAGAGATCATGACTCGACTTTTGGTGTGTCCCCTTTTAGAGGATCTTTTTTACAACAGCATTGCTAAGCAATTTTATTGTCTTATCATATGTGCTGAGGGTGATGCTATATTTCAAGCATTTGCGAAAAGTATTATTCGAGGACTAGGTCAGAACCACCGTTCAGCAGAAGTCCTGGAATAATACCCCAGAGATCATTGAGTAAACAATCCTAGTATATCAGAATATGAAACCTTTCAAACGAGATTTCAGGGGTTACCTATATATCCTGGAGGTGTTCCCCACGTAAAAGCAAGTAATTTTTATGTTTATATCCCGAACATTTTTACTGAATGTGTAAAGACCTATCGGAACATCATCTACAAGACTGCTTAACACATTTATACTTTACATTTCTTTAGCGTACTGCACCCGTTTAGCTGATGTACTATCATTTCCCTTTTATACACAAACTCATTTTTACTTTTTCAAATGTTTTTGGTTTTTATAGATTTTATCATGTTTTTGTATTTTTCTGCAAACTTTCTCCCCCTAAAAATAAAAACATATTTTTTTGTTTTTGTTTTTATCGAAAAGCAGAAAATAAACTGTACAAACAAAATTGACAACACGACAAAAGTTCACGTCAGATCGCCATCCAATTCGGCATCACATTCAACAACCCTCCCAGATTGCAGATTTTTCATTCCATTCAATTTTAAAAGATAATAAAACCTCTTTTTATCAAATGGTTTGGTATAGAAATCCGCTTTCTGTTCATCGGTGTGCACATATTCAATCCGAATTAATTTTTTCTCGTTACAATCACGAATAAAATGGTGACGGATTTCAATGTGTTTTGTTTTAGAATGGTGAACCGGATTTTTAGTAATATTAATGGCTGCTTCATTGTCCACGAAAATTGGAGTATCTAAGAATTGCAAACCAAAGTCACGCATTTGCTGTTGGATCCAAAGGATCTGCGAACAGCAGCTGGAAGCTGAAACGTATTCAGCTTCACAAGTAGAAAGCGCTACAGTGGTTTGTTTCTTACACTGCCAGGTAACGAGTCGAGTTCCTAAGAACTGACACCCGGCAGTGGTGGACTTTGCGTTCTGTTTGCAGCTTCCAAAATCTGAATCAGCGAAACCGGATAAAGTAAAGTCACCTAATCTAGGATACCACAAACCGATGTTTGGGCAGCCTTTCAAATACCGTAGTATTCGTTTCACGATTGTCAGGTGTGACTGCTTCGGATTCGACTGATATCTGGCACATAAGCATGTCGGATACATGATGTCCGGACGAGAAGCTGTAAGATACATCAAGGAACCAATGATTGATCGGTACAATGTTTCATCCATCTTTACTCCATTCTCATCGGGACAAATCCCATGATTTTGTGCAAGGGGAGTGGATGCTGGACTGCAATTTGCCATATCAAACTTGTCTAGCACATCTTTCACATACTTTGACTGATGAATGAAGATTCCGTCGGGCATTTGTTCTACCTGCAACCCGAGGAAAAACTTCATTTCGCCCATTGAGCTCATTTCAAACTTTTTCTTCATCACTAGCTCAAACTCTTTGCACATATCGTCGTTGGTGGATCCAAAAATGATATCGTCCACGTAAATCTGCACAATCAACAAATGGTTTTCTTTTTCTTTAATAAACAAAGTGCTATCTACTGTACCTCTTGTGAACCCGTTGTCCAACAAGTATGTCGATAGCGTTTCATACCAGGCTCTCGGGGCCTGGTGAAGTCCGTATAACGCCTTGTCCAGTAGAAACACCTTGTTTTTGTGCTGTGGATCTGTGAAACCTGGCGGTTTCCCCACATACACTTCCTCTTTGATAGTTCCATAGAGAAAAGCAGATTTCACGTCAAGTTGATATACTTTAAAGTTCTTCCATGATGCAAAGGCCAGAAAAATCCGAATTGCCTCTAGCCTTGCAACTGGTGCGTAGACTTCATCATAATCAATTCCTTCTTGTTGACTGAATCCTTGAACTACCAGTCTTGCTTTGTTTCTCACCACGACTCCTCGATCATCTCTTTTACATTTGAAAACCCACTTTGTTTTGATTAACTTCTGATTTGGTGGAAGATCAACAAGCTCCCAGACACCCAGCTTTTGAAACTGTTGTAGCTCCTCCTGCATTGCATTAACCCAGCTCTCCTCGGTCAATGCTTCTTTGTATGTCTTGGGCTCTATCTGCGAGATAAAACATTTTAAAGAAACTTCTTTCTGCATGTCAGCAATAGATGAATAAAAACAAGTAAGAGCTTGATCTATTTGATGTCGAGTTTTAACACCACTTTGCAAGTCGCCAATGATCTGTTCTGAGGGATGATAGGATAACGTTCGTGGCATTGCACTGTCAGGCACTACAACTTCCGATTCCAGATTTGAAATGTCAAGATCAACGATTTGGTCAACAGTCTTTTCTGTTGTCTCATTTGGTTCCTCGTCAAAGGTAGGAGCGGGTTCCTCCTCTAAGTCGTCAGAAACGTCAAATGACGGAGCTGATTCCTCTGGTTCCTCTGGTGGTATATGAACGGTTCCACTTGGTCCGGCTTCATCATCATGAGTACCCACGGTGGGCGTAGGAACATCTAGCGGTCTAGATTCTGGCTCTGACAAATGACTTTGTTGATACAAATACATGAGAGCGACTTCCTCCTCACTCGGCTCGGATGGCATATGAAACGATTCCCAGAGTTTATCGTAGTCAAATAGGAATCTTTGTCCGGGAAGTTGTGGTGACAGAGTATGCTTCTGACAATCCACATGAAGCACCTGAATCACCTTGCTCAGACATGGTACGAACACCCTTTTTAGTGGGCTGGCATAACCTACAAAGAAACCTTCATTTGATTTTGCCCCAAACTTTCCGTCTTCATCAATAAACGTACACGGTGATCCGAAAGGTTCCAAGAACTCAAGATTCGGCTTGTAACGATGCAGCAACTCAAAACATGTCTTTCCATACTTCTTGACAGTAAGAACTCTGTTCAGTGTATAGCACGCTGTAGATACTGCTTCACTCCAGAAGAAAATAGGTAGTTTGGAATCTGCTAACATTGTACGTGCTGTCTCGATTAGGGTTCTATTCTTTCTTTCAGCTACGCCGTTTTGCTGTGGAGTATACAGCGCACTGAATTCATGAAGAATTCCCTTTTCATTGCAGAACTCGTACATTCTGTTGTTTTTAAATTCAGTTCCATTATCGCTTCTAATTCTCCTGATAGGCAGTTTGTATACTGTTTCCATCTTTTTGAAAAGTATCATCAAAGACTCAAATGTTTGATCTTTCCGTTCTAAGCATACAACCCAAGAAAATCTTGAAAAATCATCTGTAACCACCAAGCAGTACAAATCCCGACTGATACTCTTAACATTGACAGGCCCGAAGAGATCCATGTGCAATCTCTCAAGAGGTAACCTGACCGAATTCATGACCTTCAAAGGATGTGACTTCCGAACCTGCTTACCTTTCTTACATGCAATGCAATCATCATTTAAATGAAAATTTTTAAAGTTCACACCTTCAACTAAATCATTATGAACCAAAAAATTCATTTTGCGAACATGAATGTGGCCCATCTTACGATGCCACATGATTGAATCCTTTTCTGTTGCTTTGTTTTTAGACACAAAACACTGTTTCTGATGAGACGTTGGCGTTGCTGTGCTCATATCAAGATAATAAAGATCATACTCACGTGGAGCACGCAACAACACCATCTCATCAGGGATTTTAAACCCTGGTTTCAAAACCACACATTCAGTTTTTGTAAAATGTACACTGAAATCTTTATCACAAATCTGTGAAATACTGAGTAGATTGTTAGTCAACTCCACTATGTAGTTTACTTTGTCAAAAGATATCACACCATTTGTCAAAGTTCCTTGACCAACAATTCTTCCACCTTGACTCCCAGCAAATCCTACATGACCTCCATTGATGGATTTTACATCATAGAGCAAAGCAAGCGTCCCAGTCATGTGCCTTGATGCACCACTATCCATGATCCATTTTGATAGAATTGACTTGGGCAGCCCCTGCACATATCATATCAAATTCATTCAAACAATGAACTCCATGACTTTTTAACTTCTGAAACACTTCCAAACACTACATCACACTTTTCATCAATCTTAGGAAAGTCAAATGTGACATTCGAAGCAATAGGTTCCACGTTTGA
The DNA here is from genome assembly GCA_030545235.1 of Helianthus tuberosus. Taxonomy (NCBI): domain Eukaryota; kingdom Viridiplantae; phylum Streptophyta; class Magnoliopsida; order Asterales; family Asteraceae; genus Helianthus; species Helianthus tuberosus. Next base: position 24,864,511 of record CM060420.1, on the reverse strand, counting down.
TTTTAGCATATTTTCTTTAATAGGAGGAAACTCTGCAAGAAACTTATCAAGCTCAGATTCAAATTCTTGATTACCATTAACACCCACTTTTGATGCATAAAATTCCTTTGTTCCTTTGACTTTTCTGTCAACCATTTTTTCAAAAATATTTTGAACAGTAGGATTAAAAGCTTTTGAATCAAACTTTAACTCGTTTTCCATTTTCTTTACCTCAACTGATTGTGATTTGGTTTCACCAACTTTTGTTTCATTTTTCAAAATGTTTTCCATCTTTTTCTCCTCGACCGATGATTTTGATTTTACAACCCAAAATTGATTTTCAAAAGTTTTCGTTTTTGGATAAATCTTTGAAGTCATTTGAGACTTTGAAGATTCGCCAATCTCAAATGTTGATTTCAGCTTATCTTCCGGCTTCAATGATTCACCCCTTTTCAAAATTCGAATTGGTGAAACCATCGGCTTTTTGCCCTTTGTGTTAACTGGTGACTTAGGTTGAGATTTTTTAACACATGGTTTAATGACAGGTTTTTCAAAAACTTTCTTGCATTGTTTTGCCATGTGTCCGATTTCATTGCAGCGATAGCAAACTCTTTTGTCATATTCGACAAAAGTTGATTTGAACGACTCTTCTTTTAGTTTCTTCGCTGTATTGAAATCGTCAATCGCCTTTTGACTAAAAATGTATTCCTTTTCTTCATCAACACTTGGACCAACAACAAAAACATCATTTATTTTGTCTTTTGGCTTGACAACCTTCTTAGCCAACTTTTTCTCAAAACCAATTCCTTTGTTTTTAAAGTTGTTACCATTTTTCTTGTAACCATTACCTTCCCATTCCTTTTTCTCAAAGTTGTGGACACGTGTTGTAAAAAATGATTTTTTAGTTTTTGAAAAGAATTCTTTGTTATTAACCTCATCAATGTTCATTTCAACCAACCTAAAAACTTTCTCAACATTCTCAATTTTCACATTCTAAAGAGGATACTCGAAATCGGAATAAAGTTTGTCTGTTCCAATCATAGTATATACTACCATAATCGAATCATCATTCGCACTCTTGTCCGATTTCGGTATAAACCGTTCCAAGAAATTAATTTCATCTTCAGAATCTGTAACACTTTTCTCAGATTGTGAATTCTCAGAGTTATCAATCTCTTCATCAAACACCTGATTTACAACAGTTTTGATAACCTGTGATTCGTTGTCGGTGTCGGATGCAGAGAATGTAACATCGATGCTTTCAGGCAAATCATCCTCAATTGTTCTCAATTTGAGATTCAAAGCAGCTTCCACCCCATCTGGATATTTCTGTGTGTAATGATTCCACATTGGGGGTGGAACACTGTTAAAGACTGGTGTTTCATCAGGTTGTTTTGGGACAATCTGTTCAATCACATATGAAGATGCTATATAACTCATCAACTTCTTATCAATTCTATCATTTTCAATTTTTGTTAACTCCAATTCCCTTTTTAATGAAGCAATGGTGTCCAAATGAAAATTGACTTCCATTTGTTTTTCTAAAACAGTTGATTTTAGCAATTTCGTGGCTTTGTCATTTTCAAGACTTTCATCCTGAATCATTTTGATAGATTTAGCCAATTTGTCATATGCTTCTTTTACTTCGCTCAGATCAAATTTTAGCATGTCTACACGATGTTTCATTTCCTGATACTTAGTGTCTTTCTCAAGACACTCCATGCAAGGTTGTAAACACTTCTGGCATGGTGTTTCAGGAATTGAAACAACTTTTTCAACAACCTGTTCATGACAAACATTTTTCACATCTTGTTTACCGACATTCTCAGACTCTGACTCAGACAGTTTGACTGATTCGTTTCCCTGAACTCCAGATTCCTCTCGTTTGACAGACTCACTACTGACAGACTTAGACTCCTCAGATTCTGAGTCTACCTCTCTCAGTTTTGCCATGAGAGCTTTGTCAGCAATTTCTTTCAAAGTGTCTACGGTCATTTCCTTTGTCACATCTATCATTTCTTCAACAAATTCTTTCTTCTCCTCATATCTTGGACACAATCCAGTCGTCGGTTCTTCAAAGAAACCTGCAAAAGATTCAAAAATTTTAGGCGGCATGATAGATTTCAAAGAACTAGTTAATACCTCCTTCTCAGATTGAGAATGATGAATTTCAGCAGCCATTTCTTCAAAATTGTCTGCTTTTTCATCAGAAACTTCTTCAGCAACTACAGAAACATCTTCAGTAACTGTTTTCGGTTCAGATACTGTCTCAGAAATTTCAACAACTTCAGCCATCATTGCTTGTTCATCATTACTTGGAATATATTTATCCCAGCTAAAACCTGCAGCTACCTTCTCATCATCTTGATTTACAATCATCGCCTTTTCTGGTTTATTCTCAATTTGTGGTCTTTGAACAGTAGGCTGTTGATTTGATCGATGATAGATTGCTTGCTTGTAGTAGTCGTTGGTGAACGGGTTTTGATGATTGTTTACTTCACGATTCGGACATTCTCTCTTAAAATGACCACGTTCTTTACACTTGAAGCAAGTAACTTTTGATTTGTCGAACCCTAACTTCTGATCAGGGCCTGATAAACTGTTTCGGCCTGTAATCTCCATAAACCGTTGTGCTCTTCTAACCAAACTTGCCATGCCCCATTTTATATCAATCAGTTCAAGTTCCTCCGGGTCAATCTGGTCATAATCCTCTTTGGTCATATCAGGATTACCAATCCTACCCGCCACTAAGCCTTCATAAGCCTCTAAAACGGAAGCAAGTACCGCAATGTGTTGTCTCGCGGCAGTTTCAGTAATTTCATTTCCATTCTTAATATTCACCGCGATGTTGCACTGCACCCCAGAAACATAAGTCTGATTACTTGAACTTGTAGAGCTTTGAGGTGAAGACTGCTCTTGAACTTTAAAATTTGGATCATAGTTCACAAATGGTGAAGGCTTGTTTGATTGTGGAGTGTTTGTAGAACCACCCAAATTTACATCAGCACTAAAACCCGTCTGTATCTTTGGACTTTGATTTGTTGCAACAGGAATACTTCCTTTGTAATACAAAGATATGTCTTGCTGCACATTTGCTGAATTCATTTGTTTGATCTTTGATAGTTCCAATTCATGTGCCTCAATTTTCTCAATGAAATCACTCAAAGTTATGTCAGCAAAATTTGTATTGCTCTTCAACACCATCAGGTACGTTCCCCATTCATCATAAGGTAACGCGTCTGCTAATTTGTCGATCCACTCTTCATTTGTCTTGGTTATCTTCAATCTACCCATCTCCAAAACCAAATGACAGTATCGTTCAATCAATTGTTTTGTGGTCTCTCCTTTCATTCCCGTGAAAATGTCAAACTGCTTGTTTATCAATGCCTTCTTGCTTTTCATCATTTCTCCACTTCCTTCAAACTTTAACAACAATTTATCCCAAAGAGATTTTGAATTGTTTTCGTGATGTAATAGTACTAAGATGTCTTCTTTAATTGCTTGTTGAAGGATGCTCATCATTTTCTTTTCAGCCTTAAAGTCAGCTTGTTCCGTTTGATTCAAACCTCCAATCCCTTTCGGATAACCCATAGCATTAACAGGATATACATATTTATCCACAATCTTTAACCAACTTTCAAAATGATTAGCTTGAACCCACGTTTTAAATCTTCCTGCCCAACTCGAATATTCGTCGATGTTCATGAGTTTAGGAGGCTTTTGCATTGTTCCCAATTCGTTCTCCATGTTGACGTTTTGTATAACACTACCCGAAGTTTGTCCTGCTACCATACCACTTCCCGAGAAGAAGTTATAAAACTCTTGGTTTTCCATTTTTAGAAATTTACCGAGTAGTTTTAAAATTTTTACACACACTTTTCACAGAATCAGATTATCGAACAAGTTCACGAACACTATGGACTATCAGAAATCTCAAGCGAAATCACTCAAACTTCAAGCGAAATCACAGAAGATTTCAAGCGAAAACTTACAAATCAAACACAATATGATTTCGCTTCAAACAGCAAGATCTCAAGCGAAATCTATGGTTTCGCTTCAAACCAAAATTTTCAGCTAACCACAGACTCCTCAAGCGAAATATACGATTTCGCTTCAAGCAAACAGAATATTTCAAGCGAAATCCTCGTTTTCGCTTCAAAAATACCAACAATTAGTCTGCCCGCTCAAGCGAAATCTGGTTTTCAAGTCATTTTTGTCAATTTTAGTCCGAGTTTTAATCTGAATTTCTCAAGGCTTTGTTAAAACACACTTTTACACACACTGTGACAAACTCAGTCCATTTTGTCCGTGTTTTCGTCCAGAAATCAGTTTTTGTGAGTAAAAACCAACTGATTCAAGCAAACACACTTATAACTGGCTCTGATACCAATTGTAGGATCGATTTGACCGATCAAATGAGTCAATTTGAATGTGTTTACACTATTTAGATGGCGGAAACATCTAAACAGCTTAGAATCAGACAGAAGAAAGTAGAAAACAGAATAGATTCACTTTTAACACTTGTTCTCTGTTATATATTGACTTGAAAAACTGGCAGCACTTCGTTACAACTTCTCGGAATGCGTACCAACTGAGAACACAACATGCCTATTTATAGACATTAGGATTTCGCTTCAATATGTCTCAAGCGAAATCTCATCACTTGATTTCGCTTGAGGCTTACATCTCATACCCTGAAGCGAAACCCTATCAAAACTAAATTAAACTTACATTCAGACCCCTACACTTAACATACTTGACACTTTTAGACCCTAGACTTATGACGTAGACTTTAGACATCATGTATCAACATTAGTGGTTGTAGCTCTGATACCACAACCCCCGACCCCTATCTCCTGGGATCGGGCGGACGCGAACTCAGATTTGGTGGTATCATGGTTTATCATTATTTGGCAGCGAAAATTTCATCAGGACAGTAGTTAGGAAATATTTTATCAGAGTAAAATACCACATTTTTATATTAATAAACACATGGGTAAAACCCAAGTTTCTATTACAAACATATTTATAGGGATAAACCCTAATTTATTGAATTTAAACCATCGTCTTTATTAGGTAACTTTTATAGTCACATTTTTCCAAGCCTTCAGTGCTCTCCAGCTGGCTTCTAATTGGCTTTCACATTTTGTTACCTGAAACGCGTTTTAAAAAAATTTGTCTGTGGGAAATACTGGTGAGTGAATCCCAGTTTAATCAAGAATCATTTTATCCTTTAATAGTATTGAGAGCAATCACAATGTTTATATCTACACAATTACTCATTCAATATTGTCAATCCTGACTGATGGGTCATATTACACATTGGCTATCTCGTTTTCCAATGGTAACCTGTTCCACATATACCGGCAGTAATTGAAGAACTACAAAGACTCAATCACTACTAATCACATTGTAAATTATTTAAGGTTGTGTAAAAAGAGTTTACAAAAAGGAGATTACTCACATTGCTAGTTTAGACTTTTCTTGGTGGATTCCTGGTTATAATCTATTAATTAAACAATGCACGTGTGTTAGTATAATAACCCAATATTTACATTAGTAATACCCTCCCCGAGACAGAATTCCAACGACTACGTCGGGTAGAATCTCGATAGCCGTTAGGGAACCCTAGATCAATCGGGCAGCGTATCTAATACGTAACCGGGGGTTATGATACTTACAATGAGGCAGAACTTCGTTATTTAGGGGATATTATGCCCGGGTATAGTGCTTACTATGCAGAAATTTTGAGAGAGAAAGTGAATGTGAGCGATTGAAAATTGAAGGCCGATGCCTTCTTCTTATAGGGTCTGATCGACACCTTGTCGCGCCCCGTGTAAACTTCAGCCAAGGGCTTCACGCCCCGCGAGGCCAGCTAGGGCAGGCCCTAGCTTGGCTGACTCAGACTCTAGACTCCACACGATTGCGACACGTGGCAGCACCGGGTGAGGCTGCGTAGCCGAGTTGTCGCGGCCCGCGACGAAGCTGGCTAAGGGCTTCGTGGCCTGCCAGAAAACAATAAAAATTGTTTTTATTTTTTTATTTTATAAAATTAAAGGTATTTAGGGCCAAATCTTGTATACGGGGTGTATTTTAGGTCCTTTAGGGATATTTGAATATATTAGGGGTGTCGGAAATATTTAGGAGGGTTGTTATATTGTTGCTGCGGGCATGAGCTACAGGTGGCCCGCGCGCAGTGAAGAAGTTCCCGTTTTGTTTCTTAACGGTGAAGGTATATCTTGACCTCTTTGTTTTCTTTACTTTATTGACATTAGTGCTTGAACGTTGCTTCTTGAAGTAGTTGTGCAACTGTATCAGGCTGCGTTCACTACTTTTGGTGGGGTCATGGGCGTGCGTCCATTGGAATCTGGCGAAGCGTACTAGTATGAGCAAATTAAGAACAACTTCTTGTATCCACCAGTTGGAATCTTTTCCAGTCCTCCCACTGCAACCGAAGGTATGCATCTTCCCAATCTGAGGCCCTTGCGAGGTGTGGCTTCCGCTGGGAAAGAGATTCTTTATCTTTCCAGCGAGGAGTCTGTAGGTTAGTCAAATGGAGAGTTAAATTCCTGGTCTTACATCTTTGCAGGTGTGTTGCGCGACCTGGGGATACACCCAGTGGAGAAAAAGAAGAAAGCCTAGTCGAAGAAGAATCCGACGAAGAAGAAAGTGACGGTCGGCGGCGGCGCGACCAGCACGAAAGCAGGGAGTAGCCGCGCAACTGCTGCAGCTCCTGAAAAAGGTACTCTCCGATTCTGACTGAGTAACCTTGAAGACTATGTGGTTTCAAGCGACTCACTTGAAGGTTTGTCACGTATAGGTGAGAAGAAAAAGAGCAGCGCAACTGCATCCAAGAGCTCTGGGAGCACCGGTTCTAGGGCTCTTGAGTATGGTGCGACACCGTCTTCAATCCCAGAGGAAGAAGAAGAAGAACATGAAGAAGAGGTTGCTAAGCTGGTGACCAGGAAGAGGTCACGTGAGGAGACTGCTGTTGGGGCTGGACCAGCGCAGAAAACTGCTGTAGGCCCAACTATAGGGAAGCAGAGTAGGCTGCGCTCCCTTTACAAGTTCTCACTAGGTATGTGTTTCATTTCCCAAACTCTCCTTTTCTTCCTTGGTAAAAATTCTAACACTTCACACTTCTGCAGAAGGATTGAAGTAAACTCCTGAGAAGGTTAAGGGTATCGAGCTAGAGAAGAACTAAGAGCCGGAACCCAAAAAACCTAGGTTTGTTATCAAGCCTCCCAAGACAACTGCTGAGAAGAAGATTGAGGAGCATGCGCCCGAAGTTATTCCTGAAAAGGAAACATCGAAGAAGACCTAGACCGCTGCTGGTACCAAGCATGTTGAGGCGCAGGGTTCGGAGGTCATACAAGTCACAGGTCTTGACCAACCTCTCAAAGGTAAAGGGCCGGAAGTTGTTAAGCCTACTGATGCCACGCAGCATGACGCCCCCACCCAAACTGTGCAAGTGACAACCGATGCTGGGGGTCTGCTGCCACCGTACCGGAGCATATAGCACATAAAGACACTTCTATTGCTGTAGCCGGTGCGGGGGCTGGAGGATCTGGTGCGGGTGGCCAGAAGGGGGATGGAAAAAAGGTTCCTAGGCCACGATCCCCCATTGGTGCGGAGGACATGTTGGGGGATATATATTATAAGTCATATACTTAAGAACGTGGTGAAGAGAAGCATGTCCCCGAGTGGGGCTTAAAACATACATATACTTTTGTTGATTTCGGTGCGTGTAGGGAGTGGTTCTTGGGTACTTTTCCCCAGGCAAGGTGAACCGCCAAAGGACGCGTACCCACGAGGGTTTGTATCGCGCATATGTTGTTGGAGAGGCCAACACTCATGCTACCAATCATCAGATAATGCGTGAGTGGCGTACGATGTGCAGGGAGCGCACGAGTTGGGAAAGGTACTGGGAACGCCTATCTGTTGAAGCTCGAGAATTTGAGCAAATTAAGAACAAGTTGGCAGAGGAGAGAGCTTCCTTTGAGAAGGAGAAGAAAGCTGAAGAGTGGGGGCACGATGGGTTGAAGAGTAAACTTCAAGCTGCTGAAGAGCTTCTAACCATGGAGCGTGCGGAATTCAAAACGGCTTGTGATAACGATAACAAGCGTATGTATGCTGCGCGCACCAAGATCACCAACCTTGAGGTCAAAGTTGCCACTTTAAAAGGGAAGGTTGAGGAAGCCACGACTCTGAGGGAGCGTGTTGTGGTACTTCAATTTGCCTTATCATTTTAGTTTGTTAGAAAATTCTAAATCTTTTTTCTTGCTAACTTGTAAGTCGACTTCAATGCTCATATCCTGAACAAGACCAAAGACTTGGAAAGCAAGGATGCTGAAATTGCTGAGTTGAAATGCAGGTTGTACGAGGCGCAAGAAAAGAGTGATTCGCTGGAGATAGATTTGGAGGCAGAAAAAGGAAAGGTTAGAACTGCTGCAGAGGAAGTAAAAGCGGCCGAAGAGGCGCGCAACATCAGCACCGCTGTTCTAAATGTGACCCATAACAACTATGCTGAGGCTCAATCAATCGTGGATACGCTTGTCTCTGAGTCTAAATGGATGCGAAAGAGAGGAGTCGCTGCTGTGAGTTTCTCCTCTTTTGCCTTGGGTTTTCATTTATTGTTGCTAAATTTTTTCATAATTTCTCCTTTTTGTATAGGTTTCCAATTCCGTATTAAATGCCACTGAGCTAGATCAAGCGGTTGCAGTGTTGACAAATGTCGCGCGTGCCGTTGGGCATCGCGGTGGCTATCAGGAGTGTGCTCAGCATGTCGAAGAGGCGCTTGGCCAGCAGTTCGAGACTCGTCACTGCTCGGTGTTTGATCAAGCTGACTCGATGCTCTCTCACGCTAAAGAATTTTATGACCATCTTTCATTACCTGTTATGGAGTTGGTCACTGAAGCCTTAAAGCACGAGGACTATGTGGCGCGACTAAAGTCCATCCTTGTGCCTCCAGACACAGTGGAGCTATCCGATGAAGAGGAGGGAGCTGGCGATGATGGTGATGGTTATGAATAGATGGTAGTATGTATAGGCTTTTACCTTGTAATGTTTCTCTCTTTTAACCTATGTAAACGTTGCGCGGTTGCGCTTTTTGAATGGAATATTAAATTTGAATATTAAATTTGCCTTTTATTCTGTCAAGTTACAATTATTGCATTGTTGTTAGAAACTTTGGTTAAGTTAGCGTGAATAAATGTATGTGTGGCTCGTTGTGGGTATTATTGCCCGGTCTCGCGCTATGTTCGCGTAGGACCTTGGGGGATTAACTCGAGAGCTCGTAATTTACTAAAGTGTTTTCGTGCTAATCAAAAGTTTTAACATGCATTTGTAATGCAGAAGGAATAGGATGATAATCATAAGGCGTAGCCAACATTTGCATTAAGTAATTGGAAATAGGCGCACGGCCATCATACATAATTGAAAAAGGCGCGTGGCCAACATCGATAATTTAAAAGGCGTGTGGCCAACATAACTAATTGAAAAGGCGCGTAGCCAATCATATATTTAGAGTGATCACATGTAGCACTTGCGCAGTTGTTGCACATTCCATGTTCGAGGGATGATGTGGTCATCCAAGGTGCACAACTTGAACGCCCCTTTCCCTAGCACCTCATGAACCAAGTATGGGCCTACCCATTTTGGTGCTAATTTTCCGGGGCGCTCGGCATTAGAGGCTTCGTTGTACCTAAACACATATTCCCCTGGAGTGTAGGTACAAATGCGCACCCTCACATTGTAGTACCTCTCCAATTGGGTCTTGTACTTGGCCTCTTTGATTCGCGCGATTTCGCGTCTTTCCTCGAGCAGGTCCAAGTCTAAGCGGCGCTCCGCCTCGTTATCGATCTTGTTGATTGCTGATAAGCGTGGCGAAGGGAGGCCTATTTTAATTGGGATAACTGCCTCTGAGCCGTAAACAAGGCTAAAAGGGGTTTCGCCATTACTTGTTTTTGGCATGGTGTGATGAGCTCACAATATGTTGGGTAGCTCGTCGACCCAGCCTCTTCTTTTTGTGCCTAGGCGGGCTTTTATCCCTTCAACGATGCTTTTGTTGACACTTTCTACTTGACCGTTTCCTTGGGGATGCGTAACGGAAGAGAAAGTGTGCTCGATATTCAGCTCCTTCATCCATTTCTGAAGATCTTCAGAAGCAAAGTTAGTGCCATTTTCGGTCACGATCTTGAGTGGGAGGCCAAATCTGCAAATGATGTGCTCCCATATGAATTTTCGCACCATCATTGCGGAAGTTGAAGTGAGGGCTTTGGCCTCCATCCATTTAGTGAAGTAGTCCACAGCAACAATTATAAACTTCACTACGCCGGGAGCTTCGGGGAAGGGTCCCACCATGTCAATCCCCCAATGTTGAAAAGGCTAGGCTGTTGATACCAGAATCAGGTCATTCTTTGGACGCTGGGTCTTCAGCGCGTGCCTCTGACATGCATCACATTTGCGCAACTCGTTTAAAGCGTCGACATGCATTCCTGGCCAATAATAACCTGCGTTCATTAGCTTTGCAACAACCATGCGGGGGCCCGCATGTATTCCGCAGATGCCTTCATGAATCTCTCTAATAAGATAACTTGCATCATGGGGGTCTACACACCGTAATAATGGGCCTAAGAAGGATCTCCTGTAAAGAATTCCCCCGTTCATTTCATAAAACAACGCTTTGTTTTGTATTTTCTGGTCTCCGCGTTGTTCTCTGAGAGAATCCTCTCTTGAAGATACTGAATGATAGGGGTCATCCAAGAAGGTGGTCCTATCTCTATGGCGTTCACCTGGAGCAAGAGTACTGACGGATTTTTCAAGACTTTGATTCTGACGTCCTTGGCGAGATGCTGAAATGCTATTGAAAAGAGCTAACTCAGTGCGTCAGCAGGCTTGTTTTCTGATCGGTTGATGTGGACAACCTTGTACGATTTGAATTTTTGGAGAAGCTCCCTCGCTTTCTCCAAGTATAAAGCCATTACTTCGCCCTTCGCTTCGTATACACCATTTATTTGACTTACGATCAGCAAAGAGTCAACGTGCGCTTGGATGTTTTGAGCTCCCATCTTAATGGTCAGGCGTAAGCCTACCAATAATGCTTCATATTCGGCTTCATTATTTGTGTTCTTGGAATCTAATTTGATAGCGTAGGTGAACTCATGCTTTTCTGGACTGACGAGACGTAGACCAGCGCCTGCGCCATCTTCGTTTGAGGCTCCATCAGTGAACAGTAGCCATAACTCATCCGATGTGTCTTTTGCAGGAGTATCTACTGCTTCGCACTCTTTGATCTTCTCTTCTGGTAGTTCTGTGATGAAATCGGCAAAAACTTGGCCCTTGATAGCTGGGCGTGGCCTATACAGTATGTTGTGGCCTCCCAGCTCGATTGCCCATTTTGCCAAGCGGCCTGATGTTTATGGTTTTTGCAAGATGGTGCCAATGTGGAAGTTAGTGAGTACCGTGATCACATGCCCAGTAAAGTACCTGCGCAAGCTTCTGGAGGCGTGGAGCAGCGCGAGCACTAGCTTTTGCATGGTTGAATATCTTGTTTCTGGATTGGTGAGTACTATGCTAACATAATAAATCAGAGTTTGAACTCCATCTCTCTCTACCAACAACACTGAACCAATTGCCTTGTCCGAAGAGGACAAGTACAAAATGAGTGGTTCCTTTCAAATGGAGCTGTTAAGGTGGGAAGGTTGATCAAACATCCTTTCATCTGCTGGAAGGCTGCTTCTGCCTTCTGGTGTCCATTTAAACTCTTGCTTTTTGACGTAGTTGCGCAACGTAATGATGGATAAGATTTTGTTGCGTGATTTGATAGAAAATGGTTAAGCACGGCTAAGCGGCCAGCTAATCTTTGCATTTCTTTGATTGTGCGTGGTGATGGCATCCGCTCAATGGCTTGGACCTTTTCGGGGTTAACTTTGAAACCTCCGTTTGTAACCACAAAACCCAGAAACTTGCCTTCTTCCATACCAAAGGAACATTTTGCTGGGTTCAGCTTCATGTTTACGCTTCGTAGAGAATTGAACGTCTTCTCTATGTCCTTCAACATCTGGTCCTCTTCGAGACTTTTGATTATGAGATCATCAATGTACACTTCGATGTGTTTCCCGATATCATCACCAAACGTTTTGTCCATCAACCGTTGTTAAGTCGCGCCGACATTCTTAAGCCCGAAGGGCATCTTTGTGTAGCAGAAAATGCCAATGTCGGTGCGAAAAGCGGTTTTGTCATCGTCATCCAGTTTCATCTAGACTTGGTGATATCCTTTATAACAATCTAAAAAACACTTCCACCTGAACGGCGTGAGAGAGTCTATCTTCTTATCGATCTCGGGTAATGAGTAGCAATCTTCCGGACATGCTTTGTTGAGATCTGTGTAATCAACGCACAAGCGCCATCCACCCGTAGACTTCTCAACCATTACAGGGTTTGCAACCCAGCTTTGACAGCGTACTTCTCTCAATATGTCTGCTTTGAGTAATTCACAAACCTGCTCATTCATAACTTTCGTTTTTTCGGATCCAAGGCTGCGCTTTCTCTGGACCTTGGGCTCAACAGATGGATATGTGTTTAAGCATTGATCTGTGATGTCGCGCGGGACACCCGTCATGTCAGACGGGGTCCAGGTGAAGATGTCCATGTTTCTGAATAGCAATTGCTTGAGGTGCGTTCTGATACTTGGTGAGATTGCATGGCCGATCGTCACCGTTTATTCTGGGTACTTGCGGTTCAAGACCCATTTTCTAGTTCGGTTGGTGAGACTTTAGCTGCTTTGACTGGGCGCGCATCTTCTGTCGACATCACCTCTTTCTTTGAATAGATAATTGCCACCCCTGTTTCGGTCGGGAAGCCGATGGCTGAATGGGGCATGGAAGTTACCATATTCATTTCTCCATGGGTTTCTCTGCCAATTAGGACGTCATGTCTTGACTTGACCGGCATCACCATGAAATTAACATTCGTAGTTCTTGAATGCTTCCCGTCAGACAGCGTGACGGGGAAGCTGATTTGGCCCAATGGGAAGACTGTCTCATTACAAAATCCAGATAGAGGATAATCAACAGGTTCGAGGCACGCTTTGTCTTCTAGATCAAACTGGTTGAAACATTGTTCGTAGATAATGACTGCTGTGCTTCCTGGATCGATGAAGATGTACTCTGTTTCGTAATGGCCTATGATGCCGGTAATAACAACGGGGCGCGTGGCACGAGGTCCCCCACATACTACCAGAAAGATGACTTGTTGTTCTTGCCATGCTGGTTCGAATGGGCGCTTGCCCTTGCTCCTCATGCTATGCCTCGGTCCGTTAACCATATGAGTTTCAAGGCGCCTAACTTTCTACTGGTTTCCATCATCGTTCCTTTGAATCTGGCGCGTCTCCTTGCACACGTTTTTGACCAGATGGCTTAACTTGCCACTCTTCAAAGCCTTCTTGATCTCTTGCCTTAGACTTATACATTCATCTGTCAAATGACCCGTGTCTTTATGGAAATCACAATAAAGGTTGGGTTCTTGTCCTTTCTTGTTTGTCATAGGTTTTGGAGCCTTAAAGTCATGGTTCTCCGTCATGAGCACCTCTTTAGGTGTTTTAATGAGCGGAGTCTAATGCTTCTCTTGGTTTTCATTCTTGACGGCTTTGCGGTAGCCGATTCTGTCAATTGTATCTCGCGCGTCTTTTTTGAAATGAGGCATCTCGTTGTAACCGCTGGACTGGCCTACTTTTTAGCCAGGGTTTCTGTTTTTGTTTCGCCTGCTGTTGTCGCGCGGATTTGTTCGTGAAAAACGATCTTCAGAATAAGAGTTTTTGCCTCCTGCCAATGATTCTTCAGTCTGAGCAACGATCTTTGCTGCCGCTATGAGTTTGTCCCACTCCTTTGGCATACCGTGTTTGCCCGTGATTGTCCTGATCAGACTATCACAACGGATGGCCTTTTTGAAGTGGGCTCGCATTAAATCCTCACTAACACCTCCAATTTCAAGGCACTCTTTATTGAAACGAGTGATGAAATCTTCTAACCCTTCATTTTCTTTGCGCCAGATGTCTGTTACTTCGGACGTATCGCGCTGATAGCGTCGTTGTTGGCTAAATGGGTTACGAATTGATCTTTGAAGTCGATCCATGACTTGATTTTTCCAGATGGGAGGCTGTCGAACCACGCGCGAGCAGCCCCTGTGAATGTTTGGACGAAAAGATGGCACCACATTGGCATGGTCCACTGTCCTAAAACGCCAACACTTGTGAATAATCGTACATGATCGTCGGGGTCGGTAAGACCGTTAAACTTTCCCACGGTTTGTGGTAGCTTTGCTTTCTCGAGCAGGGCTAGAGCTATGCTCCGGATGAACTTCGAGTTTTCAGCGGCTTCTGCTGGCCTATATACAAGACTAAAATCATGTTCCGCTACTTCATTGTAGAGGGCGCGCGGCCTTGGCCTGTAAGACTCATGATTCTTGGGTAAGTGGTTGAAGACCGAAGAACCTTCGTCGTCTTGCCAAGTAGGATCATCTGGATCTGTGTCGTCCCATTCATTGTTCATGTTGCGCGGCCCCAGCCGGCTGTGAACTGGGCGCCTGTGTTGAGCATTAAACGGATGGTCATAGTAACTGCTTATCTCCCCGTATGTGTCGCCCCGTGTCGTGCACACTCAGTCTTCTTTCGGGAGGAGGTCTGTTGAATTGCCCTTGAATGTTTTGCTGAGGGGGTGTCTGGCGTGTACCTTGTATTGGGCCCGGATGTGTGACCAAAGACGGTTCCGCTTGCAGAATTGCTTGTTGTGCGCTCAATGACTGGTAAGCAACATTTATAGTGGCAATTTGCTTGGCATACCAAGAGGCTAGGGTTTCACCTTCTGGTAGCCCTAATAGAGCTGAAATATTTGGATTTGGAGCTGGGTTTGACGGACCAGCAACGTTACTCGCTAGGGTACCCGTTTGAGTGATGTGAAGGATACTCGCGCGGGGTCCCCCAGTGTTTGTTCCTTCACCCTAGGCTAACTCGTCAGTAGGATGAAGTTGGACGTGAGAGTTGTCCTCCCCCATTCCTACTTGAGAGTGAGTGCCGAAGCCAAATACTGGAATTCCCTGACCAGCCATGATCGAGAGAACGGAAAAAACTCAGAACAAAGAAGATGAAGTGATTGTAAAAATCGGTGGGCGTCAAAGAAGAAACACGTAGCTAATTTTTGGTTTATTAGTTGGTTTATGTTTCAAAAATGAGGGTTAATCTTCTTAATCCTTCCTGAGCTTGAGTAATCCTTCTTGCAAAACAATAACACCCCGTTAAGCTCGTTAAGAGCGGAATATGGGGGTTTCCCTCTTAACTACTCTCCGACGTGAGAATAAGTAACTGTTTTGAGGAGATTAAGTGTGTGTTAAGGGTGAGAGAGTAGAGAACCCAATGTTTAACCTGTGTATGAAGGTCTCTATTTATAGCCGGAGTGGTGTAGGAGGAGATGGGCTGATGGGCCTTGGGCCTGAAAGCGACAACAAGGAATATCCGCTTTGTCCCTCTAGTGGCGACCGTTAGTGTCTTCCAGAAGATCTTCGGTGCTGGCACACCTTGATTGGAGCCACGTGTCCGGGTTGTCGTCCTTGTTGTCCTTCTGACATCAGCAGGTGAGTGGAGATCATAGGGCAGTTGTCGCCGTCCATTGATTGGTGCCACGTAGGCGTCCTCGTGTACCTTTTGTCTCCTGCACGATTGTTAATCGTGGAGAACGATATGGTGCAGCCTGCTGGACGCTGATTGGCTCGTTCTTCTGCCACTTATACCCTTGATGCTTCCTGAAGTTGTGATAACCGGTGATTTACGGCCCTTAATTCCATAATTAACAGGCGGTTAACGTGATAATAAATAGTGTTTAAGACGTAGATTAACTCATTGGGCCTTTGGTGTGCCTAGGAATGTTCAACCGACTTTACAAGGCGTGAACGGTGGTTTACAGAAAAATCTGCTGAATATTGCGCGACAACGAACAGATACCGTACAAAATACTGACAACGCCGACAAATACGGATTTTCTACGAATATTCTATATTTATGAAATTAATGTTGTGAATTTATTGCGCTCCGTACATCGCAAAACGTAAATAGGAGAGAGAAACGCGACTGCAGAAAACGCACCGGTAACGAAACGGAAACATCGGACACGCGGGTTACCTTCAAAACTTAAATTTTTCGATATATTTTGTTACGTAATTAAATTTTAACAATCGTAGTTGAAACCGGATTGAAAAACGAAGTGAAGACGACAACGATATAATTCTACGCGATTTTACCGTTATCAACGCACGAACGTGACTACGACGGTTACTGACATTATTTTTACACGTTTTTAACTCTGAAATATTATTTTACGATGATACGGTGAATTCGAGTTTTAGAGACGGGTCTCACACGAATTTCGGGCAACTTAAACGCGGGGACTGGGCTTGTGGGCCTTGGGCCCAAGCCGAAAGCCCATTATACAAGTATATAAAGGGACTTTACCCTTGTTTTCTCATTTGTGCAGATATTCAACAAACAACACACACACAATGCTCTCTCTCTCGATCCAGATTTTCGGCGAACATGCACGGCGGAGCCGGTCGGAGCCACGACGGCGCAACCGCTGATGGCGGTACTCCGGCGAGCCAGTTCCAGCGCGTGACAGCGCGTGACTTCCTTTTTTTCTCTTCCTCGATGATTCTGACCGGCGATTGGATCCCCACCGGCGCCGGTTTACCCACAACACACCCCCAAATACCTCCTTCTCTTGTTACCCTTCACCCACGTGCAGGTCTGAGTCAAAGAAGAAGGGCCGCCGCACACGGCGGCGGAGTGGTTTCGTAGCAGAGAGAGAGGCGTTAAAAGAGAGTTGGAGAAGAGAGAGAGAACCGGTGGTCCTCGTCTCGGACTGGTGGTCCTCGTCTCGGACCGGTGAGTTACATGTTGATGATGATGTTTTGGTTCGGGTCATGCTTGGGACCAGGTTTCAGCTCCAGATTCATCTCGGTTCAAGTCTCGGTCCGGCGGTCCTTGACTTTATCCGACAGGTTTCGACGGCACCCCCCCCCCCACTTTTCTGTTTACTTCCTTCTTTTTCATTTGTGAAAGTCTGATGATGATGGTGATTTTATTACAAATCAGGTTGGTGACGACTCCGGTTCGGGTTTGGTTCAAGGTTTAGTCTCGGCCCTCGGCTTATTCATGGTCAAAATGTTTGGGTCGGATTCGGTTTAGGTTTCGCAGCGGGTCGACAAGTCAACAGTGGTGGTGTCTATGTTCAGTTCGTTTCGGGTTTTGGTTCGAGTCAACTCGGTTAAACCGAGTTAACTCGGTTCTGGTCCGGGTCAAACAGTCACGGCTGGTCAACAGGTTCGGGACGGTCAACAGCCTTGGTTCGGGTCAGTTTATGAAGCGGTTCGGGTTGACTCGGTCAAACCGAGTCAACTCAGTCAAACCTGGTCAACTCAGTTGACCCGGTCAACTCAGTCAACGTTCCGACATAAGGATTTGGTAAAGATTTTACGTCACATTTATTTCGATATCTTTATACTTTTACCGTGCGAAACGAGCTCAAACCGAACAAAATGGCGAAAATATTAGTTCAAGTTACTTGGTTTTATTTACCGTATTGTCTATATAAATTGATTACACATATACATTGTTTGAAACTTGATTGAATTTTGACAAAATAACGACAGTTTAGTTGTCGGGGGCGCCCAAAAACAGGAGGAAACTCTGCCCGTTTTTCTAGATATCCCGAAAACAAAACGCGTTTTATTGAAAAACAACAACTAACGTTATCAAACGACATTTATGAAAACCGATAACAACTATATAATAACTTTCAACGACGCTTTAAAACTCACGAAAACGACGATTCAAATATTATTTACGACGATAAATATCGTTGTTATATTTATTCTAAACTTCGAAATTAGACAAACCTTTTGTAAAGACAATATACTTGTTTATATGGTTTCAAACGATGATAAACTGATTTCATTATTACAAAGAGTAATAAATATAGTTTCTATATTTCTTTCATACGTCAGACAAAAACGATGACTCTTTTACAAAATAAATATAGTTTATATTTATTTCAAATACCAAACGACACGAATTCGATTTATAAAATAAATATAGTTTTTATATTTATTCCAAAGATAAAATGACATGAATTCGTTTTTACGAAAATAAATTTATTTTATATATTTATTTCTAGTACCAAACAATAACGAATTCTTTTATAAAAATAAACATAGTTTTATGTTTATTTCAAGCATCAAGCGACTCATATTCATTTATAAAAATAAATATAAATATATATTTATTTTGAAACACAAACAACTTGATGATGCTTCTATAAAATAAATATAACTTTATATATTTATTTCAAACGCCTAAACAGCATCTACATATACTTTGACGAATATATATACAAGACGCGATACATAACACAAGTTGTTATATGATATTTTCATATAAATATTTTATACGCGCACGACTTCTCGGAGCGACAAACATCATTTTGTCGATATATTGATATTTTTGTATAAATATTTATATATGTCGAATTCCTCAAAAACTAAGTACTTTCTAGACTTAGTAAATTATTAACGGTATCAAACGAGACCTAACGCGTATAACTTAGTCATTTTCATTAAGTTAACAAGTTACCGTTGAATCATTCGGTTAACGATTCGGTAGAGCTCGATGACACGTAGTGTAGTTACTGCGTTTACTTAGAAACTTATAAGATATTCCGTGTTAGGAATATTGTAGAATGCACGCTAGCAAGTCAAGTCTTGGAAACGACATCACGAAGTGGTAATTAGCTAGCTTTGCACAGGAATATTCAGGTGAGTTCATAACCCCACTTTTTACGGTTTTACATTCTTGTAAATGTTTTCGGGGTGGAAAGACATGCACGTTTTGCAAGAACATACGAAGTTTTTGAACGAACGAAAACTCATATTTCTAAATCACGTTACGAATGGATTTCGAGGAACTCAAATGGTTTACGAATGGATCATACAAAATATACCGGTTTTTACAAAACAAAAGCGTATTATCGAAATGTGAATGATTTTCATGACAAGGGATCGTCTAGTTATAATAATGGGACCGGGTTGGTATATGTCTGAGAAACGGGATTCCCAGTGGGTACAAAAATGATTACATACAATTACAATTGGTATGGTTAGCTAAGGAAGGGTACACTTAGATCGTATGAGTAATAGGTCTAATTGAGCATAACGAACCCCATCCATGCGCCCGCAGGTTGGACCATGTGGTGATTATATCGTAGCCTCACCCATGCGCCCACACGTTCGACCATGCAGTGATTACATCTTACTCCACCCATGTGCCCGCAGGTTGGACCATGTGGTGACCTTGTCTTAACCCCACCCATGCGCCCGCAGGTTGGACCATGTGGTGACTAGGTCTTATCCCCACCCATGCGCCCGCAGGTTGGACCATGTGGTGACTATGTCTTCCAGCCGGAAGCCCGGTACAAAGTCTGCTAGGTTTGAGTCTTCCTACACCGTCACACATATCAGTGGCCTTGCAAACCATTGGTGATATTTTCCTTGTTTGCTTTCATACCGGGGTTTTACAAACTACATACCATGTTTTATACAAATTCAAGGCATAGGATTATGCGGGCATGGAGTCAAAGTCAGGGTGGGCATTGACGGTTATACAAACTTTACAAATACAAGAGTTTACAAATACATGGTTTTACGAACATAAAGCGTTACAAATACAAAGTTTCCACACAACTTGACAAGAAAATGATTTCTAAATTCGTTTTCTCAATAATGATTTACAAAACGGTTATTCAAAAGATTTATTTCAAATCTTTTACAAACAAACTATGAACTCGCTCAACTTTATGTTGACTTTTTCGCATGTTTCTTTCTCAGGTTGCATTTCAGAAATTATGGCACGGTTGGAATAGGAGAACCATGAAGAGTCGAGTACTTAGTGGGCATTTCAGAAATCATGTTGTTAAAAAACCAACATGCGAAATTGTTACAAAAAAACAACATGCGAATTTAATGCGGGAAGATGATCGGATGACTGCGATTGTAGCGTACGTAATGTACGATAAGGGCATTTGTACGTTAACCTAACCCTATATATATATATATATATATAGGGTAGGGATATGGTAAAAAGTGTCTAAAATGTAAGAAGGGTAAGAAGTGTTTTAAACCATTGGATATTTGATCTAATGGTTGAGATTAATAGGGTATAAAAATGTAAATTGCGTTTTAATTAGAGGGACCTTATGTAAAATTGAAGGGCAATAGTGTGTTTTTAAATATTTGAAATATGGTAACCGTAACCTACACAACCAAAAACTCCTAAATTCGCTCCTTTTTCCTTAAATTTCGGAATTAATGATTCACCTTAATTGTAGGAGGTCTTTGGTTGCATATTCTTCATACGTTATCATAAAGAGATCTATAATCAGATTCATGGCGTGGTGTTTTAAAACAACTGGATAAATTGACTATGATTCAAGTCATGGTGTTTTATCTGGAGACATTGTTCATGGCGTGGTGTTTTAAACATCTATGATTCAAGTCATGGTGTTTTATCTGGAGACACTGTTCATGGCGTAGTGTTTTATCAATACAAAACATTCCCAGATTTTAAAACACCATGACTATGATTCAAGTCATGGTGTTTTATCTGGAGACATTGTTCATGGCGTGGTGTTTTAAACATCTATGATTCAAGTCATGGTGTTTTATCAGGAGACATTGTTCATGGCGTGGTGTTTTATCAATACAAAAACATTCCCAGATTTTAAAACACCATCACTATGATTCAAGTCATGGTGTTTTATCTGTAGACATTGTTCATCGTGTGGTGTTTTAAAACACCATGACTATGATTCAAGTCACGTTCAGAAATGAGGATGACGAAGATGAAAGACGATGACGGTGAATGATTTGTGGAGACGTAAGAAATTGGTGACGGTGGTCGGAGATGTATGTGTTCAAATCGGAGAAGATGATGTGAACTGTGATGATGACGGAAGGTTAACAAGATGGTCGGAGAAGATGATCTGAATTGGAGATGGAGATGAAACGATCAATCCCTAAATATTCTCATCGCCAGTTTTTTTTTTCAGTTATATTGGAAATCAATTAATTGACAAGAATGTACAATTACTAATATACCCTTTTGAATTAATTAAGATGAGGGACACTTGTCATTCCCAAATTATTTCTTACACTTCTTACAAAAGATGGATTTTGTACAGGATCCTCTACCTATATATATATATTCAAATTAAAGTGTTTTCCTTATTAAAAAAAGAAAACATTTTTTTACTTGTTTGTATAAAAAAACATTTCTAACTTTTTAAATTATTTTATCAAAAGTGTTTTCAAATATTTTATCAAAAGAAAACTATTTAAAAATAATCATTTTTCCTATTATGACAACTTTTATTTGATTTATTATTAAACACGTTATCTAATGTATTTATATATACATACAACCAAGCTACAAATGTAAACAGTTTTCACTCGTTTATTTTTCAATGACAATTAAAAAGAGTACGGATGAGTCTCTATCAAGTTTGTTACTATCCACACACCCTATCTGCCTATTTAGACACCCTTTGCCTCGTATATGTCTCGTATAGGTCTATACGGGGCGTATAGAGTTATATCAAATTCAGTGTCTGACTCATGTTAGTTCTAGTTTCGCTGCTCCTATATGCCTCGTATAGGCCTATACGTGGCGTATAAGACCCCTCGTATAGGTCTCATATATGACTCATGCCCCATATATGCTACGTATAGGCCTATATGGGGCGTATATAAGGTTCTTTTTTTTAACAAACATTTTATACAATATTAATCGTTTTAGCAAACTTTTAAACAATAATAAGTTTTCTATTTTAAATAAATAGAAAATAACAAGTACATGATATGATACTACACCTGTATAGGCCTATACGAGACCTAAATCACACCTATAGGTGTTGTTTGTTTTTTCTTCTTGAAAACCTCTTCTGCTGCAGGCCACGTCTGCAGGCATCTGCAGGAGAAGAGGTGGACCAAATGTCTTCAGTCTGCAAGGAGAAGAGGGTTTGTTTTTTTTTTTTTATATAAAACCTCTTCACACACAAACACACACACACAGATCTCTCTCAACTCTCTCTCTACTCTCTCTCTACACCGCCATCTTCACCACCGCCACCACTTCACCACCGCCACCACTTCACCACCGCCACCATCTTCACCACCGCCACCACAGCCACGACCGTCACCACAGCACCACAGCCACCGCCACCACAGCCACGATCGACCACAGCCCCTTCTCTCTCTACGATCTCTCTCTCTCTCTCTACGATCTCTCTCTCTCTCTCTTCGATTTGGGGGTTTTCGATTTTAGGGTTTTTGATTTGGGGGTTTTGTTTGTTGATGATGATGTCGGAGGTGGTGGCGGAGTGGAGGTGGAGCAGATGTCGGAGGTGGTGGCGGAGTGGAGGTGGAGAAGATTTGGGGGTTTTGTTTGTGGCGGAGTGGAGCAGCGGAGGTGGTGGCGGAGTGGAGGTGGTGGTGGCAGAGCAGGGGTGGTGATGATGATGATGATGATGGTGGCGGAGCAGTGGTGGTGGTGGCGGAGCAGGGGTGGTGGTGGCGGAGCAGGGGTGGAGGTGGTGCCAAGAAGAGGTAAAGCTCTTCTTGGAGAAGCTTACCTCTCATCACTTCCCCAAGAAGAGGCTGGGGAGAGGTAAAAAGCACTTCTCAAAAAAAACAAACAAACACTCTTTTGAGGCAAAACCTCTTCCTGCGTCTGCACGGTGCAGACAGAAGAGGCAGGAAGCTCTTTTTGAAAAAAACAAACACCACCATAGTCTTATGCGATACCTATACTACACCTATAGTCCTATACGAGTTATTATAATTAATATGAGTTTTTTTTAATTAATATTAGAGTTATTATAATTAACATGAGTTTTTTTTTATAATTAATTTTAAAGTTATTATAATTAATATGAGTTTTTTATAATTAATATTAGTGTCATTATAGTTAATATGAGTTTTTTTATAATTAATATTAGTGTTATTGATATTAATATAAGTTTTTTATAATTAATATTAGTGTTATGAATATTAAAAAGATAAAACCAAAAAAAATAAAAATATATGCCACATATAGGGCTAGATTGGGCTTATAGTGTGGTCCAAAAGACCATTATAGCTATGTTTTGCCCCCACTCTAGGCCTAACTCAGGGCTAAAATGGTAATTTGCAGTATATATATACGCCTCATACAGGCCTATATTAGGCATATAAGAGAGGGAAAAAAGACCAATTTACCCCCAGTCTAGGCCTAACACAGGGGTAAAATGGTCTTTTTCGTCTATACGAGGCATATAAGACAAAATATGACATAATCAGATATTCTCTTGGAAATTGAAAAAGGTTATACGCGACGTATAGACCTATACGAGACGTATATGAGGGTGTGTAAATAGGGACTAGGGTGTGTGAATATGTAGACCCTTGTTTTTTAAACATCACTTATGGTCAACTATATTGGGTTGAGGCTTTGAGCGACAAGTGGCAAGATGGTGGAGTTACACGGATGGTGTGGCGTGGCAGGGCTGCAGGCTGGGTGTGGGTTGGCGTGGCCAGCCATGGCGTGACCAGACGTGACAACCCGAATTCTTAAGGTTAGTGATGTTTTGTCTTGTGATCTTAACTCCTCGTTATCCTCCCTTCTTTTTGTTAAATGTTCGGTTCGTATAACTCCGTTACATTTATTTGTATGTTAACTCGTTTGTTAATAATTTGGCACTTTGGGTCGTACACCTTCTGGGCCGCATTTGCACATCTTAAACCCAACAATGTAACGGCCCAATTACACATTTGTACGACTTGTATGATTACCCTTTTTCTTGTCTGTTTGATCTTGGCCCAACAAAGAGTTATCACAACCCAATTTTTGAACTAACATAATAACCGACCTACTTGTGTATTTAGCACCATACTTGGAAGTTACGTAAACTCTTTTATTTATTATCCCTCACAAATATTATTATTCATCAAACCCTACTTCCCACTCTCTCAATCGTTTGATCGGCAGTAGACCCTACCCCCCATCTCTCTCGATCTTACAAACAGCAGACGGTCCCTCCTCTATTCGAAATCTTTAGAGCTTATCTCTGTGCTTGATTTCACTTACATTACTCGTTTAGTTTTATTCTTGCATATATATATATGGTTATTTATGTTTGGAGAAACTATCTTGATTTAATAAATGTTTGCATGTGAGGTTTAGATAGTCATCACCTCATTGTCGGCCACTGTGTTTTAATTGCATGAGATTGCATATTGTATACATGTAAATTGGTGGCCACTATTGTCTTTACTTGCATGTGCATTATCAGGAAACAGATGATTGAATATATGTGTAGTGTATTGATTGTTGTGACAAAATCATACTTGCATGTGACCTCATTGTTAATGGCGGCCCAATAGGGTGGAGATTAGGATTCTAGTTGCCGCCCATTATGTGATTTAGTTAATGATTTTATGATCATGCCATGTGAGTTCTTGTCTTATACTTGGTCAAATCGCATATAACACAACAGTTTTTATCGGCCATTGAATTTAATGTTGGTGGATTCAAATATTAAGATTTAAAGCTTCAATACCCACTAATTTTCGGTCCAATCATGTGTATGGAAGCAACAGTTTGGCGGCCCAATGAATGTAACATGAATTGATTTTTAGTGTTAAGATTTAAGCAACTAATCCACTAACTTCGGTCCAATCAGGTAGGCTTTATAGTTTGAGTGGTCCAATGTGATAATTGTTGAAAACATAGATGATATAATGAATCAAAGAAACTGTGTTGGATTAATTGGCCAGATTTTTGTATGTTACAAATTGCAAATGCTTAGTGACATGGGCCGATACACTGGAAACTTGGGCTGGCGATATAGTTGGCTTTGGATTGAATTAATTGGGCCGGTTGTGAGAGTTATCGGGTTGGGTATAGGATTAAGGGCTAAATGTTTTGGCTGGATCTTTATGTGTGGGATTAACATGGGTCGCCGAGTCGTGTCGGGTCTTAAGTGGGTTCGATACAAGATGTTAGTAACCAAAGGGATTATTAGGTGTTGTGATTTATTATTGTTACATGCATGATGATATATGGATTGTATTGTGGGAATACATATAACCTGAATGCTCATTATAACGTGTATGATAAATGTGTGTTATACTTGCCTATCACATGTGGAAAATATATGATGTATAAGCGAATTCTATGTAAACGAAACTAATTATCATTGGAACCATATTAGGGTTTGGGGTGTCCAACAATAATACAAGTAACTAAGTCTAACCGAGCAAACCAAAGGTGAGTTCACACTTTCTACAAGGCATGGGATTCCCGGTGGTTTGGGAATGGGTTAATAAACTAAAACAAAACCTATATATCCTCCTTGGGTAGGATATGTACGGCCATCCTCCTTGGGTAGGTTGCCACTATAAATACTGCGTATTCTCCTTGGGTAGAACTACGTGCGTTCGTCCTCCTTGGGTAGGACAACAACCTTACAACTTACTAGACAAAACTCTATCATGAAGTCCCTCACTTTATATCGACTTAATCGCCGAGGCCGATGGCGAGCGGGTCATTAGTTAATAGCGCTATTAGGTTTGACAAACCTCACACCGTGTCGTTCGAACGGGCGTGCACTAATGGATCATGGCAAACTGTCAATGATGATAGACATTGACGTAGGGCACAACTATTGTTCGTCAGCCGTCGATATAGTAACGGTCTAGTGGTTCACATGGGGAAGCCCCCCACTGATTATGGTTATGGTTTGGGAAACAAAAGTACTGGTTAACTTGAGGTTTACGAAACAACTTATGATTTCAAAATAAACTGGTAAAACTAAACAACCAACTGTGAACTCGCTCAACTTTGTTGTTGACTCTTTGTTACATGCCTTGCAGGTCGTTAGGTACTTCTGGAACTAGCACGGGGAGGCGTGATCGTTGTGGGATATGGACAGTTATGTCCTACTGATGTGTGCAAAATGCAACATATAAATTTCATCAATTGTGGCATAAAACTAACCCTTTTTTAGTACTAATGTTGGAAAAAGTGTGCTTTTGTCTTCCTTTTGTATTTTCAGGATTAAATGAGCTCAAATTAACAAAAGAAGCAAAAAGACATCAAAATCTAACATAAATACAAGAAAAGGAACAAGACGTGACATGCCCGACCCCACGACAGCATCTTCCCAAGCAAAACAAGATAACAGAAGACTGAACAAGCCCCGTGCTCAGCCAGCAAGGGGGCGTGCCCAACTGTCAGCAGAAAAGACAAAGTGGTAGAAGCTTCTATTGCCTACCACGGGGCCGTGCTCAGCGGACACGGGGCCGTGGTCAACTATAAGTTTCGCACAATCCAGGCAAATCTTCATAGTACAAAGATTCTTCTGCACACGGGGTCGTGCTCAGCGGACACGGGGGCGTGGTCAACTAATAAGATAAAGCTGCATTAAATGAAGAAAGAGAGGATGTGGACACGGGGCCGTGCCCACTGGACACGGGGCCGTGCCCGAGGTTCTGTTCAGCCTATAAATAGGAGTGCTTGGCTCAAGCTCAAACCATCCATTGGCACACCACCTCTCTCACACTTCACCCACCACCAACCACCACCATAACACCATCATCCACCACCATCATCCATTGTCCATCGTAGAGTGTGTGAGTCGTCTCGGGATCCAAGATTGATCGTAAGAGTTCTTGACAATCAAGGCCATGTTTGCCTAAGTCTCTTACATCACTTGGTGAAGACAAAGTGTCTAGTGTAATACTTTTTATTTTTAATTTTTTCGCACTTTTTACTTGGTTTTGTATTACTGACTTTAATAACTAGTTTCTTATGTTGAAGGTGATCTTTCCTTATCGTTTGTCCGTGGTGTCTTGAAATTATTTTACTGTCTATATAAAATAAAAGATTTTCACCATTCATATCTCCCGGTCTATATGGAGGTATGTTGGCTACCTGGTCGGGGGTTAAGGGAACGGTTTGGTAAAGGTCTTGCCATTGTTCAGCGTTTAGAGGTCCTGCAATGGACCTGGGTCAAATTTAGTAGGACCTCCTTCAATACTTAACGGTATTGGATGGCGGGGGTCCAAACTCTTTGATCCCCTCATAAGTTAACTACTATTAATACTATAACCCGGCTATTTAGGACTGTATCCCTGCTGACTCAGACTACTTAGTCGAGGGTAAGGTCACCTCCAAAAGAGGGGCTTACCATAATTTGCATTAATAACTTAATTAATTATCTTTCAATAATCCACCCTTTTAGGATTGTATCATTGCTGACTCAAACTACTGGGGTGAGGGTAACGTCACCTTCAAAAGATGGGCCTACTACAATAACTAAGATAATCTCTTAAAATAGTGCAAAAGTGCGGAAATAATCAAAGGTTACACTAGATACGAGTCGGAACCAAGTGATTCATCTTGTCTATCTGTTTTTATTTTTATTTTCAGCATTTTTAGTAGTTTTTATTTTTCTTAGTCTAAAACATTTTTTTCTAAACTTTTTGATTTGATTAGACGTTGAGGATAAACCCGTACTAAAAGCTCTTGTGTCCTTGGACGACCTCGGTATCTTACCAACACTATACTACGCTCACGATGGGTGCACTTGCCCATATGTGTGTCTAGTGTTAGTAAATATCGTGTTTTATAAATTTAAAACTTGACTAAAAAAGTGTTAAAGGGGCTTAAAATATACACCTAATATATATAACACTTCACACGCATCAAGTTTTTGGCGTCGTTGCCCGGGACACAAGGATTTTAAGAAAGTTAGAAATCAACGGCCTAATCGTTTTTCTTATTTTTCATTTTTTAGGATTTTTTATATTTTTTTATTTTTCAGCTTCTGCAGAACTCAGCACGGGCCGTGCCCGCTGAACACGCCCCGTGCTCAATCATTGGAACTGGCAATCCTGTTTCAAGTCAGACAATAGCTAAACACGGGGCCGTGCCCACTCAACACGCCCCCGTGCCCAAGTTTCAGTTACTGAAAACAGAACCGTAAGATCTCGACGGTTGGTAATTTCTGACACAAACATGAGTGATACTGATACTTTTTACTATCGGCACTCTTATGGTACTATGTGGTGTCAATTATGTGGTGGTAACTATAAGGAATTAGAATGTTATTTTCTAAATTATAAACCCCACTATATAGACCCATCATTTCCTAGTATCCTTAAGAGGGGCGAAAGTAAAAATAATCCCTATCTCTCCCTCGAATGCTCCCAACCGGATTTTCTAGCAGAAATGCTTCTCGATGAATTATTTCAACTAAAAGATCTAATTATTGATTGGTTAAAAGAACTTTGGAAAGATTTTAATAATCTTTTCCAAGACGATAACCAAGAAGAAGGGTTGGAAAAGCATTCAAACAACTTCATTGTTTCCAACGATACTCCTAACTCTAGTGAGGACTTGAGCGATAGTCGTCCCTGTGTCGATTGTGCCGTGAAGGACTCCCCATCAACTTCGTTTGATGCATACATAGACCTGAGCGATTCGACATACACCTTCTTTAACGAGAGCCCGGAAAAGGGTTGGACTTGTCCACCTATATATAGCATAGGAATCACCCTCACCGACAACCTCTTGCGTTCTCGTCTTAATCTAGATCAATTAAGGTATCTTAGGCACTTTGGGGTTGTTCCATCCAGTAAGGAACTGCCCGATCCGGAAAAGTTCCTTAAAAATAGACATACTTCATAAAACAACCTTCCGACACGGGGCCGTGCCCAGGTCAACACGCCCCCATGTCCACTGAAAGATTCCCTTCTGACTTTTGTCAGAATACGGACAAAACGTGTCAGGATCTTGCCTGCACACGGGGCCGTGTCCAGCCGACACGGGGCCGTGTCCAGCATGCTGTCGTTTTCTATAAATGCAGCCAAGAATCCTGCACATTTGGACCATCCAGGGACAGAGATTTGAAAGGATTTTCTAACATTCCATCCTAGGTATGTTCTAAAAGAAGATTCTAACAAACATCTTGTCCTTTCCTCTTTTATCCATTACCTTCTTCTTCAACTTTCTTGCACCAACAACTCCATTAAAGCTTGATTTCAAGCTTTATTGTGATGTTTATTGAATTTTTGTTCAAGGAATCTTGTTAAAAATAAGTTACACAACATTGTTTTAAGTTATTTCTGCTCAAAAAAGCTTCATAAGTTAAGAAAATAATTTGAAACCCCAAGATTCCTTATTCTAAAAATCTGCAGAAAGTTAAACACGGGGCCGTGCTCATTGAGCACGGGGCCGTGTCCGTTGTACTGTTTCATTAAAACAAACTATTTTTGGTATGTTTTCGTAGAATGTCTAGCCAAAACAGTGGAACCTCTTCTGCGCACTCAAGGAACAGTCGACGGGAAAGGAGGCCATCGATTGAAGCAACTCTCGTAAGATACGTAATGGCGCTACGTGAAGTCCTTGACGAGATGACTTCGGTGGAGGAGGTCCTCATAGACCGTATAAATTATCTCTCGGTGGGGTTGGAAAACAGTTTTCAAGAAATCAACCTCTTGCACCAGAGGTTGAACATTCTTGTAACGCCTCCTATGGAACCAATCCTCCCTCAAGAGGATTGGAACCTAGCACTTGGAATCCAAAATCCTACCGGTTGGGACGACATTCCGGCGGAACCTCCTATTGAAGAACTCCAAGAAATCCCGGTGGAAGTTGCACCCCCTCAAACCAATGCTCATGAGCCCGCTTTTTTTCTCCCTAGGGAGATCGAAGAGTGGCTCGCCGACGTATGAGGGACCCATACCCGGAAAAAGAAGTTGTCAAAGCCACATTTAACCGGAAGATTTACCTTTTCGGAAATTTTTGCTATTAGAATAAGGCTAGAACTTCTTGGTTTGGATTTCTTGTGTTTCTTTGACCTAACTATCTAATATTTTAATTTTTAGGACTAGTATGTAACTCTCTATGACGTAATGAATGATGGTTTTAGTTAATTTGGTGTTTGGGTGGTATTGAAATGAATAAAACACACTTGAGATGACAAAGGATACAAGGGAAACTTGAACCAGCACCCCATGCAGGAAAACAGAACCGTCCGACAAAATTATTCGTTTACAGTAAGTTCGGCATGGGCCGTGTCCGCCCAACACGGCCCCATGCTGCATAGTCTGCAGAAAAAGACCCAGTTCAGGTAACTGGACACGGGCCGTGTTCACTCAACACGCCCCCGTGTCCAGGCTTCTGTTTCTCTTGATTCAATTTTGTTACTGGCACTTGAACACGGGGCCGTGCCCGAACAACACGGGGCCGTGTTCAGCGCCCAGTAACACAAAATTTTTGCTTTTTACACCTTTTTACACGTTCAATCAACCTAAAAACTTATTTTTGGGACACATTGAGGACAATGTGTAATTTAAGTGTGGGGGGGATGCTAAAACCTTGAATCTTGCAAGTCCTAAATACAAGCCTTACACAAAACTTTATTGGAACCGCTAATCACCGCAAATTTTTTTCAAAAATTTTTCAATTTTTTTTTACTTGTCTAGGTTTAACTCGGGAATTTCAAGTTCTAAAAAAGGTTATATTTTTACGAATTTACAACCGATAGCGTCGTGATAAAAAGAACCAACATAAGAAAATTATGAAAAGGCATGACAAGCTTAGTTAAAATTTGATTATATATACTTAATCACATAAAAACCCATTCCCACAAAAGTGAGTTTTGAGCCTTTATTGAGCATACAACTACATATCATTAAACTAAATGCTCATTTTTTGTTTCTTGTGTGAATAGCCGTTTGGTTCTTACGACTCTAGAACTTGCCATGACGATACATTCCCGGTCCTTACCAACTTAAACCCGAGTAAGTAAATGATGGAGGCATTAGGACTAACCCTTTTTATTTCTACACCATTATTTTTCTTTTTCTTTTTTTTTACCACCTACCCAAAATCCCCCTAGTTAGCCCCTTTGAGCCTAAACCTTTTCATTTCATACCCCAAAACCAAACACCCTTTTACCCACCAAAACCTTTTTCATTTTTAACCCTTTGTTTTAGTAACAAGTTCGGTTTTTTGTATGACTTTTCAAAAAAAAATGTGTTGATGATTAAGCAAAAGAAAATAAACAAACAAGTTCATCAAAAATAACTTTGTTTGAATAATAGCTTCATCAAAATAAAAGTTACAAAAATAAAAAGTCTTACGAAAACCGACACTTGTTACGCTTTTCGCCCTTTTTCTACTAACCACTAACCACTAACCCAACTACCTACCTTTAACCCAAGCCTAACCCTTCACCCACAAAGTCCTCTTGATATTTACAAAGGTATATAAGTTAAAAAGGAGGAGGATTGATTGCTTGGCAAGCCTATGGTAGGAGTAAGTTCCATGCCGCTCTCGAGTGATCCACAAAAATACATCTTCGGCCGAGTGTTGAGTGATCCCCGTGAGGTATGTGAACTTGTATATAAATAGAATTTTAAAGAGGCATGTTATGCCCTAATAAGTAATTTATCTTATGAAAAGTTTTAAATAAATCATGACGAATAGGATTGTAAATAAATAAAAATAAAACTAAATAAAGAATCTTGGAAATCCCGACACTCTATGACAAGCCAAAAAACCTTCTTCTTTACCCATTCCATTTGGGAGTGTAATAGCCACATATTAAAGAGTTTTGCTTGAGGACAAGAAGATTCAAGTGTGGGGGTATTTGATGTGTGCAAAACGCAACATATAAATTTCATCAATTGTGGCATAAAACTAACCATTTTTTAGTACTAATGTTGGAAAAATTGTGCTTTTGTCTTCCTTTTGTATTTTCAGGATTAAATGAGCTCAAATTAACAAAAGAAGCAAAAAGACATCAAAATCTAACATAAATACAAGAAAAGGAACAAGACGCGACATGCCCGACCCCACGACATCATCTTCCCAAGCAAAACAAGATAACAGAAGACTGAACATGCCCCGTGCTCAGCCAGCACGGGGGCGTGCCCAAGTGTCAGCAGAAAAGACAAAGTGGTAGAAGCTTCTATTGCCCACCACGGGGCCGTGCTCAGCGGACACGGGGCCGTGGTCAACTATAAGATTCGCACAATCCAGGCAAATCTTCATAGTACAAAGATTCTTCTACACACGGGGTCGTGCTTAGCGGACATGGGGCGTGGTAAACTAATAAGACAAAGCTGCATTAAATGAAGAAAGAGAGGATGTGGACACGGGGCCGTGCCCACTGGACACGGGGCCGTGCCCGAACTTCTGTTCAACCTATAAATAGGAGTGCTTGGCTCAAGCTCAAACCATCCCTTGGCACACCACCTCTCTCACACTTTACCCACCACCCACCACCACCATAACACCATCACCCATTGTCCATCGTAGAGTGTGTGACTCGTCTCGGGATCCAAGATTGATCGTAAGAGTTCTTGACAATCAAGGCCATGTTTGCCTAAGTCTCTTACATCACTTGGTGAAGACAAAGTGTCTAGTGTAATACTTTTTATTTTTAATCTTTTCGCACTTTTTACTTGGTTTTGTATTAATGACTTTAATAACTAGTTTCTTATGTTGAAGGTGATCTTTCCTTATCGTTTGTCCGTGGTGTCTTGAAATTATTTTACTGTCTATATAAAATAAAAGATTTTCACCATTCATATCTCCACGGTCTATATGGAGGTATGTTGGCTACCTGGTCGGGGGTTAAGGGAACGGTTTGGTAAAGGTCTTGCCATTGTTCAGCGTTTAGAGGTCCTGCAATGGACCTGGGTCAAATTTAGTAGGACCTCCTTCAATACTTAACGGTATTGGATGGTGGGGGTCCAAACTCTTTGATCCCCTCATAAGTTAACTACTATTAATACTATAACCCGACTATTTAGGACTGTATCCCTGCTGACTCAGACTACTTAGTCGAGGGTAAGGTCACCTCCAAAAGAGGGGCCTACCATAATTTGCATTAATAACTTAATTAATTATCTTTCAATAATCCACCCTTTTAGGATTGTATCCTTGCTGACTCAAACTACTGGGGTGAGGGTAACGTCACCTTCAAAAGATGGGCCTACTACAATAACTAAGATAATCTCTTAAAATAGTGCGGAAATAATCAAAGGTTACACTAAATACGAGTCGGAACCAA
The DNA here is from genome assembly GCA_030545235.1 of Helianthus tuberosus. NCBI lineage: Eukaryota > Viridiplantae > Streptophyta > Magnoliopsida > Asterales > Asteraceae > Helianthus > Helianthus tuberosus. The sequence goes on along the minus strand of CM060420.1, from coordinate 24,831,311 downwards.
GTGATTCATCTTGTCTATCTGTTTTTATTTTTATTTTTATTTTCAGCATTTTTAGTAGTTTTTATTTTTCTTAGTCTAAAACAATTTTTTCTAAACTTTTTGATTTGATTAGACGTTGAGGATAAACCGGTACTAAAAGCTCTTATGTCCTTGGACGACCTCGGTATCTTACCAACACTATACTACGCTCACGATGGGTGCACTTGCCCATATGTGTGTCTAGTGTTAGTAAATATCGTGTTTTATAAATTTAAAACTTGACTAAAAAGGTGTTAAAGGGGCTTAAAATATACACCTAATATATATAACACTTCACACACATCACCTACACTTAACATTTGAATGTTAAACTATGTTTAGGTTATTTACACATTACTATGCTTCCGCTGATTTCTTAAACATGTTTGGTTTATTTTGAAACACCAATTATATTGGGTTTGGTTTTTATTTACTTAATGGTATTGTTCAATATGATTGGTGGCTTGATCCTGCTCAGTCACGCCTCCAAGCGGTGATATTCCGCATGTGGATTTTATGGGTGTGACAGATTGGTATCAGAGCCATTGGTTATAGTGAACTTGGTTTTAAAAAGGGGAAAAGCTTTTTGGTAAAACCAGCCTATAACCTGTACAGTGCTTAACGATCCACAACGACGCTTCGCTCCACGTGCAAGGCTCAACACTATAGGTGATATGGTTTATGTTTATATTGCCTACTTGCTAGTTACATAGAACTTTGCTTATGGTATGCTTAGATGAACGTAACAACTATTGTTTGAAAACACATGTGTGCTTACTCTCTTCTGTCATCGCGCTTTCGCGAACCTCTCTCACCCATGTGTCCTTTGATGTGAAGATCATGAGTGGACGCGTTAACCTAACTCAAGCCCAGCTAACGGCTTTGATCAATGAACAAGTTACTGCAGCACTCGCAGCTGCCCAGGCAGGAGGTATAACCTGCCATCGTAACTTACTCTAGGGTCTTTAGATCCTACTTTCGCAAACCAACACTTGTGCTTAACTTTGTCTATTCTTACACATACAACAGGTCAACACGCTCAGCCTCCTGCATGTACTTTCAAAACTTTTATGGACTGCCGACCTACTACTTTCAACGGCACGGAAGGAGCTGTAGGTCTCCTCCACTGGTTCGAGAAGCTCGAGTCTATTTTCGAGATGTGTGAATGCCCTGAGGCTCGCAGGGTGAAATATGCTACTGGTACTCTCGAAGGTGTAGCGCTCACGTGGTGGAACGCTCAGGTTCAAATGTTGGGGATAATTGCTGCAAATGCCACCCCATGGAATGACTTCAAGGATGTGATCAAGGAAGAGTACTGTAATCGTGATGATATTCACAATTTGGAAGTCGATATCTTCAACTTAAAGATGACCGGGTCGGAAATTGAAGCGTATACGAAAAGATCAAACGAGCTGGCAATTTTGTGTCCTACTATGGTAGATCCTCCTATCAAGCGCATCGAGTTGTACCTTAAAGGTTTAGTGCCAGAGATCCAGAGTCATGTGACCGCAGCAAACTCCGCCACTATTCAGCAAGATGTTCGTGTGTCTCATCGTATCACCGATCAGGCAGTCGAGTAGAACAGACTGCCCAAGCGCATTGGTACTGCTACTACTACTTCTGATGCCCCCAGTGACAACAAGCGCAAATGGGATGGAGTCTCAAGCAAGGGTTCGACATCAGCGCAGTCTCAGTCTCAGCAGCGAAAGACTGATGACTACCAGAGTCCTGGTCAGCAATCTTCTTGTTGTCAAGGGCAGGGTGGATACAGGGGAAACCACCCCAAGTGCAACCGATGCAACAGGCATCATAGTGGGCAGTGCAACAAGGGTCGTTGTCTGAGGTGTAACAAGTTTGGTCATGAAGCAAAGGATTGCAGGGGCGCACGACCCATGAATCAGAATCGTCAACAGCAACAGCTGGCTCCACATAATCCGCCGCAACAACAGCAAGGTAATAGGGGATGCTTTCAGTGTGGTGCTGAAGGTCACTTCAAGAGAAATTGCCCCCAGTTGAACCAGAATCAGAATAACAACAACAATCAGGGGAACGAAAACAACAATGGGGGTAACAACGGGGGAAACAATGGAGGCAATGGTGCCAGGGGACGAGCTTTTGTGATTGGTCAGGGTGATGCAAGGAATGATCCCAACGTCGTGATGGGTAAGTTTTTACTGGATGACTTTTACGTTAATGTTTTATATTATTCGGGTGCCGATACTAGCTATGTGTCCCTAAAAGTTAGTCAAATGTTAAAGCGTGCTCCAACACTATTGAACACCAAGCACATTGTAGAGCTAGCAAATGGTAAAAATTTAGAGGCCACACATGTAGTTAAGGGTTGTAATCTCATCTTAGCTGGTCAGACCTTCTCTATCGACCTCATTCCTATTGTTTTGGGTAGTTTCGACATTGTTATTGGTATGGATTGGTTATAGCAACATCGAGCAGAGATTCTTTGCAAAGAGAAGATCGTTCGCATTCCTCGTTCTGGTGGAGAACCTTTAGTGATTCATGGCGACAAGAGTGGTGCCGTTGTGGGCATCATTTCTTTTCTCAAGGCCCATAAGTGTTTGTGAAAGGGCCACACAGCTATTCTAGCCCTCGTTACTGACACCTCAATGAAAGAGAAGAAGATAGAAGACATTCCCATCGTACGAGATTTCCCTGAGGTATTCCCTGAGGAATTACCTGGTATTCCACTCCACCGTCAGGTTGAGTTTCAAATCGAGCTAGCTCCTGGAGCAGCACCAATAGCTCGAGCACCCTATCGCTTAGCTCCATCGGAACTTGAAGAACTGTCCACGCAACTGCAAGAGCTCTTCGATAAGGGTTTTATTTGTCCTAGCTCTTCGGCTTGGGGAGCTCCGGTGTTATTTGTGAAGAAGAAAGACGGTACCTTCAGAATGTGTATTGACTACCGCGAACTCAACAAGGTGATGGTAAAGAATCGCTATCCACTTCCACGCATTGATGACTTGTTCGATCAGCTCCAAGGGTCAAGCTACTACTCAAAGATTGACCTGAGGTCAGGCTACCATCAACTGAGAGTGTGAGATGATGATATCTCTAAGACAGCATTCAGGACTCGCTATGGGCATTATGAGTTCCTGGTTATGCCTTTTGGATTGACGAACGCCCCCCGCAGTCTTCATGGATCTTATGAACAGTGTGTGCAAGCCCTACCTGGATAAGTTTGTTATTGTATTCATCGACGACATCCTGATCTATTCTAAGAGTCAGGAGGAACACGAGCACCATCTACGGCTTATTTTGGAACTCCTCCGAACAGAACAATTGTACGCTAAGTTTTCGAAATGCGACCTTTGGCTTCGCGAAGTCCACTTTTTAGGCCACGTGGTAAACAAGGATGGGATTCATGTTGATCCATCCAAGGTAGACTCGATCAAGAACTGGCCTGCACCCCGTACACCAACAGAAATCCACCAATTCCTGGGTTTGGCGGGCTACTACAGAAGGTTCATCAAGGATTTTTCCAAGATTGCGCAACCTCTCACCTCACTAACTCAGAAAGGAGTCACCTATCGTTGGGGTAATGCATAGGAATCAGCATTTCAGCACTTAAAGGATAGACTTTGTAGCACACCTATTCTCTCATTGCCAGAGGGCACAGACGATTTCGTGGTTTACTGCGACGCATCTATTCAGGGACTTGGTTGTGTGTTGATGCAACGGGATAAAGTCATTGCTTATGCATCGTGCCAACTTAAAGTTCACGAAAGGAATTACACTACACACGATCTGGAGCTGGGAGCTGTTGTTTTCGCACTCAAGATATGGAGACATTACCTGTACGGTACCAAGTGCACCATTTACACCGATCACAGGAGTCTCGAGCATATCTTCAAACAGAAAGAGTTGAACATGCGACAACGTCGATGGGTCGAGCTCTTGAATGACTACGAATGCGCGATCAAGTACCATCCGGGCAAAGCTAATGTTGTGGCTGACGCCCTCAGTCGAAAAGATACTACACCTAAACGCGTGCGTGCATTACAACTTACCATCCAATCTAGTCTTCCTACTCAGATACGAGATGCTCAGGTTGAAGCATTAAAAGCAGAGAACGTCAGGGCGGAGTCCCTACGTGGATCAAGGAAACGGTTAGAACAAAAGGAAGACGGTGCTTACTACGTTACAGGGCGCATCTGGGTCCCACTTTATGGAAACTTACGCGAGCTGGTGATGGATGAAGCACATAAGTCACGCTATTCGGTACATTCTGGTTCGGATAAGATGTACCATGACTTGAAGACTACGTACTGGTGGCCTAGCATGAAAGCCCACATAGCAACCTACGTCAGCAAATGTTTGACTTGTGCGAGAGTCAAGACCAAATATCAGAAACCATCGGGCCTACTCCAACAACTAGACATTCCGCAATGGAAATGGGAGCAAATTTCCATGGATTTCGTTACTGGCCTGCCTAGATCTCAACGCGGAAATGACACTATTTGGGTGATAGTGGATCGATTGACTAAGTCTGCACACTTTTTGGCCATCAAAGAAACAGACAAGTTCTCTACTTTAGCAGACGTTTACTTAAAGGAAGTGGTTTCGAGGCACGGGGTGCCAACTTCCATTATTTCCGATCGTGATGCGCGTTTTAGTTCTAAACTGTGGCAAGCAATGCACAAGTCCTTCGGCTCACGTTTAGACATGAGCACCGCTTATCATCCACAGACGGATGGGCAGTCTGAACGCACCATTCAAACCCTTGAAGACATGCTTAGGGCAAGTGTGATCGATTTTGGCAACGGCTGGGAAAAACATCTGCCGTTAGTGGAATTTTCGTATATAATAACAGCTACCACACCAGCATTCAAGCCGCTCCGTTTGAGGCATTGTACGGGCGTAAATGCCGATCACCTCTTTGCTGGGCAGAAGTTGGTGACAGCCAAATCACGGGTCCAGAACTTGTAGTAGACACAACGGAAAGGATTGCCCAGATACGACAACAAATGGCCGCAGCTCGTGACCGTCAGAAAAGCTACGCTGATAAGCGCAGGAAACCACTCGAGTTCCAGGTTGGGGATCGGGTGCTACTCAAAGTCTCACCTTGGAAAGGTGTAGTTCGTTTTGGCAAACGAGGCAAGCTCAATCCGCGTTATGTCGGACCGTTTGAAATCATTGAGAAAATAGGCAAGGTGGCCTACAAACTGAATCTACCAGCAGAACTCAGTGGAGTTCACAACATATTTCACGTGTCGAATCTGAAGAAGTGTCTGTCAGATGAGACCCTCATAGTTCCTCTAAAGGAGCTCACTATCGACGATCAGTTGCGATTCATCGAGGAACCAGTTGAAATCACAGACCGGGACGTTAAGGTTCTCAAGCACACCAGAATACCTCTTGTTCGAGTTCGTTGGAACTCCCGTCGTGGCCCAGAGTTCACCTGGGAACGAGAAGACCAAATGAAACTCAAGTATCCCCAGTTGTTCGAGAACAATGCAACCACTACTGAGGCTGAAGCTACTGCGGAATTTCGGGACGAAATTCCAAACCAACGGGGGGATGATGTGACACCCCAGGAAAAAACAGGAAACAACACAACACAACTAGCTTCCTCAGTAACCACGTGCTAAATTTCGGGACGAAATTTCTTTCAAGTTGGGGATGAAGTGACAACCCGAATTCTTAAGGTTAGTGATGTTTTGTCTTGTGATCTTAACTCCTCGTTATCCTCCCTTATTTATGTTAAATGTTTGGTTCGTATAACTCCGTTAGATTTATTTGTATGTTAACTCGTTTGTTAATAATTTGGCACTTTGGGCCATACACCTTCTGGGCCGCATTCGCACATCTTAAACCCAACAATGTATCGGCCCAATTACATATTTGTACGACTTGTATGATTACCCTTTTTCTTGTCTGTTTGATCTTGGCCCAACAAAGAGTTATCACAGCCCAATTGTTGAACTAACATAATAACCAACCTACTTGTGTATTTAGTACCATACTTGGAAGTTACGTAAACTCTTTTATTTATTATCCCTCATAAATATTATTATTCATCAAACCCTACTTCCCTCTCTCTCAATCGTTTGATCAGCAGTAGACCCTACCCCCCCTCTCTCTCGATCTTGCAAACAACAGACGGTCCCTCCTCTATTCGAAATCTTTAGAGCTTATCTCTGTGCTTGATTTCACTTACATTACTCGGTTAGTTTTATTCTTATATATATATATGGTTATTTACGTTTGGAGAAACTATCTTGATTTAATAAATGTTTGCATGTGAGGTTTAGATAGTCATCACCTCATTGTCGGCCACTGTGTTTTAATTGCATGAGATTGCATATTGTATACATGTAAATTGGCGGCCACTATTGTCTTTACTTGCATGTGCATATGTGTAGTGTATTGATTGTTGTGACAAAATCATACTTGCATGTGACCTCATTGTTAATGGCGGCCCAATAGGGTGGAGATTAAGATTCTAGTTTCCGCCCATTATGTGATTTAGTCAATGATTTTATGATCATCCCATGTGAGTTCTTGTCTTATACTTGGTCAAATCGCATATAACACAACAACAGTTTTTGTCGGCCATTGAATTTAATGTTGGTGGATTCAAATATTAAGATTTAAAGCTTCAATACCCACTAATTTTCGGTCCAATCATGTGTATGGAAGCAACAGTTTGGCGGCCCAATGAATGTAACATGAATTGATTTTTAGTGTCAAGATTTAAGCAACTAATCCACTAACTTCGGTCCAATCAGGTAGGCTTTATAGTTTGAGTGGTCCAATGTGATAATTGTTGAAAACATAGATGATATAATGAATCAAAGAAACTGTGTTGTATTAATTGGCCAGATTTTTGTATGTTACAAATTGCAAATGCTTAGTGACTTGGGCCGATACACTGGAAACTTGGACTGGCGATATAGTTGGCTTTGGATTGAATTAATTGGGCCGGTTGTGAGAGTTATCGGGTTGGGTATAGGATTAATGGCTAAATGTTTTGGCTGGATCTTTATGTGTGGGATTAACATGGGTCGCCGAGTCATGCCGGGTCTTAAGTGGGTTCGATACAAGATGTTAGTAACCAAAGGGATTATTAAGTGTTGTGATTTATTATTGTTACATGCATGATGATATATGGATTGTATTGTGGGAATACATATAACCTGAATGCTCATTATAACGTGTGTGATAAATGTGTGTTATACTTGCCTATCACATGTGGAAAATATATGATGTATAAGCGAATTCTATGTAAATGAAACTGATTATCATTGGAACCATATTAGGGTTTGGGGTGTCCAACAATAATACAAGTAACTAAGTCTAACCGAGCAAACCAAAGGTGAGTTCACACTTTCTACAAGGCATGGGATTCCCGGTGGTTTGGGAATGGGTTAATAAACTAAAACGGAACCTATATATCCTCCTTGGGTAGGATATGTACGGCCATCCTCCTTGGGTAGGATGCCACTATAAATCTTGCGTATTCTCCTTGGGTAGAACTACGCACGTTCGTCCTCCTTGGGTAGGACAACAACCTTACAACTTACTAGACAAAACTCTATCATGAAGTCCCTCACTTTATATCGACTTAATCGCCGAGGCCGATGGCGAGCGGGTCATTAGTTAATAGTGCTATTAGGTTTGAAAAACCTCACACCGTGTCGTTCGAACGGGCGTGCACTACTGGATCATGGCAAACTGTCAATGATGATAGACATTGACGTAGGACATAACTATTGTTCGTCAGTCGTCGATATGGTAACGGTCTAGTGGTTCACATGGGGAAGCCCCCCACTGATTATGGTTATGGTTTGGGAAACAAAAGTACTGGTTAACTTGAGGTTTACGAAACAATTTATGATTTCAAAACAAACTGGTAAAACTAAACAACCAACTGTGAACTCGCTCAACTTTGTTGTTGACTCGTTGTTACATGCCTTGCAGGTCGTTAGGTACGTCTGGAACTTGCACGGGGAGGCGTGATCGTTGTGGGATATGGACTATTATGTCCTACACTTAACATTTGAACGTTAAACTATGTTTTGGTTATTTACACATTACTATGTTTCCGCTGATTTCTTAAACATGTTTGGTTTATTTTGAAACACCAATTATATTGGGTTTGGTTTTTATTTACTTAATGGTATTGTTCAATATGATTGGTGGCTTGATCCTGGTCAGTCACGCCTCCAAACGGTGATACTCCGCAAGTGGATTTTGGGGGTGTGACACCAGCCATGTGTCATTTGTTATTTTTTTTTACTTTTTAAATTTTATTTTAACTAAAACAGAATACTAAATATAATTTTAAAAAAAAACTGCAAATAAAATTAAGAAAAAAAACTACATAAAAAGGTACATAAAATAAAAAAAGAAAAATAAATACTTCAAGATTTGCCCATATCATATTTCTTTAAAATTTCTTACTTCATCTTCAACGTCAATTCCAATTCTAGGCCGCTAAGGTGATCGACGTTCATGGTGATAAATTTCATGTCCTCCCATTTTTCTTTGTTATATGTTTTTTTTGTCGTACACGGCTTGCATACTTTTCTTAATCTCCACCATTTGTTTTTGGATGAAATTGAATGTGTCGATTCTCGTTCCAATTTCATCCAACTGGTCGGTGTACAACTCTTTACACGAGGCCGAGTTAGGGGCTGAACAATGCCGAAACAGATCTCCCTCTTTGAACCCGCTTTTTTGACGTTTCTCTACCTGGTGGGCGAGGAGAATCATTAAAATCATCCAAATGTAGATCAAGCTCTTGATCACGAGCATTGGACTAAGCTTAGCTTGGGATGAGGGTGTTCGTGCTCTTTTGGATGAAGTTGATTCGTAAGCAGTAGGAACTCTCTTCCATTTAGAAGCGTACCTATATACGTCCCAACATTGCATGTACTTGAACTCATGCTTCTTGTTATCTCTGTATGCTAGAATGGCGTTCTTGATAAAGTCTGCCTCCGTTTCAGCTCTCCTTGGCGAGGTCCTCGCCTTATGGAAAAATTAGTTGAACGCGGTGACTTGTGTATTTATGTCACCCCACTTGGACGAGAGGCTATCATTTTCACGATACACCTACTCGCTTCTCATTTACGTGTGAAAGGATTTCTTAATGGAATCCAATAAATGATGGCGGTGTCGTGAATTCCCTATTCCAAAAAAATTGGCATTATAAAAAAATATTAAAACTTAAAAAGTAATATTGTTATATAAAAATACCTTCAATTGGATCTTGCAATTCGTTGATATAACATTTTGCCAAAACGCTTTCTTCTTGCTGCGTCCACTTTAATGAAGTTCGTTGAGCGGCCGCTATGGCTTTCTCCTCATCCGTTTTTTTTGTGACTTCTTTTTTTCGCGGGTTTTGATGACGAACCGCTCACGTCTTGCGGTTGTGTTTCGGGAACCGAATCGGGTTAGGAAAGTTAATGACGTGAAAAGATGATTCGTCGTATGGAAAATTCGTGTAAACACGGTTTCCTATATACGACGCGGCAGCCGCTAGGTCGGGAAGCGGTGAGTAGATGAAAGGGCCGCTAGGTCGGTATGTTGGTTGACGGTTTTGTGGCGGGCTAGGGTTCGGGGGTTCTTGGTATCCAAAAGGGTTGGTCGGGCCGTATCCATGGTTAAAAGGATGCATTGTAGAGGATGTGGGTTAAATTTATAAAAATATAAAGATAGAAGAAGTATAGATGTAGAGAAACTGGTAAAAAATTGTAAAAAAGGGGTAGTATTTATAGGGTATAATATTTTTTTTTTAATTTAACTAGCCGTTTGGCTAACGGCTACCACCAACGGTCTGATTTTCCCAGCCAGTCGCAGCTAGCTAGGTCACCCCGTCCTCCGCCCAACGCCGGGCTTCATAGCAACATTGGCAGGGCAACGCCAAACCAATGCTGTCACGGAGTAGGCTAGCTAGTGTTGGGTGGCTTCCCCCGCCCCAACCAAGGCCACCACTCCCCGCAGTCTTATGATTAACCAAAAAATAACCCACTTCTTGATTTACATCACTCATCATCCATGGCTACGGTGAACAAGCATGTCTTCTTCTCCACCTCTCCACCAATCACATATTTTAACTATCTTCTTGATCTCTTCAACGAAATTATTTTCTCAATTTAAAAACCTGACATATAGAGTGAGATGATGGGTATTGAAACTCAAAGATAAGGTGGTGTGGTGGAGAACATGTTGCCGTGTATATTTAGGATGCATGTTTGATCCTTGGGTCGTATTGGATTTTTCTTTGGAATGGTTCGGTTATCCCTCTGATCTTTAATAATTTGCACTACTTCCTTGAAATTTAATAAAGTTATTATACAGCTTCTAAACATTAAGGAGACCCGGGATACCACTAGAGATGTACAAATCGGTTTTTTTGAGAAACCGGTTTCGGTTTTTAACCGAACCGGTTTTTTTGGCACAATTGAAAAACCGGTTATTGTAATAACCGGAACCGGTTTTAACCGGTTTCACAACCCCGAACACAACAACCGGTACTAACCGGTTCTAACCGGTTTATAACCGGTTTATACGAAAACCGGTTTTGAAAACTGATTATAATAACTGGTTTGAAAAACTGATTTTCAGAAACCGGTTTTTAGAACTGATTAAATAACTGGTTAAAAAAACTGATTTTGCAGAAACCGGTTTTTAAAACTGATTAAAAAACTGGTTAAAAAAACCGGTAAAAAAACCGGTCTGCAGAAACTTTGACAGAATGCAGTATTTGTTGCTGTTTTTCTGTTTTGTGGGCTTTTTTTTAAAAAAAACTGCAGTTTTTTTTATAAAAACATAACAATGCAAGTGTAAAAAGTCAAAACGGCTATAATCTTTGATTTGATCATATGACCGTATGTGTTGCCATGTTTTTTTCACAATTATCATATGACCGTTTTCTGCAAACCTGCGCAATTAACCGGTTTAACCAGTTTAACCGGTTTTTATTAACCGGTTTTTATAGTTCCGTTATCGGTTAACCGGTTCTATAACCGGTTTTTATATAACCAGTTTTTTAAACCGGTTTTTCTATAACCAGTTTTTATAACCGGTTTTACGCATAACCAGTTTTTAAACCGGTTTTTTATATAACCGGTTTTATAACCGATATCGAACCCAAACCCAATAACCGATATATAACCGGTCAAACCGGTTAGTAACCGAACCGGTTACAAAAAAACCGGTTTTCACAATAACCGGTTTCGGTTAATTTTTCGGTTTCGGTTGCGTAATCAGTTTTTTTGTACATCTCTAGATACCACCGCCCATGGTGCGGATAGGGGGCGGGTATGGTCTGGGTTAACTTGTTACCGCTTGATGTTGTTTGTTGTGTAGCGTGAATGCTATTTTCAAATGGCAATATAGCCACCTTTCAAAAAAAATGGCAATATAGCCGATGATTAAAAAACAATATTTAAAATATTTACATTTAAAAAATTTACCATTCATATTTAAACCATCTAATTTCACATTCTACCCCACTCCAATATCTCTATCATTTTCGTTACTTCTCTAAACCCAATATTTTCTCACCATAATCCATTAAGATAGGTGGAGGTTATCTGTCTCCTACCGAACCGGCAGAATTTTCACAGTGTCGGCGATTAACCCGTTGTCGTTTATACTCGCCGCCATCCAACCGTCGACGATCAAGACGTCTTGCAAACGAACAACCTACAACCCTACCACCTTTAAACCCAATGCCTTCAAACCAACCTCCTGTTATAAATATTACCAACCACAACATCCTGACGATTTAACCGTTGAAGAGTTGAACTTGGCTTACGATTTAACCATGAGTTGACTTCAACTTGCGGGTATAAAAATTAATGCGACATCTCATCCTGCACCGCCAAACCCACCACCAACAAACCCGAACCCGACTCAAGACATCCTAGCAGGGGCCAAAGGCTAAAAAACTGACCCGGGGAAGGAATATGTAGAAAGGTGGTGGGATGAAGATATGCGCTGCCCAACACCTGAAAGCCCGTGTCGTCAAAATTGGTACGTGCCCAGGTCAGACGATCTTGACAGTGATAGTTCCGTCTCCACGTCCTCATCGTTCTTGGGTGATTTGGAATAATTATTTTTATTAGTAATGTATTAGTTTTTTAAATTGCGTGTTAGAATGTTTAATTTTAATTATCAGGTATGTAATTTTTTTAAAATTATTAAGAATGTGTTTTTTTTTTAATTTTTAGGAATGTATTTTTATTTTTATTTTTTTGGAATGTATTAAATAATTATTTGTTTAATTATTAATTTTTTAGTTATTTATGCGTTGAATTATTTATATTTGTAATAAAAAAGAGGTTATCATAGTCCAAGTGCGTCATTAAATAGGGTAGGAGAATGTAATCTATACTACTATATTAAAGAAACTGGGTTTTCTACCCTTTTGGTCATTTTACACACGTATAAATTTTATAGCATTACGTACAAGAGGGTACAAACTGTTTTAAAGAGGGTAAACTTGCACATTATCCAAAGATTTAAGACACTTTAGGGGTATTTTAGGGATTTCAACAGAAAAGAATAAAAATATAAACCTATATAAAATTCAATTAATTGAAACCAATACCAGAATTCAATTATGCAGCTCAACCGTTTAACTCTCTGTCTTCTCTCCGCTCCCTCTATATACTCTTTCTTTTTCTTAATAAATCACCAGAAGTTTTTTCAATGCTTTGCAAGGATTGTGGATAATAGGATCATCCATCCAAGATACAGGTCTCAGTCGACCAGATACCAAACCTCGCAAGAACCAGATCCAAGTTGATTGATATCCAAAAACGAAGATTCAGAAACGATTTGAGATCTTTATTCTCTCTCTCTCTCTCTCTCTCTCATCCTAATAAACAGGTAACCCGTAACCCTAGGTGATTCAATTTCGTGTCTTACAACTTAGGGTTTCTGATGCACAAAACTAATAGTGTTTGTTTCGTTACTTGATATGTGGTATTAACGATTTTTGAATTAGTAGAAATGGTGTTCTGATCACTGATTCTGTTTGGAGGGGCCTGATCCATAAGAGGTTGGATGAGAGTTGATATTTCCATCTAATACATATTAGACCACATAAAAAAAAGAATTTCGAAAATAAACGGCACTATGTTTATGGATAAAATAGCAATGAGTATGTTGACGAAACTGAATTTGTTGCGATTTTGGTGTTCGTGTTTTATTTGTTGGGGGTGGCATTGGCCAGTGGCATATTTGGAATTTGGAGAAAGTTTCAAGGGACAGAAGGGGTTGTGGCTAATTTCTATTGCTTGCATTCTTGGATGGGTCTTCTTTGTGTTTCTCTTTTTGGGGCTCAAGTATTTTATCAATTTACATCTCTTTGAAATATTCATTTTTCTATACAATATATGTAGTGTTCAACTGGATATGAGTTTCTTGTTTGGTTGGTACTTTTGATGAAAATTTTGGGATGAACCGATAAGTACGGTTTTGGGAAACAACAAAGAACCAGTTGGGTTGGTTGGGTTTGGTTTTGATGGTTTAACGATTTAAGCCAATTTTTAGCGACAAATTTCTTTTACTCGATTTCATATGTGGAACTTAAACTCAAGACCCCCCTCTCTCAAACCCAGATGTCTAAAGACTTTGTCTTTGCCAATGGACCACCACCTCATTGGCATGTTAGATCTTATATGTAACCTTAATAATCTTACTATGAAAAAGATTTCCATGGAGTAAAAGCGTGAATTTAATCATATGTTTACGCCCAATTGTTGACATGTCCTATTATTATGCGTGTTAATATTAAATTGTTGATTACTAATTTTGTTGACATGTCCTATTATTATGCGTGTTAATATTAAATTGTTAATTACTAATTCTTTTACGTGATTCATAATCAAACAAAATGATACAATGGAAAAACTAATAGGAAGCGCAAATGTCGCAAAAGTCGATCCCACTTCTTTTTGTTCTCTCATCAGCTTATTGTTTTTTTATGCTTTATATGTGATTGGAATGACATCAGTTCTTCTTTCAGCTCTGTATTCTGATGTCATCAGCTCTACACAAATCAAGCAAGGTTTTTTTATGCTTCTGGAGTATGCTGATGACCTGGCGGTTGATATACTGGATACAGTTGAGAGTCTTACTTTATTTCTTGCTCGTGTTGTTGTTGATGATATTCTTCCCCCATCCTGGGACCCAAGCCAAAAAATCATTATCAGAATCACTAAAAGGGTTTGAAGTTCATCAAACCGCTGAAAAAAGCTAAATCTCGGCTCCACATCATGCAAAACTTATTGAGCGGTGATGGGGTGGCATCACTCACAACACTCTGGAGGAAGTCAAGAATAGGATTTCTGATCTGTTAAAATATGCTGAAAGTAGGGACACTTTTGAGGCGTCTAGGTGTATCTGCCAGCTAGGTGTAGCATTCTTTCATCATGGAGTTGTAAACGTGCTTTGATTCTTTCCATGGAGAATCGTTCAGCTGAGCCACTTATTTTGAAGCTACTGAAGAAGCATTAGAGGCAGGGCTCATTAGCTGATAATCAATTATGATTTCTATAAGCTTTTTCATATCTAATTTGGTAGAATAATCACACTTTAAGTAAATGAAGTTGATTGAGAATCTTGGAGTTTGTTGCATGCTATTTTCAGGATCAACCTTTTGCGAGGTCAAAGTTTGTTGCATGCTATTTTCACCCGCTTGCTTAAGACAATGATGATTGTAGGATCGTTTTCAGACCCGAACGAGTCGATCAGAAGAGTTTTACTCAATACGAAAGGCGGAAACAGACGTATCGAGGTCAATTCAACTAGATTTACACTTTAACTGTCTATTTTATTGATTTGATAACGATTTACAGCGAGACGACACTTCGGCAGCACTTCGTTGCTTAGACCGGAAAGTTACAAATGAAATCAAGACACAAAGTATTTATAGGGGATATAATTTCGCTTGAACATGTCTCAAGCGGAATTACCTTCAAGCGAAATCAGCTTCAAGCGGAATTAACATATATGATTTCGCTTGAACTGGTCATGACCATTTCAAGCGGAATTACAAGATGTAATTTCATTTGAAACTGCCACTCACCCTATATTTGACATTTTTCTCGTATTACGTGCCCTGATCTATACAAACAAGACTCGATACAAGACGAAGTCGACAGACGCATGCACTAACAGACTCCCCCTTGAATGTTGACGAGTCTTAAGTGTCGAGTCTTCGCATCTTCAGTCTTTATCAATCCTCTCGAACTCTTTGAAGTATCTGACACTGTAAGTATTCTCAAATCTTCTCTTTTCTCTTTTCATCACCAACACACTCCCTTCGAACAAATAATCTTTCCTTAAATTCATCAGCATCAGCATTCTCAGAATCAGAACCTATCTCTTTGACGTTCAGACTCCCCTTCTCAGTAAGCTGGCATCGCAGTCTGGCTTTCACAGGTTCACAGAATCGAGAGCTGGTTCACATTCTTTCTACAAGTTCAGAACCAATTCCTGGCTCTAACATTACCTGCACAAATCTCTACCCAACAATAAATTTCTGTTTATCACTTGTAAAATCAACCTCACAAATGATTTAATATTTAAACATTTTTGATGATCACTTGTGGATAAGATATTCAAAGAATGATTTTACAATTTTAATCTCTGATGAACCACTCGAAGAAATATCATTTTTCTTTTCAAAAACACATTCACCCAACCCAATTGTCATCATGTTTAGCACTTGGAATTTTGAAAATCAGCTCTCCAACACCAGTTGTCGAAAATCTTTTTGAATTTTTCAAAATTTATGCTAAAACACACTAAAATCTTTTTTGGATTTTTGAAAGAAATGAAATGCAATAAAGAAATATATACAGACAATATTTTTATGAGTTTGTGTAAGAGGATCATATCAGTTTATGAGACAAATCACCAACACCATTAAGCTTTAATCATTTTAAGTTCTAAATGATTCACTTAGATTGTCAGTATACTGATCCACTTAAATTTTCACACAAATTTCAACTGTTTCGAGATACGTGATTAATGTCTTAGATACTTAAACTTAATCGCGTGTCCCACCTCAGAATATACTCTCGTATCCAGATCCCAATATTCAGTCTTACAGGTGAGTATACCACAGATGATATCTGTAAGGGGTTAATTGCGAAACCGTGAGAGCTCAGGTCAGAACTTCCGTTCAGCAGAGAGATGACGGCTCGACTTTTGGTAGGTCCCCTTTAGAGGGTCTTTTTTACAATAGCACATGATTTGCATTTTTTCAGTGTTTCATCATTTTTTTATGCTGAGGGTAAGCTATATTTCAAGCAAGCGTAAAGTATTCTCCGGGGACTAGGCCATTGCTTCCGCATTATCAAAAGTCCCGGGATAATACCCCAGATATCACTGAGCATAAAGACCTAGTATCTCAGAAAGAGGGACCTTTCAAACAAGATTTCGGGGGTTACCCATATATCCGAGAGATGTTTCCCCACGATATAAGCAAGTTTGAAATTTAGGTTTATATCTCGTCACAATCTACTAAATGTGTATAAACCTACTGACACATCATCAGTGAGACCGTTTATCACATTTGACTTTCCAATTCTTTAGCATGCTATGAAAGTCCACTAATGTACTATCATTTCCTCTTCTTTGACACAACAACTCATTTTTCATTTTATCATGTTTTTGTCTTTTTCAAATTTTCAAATGTTTTTGGATTTTCTGAAATTCTTACTCCCCCTAAAATGCAAACACATTTAAAGTAATTTGAAAACAAACTGTACAAATAAACTGACAACCAATATCGAATCGCTTCAAATCGCCATCCACTTGGCATAAACAATCAGAACTCCCCCTCACAACAAACTATTTTCCCATTGATTTCAAAACACTTAAGTTTGTTTTAATCAAATGGTTTTTCTGGAAAATAAGTTTTGTTGATTGATTTTACCATTTGTAGGTTAGGGGATTCATCACCTTGTTTTTCAACCACTTGTAAGATTTTAAATTTCCCAATTTTAATCAAACAAACACTTGTAGAAAATCAAGTACAACTTAATGTCCCTGATTTACCACTTGTAAGACGAAATCAGTTTCGTGAATTTCTCAAGAAAGATGCCGATTCATGCTCCACTCTTACCAACTTGGGAGCTCCGGCAAGTCCAGATTTTTACTGTTCATAATATGTTCCATCCCAGTCACAAACCTGGGACGAAACACTCTTACCTGGTTTCTTCAATTTTTTCTCATAAAATTCCTTCACTCCTTTGACCTTCCTGTCAACCATTTTTCCAAAAATGTTATGAACTGTGGAGTTAAAGGCTTTCTCAATATCAAACTCTTTCTTTTCTGAGAAAAATTGATTTGAAATTTCATTTTTTCCAACTTTCTGTTTAAAATTTTCAGCCTTAAATGGTGGAAAATTGACATCATCCATTGGAGGAACTGAAATCTCACATTTAATCCCAATTTGTGGCTTCTCTGATTTTGTGGAATCAGATTCATCGCCAGAAGATAGCTCCTCTGATTTTGACGAATCAGAATCAATGCTAGAACTATCATCAGACTTCTTAACAACCCATTTTTGGTTGTCAAGATTTGCCTTTTTGTTGTAAAATTTGTTTGAACATTCACCAATTTCAAAAGTTGAATTTTTGAAAAGTTTAGTTCTCTCAATTGGTGATTCAAACACAATTTCTTTATCTTTCAGTTTACGAGAAACTCCCTGTTTTGATTGTATTGCCTTGGAACAATTCTTGGCAATATGACCAACAGTGTTGCATTGGAAACAGGTTCTCGTTTCTTTCATCTGATCAACAGTCTTCAACTCTTCTTGCTTTTTCGCAAGAAATTCTCTATTCGATTATTTTCTGAATAGATTTTCTTTCTCTTCTTCAGAAGACGTACCTGAGACAAATATTATTTTTGATTTAAAATCTCGAACATATTTTTCATTTTTCTGATTTTCTGATGGAATAAATCCTAATCCTTTCTTTTTGAAATTACCGTTATGGTTTGGTTTCTTTCGATAACCAGAACCAGAATTGTAACCCTTTTTCTTGTTTTCTCTTTGTTGAACTCTTGAGGTGTACTTTTTAGGTTTATCATTAAGATTTACATCTTTTATTTCAGAAATATTAATTTCTGTTAGTTTGAAAACCTTTTTTATCATTTCAGTTTTAACACCTCTTATTAGAAATTCCTCATCAGAATATAATTTGTTGGAATCATTCAATGTATATGCAACTTTGAATGCTTCGTCATTCAAATTAGATTTTGATAGAAGGAATTCTTTATTGTAAACCCTTTTGCCCTGTTTGACAGTTTAACTCGGAGGGTTGGACTCAGACTTTGACTCTGACATAGACTCCGACTTTGACTCCTCGGATTCATCTTTATCCAACACCTGATCGACCATTTTTTTTATTAACTCGGACTCATGATCAGTGTCAGATGATGTAAACGTGACATCATTATTATCTGGCAAGTTAACTGAAGACTCCGACTCCCAATGTAAATTTGTTGCCTTTTCGACTCTTTCTGAATTTGGATTTCGTGGTGAATATCCATTTTCAAGCGGGGGTGGACACTTGTTGTAACTGAAACCATGTTTCTTACCAGAATCATTCACTTTAGTATCCTTCTTCTTTTCTTTCTTCTTTTCAGGAGTCTTTTCTTCAGAAACCTTCTGTTCTTTAGTTACTTCATCATCCTCAAATGCCTTCATGCCTTCAACAGTTGGATAAATCCTGTCAATGACATAAGAAGTACATGAATAACTTTTCAACAAACGATTAACTCTTTCAGTTTCAATTCTTTGTGTTTCTAGTTTTTGTTCTAGCACAGCACACTTCTCAATATAATTGTTGACGACTCTCTGCTTTGTCATGAAAGCTCCTTGAAGTGTTTTCATTGCTGTTGCTTGTTCTTCACTTGATTGATTGTACTGATTCATGGCTTTGTTCAGAACATCATAAGATTCTTTCAATCTGTTCATGTTATATACCAAAGTAGTGTTCTGCTTCTTCGCTGTTTCACAGTTTTCACATGTCACAGGAACCTTTTTAGCATTAGGTTTTGCTTCAACTTTGAACTCTGGAATGTTTTTCACCTTTTTCCTTATCACTGGAACATCTTCATCATCACTGCTGACTGGTGTTTTGATCTTTTTCTTTTTCTTTTTAGCTTTATCGTCATCACTATCACTCTCTGCCATCATTTTCAAATGAGCTACCATTCTCCTTGCATAATATTCTCTATCATCATCACTATCTCCTTCAACTCGAGCAACAAAAGCTTTGGCTTTTAGCATTTCTTTATCCGGACAGTAATCATCCCAACTAAAAGCTTCCCAGTTAAACCCTTCTGGTAATTTTTCATCATCTTGGTTTATCAGGCATGATTTATTATCAGCTGGAATGTATTTGTCCCAATTGAAATCTTTTGTTGACTTTTATCATCCTGATTCACCATACAAGCTCTCTTTGATGACTCCTCGATTACTTTCCTACCATGTGCCACTTGTGGTTCTTGTTGTTGTTGAGCAACTTGATAATAGATCGATTTCCGATAGTAATCATTGTTGTTGAACGGATTTTGAGCTCCACTTGCTTCGCGATTAGTGCACTCCCTCTTGAAGTGTCCTTTTTCCCTGCAACGAAAACAAGTAACTTTAGATTTATCAAATCCCAAATTAGAAACAAATGCATCACAGAAGTCATCTCTTCCTGTGATCTGTTTGAATTTCTCAGCTCGTCTCAACACACTAGCCAAACACCATTTTATATCCATCAATTCCATCTCCTCAGCATCGATCTGATCGTAATCCTCTCTAGTCAACATAGGATTCCCGAATCTACCTGCTACTAAACTTCCATACGACTCCAACACAGTTCCCAACAAAGACATATGGCTTTTTGCAACTTCTTCAGAATAACCCTGACCATTTTCCAGATTCAATAAAATGTTGCATTGTAGCTTCTTGCCATTCTTAGTTGCTGAAATGTTCAGATCAAAGGATGGATATGATGAAAAACTTGTGTTGCTGTCTGATCCTTTGGATGAACTTCCAGATGAAGTTTTTGCATTGAAAGCAGTTTCAATCTTCGGTGACATGTTGGTGGTTTTATCACTGACCCCACCTTTGTAATAAAGCCCAATGTCTTGTTCACCATCGAAACCTTTCATTCTTAAAACCTTTCTCTGTTCCATCTCCTGAGCCTCAATCTTTTCTATGAACTTGCTCAGTGTCAGACTGCTAAACCCTTTCTTGTTCCTTAGCATCATGAGATATGTGCCCCAAGTCTCATGTGGCAATGCATCAGCCAATTTTTCGATCAACTCTTCATTATCTTTGTTGATGCTCAATCTTTTCATGTTTGCTAGCAGATTGCAATATCTTTCTATGATCTGCTTTGTGCTTTCATTTTTCAAACCACGAAATAGATCAAACTCTTTTTTCAAAAGCGATTTTTTGTTCTTGACCATCTCTTGGCTTCCATGAAACTTTGATTTTAAAGCTTTCCAAATCGAATAAGAAGTTCCATTGTGTTGCAATAAAACCAAGATAGCATCATTTTCTCATCTTTGTATTTCTTTCTATCTTCGACACTTAGATCTTTAATTGCAACAATATCTTCATCATCATTCGTCGGCCTAATATATTTCGTCTCAACACATTCCCAAGCATCCAAATAATTGGCTTGAACCCAGTTTTGAAAATGTCCTTCCCAACCTTTATACTCCTCAATATTCATGAGCTTAGGCGGTTTTTGCATCGTCCCCGTTTCATTTTCCAACATTGTGTTCTATGCCAGAGTAATCGGGGTAACTGGAGTAGCAAATGCATTGTAAAATTCCTCTTCCATGTTTTGGTTTTTTAGAGTTCACAAAAAAATAGTCTTTCAAACGAGATTAGTTTTCAAGCGAAATTACACTTCTTCAAACGAAATTCCTTTCAAACGGAAATACCCAGTTCAAACGAGATCACTTTGAAGCGGAATACCCTTTCAAGCGAGATACCTAATTTCGCTTGAACTAACACCTTTTTTAAACGGAATACCAGATTGAAGCGGAATTAGCACGTTTCAAACGGAATCAACAGAACTTTTCAAGCGGAATACTGTTTTCAAGCGGAATCAACCCAATTTCTCAAGCGAAATTAAGAGCTAATTCCGTTTGAAGAGCTGCTGACATCATCATCTCGCGCTGGTTTTTCAAACGAAATTACAATTTTTATCTGTTTTAGATCAAATTAAAGTCTAATTTTCTCAAGGATTTGTTAAAACACAATTCCGAGTATGATGTGTGAAAAACAACACATTTTGACCGTGAAAAGTTATTAATTTTGAAAAAGAAGGTGTAGAAATCAGAAATTTCAGCTGAATTGGTAAGAACTCTTCCTCCTGAGCTCTGATACCACTTGTAGGATCGTTTTCAGACCCGAACGAGTTGATCAGAAGAGTTTTACTCAATACGAAAGGCGGAAACAGACATATCGAGGTCAATTCAACTAGATTTACACTTTAACTGTCGATTTTATTGATTTGATAACGATTTACAGCGAGACGACACTTCGGCAACACTTCGTTGCTTAGACCGGAAAGGTACAAATGAAATCAAGACACAAGGTATTTATAGGGGATATAATTTCGCTTGAACATGTCTCAAGCGGAATTACCTTCAAGCGAAATCAGCTTCAAGCGGAATTAAAATATATGATTTCGCTTGAACTGGTCATGACCATTTCAAGCGGAATTACAAGATGTAATTTCGTTTGAAACTGCCACTCACCCTATATTTGACATTTTTCTCGTATTACGTGCCCTGATCTATACAAACAAGACTCGATACAAGACGAAGTCGACAGACGCATGCACTAACAATGATGATTTATTTGAAGATCTGTTTTAGTTTTGCTTATAATCTTGATAGGGAGTACGAGTGCGTTATCTCATCCTTTTCTTTCTCCAAAATTCACAATAATATGTATTAAGTTTTATTGTACTTTTTTGTTTGATTAATAGGCCAAAGATTTAGGAGCAAGTGGAATTTTGTTTAAATCATCCAAATGAAATGAGTACATTGTCTAACCTGGAAGCAAATTGAAAGCTCAAATAACAGAGGTTAAAGGGATTATGATGGACAACATTGAGAAGGCTATTATATCTTTTTGTTCCGAGTGACTTGCTATAATACATAACAAATGAATTAGGAGGTTGTATTATGTTTTAAAATTGGCTCTAGGCAGTTACCAGTTTGAACCGTATAAAATGTCACCTGAATCGTTTGTTGATATGTTATATACATTTTGTATGAGAGCTAGATATTTAGATTTTATTATTCTATCGAAAAGCTATTTTTTTCTGATACACGAGCAGAATGATTAATTGCATTTGAGCTATATGATGTATTGTTATTATATCTTTTTATATATGATATATATTAATACCAGTTAGAAGTCTGTAATGGTTTCAGGGGTGCTTCCGCTAGAATATCAAAGTAGTAGCCATACAAGCATCTTTGGGTGATGATACTCTAATTCACTCTCTTAATGAGGTGGGAACACCCGACACGCATCAGTGTCAATGCTATCAGTAAGGAATGCAAAGTTGCTTAGGGTATATATTATCTTGGGATTGCAAACCTAGAATGCAAAGTTGCTTAGGGTATATATTATCTTGGGATTGCAAACCTTTCTGATTCTTTGATAACCGATCTTTATTTTATATATATATATATATATATATATATATGTATATATATATATGTATGTATGAAGTTGTTAGTGAATAATATGGTAATCACCCGTATCTTTGATTTTAACTTATAAGCGGCGCAACTTATTGCCCGTTTACCAACTATCTCGATGTAAATTTAGTTTCTTGAAACATTATTAATTTCAATTGTAATTCGGATATGGGTCAATTTGGCCTGAACTTATAAGTTATTTTGAAAATGTAATGGGTGCTACAAGGAGCAGTGGCTGTTGACAATGGTATAAACCCATCAGCAATTCCCTTTTGTACTAAAATCACATTACATTCGTATTAATGGTTGAACAGATATGTGCTTTACGCTCTAAACGCCTCTTTAAATCACTTCGATGTCATAGACTTAACAGCCTTTGAATTACATAAAAATCATTAGACCGCCGCAACACGTCAATATAGTGAATAACCCACAAACGCCATGCACACACCACAAACCCCCCAAAACACCTACGGGGTGACAAAATAGGTGCACCCGCTGCAACGCACGGGCTTTCCCACTAGTAGATGATTTAAGTGATGTGATGCAATAAGACTGGGAGGACTTCAGGTAGGGGTAAAGTGCCCCCTCCCACTAATAAAATTGTATTTTCTTTTCCACTTTCGTATTTGGTTATGTTATTTCGAGATTTTTCCCTTGCTTTGTTTTTTTATTTTATTTAATCTTATGGATTTATTTATTTTATCTTATGGATGTACTTAACTAGTATTGGAGTCTGCGCTTCGTGACGGGATTGTAGAAGGTTGCTGACAAGGATGTACATGTTTTATGATATAACGTTGAGTTATCATAGACCATGCAGACTTTAATCTAAACAGTAGTAAAAATAAGCAATCCAACACGGTTTAGTAAACATATCTAGAGTTAAAAGTTAGTTTTAACTATATCTTTTACCTAGTATATTAAAGGGTTAATATAAACCATGTATGCTTTAATCTAAACGGCATTAACTTAAAAAAATAATAAGTAAAATAAAAAAGAATTAAAATTATAAAAAGGATAAACGAACAAATATTTTTTTTAAAAGAAAAAAATAACTTTATAAAACTTCAAGGGTTGTATGATAATTGTATTAAAATTCGGAGGTCAAAACGTAAATAGTTTATCAAAAGAAGAAGTATTATTAAACTTCCGTATGACAAAACTATTATAGTTCAGAGCTATACGTAAATCGTTTATAAAAAAAATATTAGAGTTCGTAGGTCGTATGATAATTCTATTAAAGTTTAGGATTAAAAATGTAAATGCACTATAAAAAATAATGATGTTGTAGTTATAATTATAAATTAAACTATTAAAGTGGGGATGGTTTAAATGAAAACCACTTTTATTGTGAACACACGAAAACTAACTAAAAAAAGCATAAAAAACACACCAAAAATTTTTTTTTCAATTTTTTTTTATAAAAATCGCAGGTTTTTATATATATAAAAAAAATTTCAAAATTTTTTTTTTATTACACATGTGCACTACAAAAATTGTTTTTTTTTTTTTTGAATTTTTTTTATATAAAAAAACCTGCGAAAATTGGTATGAAAAAAAAAATGAAATGGTATGTTTTTTTTGGCTTTTTTAACTAGTTTTGGAGATTTCACAAAAACTAGTGTTTTTTATTTAAACCTCCCCTAAAGTAAAAAATAGAACAAATAAATATGTAGTACTATTCACAGTTGGTTATGCAGGACAATTCTTTTAATGAGACTATTGTAAATTTCCTTTTTAGTTTTTCTTATATTTTTTGGATTACATAAGACAATTTTTTAATGAAACCCTTTTCTTATCGTAGACTATAACATGAGTAAATATATTTTAACGAACCGAATGGTTGCCGATTGTATTCTCGATGCGAACACGTATGAGTCTTGCATCTTAAAAGCAAAGTGTAAAATATCAATATTCCTACTTCACATGATGTTTGGATGTCAGGAACGACTCAACTTTTCTCACTTTGTAAAAGGAATACAAAAACTGATGGGTTTTTTTTAAAGAAAGTTGAAAATGATTATAAAAGACAACACATGTTGAAAGGTAGCATATAAAAGAAAAGCCTTGTGATGGCACAGTTCAATGGCCCATGTACACATCATCATTATTTGACATTTATAAAGTAGTGGTTTTTAGGCTCATTCTATACGCACCCCCTCCTTCCTGATTATATCCCCCCTTGTGAGAGGAAAACTATCGGTCAGGCCCCACCTGTAAGTATGTGAGAGAAGGGGGGTGAAAAAAGTAAATAGGGGGTGTAGAAAGTAGCACCCGGTTTTTAACTAAAAAATGTAATAAAACAGCTTAATTAATAGCGTCGTATTATTGAGACACCATGGAAAATTAAATCGACACCTTCAATACGCATCGTATAAACCTATATGATGTTATTAGGTGAAATTCAAACTTCAAGGTCAGTCAAAGGCTGACACTGTCCCCATCATGCGGAGTAATACGCATCATATAGGCCTATACGATCCGTATTATAGTACGAGGTTGTTTTCTATTACTCAAAAGACAGAAAGTGACATAAATTGATTGACGTCAGCTCTATACGGGTCGTATAGGCCTATACGACCCGTATTGAATTGTGAAATTGTATTCTGCTCCCCCTATTTAAGCGATGAAGGAAGACGAAACACGAGCACGTTTATTCCGGAAAGCAATGTGGAATAGAATTTTTTTAACTTGTTCTGGTTTTTTTTTATGAAATACTTAGCACACCGCTTGTTTTAGGAGGGATCTGTTGTCCCTGATTTTTACGATGGGAGAGGAAATGATGATTACGCGGAGGAGATCGTGTCTGCCTTTCATCCCCAGCATAATGAATCGTTGTTGCCAGACTTCAACGAGGTAAATATTTATTTACTTTTTTCTATTCGGCGTTAAACTTAGCATTACCTTTTATCCGTTGGTTTTTTTTAGTTTGTTGTGTCCCGCCAACTGTTTTTGCCAGATCTGAACGAGGTAAAAATATATTTACTTATTATTATGAAGGCTTTTAGATGTGTCGTTATGATTTAACCGTTTTTTTTTCCAGTTAGTCGTGCCTAGCTATTATCATGGTTATGGGTCTCCGTATTATGAAGCCCGTTAAGGTGCCTCGTACGGACAGGAAGAATATGACAATAACTTTTTCATTAGTGGTGCCTCGGGCGTACAACAAGACGTTGGTGAGCCTTCTTACGAGCAAGGGTCATTGGGTGACGAGCAACCCGCTTACCCTGAAGTTTCATACAAAACTGTTAAGGTACGAATGATATATATTTTTGTTAAATGTTATATTTTTCTGTTAAAAAATTATTATAAAATTGTTAATAAAAAATACATTAAAAATTGTTATATTTTTATAAAGTTAATTAAAATTTTTATATTTTTTAAATATAATAAAAATACATTAAAATTCGTTATACTTTTTTATGTGATTTGTTATATTTTTAGATTAATATGGATGATGTTGTAATATATTTTTTTAAATGAACTATAAATGTTATATTTTTTTGTTAAAAAATTATTTTTTGTTAAATGTTATATTTTTTCTGTTAAAAAATTATTATTACATTATAAATAAAAAAATACATTCAAAATTGTTATATTTTTTAAATATAATAAAAAATTAATTAAAAATGTTATATTTTTGTAAAATTAATTAAAATTGATATATTTTTTTAAATATTAAAAAAAATAAATTAAAAATTGTTATATTTTTTAAAAAATATTTGTTATATTATTAGATTGATATGGATGACGTTGTTATACATTTTTAAAAAGAATTATAAATGTTATATTTTTTGGTTAAAAAGTTATATTTTTGTTAAATGATATATTTTTTCTATTAAAAAATTATTACAAAATTGTTAATAAAAAATACATTCAAAATTGATATATTTTTAATTAGAATAAAAATTATTTAAAAAATGATATATTTTTTTTATAAAATTAATTAAAATTGCTATATTTGTTTAAATATAATAAAAATACATTAAAAATTGTTATATTTTTTAAATTATTTATTATATTTTTAGATTGATATGTATGACGTTGTTATATATATTTTTTTTAAATGAATTATAAATATTACATTTTTTTGTTAAAAAGTTATTATAAATGTTATATATATTTTTCACTTAGGATTTTATATCCTGCGATGAGTTGGAAGGTTGGGTAATAAGAAGGGGTTTAGCCAACGGATACGTTATTGTTACCAAACGGTCCAAGGATCACTAGATATGGCTCTAATGTTATCGTAGTGGCGAGCATGAGAGTAAGGCCACGGTTAGGAAAACAAGCAGCAAAAAATGTGTGTGTGCTTTTATGGTGATAGGTTGTCTCGACAAAAGTCGTCGAGCTTGGCGGATAGATTATCTACACAAAAATTTTAACGAGACCCACAACCATGGCCCTGCTGAACATCTGGAGGGTTACGCGTATGCCAGGAGACTTACTCCTAATGAGTTTAAACTGGTGCAAGAGCTGACAGATCAAGACATACAGCCCCATACAATCTGGAAGGCCGTAACCAAACAGAACCATGAAAACAAATGTGTTCCGAAAGACATACACAACGCTCGCCAAAGATCAAGGCCACAAAGTTCGAGAAAAAAATGACTCCCATGTAGAGACTGGAACAAATCCTCCAGGATAAAAAGACGACCTATTACATACAGGCGGAACCTTCCACCAAAGTCGTTCAGAATATATTTTTCTGTCACAACAAGTCCACTTAAATGTGGAGGGCATTCCCGCATGTGCTTATGGTCGATGCAACCTACAAAACTAACATGTACAATCTTCCATTTTTTGCAAGTTGTGGGTATGACGTCGACAAACCAAAACCTTCTGTGTTGCGCATGCATTTCTTTCAAACGAGCAGGAGGTAACGTATGTCTTGGTCATGGAGACGATCAGGTCCATGCTTCACGAGTGCATAGAGCCGCATGTAATTCTTACGGACATTGACTAAGCACTGATAAACGCGTGTAGAAAAATAATCCCTGCCGCACACAGATATCTATGCAGGTTCCACATCTTACAAAATATTGTGAAGCACTGCAAGAATTCGTTTACTCAACCAGATTGGGAGGACTTTGTTCGTCAGTGGAAAACAGTGTGTGATTCTGCTAACGGGGAGTTATACGATTATAACCTTATCAACCTTCAGAGACACCTTCTCAATCAAGAATGTAAATGTACGTTTTGTACGTTTTCTCTTAACTTATTACATTCATTTAAATAGATATATAGTTTAAATATGTTTATTTTATTTCAGATGTTTTTTATTACCTGTGGGATAACTGGTTAAACATGTCACATCCCAACCGATGGCGATAACATCGGGGCGCGGCACTGAGCGAAACAGATTGTCCAGGAGAAATCCATAACAACTAATATTACCAAATATTTAATGTTACGTCCCATACCATAACATATTAAGTAAAGAAGTTATTACAGACATAGTATCTCAAAGACAAATAAAAAAAACTGTTCCGACAACTCATAACTTATTTAGTTGGTTTCTAGACTCCCCTAGATTGATTCCACAAAAGCTAGCATAGCACAGCATCCTAAACACCTGTCACATATGTTAAAATAAAAGTCAATACACATAGTGTAAAGGTGAGCATACAAGTTTAATAGTATAATAGTAGCGAAAGCGATTTACGCGTAACCAGCATGTATGTAGGATCGTTTGCACGACCAAACGAGTCGTTCAGAAGAGTTTTTGATCAATACGAGAGGCGGAAACAGACGTATTGATGCTTAATCAGCTTGATATACACTTTAATTGTCTTGTTTATTCATATAACAATGCTTTACAGGCTGTAGACACTTCGGCAGCACCTCAGCACCGGAATCAGAAAGTTACAAATGAAATCACCAAGGCATCTATATATAGGCAACCCATTTCGTACGAGATGGCTTCACACGAAATGGACTTTCCATTTCGTGCGAAATGGCCACAACATCCATTTTGTGCGAAATGGCCTATTATACAGGTTTCTCAATTTTTCTCGTATATCGTACCCTGATATATCATTCTATTTGCAAGACTCGATACAAGACGAAGTCGACATACATATGCACCAACAGACTCCCCCTTGGATGTTGACGAAGTCTTTAGTGTCGAGTCTTCGGTATATCACATCTTCAGTCTTGATCAATCTTCGTGCTCTCTCCAAATTATCTGACAGTGCAAGCATCCTTCAAAATTTTTCAGTATCAGCAGCTTCTATCTCGAACTTTGTTCCAGAATCTGAATCTGGCTCTTACGTCCTCAGACTCGGCTTTTCGATAAGCTGGGATCGCAGTCTGGAATTCACTATCTACAAAAAACTCTACCTCAAAATAAATTTCACAAATTTAAAAATTTGACAAAATTAATCTCAAAACATCACTTATTAGATTATGACATTTCTCAAATTATTTCAAACTTTAACTTCAAATTTTCATCTCAAACAAACTCTCCCAACCCAGTTGTTCATCATGTTTAGCACTCGGAATTTTGAAAATCAGCTTTTCAACATTAGTTGTCGAAAATAAGATGAAATAAAATCTTTTTAATTTTTTCAAAATTTTATGCTAAAAGACACTAAAATCTTTTTGGATTTTTGTTTTTAAAGAAAAGTAGTAAAGACATATTTATAGACAATATTTTTGTGAGTTTGCGTAAGAGGATCATATCAGTTTATGAGACAAATCACTAGCACCGTTGAACTTTAAACACTTTAAGTTCTAAACGATTCACTTAGATTGTCAGTATACTGATCCACTTAAATTTTCACACAAAGTTCAACTGTTTCGAGATACGAGATTAGTGTTTTATGGACTTAAACTTATTCGCGTGTCCCACCTCAAAATATACTCCCGTATCCAGACTCCTATATTCAGTCTTGCAGGTGAATGTACACTAATGATATCTGTAATGGGTTAAATGCGAGACCATGAGAGCTCAGGCTATTGCTTTCGCAAAATCAGAGAGATGATGGTTCGACTTTAGGTGTGTTCCCTTTAGAGAATCTGTTCTTCAACATCATATGATTAGCATTTTTCAATGTTTCATCATTTTTTATGCTGAGGGTGGGCTTTATGAATAAAGCAGTGCAAAGTATTATACGAGGACTAGGCTACTGCTCCCGCAAAATCAGAAGTCCCGGTATAATACCCCAGATATCACCACGCACAAGACCTAGTATGTAAGAAATAGAAAGCCCTTCAAACAAGATTTCAGGGGTTACCTATATATCCGAGAGATGTTCCCCACGAGATAAGCAAGTATGATATTTAGGTTTATATCTCGAACACAATCTACTAAGCGTGCGAAAACCTACTGGCATATCATCAGTGAGACCGTTTATCACATTTGACTTTCCAATTCTTTAGCGTACTGTGATAGTCTACTGATGTACTATCATTTCCTCTTTTCTCAACAAAACTCATTTTGAAATTTTATCATGTTTTTGACATTTTCAAATTTTCTAATGTTTTTGGATTTTCTGAAATTTCTTATTCCCCCTAAAATTCAAAACCATTTAAAGAAAATTTTACAAACCGATGTGAATTGCTTCAAATTGCCATCCACTTGGCATAAACAATCAGAACTCCCCCTGATAACAAACTATTTTCCCATTATGATTTCAAAACACTTAAGTGTGTTTTAATCAAATGGTTTTTCCGGAAAATTAGTTTTGTTGAAACTACTTGTAAGATCGGGGTTTAGTTCATCACATTGTTTTCAAATTACCACTTGAAAGAAAGTTAAATCAAGTTCAACTTAATGACCTTGATTAACCACCTGTAGGTTCTCATCAACACTACCACTTGTAAGTCGAAATATCACTGGCGTGAATTTCTCAAGAAAAATGCCGATTCATGCTCCACGATTACCAACTTAGGAGCTCCGGCAAGTCTGGATTTTTACATATGGAATACTGACACCCAAGCCTGACCAGCTTTGGGTGTGACCTTCTCAGTTTCACTCGGGGTTTAAACAATCCTTTTTTCTTCATAAAAATCTTTTACCCCTTTGGCCTTACCCTCGACCATTTTTCCAAAAATATGTTTAACTTTATCATTGAAAGCCTTTTCGACATCAAATTCTTTCTTTTCAGAATAGAATTGATTCGAAATATCCACTTTACCAACTTTTGATTTTAAATTTTCAGCCCGTAATGGTGGAAAGTTGACATCATCCATTAGCGGTACTGAATTTTCTCTTTTTGGTTCAACTTGTGGCTCCTCTGACTTTGACGAGTCAGATTCATCACCAGATTTCTCAACAGATTTCTTAACAACCCACATTTGGTTGTCAAGATTCACCCTTCTTTTGTAAAACCTTTTCGAACATTCACCAACTTCATATGTTGAATTTTTAAACACTTTGAATTTTTCAGTTGGTGTTTCAGTTTTATCAATAACTTTTTCTTTGAGTTTAGAAACAACTTCCTGTTTTGTGTTGGTTGCCTTTGGACAAGGCGATGTGACCAACTTCTTGACATCTGTAACAGGTTCTTTTCTCCTTTCTCTGATAAGCTCCATTCTTCTCAAACTTTTGTTTTTCTGCAAAGAATGCTTTGTTTGATTGTTTCCAGAATGAGCTCTTTTCTTCTTCCTCAGAACTTGCCCCTGAAACAAAAACTGTTTTTTTTTAGAAATTTTCTCATTTTTATGATTTTCGGGTGGAATAAAACCCAATCCTTTCTTTTTGAAATTACTGTTATGGTTTGGTTTCTTTCGATAACCTGAACCAGAACTGTAACCTTTTTTCTTATTTAACCTTTGTTGAACTCTTAAGGTGTAAGATTTAGGTTTTTCAGCAAAATTTACATTTTTTATTTCAGAAATGTTAATTTATGTTAGTTTGAAAACCTTTTTGATCATTTCAGTTTTGACACCTCTTATTGGAAATTCCTCATTAGAAAATAATTTGTCTGAATCATTCAAAGTATATGCAACTTTGAAGGTTTCGTCATTCAAATTATTTTTTGATAACAGAAATTCTTTATTGTAAACCCTTTTGACCGATGATTTTGAACTGTTGACCGAAGAACTCGAACTTTCAGACTCAGACTTTGACTCTGACTCCTCATCCTTATCCAACACCTGATCGACCACTTTCTTTATTAACTCAGACTCATGATCAATGTCAGACGATGTGAATATGACGTCAATGTTGTCTGGTAAATCATCAGTTGTTTTAGACTTTAACTTTATATTGACTGCCTTTTTGACTTGTTCCTCATTTGGTTTTCTGGGAGAATAACCTTCCCAGATCGGAGGCGGACACTTGTTATAATTTGCACTTTGTTTCTTACCAGTATCATTCTCTTCCAACTTCTTGTCCTGAAAAGCTTAAAACCTGCAACAGTTGGATAAATTCTATCAATCAAATAATCAGAACTTGAATAACTTTGCAGCAATCGTCTGATTCTTTCATTTTCTATCTTTTCTGTCTCCAACTCCTGCTTCAACTTTGCACATTCTTCAATATAGTGGTTGATAGCCTTCTGCTTAGACATCATCACTGCATTCATCATGGTTAAGGCATCTTCTCTTTCTGAGTTTGTCTTTTGCAAACTATTCACCGTTCTGTTCAACACATCATACGATTCTTTCACATACTTAACATCGAACAATAATTTTTCTTTCATCTTATCAAGCTCACTAAACTTCTCATCTTTCTCTTCACAATGTTTGCATGGTTCCAAACATTTTAGACAAGGTTTCGTGATCTCAACAATTTTTTCAACTTCGATAATCTTTTCAACTACGACTATCTTTTCAACTTCAACCACCTTTTCAACTTCAACCACCTTCTCAACAACTTTAACTTATTCACTCTGTTCAGACTTCTCTTCCTGAGTAACATTATCGCATTTTACCTTTTTCTAATTCTTTGCTGCTCGCTTCTCCTTTAGTTTCTCCAATCTATCTGCAAAATAAAATTTAAAACTTTCAGGAGATAATTGAGTTTTTCCAATGTTTATTTGTATTTCTTCTTCATCATCACTGCTATCAATTGATGATTGATCAAAGACTGTTGTCTTTTCTGAGTTTTCTTCTGAAAAGACAAACTCTTCATCTTTACTTTTCTCATCATTAGCAAACACATCCATCCATTCCTTCATCAAATCTGGCTCTTGAATGATCTGTGCAATGAATGCTCTAAACATGAAATCAGCCGGAATGTATTTGTCCCAGCTAAAACCTTCTGCCACTCTTTCATCATCTTGATTTACAAGATAAGCTTTCTTCTTTCCATCTTCAATAGCATGAGATGATGACGATTGTTGAGCAACTTGTTGATATATAGCTTTTCAATAATAATTATTATTCCCGAACGGATTCTGAGCTCCACCTGCTTCTCGATTGGTACATTCCCTCTTAAAATGTCCTTTTTCCCTGCATCGAAAACAAGTAACTTTAGATTTATTAAAACCTAAAGTAGAAAAAATAGCATCACGGAAGTCATCTCTTCCTGTAATCAGCTTAAATTTCTCAGCTCTTCTCAACACACTCGCTAAACACCACTTAATATACATAAGCTCCATTTCCTCAGCATCGATCTGATCGTAATCCTCTTTTGTCAACATAGGATTTCCGAACCTTCCTGCAACTAAACCCTCATATGATTCTAATACTGTAGCTAGTAATGCCATATGACCTTTAGCAACTTCTTCAGAGAAATTTTGACCATTCTGAAGATACAATGCGATGTTGCAGTGTAACACATGACCATTACCATTGTTTGAGCTTTGAGACTGATAACTTGAGTTTGAAACATTCAGATTAACATTTGAGTATGAAGAAAATCCACTGTTGCTGATTGGACTTTGATTAACTGATCCGGATGAGTTTTCTACGCTGAAAGCGGTTTGGACCTTCGGACTTGCTTCAAGATTCTGAACATTCCCTTTGTAATACATCTTGATGTCTTGTTGACCACTTGGATTGTTCATTCTAGAAATCTTTTGTTGTTCAAGATCTTGTCCTTTAAGTTTTTCAATGAACTGAGAAATTGTCAATTTATCAAATTCTCCAGTGTTCTTTAAGATCACCAGATATGTACCCCATTCTTCTGAGGTAAAGCATCAGCTAATTTGTCAACCCATTCTTCTCGATCTTTGTTTATATCTAACGTTGACATTGAACGCACTAAATGACAATATCTCTCAATCAGTTTCTTTGTAGTTTCACCCTGCAAACTTGAAAACAAATCAAATTCTTTCTTTAATAATGATTTCTTACTCCTGACATCTCTGTACTTCCCTCAAACTTAAGTCGAAGTGCTTCCCAAATCGAACGTGATGTACCATCATGTTGAAGTAGTATGAAAATGTCTTCTTTCACAGCTTGCTGAAGAAGGCTAATCATCATATTTTCTGCCTTGTACATGCCTCTTTCTTTATCCGACAATTCAGAAATAGTTTTGATAACTCCCACATCTGAGCAACGGTAACAAAAGTACTCGGGGCAGTAGCAAACGCGTTGTAAAACTCTTCTTCCATGTTTCGGTAAAATGTTTCACAAAATCACACAATTCAAACGAGCTGGATAAACTTTCAAACGAATTGGAGTCTTTAAAGCTAATAGGACCTCTCAAGCGAACTGGTTCAAACGAAATGAACACTTTCAAGCGAATCGAATAATCTGGTGCGAAATGGATGATTTCGTACGAAATGGCAAACTTTCAAACGAATTGGACCCTGTTACCCAATTCCTGCGGAATGGATCTACTTTCAAGCGATATGGCCACACTAAATAACCATTTCGTGCGAAATGGAATTATGTTTCAAACGGAATGACACTTTGATGCGAAATGGCTTAGCTTCGTGCAAAATGAGAAGTTCAACTCGTGCGAAATGGTGCTGATGTCATCCAATCGGCCATGTTTTTGACAAATTGATCA
This sequence comes from Helianthus tuberosus, assembly GCA_030545235.1. Taxonomy (NCBI): domain Eukaryota; kingdom Viridiplantae; phylum Streptophyta; class Magnoliopsida; order Asterales; family Asteraceae; genus Helianthus; species Helianthus tuberosus. The sequence continues at coordinate 24,796,666 of CM060420.1, read as the reverse complement.
GGTTTTAGGTTGATTTTAAGTCTGATTCTTTCAAGGATTTATTAAAACAGTGTTTCGCACGTTATATGTGAAAATCAGTCGATTTTAACCGTGAAATCTCCGTTAATTTTGAAAAATGTAGTAAAAGAAGGTGTAGAAATCAGAATTTTGAAGAAATCAAGCTGAAATCGGTAAGAACTCTTCCTCCTGAGCTCTGATACCACTTGTAGGATCGTTTGCATGACCAAATGAGTCGTTCAGAAGAGTTTTTGATCAATACAAGAGGTGGAAACAGACGTATTGATGTTTAATCAGCTTGATATACACTTTAATTATCTTGTTTATTCATATAACAACGCTTTACAGGCTGTAGACACTTCGGCAGCACCTCAGCACCGGAATCAGAAAGTTACAAATGAAATCACCAAGGCATCTATATATAGGCAACCCATTTCGTACGAGATGGCTTCACACGAAATGGACTTTCCATTTCGTGCGAAATGGCCACAACATCCATTTCGTGTGTAATGGCCTATTATACATGTTTCTCAATTTTTCTCATATATCGTACCCTGATCTATCATTCTATTTGTAAGAGTCGATACAAGACGAAGTCGACAGACATATGCACCAATAATGTAACATGTATAATGTGAAGCAGGTAGGTTATCGACAATGAAATATGCACAGACGTGACTGTGAGTTGTAGAATGCGCATCACATATCACCACTTTGACACGTGAAGAAAAGCCCTTAACAACCCCTATTCACGACAGGTGCTGAGTCCAAACTATAGTACTATCGTTGCTAAGGTGTCAGGAAACAATCACTGTGTAAACATAATATACTAGCATTCATCGAATAACACGTATAACATGCAGAGCGGTTAGCGTATAAAAGTGTTTGCGTTGTGTGTTGATTGTAATTTTGATATAAGTAACGTATGTAACACCCAAAAGTGCTTAAAGCAAAAAGGGATCGAGTATACTCACAGATCGTGTTTAACAAGTAAACACAGTCTTGGATTGAAGGGAGCGCTGAGAGATTAGCTAAATACAGTACGACAGTATGAGCATTAAACCGTGCGTAAAATGGTGTTTTTGAGTGATGTGGGATGGATAGTTATCCGATCGGATGACCATCTGGACGGATGGTCATCCGGACGGATGACCATCTGGACGGATGGTCATCCGGACGGATGACCATTCAGTCGGATGGTCACTCGTCTGGGATGGATGTGTTTGTGTATGATGGAACTTTGAAGTTTTCGTTGTAGCATTCTAAATATCAAGAAGTGTTTCTACAAATCAGGTCATCCAGACGGATGACCGTTCGGTCAGATGGTGATTTGCTTGAAACTGACATTCCTTGAAGCTTAGTGAAAATGTTTAGTGTTGAAAAGTCACAAGTCATCCGTTTGGATTGTCGTTCGATCGGATGGCAATCCGATCGGACGACAATCCGCTTGGTAACCTGTTCGTTTGTAAAACTTGTAAAATCTTGCTAAGTCTAGGAAGTTTTACGATTAAACTGAGACGACATGACAATGTGTCAAACAATGGAAACCCCATCATGCCCAAGTCATCCGATCAGATGGGAATCACCACGTCCGATCAGTAATGGTTCTTGATGGAACTTCATGTTTAACCCGCTAAGTCAGTCATCTCTTTGAAGGAAATCTATTCTCAGAGTGACACTTCACTTAGAGAATGAGCAGAAGGCCTGAACAAGTTCGGATCCTATCGGTTTTGTGTGAAAAGTTGAGAATGTTTGAAGAAATGTGGAAATCGGTTGGAAAATGTTTAGATTTTGGTGAAATCAGTATTTAAACATTGTAGAAATCCTTTGGATCAGAGTTGTTCTTGGTGGAATGATGTCACACTTTAGTGTTCTTAAGAACCCATGATGACATCATCCTAAAACAGCCCAAATCCACCGATTTCATGGTAAAAAGTTAAGATTTGATGGTGAAAATGATGAAGAAGTGTGTGTAGACGATAGAAGTACAAGATTTGAGGTAGAAACTTACGAGAATCACGAGGAATCGAGAAAAATAAGCCAAAAGCATGCTGGTCGAACGAGAGCTGTCACATCACATGAACAGTGATATGACAGGTGATAGTTATAGGTGGTGAGGGAGAAAGGCGGTGCAATGTGACGGATCGGAGGGCCTCCCGATCGGATGGCTATTACCAGTTGGTTTCCAACTTTTTGTTTCGTGCGTTGAGCGTTGCGATGCGTTTCGAGTAAGCGATGCGATAGTATTCCACATTAGTTACACAAATAATATAACTACTAATAATCACAAAGTAAACCTTAGATTTCGAGTTTGCGATGAGGTTGCGTTGTGACAGAGTTGCGATTGCGTTTTCGAATAATCACCTCAAACCAAACATAACATGCACAAGTAACACATAGTAGCACACACACGTAAAATAATATCCATAACCTGTAATTCGAGTTGCGATGCGATAGCGATGTGATATCATTGAGTAGATTAGCGTTTAGTTATCTTTATCAAATTGTTACTCCACATAATACAACTAACAAGTGTAAATTAAAGTATCGATTATCTAGGTTTGAGAGTACAAGCAATAATTAAGCAAGGAATGATAGATCCAATTAGCAATCTTTTCTTCCTTTGACTTGCCTTAGACTTTGACTTGTACTTTGACTTTGACTTTGAAATGTCGGGTTGTTACAGCCTCCCCTACTTTAGGAAATTTCGTCCTGAAATTTAAGGTGCAGACGTAACAAACAATTGTGGATACTTAGCCTTCATATCACTCTCGAGTTCCCAGGTGAACTCGGCGCCGCGTTTGCCTTCCCAGCGAACCTTCACAATGGGAATGCGTGAGCGTCGAAGTTTCTTGGTTTCTCGATCCATGATCTCGACTGGCTTCTCCACGAAGTGTAATGTTTCATCCACTTATAGATCCACATGAGGGACATGTAAATCCTGGTTGGCTAGGCACTTTTTGAGGTTCGAAACGTGGAAGGTCGGGTGGACGTTACTAAGTTCCTCCGGTAGTTCGAGTCTGTAGGCCACTTTGCCAATTCTTTCCAGAATTTTAAAGGGTCCAACATATCGAGGCGCGAGCTTTCCTTTCTTGCCGAATCTGATCACCCCCTTCCAAGGTGCAACATTTAGGAGTACGTGATCGCCAACGTCAAATTCAAGGGGCTTGCAGCGTCTATCGGTGTAACTCTTTTGACGACTCCGAGCTTTTAGGAGATTGTCTCGAATTTGGAGGATTTTGTCAGTCGTTTCTTGCAATAACTCAGGACCGGTAATTTGCGCATCTCCGATCTCGTGCCATACAATAGGCGATCGACATTTTCTTCCGTATAATGCCTCAGATGGTGCCATTTAGATGCTAGAGTGATAACTGTTATTGTACGAGAATTCGACTAAAGGTAAATGCAAGTCCCAATTACCACCGAAATCTATAACACACGAGCGAAGCATGTCTTCAAGGGTACGAATCGTGCGTTCAGTCTGTCTGTCGGTCTGGGGATGAAAAGTAGTACTAAGATTGAGAGTAGTACCGAGAGCAGATTGAAAAGTCTCCCAGAGGCGCGAAGTTAATCAAGCATCACGGTCAGAGATGATGTCACGAGGTGTCCCATGTCGACAGATGACTTCGTTGGTGTAGATTCGTGCTAATCGTGCTACCTTATAGTCTTCCCGTATTGGTAGAAAGTGGGCGGATTTGGTGAGACGATCAACGATAACCCAAATGCTATCGTGACCGGATGGCATGGGCGGAAGTTTCGTTATGAAATTGTGACACCCCGTTGAAACGTTCTCACTTATACTAGCTTGACAGTGACTGCCTTAACTTTCGGGACGAAAGTTCTTAAAACTTGGGGATAATGTGACACTCTAGGTTTTCCCGAGCAACCATCTTGTATTGAATTTGCATGTACATAATATTAAATGAAAGTTGTGATTTATCTTGATGTGCTATGTGTCGATAATGTGTACGTATAATGTATAAGTTGTGTATATATATATGAATAAGAGTATTGGTGAGCCGAGACCACCAAGACCACGACTCGAGACCACTCGGTCTCGAGTAAACAATAAACAGTGGGCCGGTTGGGACATGGATCTCCTTTAGTCCACCTGAAAGCCCATTAGGGTGCACCAACTTAGAACAAGTATATAACCCTTGTTGATAGCTAACCTTGCCATTTTTGGGCAACCCACACTCACTCTCACACACACTCTCCTACACACTCTCTCTCTCTCACTAAAACCCTAGAACACCACCACAAACCTCCTCTCATCTCTCTCTCGGATTCAACCGGAGGCACTAAGACTCTCGGATCAAGCTCGAGATCGTCACCCGGAAGTTGGTTCATTGATTCTTCATACCCACAACATCTAACTGGTTAGTACCTTGTAGTTGTTTGGTTAAAATGAATGATAAGTTATAAGTATATATCAACCGGTTAGTGTTTTTGATGCTCACTTGGTGTTTATGTGAATGATGGTGTTACTTGCTTGGAATGATTAAATGATGGATGACATATGATAACTCTTGTATGATGATGAGTGGCTAAGATATTTGAATGGTGAATGTATGGGATGCTTATGATCATTCGATTTATGTTAGAAGTTATAGGACAAATGTTGTTTTGATAATAATATGCAAAGTTGTCATAACATATAGATTGTATGAATACATATTCCTGTTTTGAGTAAAACGCATGCTAGACTTAAGATCTGAATGATCATGTTTGCATAAATGATGAAAACCCTAGATGAAGAACTCATTGAATAAGATATGAATATTCAAAATTTGCTATGTTTGATCTATTTGATCAGGATGTTAGACAACAAAACATGTTTGTGAACCCTCATTGGATAGGACACCAAATCATGAAATGAGAATTCTATTGGTTCGTACAAGTCTTGGAGGTGCACCAGAATCAGCAGAAAAACGAGTCGAGACCTCTGGTTTCGACTCGAGACCATCAAAATGGAAACTCGAGACCAACCTGCACATCTTAAGTAACTCGAGACCTATGGGGTTGCGACTCGAGATCTCCTGATCTCGACTCGAGACTGAGCTCGAGATCTCCAAGGCTGCCACTTATTATGTACACCACTCGAGAACGGAGGTTTGCGACTCGAGACTAGCCCTCCACGACTCGAGACCGCATGATCTCGAGTCGAGACCACATCGTCTCGACTGAGCTGTTTACTTTAGTTATTGGGCCACAACATGTTTTGGTTTGGGCTGCTTGCTTGACTGGACTAAGTGTTAACTGTTATTGTGTGACTGATCGGAGGTTAGAATAGGCCCAATAACCCAATAAATAACTGTATGCATGCTATGTGCTAAATACGTGTAAGATATACGTCATTACTTGCATCCGAGCCTGACCTATACTGGTAACCATATTAGGACTTGGTGGCCAGCATACCTAACCAAGTAAACTAAACTACCGAGCAACCCAAGGTGAGTTCACAACTATTAAAGCATGCGTTCCCGGTGGTTTTGGGAAACGGAAACTTAAACAACGCTATCCCCACGTAAGGGATACAAACCTACTTTCTTCCCCTTAAATGGGACTCTTAGTTAATTATTGTTTATACGGTAATGCAACAAGCAACACTAAACGAAACTCTATCACTTAAGTCCCTACCAATTAATACCGATTAGTCGCCGGGGCCTGGCGAACGGGTTATTAGTTAATAGCGCTATTTAGGTGTAACCAGCCTCACACTGACCCTTGTTACTGGGAACGGGAGTGAACTAATGTACTCTGGCAAACCGTCAATGATGATAGAACATTGACAAACGAGGCACTGCGGAAACGTACGGTTAAGTAAGTATTCGGTATTGGAAAAATAGTTTAGTCGCTTACTTATGGGGTAGCTCCCCATCGCATGTATAAACGGATAAATTAACTGGTGAAACAAGTTTTTTTGGTAATTAAAAACTGGACAACTCGTGAACTCGCCAACATTTTTGTTGATACCGTACTGCATGCTTTGCAGGTACCCAGTGACTCAGGAGCTTGCAGCTTGGGAATGTGTAGTGGTCGTCTAGCCCATGTGTTGGGTTTTAAATAATCTTGAACTATGAACTTTGTTTTGAAACTGTTTGGTTTATGCTTCCGCTGTTTACTTAAACTGTTATTTGAACTTAAACTTTTAAAACTTCGAACTATAATGTTTACTAACTACTGTGGTTGGTGAACATTTTACTATTTGACCAATGCTCAGTATAATTGGTGGCTGGATCCTGGTCAGTCACGCCTCCAAGCGGTGGTACTCCGCATGTGGATTTTGGGGGTGTGACAGATTGGTATCAGAGCCATTGGTTATAGTGAACTTGGTTTTAAAAAGAAAGTCTTTTTGAGAAAAACCAGACTATAACCCGTGATTCGTGACGACACTACACTCCAAGAGCAAGACTCAACGTGTTAGACCTCATAGCTCGGACTTGTGTTTACTTGCTTGTTTACTTTACGTTAATTGCTCTACTATACATACTAGTGTGCCTAATTAGATAGATACGTATCCCTCTTGTACCTCTTTCTCGCTACGTTACGACATCACACTCATACTGTGTTTTCTGGCTATGAAGACAATGAGTGGACGCGGCAGAGGAAACGTTAACATGACTCAGGCTCAGTTCACTAACTTGCTCAACACGGTGGCTGCAGCTTTCGCAGCTCACCCTGGAGGTAAACTCGTTACTTTAGGATGTTTAGATCCTACCCCTGCATCGTCTTTTCACCTCTAAGCCTATTCGTTCGCTTCTCACAACAGGACAGCAAGCGCCTGCGTAACCACGTGTTTGTACTTTCAAAACCTTCATGGATGGTAAGCCTCTCCCTTTCAACGGTACTGAGGGTGCCATCGGCCTTCTGCACTGGATTGAAAAGGCCGAAGCTGTCTTTGCTGTCTGCGAGTGTCCCCCTGCTAACTGGGTAAAGTTCGCGACTGGTACGCTTGAAGGAAACGCACTTTCATGGTGGAAGGCGCGGATTCAGATGCTTGGTCTGGAAACTGCTAATGCTACTGCGTGGGAAGATTTCAAGGACATGATCAAAGAGGAGTATTGTCATAGGGATGACATCCACAAACTCGAAAACGAATACTATGAGCTCAAGATGGTTGGATCAGAGATTGAGACCTACACCAAGCAGTCCAACGACTATGCTGCACTTTGCCCAAACATGTCCCGACCTATGTATCGAAGGATCGAATTGTACATCAAAGGTTTGGCCCCAGAGATCCGGAGCCATGTGACCTCAGCCAACCTCCATACCATTCAGCCAGTGGTTCGCCTTGCTCACAAACTCACTGATCAGGCTGTGGAGGAGGGCAAGTTGCCCAAGAGGATCAGTGCTACTGCTGGAACTTCTAGCGATAACAAACGAAAGTGGGATGGAAATCAGGGTAAGGATGCTAACCCCACTCAGGCTTCAGTTCAACAAAGGAAGACTGAAAGCAACAAGGGCCCTCAGCAACATGGTGGCTATCGAGGAAACCACCCCAAGTGTAACAAATGTAACCGACACCACAGTGGGCCATGTGGCAAAAGTCAGTGTCAGCGATGCAATAGGATGGGGCATGAAGCCAAAGACTGCAGGAGCCAGTTCCCAGCTAGGCAGAATCAGCATCAACCCCAGCAACAACAACAGCAAGGAAACAACTGTGAATGCTACAAATGTGGGGCAATAGGGCACATGCGAATCGCAACAACAATAATCGAGGTGCTGGAAACAACTACAACAACCAGGGAGCTGGAAACAATGCAAGGGCATTTGTGATTGGGTCTACTGAAGCAAGGAACGACCCCAACGTGGTGGCGGGTAAGTTCCTACTTAATGATCGTTATGTTTCCGTATTATTTGATTCTGGAGCAGATGCTAGTTATGTATCCCTACGTATTAGTAAGAAGCTTAAGTCCACTCTTACGCCGTTAAGCTCTAAGCACATCATTGAAATAGCTAATGGTAGAAACCTCGAGGCCTCACACGTTATTCGTAACTGCAAACTAGAATTGTCTGGTCAGACCTTCCCTATCGATCTTTTCCCCATCATTCTCGGAAGCTTCGACGTCGTCATTGGTATAGATTGGTTATCCAAGCATCGAGCTGAAATCCTCTGCCAAGAGAAAGCTGTTCGTATTCCCCGTCCTCCTGGCAAACCCCTTATCATCCAAGGCGACAAAAGCAGAGAAGTCACAGGCATCATTTCATTCTTAAAAGCCTAGAAGTGTTTACAAAAGGGGCACACCGCTATCTTAGCACTTGTTACCGATACGCAGAAAAAGGAAAACAGGATTGAAGATTTTCCAGTTATACGCGACTATCCTGAGGTATTTCCTGAAGAACTACCTGGACTCCCTCCTCACCGTCAGGTCGAATTTCAAATCGAGCTAGCTCCCGGAGTAGCACCTATAGCTCGTGCACCTTATCGTCTAGCTCCCGCAGAACTCAAGGAACTTTCTACTCAACTACAAGAACTTTTGGACAAAGGTTTTATCCGTCCTAGCTCATCACCCTGGGGAGCCCCAGTGCTCTTTGTCAAAAAGAAGGATGGCACATTCCGAATGTGCATTGATTACCGCAAGCTGAACAAGGTTACCATCAAGAACCGTTATCCACTTCCCCGTATCGATGATCTGTTCGACCAGCTGCAAGGGTCGAGCTATTATTCCAAGATCGATCTGCGATCGGGTTATCACCAGCTGAGAGTCCGCGATGAGGACGTCTCTAAGACGGCTTTCAGAACCCGCTATGGTCACTACGAATTCCTTGTTATGCCTTTCGGGATGACCAACGCACCTGCGATCTTCATGGATCTAATGAACCGAGTGTGCAAACCCTACCTCGACAAGTTCGTGATTGTGTTTATTGAAGACATCCTAATTTACTCGAAGAGTCAAGAGGAGCATGAACAACACCTGCGTCTTATTCTCGAACTCCTTCGCAATGAGCAACTGTACGCCAAATTCTCGAAATGTGATTTCTGGCTTAGAGAAGTCCATTTCCTTGGGCACGTAGTCAATCAGGATGGGATTCATGTCGACCCCGCTAAGATCGAATCCATTACGAATTGGCCTACACCTAAGACTCCGACTGAAGTTCGCCAATTCTTGGGATTGGCAGGATACTATCGGAGATTTATCAAGGGATTTTCTAAGATTGCTCAACCACTTACGACCCTCACTCAGAAGGGTGTTGCTTACCGATGGAATGATGCTCAGGAATCTGCCTTTCAGGAACTAAAGAAGAACCTCTGTAGTGCTCCTATTCTTTCCTTACCTGAAGGTACCGACGACTTCGTTGTTTACTGCGACGCTTCTATTCAAGGACTTGGTTGCGTGTTGATGCAACGAGAGAATGTTATTGCTTACGCTTCGCGACAACTCAAGATCCATGAACGGAACTACACGACACATGACTTAGAATTCGGAGCTGTGGTCTTCGCGCTCAAGATTTGGAGACATTACTTGTACGGTACCAAGTGCACGATTTACACCGATCACAAGAGTCTCCAACACATAATGGAACAAAAGGAGTTGAATATGCGACAACGTCGATGGGTCGAACTCTTAAATGACTACGAGTGTGCAATTAAATATCATCCAGGAAAGGCTAATGTGGTGGCAGATGCCCTCAGCAGGAAGGAAACCAAACCTAAGCGTGTGCGTGCCTTACAGCTCACCATCCACTCGAACCTCCCTAAGCAAATCCGAAACGCTCAGGTTGAAGCATTGAAAGCCGAGAACGTCAGGGCTGAGTCCCTGCGAGGATCAAGGAAACGGCTAGAACAAAAAGAAGATGGTGCTTACTACGTAAACGGGCGTATATGGGTCCCACTTTATGGGAATTTACGCGAGCTTGTAATGGATGAAGCCCATAAGTCCCGTTACTCAGTACATCCTGGTTCGGATAAGATGTACCACGACTTAAAGACTACATACTGGTGGCCTAGCATGAAAGCCCACATAGCAACCTATGTCAGAAAATGTTTGACTTGTGCAAGAATCAAGGCTGGGTATCAGAAACCATCAGGCCTACTCCAACAGCCGGAAATCCCGCAATGGAAATGGAAGCAAATTTCCATGGATTTTATTACTGGCCTGCCTAGGTCTCAACGCGGAAATGACGCCATTTGGGTGATAGTGGACCGATTAACTAAGTCAGCACACTTTTTGGCTATTAAAGAAACAGACAAGTTCTCTACCTTAGCAGAGGTATACTTAAAGGAAGTGGTTTCGAGGCACGGAGTGCCGACCTCTATTATTTCTGATCGAGACGCGCGTTTTACTTCTGAGTTGTGGCAAGCTATGCACAAATCCTTTGGCTCACGTTTAGACATGAGCACCGCTTATCACCCACAAACGGATGGGCAATCTGAATGCACCATCCAAACCCTGGAAGACATGCTTAGGGCATGTGTGATCGATTTTGGCAAGGGTTGGGAAAAGCACCTACCGTTAGTGGAATTCTCCTACAACAACAGCTACCACACCAGCATTCGGGCAGCACCCTTTGAGGCATTATACGGTCGTAAATGCCGATCGCCTCTTTGCTGGGCAGAAGTTGGTGACAGCCAGATCACAGGTCCAGAACTTGTGGTAGACACTACGGAAAGGATTGCCCAGATCAGACAACGCATGGCGGCAGCTCGTGACCGTCAGAAGAGTTACGCTGATAAGGATAGGAAACCGCTAGAGTTCCAGGTTGGTGACCGGGCTCTACTTAAAGTCTCACCCTGGAAGGGCGTGGTTCGTTTTGGAAAACGGGGCAAGCTTAATCCGCGATATGTCGGACCCTTTGAAATTACCGAGAAAGTTGGTAAGGTCGCTTACAGATTGAATCTGCCTGAAGAACTGAGTGCTGTGCACAACGTCTTTCACGTGTCTAATCTGAAGAAGTGTCTGTCAGATGAAACACTCATCATTCATTTCAAGGAACTTACTATTGACGAACAGCTACACTTTACTGAGGAACCGATTGAGATCACGGATCGAGAAATCAAAACCCTCAAACGTAGCCAGATACCTCTCGTACGAGTTCGTTGGAACTCGCGCCGTGGCCCAACGTTTACCTGGGAGCGGGAAGACCAAATGAAGCGCAAGTATCCCCAGTTATTCCCAAATGAAACTCCCAGCACAGAAGCTACAACCGAATTTCGGGACGAAATTCCAAACTAACGGGGGGATGATGTGACACCCCGTTGAAACGTTCTCACTTATACTAGCTTGACAGTGACTGCCTTAACTTTCGGGACGAAAGTTCTTAAAACTTGGGGATAATGTGACACTCTGGGTTTTCCTGAGCAACCATCTTGTATTGAATTTGCGTGTACATAATATTAAATGAAAGTTGTGATTTATCTTGATGTGCTATGTGTCGATAATGTGTACGTATAATGTATAAGTTGTGTATATATATATGAATAACAGTATTGGTGAGCCGAGACCACCAAGACCATGACTCGAGACCACTCGGTCTCGAGTAAACAATAAACAGTGGGCCGGTTGGGACATGGATCTCCTTTAGTCCACCCGAAAGCCCATTAGGGTGCACCAACTTAGAACAAGTATATAACCCTTGTTGATAGCCAACCTTGCCATTTTTGGGCAACCCACACTCACTCTCACACACACTCTCCTACACACTCTCTCTCTCTCACTAAAACCCTAGAACACCACCACAAACCTCCTCTCATCTCTCTCTCAGATTCAACCGGAGGCACTAAGACTCTCGGATCAAGCTCGAGATCGTCACCCGGAAGTTGGTTCATTGATTCTTCATACCCTCAACATCTAACTGGTTAGTACCTTGTAGTTGTTTGGTTAAAATGAATGATAAGTTATAAGTATATATCAACCGGTTAGTGTTTTTGATGCTCACTAGGTGTTTATGTGAATGATGGTGTTACTTGCTTGGAATGATTAAAAGATGGATTACATATGATAACTCTTGTATGATGATGAGTGGCTAAGATATTTGAATGGTGAATGTATGGGATGCTTATGATCATTCGATTTATGTTAGAAGTTATAGGACAAATGTTGTTTTGATAATAATATGCAAAGTTGTCATAACATATAGATTGTATGAATACATATTCCTGTTTTGAGTAAAACGCATGCTAGACTTAAGATCTGAATGATCATGTTTGCATAAATGATGAAAACCCTAGATGAAGAACTCATTGAATAAGATATGAATATTCAAAATTTGCTATGTTTGATCTATTTGATCAGGATGTTAGACAACAAAACATGTTTGTGAACCCTCATTGGATAGGACACCAAATCATGAAATTAGAATTCTATTGGTTCGTACAAGTCTTGGAGGTGCACCAGAATCAGCAGAAAAACGAGTCGAGACCTCTGGTTTCGACTCGAGACCATCAAAATGGAAACTCGAGACCAACCTGCACATCTTAAGTAACTCGAGACCTATGGGGTTGCGACTCGAGATCTCCTGATCTCGACTCGAGACTGAGCTCGAGATCTCCAAGGCTGCCACTTATTATGTACACCACTCGAGAACGGAGGTTTGCGACTCGAGACTAGCCCTCCACGACTCGAGACCGCATGATCTCGAGTCGAGACCACATCGTCTCGACTGAGCTGTTTACTTTAGTTATTGGGCCACAACATGTTTTGGTTTGGGCTGCTTGCTTGACTGGACTAAGTGTTAACTGTTATTGTGTGACTGATCGGAGGTTAGAATAGGCCCAATAACCCAATAAATAACTGTATGCATGCTATGTGCTAAATACGTGTAAGATATACGTCATTACTTGCATCCGAGCCTGACCTATACTGGTAACCATATTAGGACTTGGTGGCCAGCATACCTAACCAAGTAAACTAAACTACCGAGCAACCCAAGGTTAGTTCACAACTTTTAAAGCATGCGTTCCCGGTGGTTTTGGGAAACGGAAACTTAAACAACGCTATCCCCGCGTAAGGGATACAAACCTACTTTCTTCCCCTTAAATGGGACTCTTAGTTAATTATTGTTTATACGGTAATGCAACAAGCAACACTAAACGAAACTCTATCACTTAAGTCCCTACCAATTAATACTGATTAGTCGCCGGGGCCTGGCGAACGGGTTATTAGTTAATAGCGCTATTTAGGTGTAACCAGCCTCACACCGACCCTTGTTACCGGGAACGGGAGTGAACTAATGTACTCTGGCAAACCGTCAATGATGATAGAACATTGACAAACGGGGCACTGCGGAAACGTACGGTTAAGTAAGTATTCGGTATTGGAAAAACAGTTTAGTCACTTACTTATGGGGTAGCTCCCCATCGCATGTATAAACGGATAAATTAACTGGTGAAACAAGTTTTTTTGGTAATTAAAAACTAGACAACTCGTGAACTCGCCAACATTTTTGTTGATACTGTACTGCATGCTTTGCAGGTACCCAGTGACTTAGGAGCTTGCAGCTTGGGAATGTGTAGTGGTCGTCTAGCCCATTTGTTGGGTTTTAAATAATCTTGAACTATGAACTTTGTTTTGAAACTGTTTGGTTTATGCTTCTGCTGTTTACTTAAACTATTATTTGAACTTAAACTTTTAAAACTTCGAACTATAATGTTTACTAACTACTGTGGTTGGTGAACATTTTTACTATTTGACCAATGCTTAGTATAATTGGTGGCTGGATCCTGGTCAGTCATGCCTCCAAGCGGTGGTCCTCCGCATGTGGATTTTGGGGGTGTGACAGAAATTCATAGCTATACTCTTGTGACAACTCGAAATTCAGAACCTTTCATTGTATCTCGATGTAACATACTTGAACGTTATGTGACTAGTTAACTTGTTGGTTCAATGAATGATATAAGTGAATTTATGTGGTTATGTGTTGTGCTTGTATGTATGCGTGTATTATATGACCCGAGGCACAAGGACCCGACTCGAGACCATGCGGTCTCGAGTGAACAGGAAACAGTTGGGCCGGTTGGGCCGTGCACCTCATTTAATCCATCCGAAACCCATTAGGGTGCATCAACTTGAAGCTAGTATATAACCTTGTTGTTAGCCAACATTACCATTTTTGGGACAACCTACACTCACTCTCACACACACTCTCCTCCACACTCTCTCTCTCTAGAAAACCTTAAACCTTAGAGGTCAAGCATCACCTCTCCTTCTTCTCGGATTCAACCGGCGACCACAAGGAGCTCTCGGATCAGCTCACACACACACACCCATTTGGAAGCTTCATACACACCTTTGAACCCATACTTGAACCGGGTAGTGATTCATGATTTGGTGTTTTGTCAAATGATGTTTTGACTTATATGATTTTACACATTGATTAGTAAACAATACATGATGAGTTAGTGTTCAAGTAATCGATTCATAAGTGTTTCATATTGTGTGTTTATATTTCGGTTGATGATGATGTATGATGAAGATTATTTGATAATATGTTGCTTGTGAGCTTTATGCATGGTAAATACATCATTCTTGAATGAACGGTATTAAGATTGTTGGTAGATGATGATATAATGCCGGCTTGGTATAGATAAAATGCTATTGATCATGAATATGAGTAATCGGCTCTATATGGGTTAAATCCGAGTAGCTTGGTTATGTTTAAGAGGTTTATTGCTTATGAAGTAGGATTTGCATATGTGTATTAGATGATGTGCATGGTTAGAACATATGAAAGGATAAGATGGTTTGATTTATCATATTTCAAAATATGGAAAACCCTAACATGATGAACAAGTTTGAAAGTTATTATGAATTTTTGAATATGATATGAACATGCTATGAACATTTGAAAAATACTTGTTTGATCCATTTTAGTAAATTGTTAGACAAGAAAACATGTTTATGTGGATAGTACATAAGGTTGCATGAAATGGAAATTCTATTGGTTAGTACACTTTGTAGAATCAGCAGGTGCTGGGAGTCGAGACCTCTGGTTTCGACTCGAGACCATCTAGAAGCCAGCTCGGTATCAGCGGTTGCGAGTCGAGAACCTCTAGTCTCGACTCGAGACCACAGCTCCCTCACACAAAACAGCATGACTCGAGACCATGGATGCGATTCTTGTTGCGACTCGAGAACTCTAGGACTTCAACCCGAGACCACGCCATCTCGACTCGAGATCCTTAGTCTCGACTCGAGACCACATAAACGCACCTTCTAGTTGGACTTGCATACCGTACAGGCCAAGCTATTGGGCCGGGCTTCTGGGTTTTGTTTATTTGTATGCATGATACTGTTTAACTCGTATGTATTGTTGAAAACCGCCATGCCATGAATAATACTTGCATGCAACTTGCTAGTATACGTGTAGAAAATGTATGTGCATCACTTGGTTGTATCTAACTTACGTGGTAACCATACTAGGACTGGTTGACCACAACCAGCTTGATTGACTTTTCTGTGTATCTGCCGAGCAAATCAAGGTGAGTTCACACCCAGTACAAAGCATGGGATTCCCAGGGGTTGGGAATGGGGTTAAGGAACATGGATTCCTCATCCTCTCTTGGGTAGGACAGCACCGGTTCAGGAATATAATTCCTCGTTCTCATGGACAGATAACTCGTACTATACCAAAACTCTATCACGAAGTCCCTCCTTTTATATCGACTTAATCGCCAGGCCAATGGCGAGCGGGTCATTAGTTAGATAGCGCTATTTAGGTCTGACAAGCCTCACACCGTGCCGCAGAGGACGGGCGTGAACTAATGGATCTGGGCACGTCAATGATGATAGACATTGACAGTTCAGGGCACATAAACATGACTACAGTCAGCAGTCGATATGGTAACGAGTCTAGTGTATACATGGGGTAGCCCCCACGGCCGAAATGCCAGATAACTAACATGGGGTAGCCCCCACGGCTGTATTGCCAGAGTAAATGGGTAAACAAATCACGTTTTCAACTATGGGGTAACCCCCACGGCAGGACGCCAGCTAAAGGAAACTGTTTTTGGAACAACTTAAAATAAACACCCAACCGTGAACTCACTCAACTTGTTGTTGACTCGTTACTACATGCTTTGCAGGACAATAAGTACTTAGCTAGAGCTTGCATGGAAGAGAGTCGTTGTGGGACATGGACAGCTGTGTGCTATGTTAAACTTTGAAACAATTGAACTTATGTTTGGTTTTAAATGTTATGCTTCCGCTTGCAACTTAAACTATGTTTTGTTTGGACACCAATTGTATTGGTTGGATTTTATAACTACTTACATGCTTGTTCAATACGATTGGTGGCTGTATCCTGGTCAGTCACGCCTCCAAGCGGTGGTATTCCGCAGGTGGATTTTGGGGGTGTGACAGATTGGTATCAGAGCCATTGGTTATAGTGAACTTGGTTTTAATAAAGGAAAAACGTTTTTGTTAAAACCAGACTATAACCTGTACAGTGCTCAACGGTCCACAACGACGCTTCACTCCACATGCAAGCTCAACATTCTAGGTGAACCCGTTAGTTACATAGTGCATTGCTCCTGGTATGCTTAGTTAGTATAACTACTGTTGCATGAACCCGTGTGTGCTTACTCTCTTCTGTCATCGCACTTTCGCGAACCTCTCTCACTCATGTTTCCCTTGATGTGAAGATCATGTCTGGACGCGTTAACATGACTCAAGCCCAGTTGACGGCTCTGATTAACGAACGAGTTGCTGCGGCACTTGCGGCTGCACACGCAGGAGGTATATCCTGCAGTCCAAACTCACTCTAGGATCTTTAGATCCTACTCTCATGAACCAACTTTTGTGTTAAACTCTGTCTTTCTTTCACCCACAATAGGTCAACATGCTCAGCCACCTGTGTGCACTTTTAAAACTTTTATGGACTGCCGACCCACTACTTTTAGCGGCACTGAAGGAGCTGTAGGCCTCCTCCACTGGTTTGAGAAGCTCGAGTCAGTCTTCGAAATGTGTGAATGCCCGGAGGCGCGCAGAGTGAAGTATGCTACCGGTACTCTCGAGGGTTTAGCCCTCACCTGGTGGAACGCTCAGGTTCAAATGCTGGGGTTGGTTGCTGCCAATGCCACCCCGTGGGAAACTTTTAAAGAGATGATCAAGGAGGAATACTGCAGTCGTGATGACATTCATAGGCTAGAAGTCGAGTTCTTCAACCTCAAGATGACGGGGTCAGAAATTGAGGCATATACTAAGAGATCGAATGAGCTTGCCTTACTGTGTCCCACTATGGTGGACCCTCCAATTAAGCGAATTGAACTTCATCTCAAGGGCTTAGTGCCAGAAATCCAAAGTCATGTGACTTCAGCGAACCTCGTCACCTACCAGCAGGTTGTTCAGTTGGTTCACCGCCTCACTGATCAAGCGGTGGAGCAGAACAGGTTACCAAAACGTATAAGTGCTACAACTACTTCGGATGCTCCTAGTGACAACAAGCGGAAATGGGATGGAGCTTCAAGCAAGGGTTCGACTTCTGTGCAATCTCAGTCTCAGCAGAGAAAGACTGATGACTACAAGAGCCCCGGTCAGCAATCATCGGGTGGTCAAAGTCATGGTGGGTACAAGGGGAATCACCCAAAATGCAATCGCTGCAACCTGCACCACAGCGGGCAGTGCACCAGGGGTAACTGTCATCGGTGCAACAAGCCAGGTCACGCTGCAAAGGATTGCAGGAGCTTATACCCCGCAAACCAGAATCGCCAACAACAAGCCCCTCAGAACCAGCGACAGCAGCAGCAGCATGGTAACAACAAAGGGTGCTTTCAGTGTGGAGCTGAAGGCCACTTCAAGAAAGATTGTCCCCAATTGAACAGGAACCAGCACAACAACTACAACAATAATCAGGGGAATGGTAACAATGGGAACAACAACAATGGAGCCAGGGGGCGGGCGTTCGTGATTGGCCAAGGCGAAGCAAGGAACGACCCCAATGTTGTGGCGGGTAAGTTCCTTCTCGACGACTTTTATGTTACAGTTTTATTCGATTCGGGTGCCGATACTAGTTACGTGTCACTAGAAGTTAGTTAAATGCTTAAGCGTATTCCAACATCTTTGAACAACAAGCACACTGTAGAGCTAGCAAACGGTAAGAGTTTAGAAGCCACACACGTAGTCAAGGGTTGTAAACTTATTCTTGCTAACCAGACCTTCTCTATCGATCTTATTCCTATCGTCTTGGGTAGTTTCGACGTTTTCATTGGGATGGATTGGTTATCCCAACACCGAGCGGAGATTTTTTGCAACGAGAAGATTGTTCGTATTCCAGGTTCCGGTAGTGAACCTCTCATGATTCGTGGCGACAAGAAGGGTGCTGTTGAGAACGTCATCTCTTTCCTTAAGGCCCAGAAGTGCCTGCGAAAGGGCCACACTGCCATTTTGGCTCTCGTTACTGACACCTCGGAGAGAGAAAGGAAGATAGAAGATTTTTCCAATTGTACGCGACTATCCTGATGTATTTCCTGAGGAATTACCTGGTCTTCCGCCCTATCGCCAGGTCGAGTTTCAGATTGAACTAGCTCCTGGAGCTGCGCCAATAGCTCGTGCACCGTATCGTTTAGCTCCATCAGAGTTAGAAGAACTCTCTACGCAACTACAAGAGCTCTTGGATAAGGTTTTCATTCGTCCTAGCTCATCGCCCTGGGGAGCTCCAGTGCTATTTGTGAAGAAGAAAGACGGTACCTTCAGAATGTGCATCGACTACCGGGAACTCAACAAGGTGACGGTGAAGAATCGTTACCCTCTACCACGCATTGACGACTTGTTCGACCAGCTGCAAGGGTCGAGCTACTATTCAAAGATTGATTTAAGATCGGGATATCACCAGCTGAGTGTCCGAGAAGAGGACGTCTCCAAAATGGCTTTTAGAACTCGTTATGGACACTATGAGTTTTTGGTCATGCCCTTTGGGCTGACAAACGCACCTGCGATTTTCATGGACTTGATGAATCGAGTGTGCAAGCCTTACGTAGACAAGTTTGTCATAGTCTTCATCGATGACATCCTGATCTACTCTAAGAGTCAGGAGGAACACGAGCGGCATCTACGACTTATGTTGGAACTCCTTCGAACAGAACAACTTTACGCCAAGTTCTCGAAATGCGACTTCTGGCTCCGTGAAGTCCATTTCCTAGGCCATGGTAAACGAGGATTGGATTCATGTTGATCCATCCAAGGTGGACTCGATTAAGAACTGGCCTGCACCTCGTACACCAAAGGAAATTCGCCAATTCTTGGGTTTGGCAGGTTACTACAGGAGGTTCATTAAAGATTTTTCCAAGATTGCACAGCCTCTCACCTCACTAACGCAGAAAGGCGTTGTTTATCGATGGGGAAATGCACAGGAATTAACATTTCAGCATCTAAAGGATAGACTTTGTAGCGCACCTATCCTTTCACTGCCAGAAGGCACAGACGATTTTGTGGTTTACTGCGACGCATCAATTCAAGGTCTTGGTTGTGTATTGATGCAACGAGATAAAGTCATAGCTTACGCTTCACGACAACTCAAAGTTCATGAAAGAAACTACACTACGCACGACTTAGAGCTGGGAGCTGTTGTTTTTGCACTTAAGATATGGCGACATTACCTATACGGTACCAAGTGCGCCATCTACACCGACCACAGGACCCTCGAGCATATCTTTAAGCAGAAGGAACTGAATATGCGACAACGACGATGGGTCGAACTACTGAATGACTACGAGTGCTCGATCAGGTATCACCCGGGCAAGGCCAATGTTGTGGCTGACGCCCTCAGTCGAAAGGACACCGCGCCTAAGCGCGTGCGAGCTTTACAACTCACTATACATTCTAGTCTTCCTTCCCAAATGCGAGCTGCTCAGATAGAAGCGTTGAAACCAGAAAACGTCAGGGCTGAAGCCCTACGCGGCTCAAGGCAACGCTTGGAACAAAAGGAAGACGGTGCTTACTACGTAACGGGACGCATTTGGGTCCCACTCTATGGCAACTTACGAGAGCTTGTGATGGATGAAGCACACAAGTCTCACTACTCGGTACACCCTGGTTCGGATAAGATGTACCACGATATCAAAACTACGTATTGGTGGCCTAGCATGAAGGCCCACATAGCAACTTACGTCGGCAAGTGTTTGACTTGTGCGAGAGTCAAGTCTGAATATCAGAAACCCTCAGGCCTACTTCAACAACCAGAGATACCACAATGGAAATGGGAGCAAATTTCCATGGATTTCATTACTGGCCTGCCTAGATCCCAGCGCGGAAACGATACTATTTGGGTGATCGTGGATCGACTCACAAAGTCTGCGCACTTCCTGGCCATTAAGGAGACGGATAAATTCTCCACTCTAGCAGGAGTATATCTCAAGGAAGTTGTTTCGAGGCACGGGGTGCCCACCTCTATTATCTCGGATCGAGATGCGCGTTTTACTTCAGAGCTGTGGCAAGTGATGCACAAATCCTTTGGCTCACGATTAGACATGAGCACAGCGTATCACCCTCAGACGGACGGACAGTCCGAGCGCACTATTCAAACCTTAGAAGACATGCTTCGTGCATGTGTAATCGACTTTGGCAACAGCTGGGAAAAGCATCTGCCACTTGTGGAATTCTCGTACAATAACTGCTACCACACCAGCATTAAAGCTGCTCCGTTTGAGGCATTGTACGGGCGTAAATGCCGGTCACCTCTTTGCTGGGCAGAGGTGGGGGATAGTCAGATCACTGGTCCAGAACATGTGGTAGACACAACCGAACGAATTGCTCAAATTCGACAACGCATGGCGGCAGCTCGTGACCGTTAGAAAGTTTACGCCGATAAGGGCAGGAAACCACTTGAGCTCCAGGTTGGGGAGCGGGTACTACTCAAAGTTTCACCCTGGAAGGGTGTGGTTCGTTTTGGCAAACGAGGCAAGCTTAACCCACGATACGTCGGACCTTTCGAAATCATCGAGAAAATAGGCAGGGTGGCCTACAGACTGAACTTACCAGCAGAACTCGGTGCAGTTCACAACGTTTTCCACGTGTCGAATCTGAAGAAGTGTCTGTTAGATGAGACCCACATAGTTCCTCTGAAGGAACTTACTATCGACGAGCAGTTACGATTCATCGAGGAACCAGTTGAAGTCACAGACCGGGATGTTAAGGTCCTCAAAAGCACTAGAATACCTCTCGTTCGAGTTCGTTGGAACTCACGTCGCGGCCCAGAGTTCACCTGGGAACGCGAAGACCAGATGAAACAAAAGTATCCCCAACTGTTCGCAAACAGTACAACCACTGCTGAGGCTGAAGCTACGGAATTTCGGGACGAAATTCCAGATCAACGGGGGGAGGATGTGACACCCCAGGAAAACCAGTGAAAACCATACAACTTAACTAGCTTCCTCAGTGAGTGCTTACCAAATTTCGGGACGAAATTTCTTTCAACTTGGGGATGATGTGACAACTCAAAATTCAGAACCTTTCATTGTATCTCGATGTAACATACTTGAACGTTATGTGACTAGTTAACTTGTTGGTTCAATGAATGATATAAGTGAATTTATGTGGTTATGTGTTGTGCTTGTATGTATGCGTGTATTATATGACCCGAGGCACAAGGACCCGACTCGAGACCATGCGGTCTCGAGTGAACAGGAAACAGTTGGGCTGGTTGGGCCGTGCACCTCATTTAATCCATCCGAAACCCATTAGGGTGCATCAACTTGAAGCTAGTATATAACCTTGTTGTTAGCCAACATTACCATTTTTGGGACAACCTACACTCACTCTCACACACACTCTCCTCCACACTCTCTCTCTCTAGAAAACCTTAAACCTTAGAGGTCAAGCATCACCTCTCCTTCTTCTCGGATTCAACCGACGACCACAAGGAGCTCTCAGATCAGCTCACACACACACACCCATTTGGAAGCTTCATACACACCTTTGAACCCATACTTGAACCGGTTAGTGATTCATGATTTGGTGTTTTGTCAAATGATGTTTTGACTTATATGATTTTACACATTGATTAGTAAACAATACATGATGAGTTAGTGTTCAAGTAATCGATTCATAAGTGTTTCATATTGTGTGTTTATATTTCGGTTGATGATGATGTATGATGAAGATTATTTGATAATATGTTGCTTGTGAGCTTTATTCATGGTAAATACATCATTCTTGAATGAACGGTATTAAGATTGTTGGTAGATGATGATATAATGCCGGCTTGGTATAGATAAAATGCGATTGACCATGAATATGAGTAATCGGCTCTATATGGGTTAAATCCGAGTAGGTTGGTTATGTTTAAGAGGTTTATTGCTTATGAAGTAGGATTTGCATATGTGTATTAGATGATGTGCATGGTTAGAACATATGAAAGGATAAGATGGTTTGATTTATCATATTTCAAAATATGGAAAACCCTAACATGATGAACAAGTTTGAAAGTTATTATGAATTTTTGAATATGATATGAACATGCTATGAACATTTGAAAAATACTTGTTTGATCCATTTTAGTAAATTGTTAGACAAGAAAACATGTTTATGTGGATAGTACATAAGGTTGCATGAAATGGAAATTCTATTGGTTAGTACACTTTGTAGAATCAGCAGGTGCTGGGAGTCGAGACCTCTGGTTTCGACTCGAGACCATCTAGAAGCCAGCTCGGTATCAGCGGTT
The DNA here is from genome assembly GCA_030545235.1 of Helianthus tuberosus. NCBI lineage: Eukaryota > Viridiplantae > Streptophyta > Magnoliopsida > Asterales > Asteraceae > Helianthus > Helianthus tuberosus. Next base: position 24,774,073 of record CM060420.1, on the reverse strand, counting down.
GCGAGTCGAGAACCTCTAGTCTCGACTCGAGACCACAGCTCCCTCACACAAAACAGCATGACTCGAGACCATGGTTGCGAGTCTTGTTGCGACTCGAGAACTCTAGGACTTCAACCCGAGACCACGCCATCTCGACTCGAGATCCTTAGTCTCGACTCGAGACCACATAAACGCACCTTCTGGTTGGACTTGCATACCGTTACAGGCCAAGCTATTGGGCCGGGCTTCTAGGTTTTGTTTATTTGTATGCATGATACTGTTTAACTCGTATGTATTGTTGAAAACCGCCATGCCATGAATAATACCTGCATGCAACTTGCTAGTATACGTGTAGAAAATGTATGTGCATCACTTGGTTGTATCTAACTTGCGTGGTAACCATACTAGGACTGGTTGACCACAACTAGCTTGATTGACTTTTCTGTGTATCTGCCGAGCAAATCAAGGTGAGTTCACACCCACTACAAAGCATGGGATTCCCAGGGGTTGGGAATGGGGTTAAGGAACATGGATTCCTCGTCCTCTCTTGGGTAGGACAGCACCGGTTCAGGAATATAATTCCTCGTCCTCATGGACAGATAACTCGTACTAGACCAAAACTCTATCACGAAGTCCCTCCTTTTATATCAACTTAATCGCTGGGCCAATGGCGAGCGGGTCATTAGTTAGATAGCGCTATTTAGGTCTGATAAGCCTCACACCGTGCCACAGAGGACGGGCATGAACTAATGGATCTGGGCACGTCAATGATGATAGACATTGACAGTTCAGGGCACATAAACATGACTACAGTCAGCAGTCGATATGGTAACGAGTCTAGTGTATACATGGGGTAGCCCCCACGGACGAAATGCCAGATAACTAACATGGGGTAGCCCCCACGGCCGAAATTCCAGATAACTAACATGGGGTAGCCCCCACGGCTGTATTGCCAGAGTAAATGGGTAAACAAATCACGTTTTCAACTATGGGGTAACCCCCACGGCAGGACGCCAGCCAAAGGAAACTGTTTTTGGAACAACTTAAAATAAACACCCAACCGTGAACTCACTCAACTTGTTGTTGACTCGTTACTAGATGCTTTGCAGGACAATAGGTACTTAGCTGGAGCTTGCATGGAAGAGAGTCGTCGTGGGACATGGACAGCTGTGTGCTATGTTAAACTTTGAAATAATTGAACTTATGTTTGGTTTTAAACGTTATGCTTCCGCTTGCAACTTAATCTATGTTTTGTTTGGACACCAATTGTATTGATTGGATTTTATAACTACTTACATGCTTGTTCAATACGATTGGTGGCTGGATCCTGGTCAGTCACGCCTCCAAGCGGTGGTATTCCGCAGGTGGATTTTTGGGGTGTGACAACTCTCCCATTTCCACATAGGGATCTCGGGTTGCACGAGTAAGCCAGAGGGGCTTTGAAGATCAGCCTTGACTTTGAACTAGTCAGGCACTTCGAAACGTAGATAGCGATATCTTTCTTCATGCCCGGCCACCAGTACTTGTAGCGGAGGTCCTGGTACATCTTATTGGCATCGGGATGAATGGAATATCGAGACTTGTGGGCTTCGTCTAGCAGAATTTGTCGTAAGTTAGTGCGTTTGGGAATCCAAATTCAGTCTAGATAATGGAGTATACCATTAGATTTATTCACCAGTTGTTCACCGTTATTGGTAATCCTTTCCTTCTTCAAAGTACGTTCGGTAAAACAAGCATGTTGAGCGTCACGGATAAGAGCTTCGAGATTGTGTTGGGCTTGAGTATTACGAACGCTATGCAAATAGCTTCGTCGACTGAGAGCATCGGCAATGACGTTTGCTTTTCCTGGATGGTAACGAATCTCACAGTCGTAATCTTTTAGGAGTTCAACCCATCGGCGTTGGCGCATATTCAGCTCTTTCTGGTTAAAGATGTGTTGCAGGCTCTTGTGGTCGGTGAAGACCGTACACTTGGTACCGTAAAGGTAGTGTCGCCAAATCTTTAATGCAAAAACAACTGCAGTAAGTTCGAGATTGTGAGTTGTATAGTTCTTCTCGTGGATCTTGAGCTGACGAGAGGCGTACGCGATAACCTTGTCTCGTTGCATAAGAACACAACCGAGACCGAGGTTAGAGGCATCGCAATAGACTACGAAATCGTCGTTTCCATCGGGTAAAGAGAGCACGAGAGCGTTGCAAAGCATAAGCTTTAGAATTTGAAAGGCCTCCTCTTGTTCGGCTCCCCAAAAAAAAGGTTTGTCCTTGCGCGTAAGAGAGGTAAGCGGTACAACGATCTTCGAGAAATCAGCGATGAATCGACGATAGTAACCTGCCAATCCGAGAAAAGAACGAACTTCGGACGGGTTCTTTGGTGTAACCTAACTCTTAACTGCTTCAATCTTCGCAAGATCGACATGAATACCTTGACTATTGACAATGTGACCGAGGAATTGAACCTCCTCAAGCCAAAATTCGCACATGGTGAACTTGGCGTAGATACCGTTTCCCTGGAGTAGTTCAAGAACCAAACGAAGATGTTGCGCGTGTTTGGCTTTTGACTTGCAATAGATCAGGATATCATCGATGAACACGATGACGAAGCGGTCGAGAAAGGGTTTACACACGTGATTCATTAGATCCATGAAAACTGCGGGGGCGTTAGTTCAACCAAAAGGCATAACAACAAACTCGTAGTGACCGTGTCGGGTTCGAAAAGCGGTTTTGGGTATATCATCCTCTTGAATTCGTAACTGGTGGTAGCCTGAGCGTAAATCAATTTTCAAGAAACACGTAGCACCTTGTAACTGATCAAACAAATCATCGATTCGGGGCAGGGGATAGCGATTCTTGATAGTCAGCTTATTCAATTCCTTGTAGTCTATGCACATCCGAAACGATTTGTCTTTCTTTTTGATGAAAAGGATAGGTGCGCCCCATGCAGAGGTGCTAGGGCGAATAAAGCCTTTATCAAGCAATTCCTGGAGCTGACTCAAGAGTTCGCGCATTTCAGATGGAGCAAGACGATAAGGCGCTCTAGCGATGGGATTTGCTATAGGAATGAGATCAATACGAAAGTCGATGTCACGAGATGGTGGTAAGCCAGGTAAATCATCAGGAAAGACGTTAGGAAAATCACGAACCACAAGAACCTTGTCCATTGCCTTCTTTTCCTTTTCCTTCGCTACTACGATGTGTGCCAAGAAGGCGTTGTATTCCTTGCGGAGATACTTGCTAGCTTGGGCATACGACATGAGTTTTAATTTCTTCGAAGCAGCTTCGCCATAGACACACAATTGATCACCATTTGCGAGAGAGAAACGAATCATTTTATAGAAACAAACAATTTCAGCATGATTCTCCCGAAGGAAATCCATGCCTATTATTACATCAAAGCTACCGAGCTGTATCGGGATGACATTGATCGGGAAAACGTGACTGTTGAGCTCAAGAGTATAATCACATAGAACGGAACTAACAGTGACGGTTCTTCCAGTGGCAACTTCAACGTCGAATGTTGATGGGAGGTTAACGCGTTTACGGTTTAGGAGCCTTTCGAATTCGAACGATACAAAACAGTTATCGGCTCCAGTATCAAACAAACACGAATCATATATACCATTTACGAGAAACATACCATTAACCACGTTGTTGTCTACCTGAGCCTGACAGGCGTTGATGTTGAAGACTCGCCCACGGGCTGCTTGCTGAGCTGGCTGCTGCTGCTGCTGTTGGTGTTGGTGTTGTTGTTACGCTGGCTGCTGCTATGGCTCTTGCTTCACCACTCTGTTCGGGCAGACATTTGCGAAGTGGTTAGGATCACCACACGCATAGCAGGATCTTGCATGAGAAGGAGCTGCTTGTTGTCCCTGAGGAGCTGGTAGAGCAGGAGCTTGAACTAGAGCTTGAGCTTGACGGGGACCAGTACGACAGTTGGCGGTAAAGTGGCCGTAAAGGTTGCAATGAACAAAAAATCGACATGCAATCCCAACAGGATGATGATAAGTACAGTAGGGCATAGCGGGTGTGGACCAGTATATGCACGCTTGGCCGGCGGTGCATTGGTCACTGGTGCTGCTACCTGGCGGTTCTGGTTTTGGGGTGGAGCGGGTACTGCATTGAGTGGAGCGGTGGTGACAGCAGAGTTCTTGTTGTTGTTGCTATTCTTGTTTTGGCATGAAGACTTGGAAGGTTGCGGTGCGGTGGTCTCAGCGGTGGGAGCAACAGTGACTTGATGATGAATTTTGGTGGTTTTGTCAAAGTAACTAGCCCTGACTCACTTGTCGTTAATCTCGCCAGCAAGCAGATAAGTCTTTTCGATGGTGGTTGTCTTGGCGGCTTGCACGAAATCAACAACACAATCCGGTAAAGCACGGATGTGTTTCTTGATGGTGATGTCTGGAGTAGAGACTTGGCCAGGACAAATGATGCTTAGCTGCTTAAAGCGTGCGGTTAGACCAGCATTGTCGCCACCCTCTTGCTTAATGTTCCAAAACTCGTCCTCTAGCTTCTGAAGCTCATGGGGAGGGCATAATTTGTAACATCTGTGCTTGTAATCATTGTGAACAGTTCAGTTATCAATAAAAACATGTTATTTGATCCCAATGTTTGTTTGTTTATGTTTGACATTTTACATGTTTTGGTTTTTATTCAATTTCAAACTCTATATCGCTTTCTGGAGAGTTATACGCAAACTGGTGCATAAACGTAATCAGTTTAATGCGACAAATACTCCAGAACATCAACATATACTTAACATACCTTAAATAACCCTTACATAACTTAGAAATAAGTTTTGAAGGCTTTGGTATGGCAGAAACAAGTTAATTCGCCTACAGGGACTAAATTTGACAAACTGTGAAAGTATGCCAATTTGAACTATAACAGACATTTCGGAACATGACCATAAGTTAAACACACCTTAAATATCCTTTATATAGCTTAGAAATAGGCTTTGAGGGATTCGGTGTGCTAAAATAAACTTTTGGGTTATTCAGGGACTAAAAGCGTCAAAAAGTGCATAAGTTTGCATTTTCGCGCATAACTCACGTTCTGAATACATCCGGACATCCAAAAATTTATGTAAGCACTAAAATAGTTTATTTTAGTGTTTGGCAAGAGAAAAATCCATTCGTTACGCAATTTGGATTGTTTTTCGCGCTTATGCGCATTCCGTCGTAATTAACCGAACATCGCGATCGTACGACCAAACGAACTGACATCCGGCATATTTTTGAGCATTTTTCATGTCCACAATGTTTAGGCATCATTTTAGGGCCTTAACGTTGGCTTAACGGGCCTTGAACATGTCGGAAATGGCTTTAACGCATAACAGGGACCAAAAGTGACAATTCTGCAAAGTTGATGGCTTACGGACCGTAAGCCATCACCCTTACGGTCCGTAAGCAGGGTCAGACAGCAGAAACTTGTTTAAATAGCTGTTAACAGCTGTTACCCCCTCCTAATCCCTTTTGCACTTGCCTCTTCAGGATAATGAGGGGCCAATTTGGTGTTCCATGGGTATTTCAACAAGTGTATGGTCAAGATCAAAGCATGTTATTCGATAAACGATCCTAACGGTCTTGCATATCCTATAAATACCCAACCCCCCTTCCTTGCAAAACCCACAAAATCTGATCTAAAATCTCTAAGTTGAAGCCATTGCTTCATACCTGAGCTACTTGGATCAAGATTAGCTTGCGGGGACCCTTTGTAAGTGTTCCTTCGTTCTTTTATCGCTTTTCGAGTCCGAAAGTCAAACTATGTTTAACATTCTGCATTGACCAGTTTATGGTCAACGCGAAGTTCATTTGAACTTCCTAACGTGAGCGTGATCACGATGGTTATAGTCCCTAGTGCCTATACCTACTGATTACCACGTTATCTAGACTCAGTGACGAGTCGTAGTTTCGGCCAAAATGCGTGTTATTGCGTATTTTGTAACCAAACTACTTATAGGTATCAAAACCATTTGTTTTGATACCAAACCTGTTTTCTAAACTTAGTTAAGCATGTTTTAACATGCTTAGCTCGTCAGTTTTAGTTTTGTGCTTGTCTAGGGTCGTAAGGGTAAGCGATCTAATCAATCGCTTATACTTTCGAACCCGACCCATTTGGTCGATCATTAGGATCCGACCAAACACATTAGGTGACCATAGTTGTATAGGGAATAACCTTCCAAGGTTATACCTTATGGTCACAACGTTTAGTTAGTTGTATGATAGGTAGTTTATACGCTTAGGTAAATGACCAAAACGCCCTTTTTACGCCAAAATTCATATTAAGCATATGTAACATAACTTTTGATATCTAAACTGATTTGGCAACAATATTAGACATGTTAAGGCATATTTTACTTATCATAGGTCTAGTTAGGCGTTCCGAACGCGTTTTACGCGAACGACACGTTAAAGTAGCATAAGCTACCTAAACGGGTCGTAATGGGTCGTAAGCACTTAGGTTAGGTTTCATTTTAGTATGTAGGCTTTGTTAAACCATATTACACGAGTCTCCATACTCGTTTGGTTTACGAACCCTCATTCTATCCAATCCTCCGATTTAGGTCCGGTATATTAACATAGTTACCTATATTAGGTGCCGTTGGATATCCGTGATCTCTAGCATTGTTTGGTTGTTACTCAAGGACTACTAAGCAATCTCAAGTGAGTACATAGACCCCTCTTTTACTGTTTTCCAAACATTTTGGGGTGAAACACATGTGCCTACTTGTTACTTTCGTGCCTTTCATGCTTTCATATTATATGCTTGTTATGTTCATTAGTACATTATAGTACATGATTTCATTACATTTTATTCTATGTATGTCCATTGTGTGCATACTTAGTACATTGTTTTACATTACATTTCACGCTATGTATGTTCATTTGATTACATACTTAGTGCATTGTTTTCACATGCTTACATTTTTGGTATGACATTTGGTTTGTTTAAATGGGACAAAAATACATTCATTAACATTAGCTACGCCATTCGTTAGTAGGTAGTGGTACCATAGGAATTGACAACTCCCGTTCCTGACATCCTAGGTATGTTTGGATGGAAGGAATGACCGAATTCGATAAACATAACACAGATAAACCTTTAATTTGTTTAAAGGTCTATCACCACAGTCACAAGGCTTGGATGTATGCATTTTCACAATACCGCATAGATGTTTGTATCAGTATAGCATGCATTTGTTCCACAAAACATAACTTTGACTTAAACTATGTTTAATTAAATACCCTATTTTTGTGCATTTTACCTATGGTTTAGTTGATATATTTCACATGCCATACATGATATTTTTGGATACACATTATATGATTTACATTAAACATAAACATTTTGACATTGATATACACATTTGGTGATTTACATTAGACATGGACATTTTGATATGGTTTACACAATAATACTTGACAATTGATTTATACATGAACAATTTAAATTGGTGGTTGGTTTGGGTAAATGATTTGAGTAACGAGGCGTGTGTAATAGGATACAAACATGGTGGATACGCCGCTGGTACTTCCTATATATAAGTGTTTGTATAATATTACATATCATAGCGTTATTTAAATCATTTCAGTATAGACATATTACATTTTACACAAATAACATATTCTTCACAAGACATTGTTTTACAAAACAGTTTATTTTATACAACTCATTTTATATGGTTATTTCATTAACCATACACCTTTCTTTTATATAATCTGATTTCTTATCGAGTTTTCATATGATTTATAAAAGAAAACACTTAACAAGATTCATGAGTAATTTTTATTAAGCCTTTCTTCTAAAAACCCAAGTCATGAATCCTATTTTCACAAAACCTATGTATCTCACAGGCATTTTTATGCTGACGTACCTATTTTCACATGTGTTTTTAGGAGCTGTTGCTTAGGATGATGATCGTGACACTAGGGCGGACCAGTGCCTTAGAGACTTAAAATAAAGGTAGAACTAGTTTAATTATGTTCTGAACTCTTTATTTCCTGTTTAAGGACAATGTAACACTCTTGTTTGATAAATAAAATATAACTTTGTATGCCATGGTTGTGAAACAATAATTCTGTTACAACACTCCCCGACGTTTCCGCCACGATTTGATGTTTTAAGGTGGTCGGGGTGTGACATAATTCCTTCATCATGATCTCCTTCAACTCCTCCTAAGTAAGCCCATAAGCTACGTCATTCCCCCGCCTGTTCCTTTCGGCAGTCCACCAGTCCAGAGCCATGGACCGGAAAACACCAGTTGCGTTGATAGTGTGTAGGTTTACAGGACAGCCGCTTTGGCACAGAGTGACTTCAATTGCATCAAACCATTGAAACATGGCAGTAGACCTATCTTCTCCGGTGAAGTCTTTAGGGCCGTAGGCCTTAAACTGCTTGAAGCTAAAAGGAGCACGGGGAGAGTCGATCCTTGATTCCTCGGAGGACTTGCTAGCGTTTTCGTTAAGTTCACCGACAATTTGCGGAATGACCTTAGCCATCTGCTTTGCGACTAGAGAAGCGATACGCTTGTCAGCGTGATTCCGTCAGGCGGTTCGAGAAGTATGCGATCCAAATGACGACATTGTCTGCAACAGACATCGCCATAGGATTCAAATAATATGCATTCGAATCTCACCTCACAACATACTACTACTAGATAAAGCTCAGAAACACATTGGCATGTAATCACATAGGCACATAAGTCACATAGGCACACAATCCACATAGGCACGTAAGCACATAAGCACGTATAGCACATAAACACATAGTCCACGTAAGCACGTATTCCACTATATTTTGCACGTATTCACCTTCATATATTACACGTATTCACCTATCTTTCACAGCTGCGTAAAGCGATCAAGAGTTGCGAATGCGAATAGCGAGTAGCGATTGCGAGTAACATAAGCGATTTGTTGGCGCGGTGTTGTGAGTTGTGTTTGTTTTGTAGAGCAGGAAGCGTCAAATCGAAACCATCAGTATAGAGCATGGTACTTTTATCTCAAAATGCTAACAAGTAATCATATAAAAACCACATAGGACCCATAAAATTACTCACAAAATCGAGAAATCAGTGGTTGCGAGTCTAGAATTGAAACACATAAAAGCAATAAAGCGTAAAATCAGTGAAAATCGGAATGTCTTGGGTGTGCGAGACTTTGACTACCCAAAGTGGTTCGAATATTCTCAAGGACTTTGAGTACACATGTTGGCTTAATAGACTGTGCTCTCGCCTCAATCCGGGAGATCGGCACGCATCCTTTCGGCCATTACATGACTCCAGTCGTCGGAACCCATCGAGACTTTGGTGAGAGTTTTGTAAAGCCAAGTTATAGAGCGGAATAAGTCATTAAGATGCGGGTTTCACCCCTAACTTAACAACTTTATTCCTGCTTGTGTGATAGAATCACGAGATAGATAGGGAGAATCGCGTCGAAGTATGGATTTCACTCCTGATTCAACGCAAATTCTCGTGTTTATAGTAAAAATGCACGTTGAACGAGTGATTTGATCGAGAATTTACGGTTTTCACACCTAATCTCAACCAGATCATTCCTTTGTGTGTGTTGCCAACCTTAGGAAAGGCTGATCTTGCGCGAGGCGATAGTATGTGATGTCCGCTCAAGAGTGTAGTGTTCAGCGAATTTGAGCGAGAGTCCTTATTTGATACTCTCATGAGTTTGCATGAAGCGGTCTGTTGGTACTTAGACTATAGACTAGGTCAATTCTAAGACATCGACCCGGACTAGGTCGAGTCTCGCCTAATTCCCTGTAGTTATGACTCTGATACCAATCTGTCACACCCCAACCGATGGCGGAAACATCAGGGCACGACACTGAGCGAGACAGATTGTCCAGGAGAAATCCATAACAACTAATATTACCAAATATTTAACGTTACGTCCCATACCATAACATATTAAGTAAAGAAGTTACTACAGACATAGTATCTCAAAGACAAATAAAAACAACTGTTCCGACAACTCATAACTTATTTAGTTGGTTTCTAGACTCCCCTAGCTTGATTCCACAAAAGCTAGCATAGCACAGCATCCTAAACACCTGTCACATACGTTAAAATAAAAGTCAATACACAGAGTGTAAAGGTGAGCATACAAGTTTAATAGTATAATAGTAGGGAAAGCGATTTACGCGTAACCAGCATGTATAATGTGAAGCAGGCAGGTTATTGACAATGAAATATGCACAGACTTGACTGCGAGTTTGTAGGATCGTTTTCAGACCCAAATGAGTCGATCAGAAGAGTTTTACTCAAAAAGAACCGCGGAAACAGACATTCTGAGGTCAATTCAGCACAAAATACACTTTAAACTGTCGTGTTATTGATTAGCAATCGTTTTACAAGGAGACGACACTTCGGCAGCACTTCGTTGCACAAACCGGAAAAGTCCTTCAGAATTCTAAATGATTTCGCTCTAACACATATTTATAGTGTTATGATTTCGCTTGAAATTGTTCCAAGCGAAATCAGAATTTCAAGTGAAATATGATTTCGCTCAAAATAACATACATGATCATTCAAGCAAAATCATGACATTCAAGCGAAATAACATTTAACCTCGAATTACGTGCACTGATCTAACATTCTAATACAAGACTCGATACAACACGAAGTCGACAGACGCATGCACCAACAGACTCCCCCTCGAATGTTGACGAGTCTTTAAGTGTCGAGTCTTCACATCTTCAGTCTTTATCAGCCTTCGAGCTTCTCTTTTGAAGTATCTAACGCTGTAAGTTTCCTCAAATCTCTCTCTTCTCTTTCTTCCAGAATCGCAACTTAGCTCTAAGCTCTTTCCACAGGTGTCTTCAGACTCCCCCTTTCAATATGCTGGGATCGCAGCCTGGCTTGTTAACATCACAGAGTCCTCAGGTATCAGTACCTGGCTATCTATCATCTATTCCAAGATCACCTAGCTCTTATCCTGCACATTCTCTACAGGTTCAGGTTCAGAATCGATTCCTGACTCTTACCTGCACAAATCTCTACCCAAAAATAAATTTTCCGATAATCACATGTAAAAAAAATCTCATCATCTAATAAACACTTGCAGGAATTATACAATCAAAGAATGATTTTCCAATGTTAACCTTTGATGAACCACTTGTAAGAATAACGTTTTTATTGCAAAACCTTTTCTTATTTCATTTCAAAACATCTCAAACAATTTCACCCAAACCATTTGTTCATCATGTCTAGCACTTGGAATTTTGAAAATCAGTTTTCCAACACCAGTTGTCGAAAATATTTTTGTATTTTTCAAAATTTATGCTAAAACACACTAAAATCTTTTTGAATTTTGAATGTAATGAAATACAGAGAAAAATAATTACAAACAATATTTTTTGTGAGTTTGTGAAAGAGGATCATATCAGTTTCTGAGACAAATCACCAACACCATTAAGCTTTAAACATTTTAAGTTCTAAACAATTCACTTAGATTGTCAGTATACTGATCCACTTAAATTCTCACACAAAGTTCAAACTGTTTTGAGATACAAGATTAATGTTTTAAGCACTTAAACTTAATCATGTGTCCCACCTCAGAATATACTCCTGTATCCAGATCCCAATATTCAGTCTTACAGGTGAGTATACCACAGATGATATCTGGAAGGGGTTAAATTGCGAGAACCGTGAGAGCTCAGGTCAGAACTTCCGTTCAACAGAGAGATGACGGCTTCGACTTTTGGAGTGTCCCCTTTAGAGGATCTTTTTTACAACAGCGTTGACTAGCAATTTTATTGTCTCATCATTTATGCTGAGGGCGGTTCTATATTTCAAGCAAGCAGTAAACTATTCTCTGGGGACTAGGCCATTGCTTCCGCATTATCAGAAGTCCCGGGATAATACCCCAGATATCACTGAGCATAAAGACCTAGTATCTCAGAAAGAGGGACCTTTCAAACAAGATTTCGGGGGTTACCCATATATCCGAGAGATGTTACCCACGATATAAGCAAGTTTGAATTTAGGTTTATATCTCGTCACAATCTACTAAATGTGCAAAAACCTACTGGCACATCATCAGTGAGACCGTTTATCACATTTTACTTTCCAATTCTTTAGCATGTTGTGACCATCTACTGATGTACTATCATTTCCTCTTCTTTGACACAAAAACTCATTTTAAATTTTATCATGTTTTTGACTTTTTCAAATTTTCAAATGTTTTTGGATTTTCTGAAATTTCTTACTCCCCCAAAATTCAAACACATTTAAGAAAATTTGAAAACAAACTATACAAACAACGTGACAACTGATATCGAATTGCTTCACTTCGCCATCCACTTGGCATAAACAATCAGAACTCCCCCTCACAACAAACTATTTTCCCATTGTGATTTCAAAACACTTAAATTTGTTTTAATCAAATGGTTTTTCCAGAAAATAAGTTTTGTTGATTGATTTTACCACTTGTAGGTTAGAGGTTTGTTTCATCACATTGTTTCTCAACCACTTGTAGAAAAATGCAAGTACAAGTTAATGTCCTTGATTTACCACTTGCAGGTAAAAACCTTTTTCAACCACATGGCTTACCAATCAATACCTCATGTAAGTTGAATTCTCAAGATGCCGATACCTACTCTTCACTTACCAACCTGGGAGTTCCGGCAAGTCATACTTGTGACCAATTTTCAATTTTTCAAAACAAACACTATAAGAAAGATGCCGATTCATGCTCCACGATTACCAACTTGGGAGCTCCGGCAAGTCCAGGATTTTACTGTTCATAATAAGTACCATCTCAGTCACAAACCAGGGATGATACTTTACCTTGCTTCTTTGTTTTCTTCTCGTAAAATTCCTTGACTCCCTTTACCTTCCTGTCAACCATTTTACCAAAAATATGGTGAACTTTGGAATTGAAAGCTTTCTCAATATTAAAATCTTTCTTTTCTGAGAAAAATTGATTTGATATCTCAACTTTACCAACTTTCTTCTTAAAATTTTCAGCCCGAAGTGGTGGAAAATTCACATCATCCACAGTCAGTACTGATTTTTCACTTTTAATCTCAACCTCTGGCTCCTCTGACTTTGGGGAATCAGATTCATCGCCAGAAGATAGCTCCTCTGATTTTGAAGAATCAGAATCATTGCTAGAACTACCATCAGACTTCTTAACAACCCATTTTTGGTTGTCAAGATTTCATCTTTTCTTGTAAAACTTGTTTGAACATTCACCAATCTCAAAAATTGAATTTTTGAAAAGTTTTGTTCTATCAATTGGTGGTTCAAATACAACTTCTTTATCTTTTAGTTTACGAAAAACTCCCTGTTTTGATTTTATTGCCTTTGAACAATCTTTGGCAATATGTCCAACAGTGTTGCATTGGAAACATGTTCTCGTTTCTATCATCTTATCAACAGTCTTCATCTCTTCTTGCTTCTTTGCAAGGAATTCTCTGTTTGACTGCTTTCTGAACAAATTTTCTTTTTCTTCTTCAGTAGTTATACCTGAAACAAATATCATTTTTGATTTAAAATCTCGAACATATTTTTCATTTTTCTGTTTTTTTGATGGAATAAATCCAAGACCTTTCTTTTTGAAGTTACCGTTATGGTTTGGTTTCTTTCGATAACCAGAACCAGAACTGTAACCCTTTTTCTTGTTTTCTCTTTGTTGAACTCTTGAGGTGTACTTTTTAGGTTTGTCATTAAGATTTACATCTTTTATATCAGAAATATTAATTTCTGTTAGTTTGAAAACCTTTTTAATCATGTCTGGTTTAACACCTCTTATTGGAAATTCCTCATCAGAATATAATTTGTCAGATTCATTCAAAGTATATGCAACTTTAAACGTTTCGTCATCCAAATTAGATTTTGATAACAGGAATTCTTTATTGTAAACCCTTTTGCCCTGTTTGTCGGTTTGACTCGGAATGCTTGACTCAGACTTTGACTCTGACATAGACTCCGACTTTAACTCCTCGGATTCATCTTTATCCAACACCTGATCGACCACTTTCTTTATTATCTCGGACTCATGATCAGTGTCAGATGACGTAAATGTGACATCAATATTTTCTAGCAAGTTAACTGTAGACTCCGACTCCCACTGTAAATTTGTTGCCTTTTCGACTATTTCTGAATTTGGATTTCTCGGAGAATATCCATTTTCAAGTGGGGTTGGACACTTGTTGTAACTGAAACCTTGTTTCTTACCAGAAGTCTTTTCTTTAGAATCCTTCTTCTTTTCTTTCTTTTTGTCAGAAATCTTTTCTTCAGAAACTTTCTTTTCTTCAGTCACTTCATCATCTTCAAAAACCTTCATGCCTTCAACAGTTGGATAAATCCTGTCAATAACATAAGAAGTACATGAGTAACTTTTCAACAAACGATTAACTCTTTCAGTTTCAATTCTTTGGATTTCAAGTTTCTGTTCTAGCACAGCACACTTCTCAATATAGTTGTTCACAACTTTCTGCTTTATCATGAAAGCTCCTTGAAGTGTTTTCATTGCTGTTGCTTGTTCTTCACTTGATTGATTATATTGATTCATGGCCTTATTCAGAACATCGTAAGACTCCTTTAACTGATTTATGTTGTTAATCAGTTCACTGTTTTTCTTCTTGATAATCTCACAATTCTCACAAATCACCGGAATCTTTTTAGCATTTACTTCTTCATCAACCTTGAACTTTGGAATATCCATCTTTTTCCTTATCACTGGAACAGCTTCGTCATCACTACTGACCGGTGTTTTGACCTTTTTCTTTTTCTTTTTGACTTTTTCATCTTCACTATCACTTTCTGCTATCAATTTCAAATCAGCTGCCAATCTTCTTGCATGATACTCACTATCATCATCACTATCCTCTTCAACTCGAGCAACATACGCTTTGTGATTTGATTCTATGTTTGGATCATAATCATCCCAATTGGAATTTGCCCAACTAAAACCTTCAGGTAATTTTTCATCATCTTGATTGATTAGGCATGCTTTGTTGTCAGCTGAGATATATTTGTCCCAATTAAAACCATCCGTTGGCTTTTGATCATCCTGATTCACCATACAAGCTCTATTTGAAGATTCTTCAATCACTTTTCTTCCATGTGCCACTTGTGGTTCTTGTTGTTGTTGAGCAACTTGATGATAAATGGCCTTCGGTAATAATCATTGTTGTTGTTGAATGGATTTTGAGCTCCACTTGCTTCGCGGTTTTTGCACTCCCTCTTGAAGTGTCCTTTTTCCCTGCAACGAAAACAAGTGACTTTAGATTTATCAAAGCCTAAAGTAGAAACATTAGCTTCACGTAAATCATCTCTTCCTGTGATTTGCTTAAATTTCTCAGCTCGTCTCAACACACTTGCCAAATACCACTTTATGTCCATTAACTCCATCTCTTCAGCGTCTATTTGATCGTAATCCTCTTTTGTCAACATAGGATTCCCGATCCGTCTTGCAACAAAACTACCATAGGATTCCAACACGGTTCCCAACAAAGACATGTGACTCTTAGCAATATCTGCTGAATATTCCTCATCATTTTCCAGATTCAGTACAATGTTGCATTGTAGCTTCTTGCCATTCTTAGTTGCTGAAAAATTCGGATCAAAGGATGGATATGATGAAAAACTTGTGTTGCTGTTTGATCCTTTGGATGAACTTCCAGATGAAGTCTTTGCATTAAATGTTGTCTCAATCTTCGGTGACAAGTTGGTGGTTTTATCACTGACCCCACCTTTGTAATAAAGTCCGATGTCTTGTTCACCATCAAAATCTCTCATTCTTAAAGCTTTTCTTTGTTCCATTTCCCGAGCCTCAATCTTTTCAATGAACTTGCTCAGTGTAAGATTGCTAAACCCTTTCTTGTTCCTCAACATCATGAGATATGTTCCCCAAGTCTCATATGGCAAAGCATCAGATAATTTTTCAATCAACTCTTCATTATCTTTCTCGATTCTCAATCTCCTCATGTTGGCTAGCAAATTGCAATATCTCTCAATGATTTGCTTTGTACTTTCATTTTTCAAACCACGAAACAGATCGAATTCTTTCTTTAAAAGCGACTTTTTGTTCTTGACCATCTCTTCACTTCCTTTAAACTTCGATTTTAATGCTTTCCAGATTGAATATGAAGTTCCATTGTGTTGCAATAGAACCAAGATACCTTCTTTCACTGCTTGTTGTAGTAAACTTAGCATCATTTCCTCATCTTTGTATTTATTTCTATTATCGGCACTTAGATCTTTGATTGCAATAATCTCTTCGTCATCATTCATTGGTCTCACGTATTTCGTCTCGACACATTCCCAAGCATCTAGATAATTTGCTTGCACCCAGTTCTCAAACCGTCCTTCCCAACCCTTATACTCCTCGATGTTCATGACTTTAGGCAGTTTTTGCATTGTCCCCGTTTCATTTTCCAACATCGTGTTCTGTGCAAGAGTAATCGGGGTAACCGGAGTAGCGAATGCGTTGAAAAATTCCTCATCCACGATTCAGTTTTCAAAAAATTTTCAAACAGTGTTTCCAAGCGAAATCACAAACTCAAGCGGAATCAACAACTAGATAACTTCAAGCGAAATACTAACTTCGAGCGAAATAACCTTTGAAGCGAAAATAACACTTTCGAGCGAAATCAACAGAATTCCCAAGCGGACCTAACAAATATTTTCAAGCGAAATAGCCTTTCGAGCGAAATCAAAACAAAATCTCAAGTGAAATAAGATCCAAAGTGTGATTTCAAGCGAAATCAACACAATATCTCAAGCGAAATAGCTGCTGATGTCATCATCTCAAGCTGATTTACAAGCGAAATTACAGATTTGATCAAGTTTTAATCCGTTTTTAGTTCTGAAACTTTCTAAGGTTTATTAAAATACAAATTCGCACATGATGTGTGAAAATCAGGACATTTTTACCGTAAAATCAAGTTCAATTTGAAAAAGAAGGTGTAGAAAACAGAATTTGCGGCTGAATTGGTATGAACTCTTCCTCCTGAGCTCTGATACCACTTGTAGGATCGTTTTCAGACCCGAATGAGTCGATCAGAAGAGTTTTACTCAGAACGAACGGCGGAAACAGACATTCTGAGGTCAATTTAGCACAAATACACTTTAAACTGTCGTGTTATTGATTAGCAAACGTTTTACAGCGAGACGACACTTCGGCAGCACTTCGTTGCACAAACCGGAAAAGTCCTTCAGAATTCCAAATGATTTCGCTCTAACACATATTTATAGTGTTATGATTTCACTTGAAATAGTTCCAAGCGAAATTAGAATTTCAAGTGAAATCTGATTTCGCTCAAAATAACATACATGATCATTCAAGCGAAATCATGACATTCAAGCGAAATAACATTTAACCTCGAATTACGTGCACTGCTCTAACATTCTAATACAAGACGAAGTCGACATACGCATGCACCAACAGAGTTGTAGAATGCGCAAAACATATCACCACTGTGACAAGTGAAGAAAAGCCCTTAACAACCACTGTCCGCGACTGGTGCTAAGTCCAAAATATAGTACTATCGTTGCTAAGGTGTCAGGAAACAATCACTGTGTAAACATAACATACTAGCATTCATCGAATAACACGTATAACATGCAGAGTGGTTAGCGTATAAAAGTGTTTGCGTTGTGTGTTGATTGTGATTTTGATATAAGTAACGTATGTAACACCTAAAAGTGCTTAAAGCAAAAAAGGGATCGAGTATACTCACAAATCGTGTTTCACAAGTAAACATAGTCTAGGATTGAAGGGAGCGCTGAGAGATTAGCCTGAACACAGTACGACAGTATGAGCGTTGAACGGTGCGTAAAACGGTGCGTTGGAATGATGTGGGACGGATAGTCATCTGATCGGATGGTCACTCGTCTGGGATGGATGTGTTTGTGTATGATGGAACTTTGAAGTTTTCATTGTAGCATTCTAAAAATCAAGAAGTGTTTCTACAAATCAGGTCATCCGGTCGGATGGTCATCCGGACGGATGACCGTTTGGTCGGATGGCGATCTGCTTGAAACTGACATTCCTTGAAGCTTAGTGAAAATGTTTAGTGTTGAAAAGTCACAAGTCATCCGTTCGGATGGCAATCCGATCGGACGACAATCTGATCGGACGGTAATCCGCTTGGCAACCTGTTCGTTTGTAAAACTTGTAAAATCTTCCTAAGTCTAGGAAGTTTTACGATTAAAGTGAGACAGCATGACAACGTGTCAAACAACGGAAACCCCATCATACCCAAGTCATCCGATCGGATAGGAATCACCCCGTCCGATCAGTAACGGTTCTTGACGGAACTTCATGTTCAACCCGTTAAGTCGGTCATCTCGTTGATAGAAATCCATTCTCAGAGCGGCACTTTACTTAGAGAATGAGCAGAAGGCATGAACAAGTTTGGATCCTATCGGTTTTATGTGAAAAGTTGAGAATGTTTGAAGAAATGTGGAAATCGGTTGGAAAATGTTTAGATTTTGGTGAAATCAGTGTTTAAACATTGTAGAACTCCTTTGGATCGGAGTTGTTCTTGGTGGAATGAGGTCATACTTTGGTGTTCTTGAGAACCCATGATGACATCATCCTAAAACAGCCTAAATCCACCGATTTCATAGTAAAAAGTTAAAATTTGATGGTGAAAATGATGAAGAAGTGTGTGTAGACGATAGAAGTACAAGATTTGAGGTAGAAACTTACGAGAATCACGAGGAATCGAGAAAAAGAGGCCAAAAGCGTGCTGGTCGAATGAGAGCTGTCACATCACATGAACAGTGATGTGACAGGTGATATTTATAGGTGGTGAGGGAGAAAGGCGGTGCAATGTGACGGATCGGAGGGCCTCCAGATCGGATGGCCAACCGATCAGATGGCCATCCGGACGGATGACCATTCGATCGAATGGTCCTTCGATCGGATGGCTTTTGCTAGTTGGTTTCCGACCTTTTGTTTCGTGCGTTGAGCGTTGTGATACGTTTCGAGTAAACGATGCGATAGTATTCCACATTAGTTACAAAAATAATATAACAACTAATAATCACAAAAGTAAACCTTAGATTTCGAGTTCGCGATGAGGTTGCGTTGTGATAGAGTTACGATTGCGTTTTCGAATAATCACCTCAAACCAAACATAACATGCACAAGTAACAGATAGTAGCCCACACACGTAAAATAATATCCATAACTTGTAATTCGAGTTGCGATGCGATAGCGATGTGATAGCGTTTAGTAGATTATCGTTTAGTTATCTTTATCGCATTGTTACTCCACATAATACAACTAACAAGTGTACATTAAATTATCGATTATCTAGGTTTGAGAGTACAAGTAATAATTAAGCAAGGAATGATAGATCTAATTAGCAATCTTTTCTTCCTTTGACTTGCCTTTGACTTTGACTTGTACTTTGACTTTGACTTCGAAAAGTCGGGTTGTTACAAAACACTTCCCGCCATTTGTTCGTATCTACATGGACCAATCAAACCCTGACATTCTACCAAACTACAACAAATAAAGATGAAGGCCCACATGTTGCATTATAGAAACAGCTCACTACACCGAAATGCAGTCTGGAAACGCTGGTGAAAAAGGTGGACATCTTGGTACTAAAGCAATATACGCAAATAAAGAATGCTTGGAAGAAAGCCACACCAAGCGAATGAACAGCCACCTTGAGATTCTTTTTGTTGCTCAACCTACTATGTAAAGTTCCCATTTATGCTCTTAACATATTAGAAAATGAGCTAACGCGGAGACTAACCACGTTGCAGTCATTATTCCAACATATGGCTGCGAGCTTTACATGGGTTGCGGGTTGTTATGTGCCTGTCGTCTGGAGAGATTGCAAAATATTGGTACTTATAGACTTATAAAAAAATGTTTTGCTTCTCTAATGCTCTTTTTGGTTCTAGAGAAAACTTGACCGGAATCCATCAACTTTTGATGATGAAGAAGTTGATGCAGAAAAAAATTAGAAAATGTGAAACAGAAATTGTGTACCCAAACCTAGCAAGGGAAGAAAAGCATCATATCGAAGATCATGGCAATGATAAATCCATTTATGAGCGACAAAAAACCACCTGTCGTACAAGAAAACAATCGCGGGCGGCCAACGTCCAAGGTCCAACAACAAAGAAAAGAACAACCCGCTAGAGATAGCTCAGTTGGGCCTTCTGAACAACAAAGTAGGTGTGACCCTCCTCGACACAACTCTTATGTACCGTCGCAAGATTCCTTAATACCGTCTACATCTGCAATGTCCCTAAAGTCTCAAAGGTCATTACTGCGACACACTCGTTCAACGACTTCACGGAAAAAAAGCCTTGCGAGGACCATGGCTTTCCGTTAATCACTGATGATGGAACGTTTCAATAGAGTGGTGAAGTTAATGGGGTACTCACTGATACCAAAGCAGAATGTTTACCTTTTGGTATAGTGACTATTAATGGGCCAACAAAAAAAATCTGCATTGATAAAAAATGCACTTTTGTGGACCAAAATGACATATTTTCCACATAGAGTTTTTCTATGAACAGAGATGACTGAATTTGCCAAGTTTGAGGGGGAATTTCATTGATAAGTTTTAGAGAGGTCAGAATTTCAAAAATGAAGGGGAATAAAAATTTCATAGGTATATATTGAAATTCCTGCATTTTTTAAATTCAGACGTGCAACAGTATTCGGGTGATTCCGACTTCAGATTGTCCGGTGATGCAGGGTATCTAGATTTGTTCATTCGTGATCATAGGAAGTTCGGATTCTTCTGTGACAACTGTACTCTGTAATCGATGAACAATGCAAAACAATGTTAATTATTAATAAAACAATGTATTTTGGTGTTACTATATGTGTTTGATGATTTTACGATTCGATTCGATTTCGATTTCAAGCTTTAAATCGCTTTCTGGTGAGTTATACGCAAACTGGTGCGTAAACGCAGTCAGTTTAATGCGACAAACACTCTGGAATAGAGACATAGGCTTAACATACCCAAAATGACCTTTACATAACTTAGAAATAAGTTTTGGATGGTTTGGTGTGTTGAAAACAAGTCTATTCGATCGTAGGGACTATTTGTGTCAAACTGCGAAACTATACCGATTCGTATGGTATCGAAGAGTCCGAAACTTGATCATAAGCAAAACATACCATAAATAACCTAAACATAGCATAGAAATAAGCTTTGAGGGGTTCGGTATGCGAAAACATGCTTATTTGATCTTACAGGGACTAAAAGTGTCAAAAACGATGTAAGTTTGCATTTTCGCGCATATCTTACGTTCTGACCACATCTGGACATCCAAAATTTTTGCATACACTAAAATATTTTTATTTTAGTGATCGGCATGCAAAAATACCGTTCGTCGCTTAATTTGGTTCGTTTTCGCGTCCGTTTGAGTTTCGTCGTAATTTAACGAATAACGCGACCGTACGACCAAACGAGCCGACATCAGAGAGTTTTCCAAGCACATTTTGAGTCCTCTAAACTTTATTGACCTTGTAGAGCCTTGAAAATGGCTTAACGGGGGTCAAAAGGACCTGAAATGAGTTTAAACCAAGTGCAGGGACCTGAACTGTCAATTTTCAAACTTTTGCTGATCTGGGGAGGCCAGGCGGGGCGCGTAAGGTTGCCCCTATACCTTACGTGGGCCGTGTGAAGTGCCCAGTGACCAGATTTCCATTTTCAGCATTCTGTTTGATCTTCAGGGGCTGTTTTGGTAAATTCTTTGTGTGATGGGCAAGTTTAAGTGTTCTCCAAGGTCTCTAATCAGTTCCTAACACATGTATGGACATGATTTAATCCTTGATGGCCACACAAACACATGGAATGATCTTGTTCATCATGCTCTAGTATAAATAGGATGCCAAACTTCCTCATTCTTTGCTCATTATGTTTGATCTTCAGGAGCTCTCTCAAGTGTTTGGAGCTTTCTAATCTGATTATTCTTTGTAGAAAAGATAGCTAGGACCTTTTGTAAGTCTTCTTTCATGCTTATTCTTTATGTTTAAGTAGAGAGTCAAACAGTTTGGCCAACAATTTGACTTTCGATTTTGACCATCAATTGGTCAAGTCAAAGTTCAATTGAACTTTGCAACGTGATTGTAATCACGATGGTTATAATCCTCAGCGATTATACCTACTGATTACCACGTTAACTGGGCATAGTGACGAATCAAAGTTTCGGTCAAAATGCGTTTTAGCACACATTTTGCAACGGAACTATTTTCGGGTATCAAAACCCATTGTTTTGATACCAAATCAGTTTTCTAAGTAGGTTAAACATGTTTTGACATGTTTAACTCGTCACTATTAGTTTAGTGCTTGTTTAAGGTCATAAGTTAAGCGGTCTAAACAACCGCTTAGACTTTCGAACCCGACCTGTTTGGTCGATCATTAGGATCCGACCAAGCTCGATTAGTGATCATAGTTGCATAGGGAATAACCACTGAGGTTATACCTTATGATCACCTAGGATTGGTTAGCTATTCGTTAATTGGTTTACTTGCCCATAAGAAATGACCAAAACGCCCTTTTTAAAGCATAAATCCATATTTTACATATGTGAACATGTTTTTTATATATAATCTGATTTAGAAACATGTTTAGGTATTATTGGGCATGTAAGACTTGACATAGCACCTAGTTAACCATCCGAACATAGTTTCGCGCGAACGACGCGTTAAAGTAGCATAAACTACCTTAATGGGTCGTAACGGGTCGAAAGCACTTAGGCTAAGTTCCGATATAGGATGTAGGCTTTGTTAAACCATATCGCATGAGTTCCAACACTCATTTGGTTTACAAGACCTCATTCTATCCGATCTTCCGATTAAGGTGTCGATTTATTTACTAGTGATCCGATTACTAGGTACTACTTGAATTTCCTTGGTTTGTCTGAGCTTCGCTAAGTTCTTTAGATCAAAGATAGCCTTCTATTCAATGTGAGTACATAGTTCCCCTATTTTATTGTTTTCAATTGTTTTGGGGTGATTCATATGTATCAAAACGATTTTCGATATTTTAACGATGGTTTCAAAACGATTAAGATGGTTTATACTAAACTAATAACGATTTTTGATAATGTGAACGAACTTGTTGGTTGTAGTTACATAACGAATGACATTCATTAATTTTGGCCGAATTGACCAGTATTAGGTTATGGTACCATAGGATCTGACAAATCCCGTTATCAGACTACACCCATGGTTATGTGTGGGGGGTTATGTAGGTAAGGACCGAATCTGATGATTGTTAACTTACCCTTTGGTGGTTTGTTAATACGATAAACGAGGTAGTCGAGTCACGAAGGTTTGAATGTTATTAGCGAGGCGACTAAAAGTAGTTTCACAATTAAAACGAATACGATTTTGGGACGAGTTAAAACGATTTGGAACGACTTAAATGAAATAAAACGATTTGAACAAATGATTGGTTGGGTTGTGATTAAGTAATGGGATGGATGTAACATGATAGAAGCATGGTAGATACGCCGCTGGTACAACTTATATATAAGTGCTTTTATCATATTACATTTCATGTCATTATTTAAGTTCACTTGGGAAACGATTTGAAACGATGTCACACAACGAAGTTTTCGAAATAATATAAACCATACGAGTTTTATTAACGAGTTCTAACGAGATGTTTTACGAATTGGTTTACTAAAACAAAAGTCTTTGAGTTAGGAATCATGGCTACGAGATTTTATAAATTATAACCATCTTGATTTGAGATTGGTTAATCATATTGCAATATTATATACTTTTCAAAACAAGATTTTCGAGGTATTGCAATATATACATAAACAAGCCATAATTTCGATACCCTCACAAAACCTATGTGCTTGCCAGCATTTCTTTGTTTGTTCGAGGTAACAAATGAATGATCGCCTTCCTTGTGCCTTGTCGATGTTTTCAATACCTCTTTTGTTTCTCCAATTGTCGACCTCACTCGTTTCTCATGTTTCCTTGTTAGATAATGCCTCATCGACGCGATGCTCAAACTTTTACTGCTGAGGAAGTTGCAGCCCTTGTCTCTCAGTAAATGGCTGCTGTACTTCCAGGCGTTGTGACCCAAATCCGCGAGTTATACAATAACAATAATAACAACAATAACGCACAGTGTAATTTCAAGAATTTCAATTCTGCGAAGCCGCTTAAGTTTTCTGGGTCACAAGGAGCAACTGCGCTCCTGTAGTGGTTTGAGAGTATCGAGAGCACATTCAGACATGTGTAGTGTCCGAATGCACGTAAAGTTGAGTTTGCTTCAAGCGTGTTTGAGAAGCGAGCTCTTACATGGTGGAACAGAGCGATGCGTGATAGGGGTGCTGAAGTGGCATTAGCACAAACTTGGGATGAGCTCCGAGCTCTCATGATGAGAGAGTTCTGTCCCCGTCACGAGATTTGAACTTTGGAACGAGAATTCAATGATTTGAAACAAGACGGGGGAGAACACCGTGCTTATACGGATCGATTTGAGGAGCTTAGTTTGTTGTGCCCCACTCTGGTTACCCCACTGGAGAAAGCAATCGAAAGATATATCGATGGTTTACCCGATTCCATTCAGGATATTGTGACCGGTGTTAATCCTACTACCATCCGTCATGCGATCGAGTTATCGACTACCCTGACTGAGTCCCAAGTCAGGAAGGGTAAACTCACCCTCAAGGGTGATAAAAAGAAGTTGACTGATTCTGACAAGGAAAGGGTATGAGAAAGAAGCAGGGTGAGTCTTCTAAAAAGTCAAGGAAGCGCAAGGCTTCCCAGAACTTTGCTGTTACAGCACAGGCTGCTCAGAACCCACCGACTCAACCTCCTGCAAAGAAAGCATATGCTGGTACCGCACCTCACTGTGCTCGATGTAATGGTCACCATGTTGCCCAACAGGCCTGTAAACAGTGTGCTACGTGTGGTAGACTTGGGCATTTGGCCAACATTTGTCGTTTTAGTCAAAATCAAGCTGCTCAGGTTCCAGCACAAGCTTAAGGGAATGCTGCGAGATTCCCACCTGGTTCGTGTTTCAATTACAGAGAAATGGGTCATTTCCGCAACAACTGCCCGAAATTGGTGAAT
Organism: Helianthus tuberosus; assembly: GCA_030545235.1. Taxonomy (NCBI): domain Eukaryota; kingdom Viridiplantae; phylum Streptophyta; class Magnoliopsida; order Asterales; family Asteraceae; genus Helianthus; species Helianthus tuberosus. Next base: position 24,749,052 of record CM060420.1, on the reverse strand, counting down.
GCGAATCCGAATGGTAACGCGATCGCGAATGTGAATCCCGCTCGTGGACGAGCATTCAATCTGAACGTGAATGAGGCGACGGCAGACAATGAAGTTGTTAACGGTACGTTCCTTGTTAACAATCAACTTGCATCTGTTCTTTTCGATTCTGGTGCCGATAGGAGTTTTGTTTCGTTATCCTTTGAGCCTTTACTTGCGATACCTAGAACTAAACTAAGGAAACCCTTATCTGTTGAAGCTGCTACTGGTAAACCCCTTGTTCTCGAATCTGCTATTCATGGTTGTCAATTGAACCTCGATAACCATCTTTTTCCAATTGACAACTTGGGAGTTTCGACATTATCGTGGGGATGGATTGGTTAACCAAACACCATGCTGAGGTGATTTGTTTCGATAAGATCATTCGTATTCCTCTTTCGTCTGGTGATGTCCTAGAGGTTCGTGGCGAGAAACCATCTGGCGGATTGAAACTCATGTCGTGCACGAAAGCCCAGGGTTATCTACGAAAAGGATATGTTGCTTTTCTGGCACATGTCACCGAGGAGAGAAGTAAGAACAAGAGTATTCAAGATATTCTGATTGTTCGGGATTATCCAGAGGTGTTTCCTGATGAACTGCCTGGTTTGCCTCCAGTTCGTCAAGTCGAGTTTCATATTGATCTTGTACCCAATGCTAACCCGATTGTGAAAGCACCTTATCGTCTTGCACCATCTGAGATGCAAGAGTTATCTGATAAAGGATTCATCCATCCGAGTTATTCACCGTGGGGTGCTCCTGTCCTCTTTGTGAAAAAGAAAGATGGATCTTTTCGAATGTGTATCGATTATCATGAGCTTAACAAGCTTACCATCAAGAATCGATATCCCCTACCCCGAATCGATGATCTCTTTGATCAGCTGCAAAGTGCTACCTGTTTCTCCAAGATCGATGTGCGTTCTGGGTATCATCAGCTTCGTGTATTCGAAGAAGATATTCCCAAAACTGATTTCCGCACGAGATATGGACACTACGAGTTTACTGTCATGCCTTTTGGTTTGACAAATGCCCCAGCTATCTTCATGGACTTAACGAATAGGGTCTGTAAACCTTATTTGGACAAGTTCATCATTGTGTTCATCGACGATATTCTCATTTATTCGAAGTCTCAAACCGATCACGAGCAACACCTTCGTTTGACTTTAGAACTCTTGAAGAAGGAACAACTTTTTGCTAAATTCTCCAAGTGTGAATTCTGGCTTAAAGAAGTTCAATTATTGGGTCATATAGTCAACGAGCAAGGTATTCATGTGGATCCATCCAAGATTGTAGCAATCAAGGATTGGAATGCACCAACGACACCCACAGAGATTCGATCTTTTCTTGGTCTTGCTGGATATTATCGTCGTTTCATTTCGAACTTTTCTAAGATCGCGGTTCCTCTTACTGCTTTGACTCAGAAGAATAAGCCTTTTTAGTGGGGACCCAAACAAGAAGAAGCATTCCAAACGCTGAAACAGAAGCTATGTGATGCTCCTGTTCTATCTCTACCCAAGGGAAACGATGATTTCGTTGTCTACTGCGATGCGTCCAACTTAGGCCTTGGTTGTGTTCTTATGCAACGAGGTAAAGTTATAGCATATGCATCTAGACAATTGAAAGTTCACGAGAAGAACTACACGACTCATGATCTTGAATTAGGAGCTGTGGTTTTCGCGTTTAAAATCTGGAGACACTATCTTTATGGCACGAAATATGTGGTTTTCACAGACCACAAAAGTCTCCAGCATATTCTTAATCAGAAAGAGCTCAACATGAGACAACGACACTGGGTTGAACTCTTGAATGACTATGATTGCGAGATTCGCTACCATCCTGGTAAGGCGAATGTCGTAGCCGATGCACTTAGTCGAAAAGAGCGAGTCAAGCTTCATTCTGTTCAAACTCTCTCTGATCTCCAAACTCGTGTTCTTCAAGCTCAGCAATTTTGTGTTTCACAAAATTTGATGGGTAAGGAATTACCACGTCAACTTGAGCTTAAACTTGAAGCCAAGGACGGTGGTTTACTCTATTTCAAGGATCGTTTATGGATTCCGAAACAAGATGATCTTTGCACATTAGTGATGGACGAATCTCATAAGTCTCGATATTCTATCCATCCTGGTGCTGATAAAATGTACAAGGATCTTCGTACTCAGTACTGGTGGCCTGGTATGAAGAAAGAGGTTGCCTTGTATGTGTCGAAATGCCTAACTTGTCTCAAAGTCAAGGCTGAACATCAACGACCTTCTGGTTTGCTTGTACAACCAGAGATACCGGTTTGGAAGTGGGAGAACATTGCGATGGACCTCATCACTAAATTACCGCGTACATCAAAAGGTCACGATGCTATATGGGTTGTTATCGATCGATTAACGAAGTCAGCTCATTTTATTCCGATTCGTGAGGATCTATCTGCTGATAAACTTGCAAAGATTTATGTTGATGAGATTGTATCACGACATGGTGTTCCTTTAGATATCATATCCGATCGTGATGCTCGATTTTCATCTCATTTATGGAAGACCATGCAATCTGCTATGGGAACCCAACTGAATCTAAGCACTGCTTATCATCCCCAAACAGATGGACAATCTAAGCAAACGATTCAAACTTTGGAGGATATGCTTAGAGCATGCGTGATAGACTTTGGTGGTAATTGGGATTCTCATCTTCCATTGATCGAGTTCTCTTACAACAATAGCTATCATGCTAGCATTAATATGGCACCATTCGAAGCTCTCTACGGTCGAAAATGTCGTTCACCTGTTTGTTGGAACGGGACCAGTGAAGCTCAGCTTACTGGACAGGAGCTTGTTCTGGAAACAACAGACAAAATCAAGAAAATTTGCGATAATCTTGTGACAGCTAGATGCCGTCAAAAGAGTTATGCGGATTTACGACGCAAGCCTTAGAATTTCAAGTCAGAGACCATGTCCTACTCAAGGTGTCACCTTGGAAGGGAGTGGTAAGATTTGGAAAGAAAGGAAAACTTGCACCACGATATGTTGGACCATTTAAGATTGTGGAAAGAATTGGGAAGGTTGCCTAACGATTAGAGCTACCTCCAGAGCTTGGAAATATTCATCCGACTTTTCACGAGTCCAATTTGCAAAAGTGTTTAGCTGACGCTGATCTTCACATTCCACTCGACGAAATCCAAATCGATGAAACGATGTACTTTGTCGAGAAACCTGTGGAGATAGTGGACCGTATATACAAACAGTTGAAGAACAAGTGAATTCATTTGGTCAAGATTCGCTGGGAATCCAAACGTGGCCCAGAGTTTACTTGGGAACGTATGGACCAAATGAAGGCGAAGTATCCGCAATTGTTCTCACAAGTTTCCTCTGGTTAAAATTTCGGGACGAAATTTCCTAAAGTAGGGGAGACTGTGACAACTGTGCTCTGTAATCGATGAACAATGCAAAACAATGTTAATTATTAATAAAACAATGTATTTTGGTGTTACTATATGTGTTTGATGATTTTACGATTCGATTCGATTCGATTCCGATTTCAAGTTTTAAATCGCTTTCTGGTGAGTTATACGCAAACTGGTGCGTAAACGCAGTCAGTTTAATGCGACAAACACTCCGGAATAGAGACATAGGCTTAACATACCCAAAATGACCTTTACATAACTTAGAAATAAGTTTTGGATGGTTTGGTGTGTTGAAAACAAGTCTATTTGATCGCAGGGACTATTTGTGTCAAACTGCGAAACTATGCCGATTCGTATGGTATCGAAGAGTCCGAAACTTGATCATAAGCTAAAAATACCATAAATAACCTAAACATAGCTTAGAAATAAGCTTTGAGGGGTTCGGTATGCGAAAACATGCTTATTTGATCTTACAGGGACTAAAAGTGTCAAAAACGACGTAAGTTTGCATTTTCGTGCATATCTTACGTTCTGACCACATCTGGACATCCAACATTTTTGCATACACTAAAATATTTTTATTTTAGTGATCAGCATGCAAAAATACCGTTCGTCGCTTAATTTGGTTCGTTTTCGCGTCCGTTTGAGTTTCGTCGTAATTTAACGAACAACGTGACCGTACGACCAAACGAGCCGACATCTGAGAGTTTTCCAAGCACATTTTGAGTCCTCTAAACTTTATTGACCTTGTAGATCCTTGAAAATGGCTTAAGGGGGGTCAAAAGGACCTGAAATGAGTTTAAACCAAGTGCAGGGACCTTAACTGTCAATTTTCAAACTTTTGCTGATCTGGGGAGGCCAGGCGGGGCGCGTAAGGTTGCCCCTATACCTTACATGGGCCGTGTGAAGTGCCCAGCGACCAGATTTCCATTTTCAGCATTTTGTTTGATCTTCAGCGGCTGTTTTGGTAAATTCTTTGTGCGATGGGCAAGTTTAAGAGTTCTCCAAGGTCTCTAATCAGTTCCTAACACATGTATGGACATGATTTAATCCTTGATGGCTGCACAAACACATGGAATGATCTTGTTCATCATGCTCTAGTATAAATAGCATGCCAAACTTCCTCATTCTTTGTTCATTTCCTCATTCTCTTCTCTACAATCTGATTTGGGAGCTCTCTCAAGTGTTTAGAGCTTTCTAATCTGATTATTCTTTGTAGAAAAATAGCTAGGACCTATTGTAAGTCTTCTTTCATGCTTATTCTTTATGTTTAAGCAGAAAGTCAAACAGTTTGGCCAACAGTTTGACTTTCGGTTTTGACCATCAATTGGTCAAGTCAAAGTTCAATTGAACTTTGCAACGTGATTGTAATCACGATGGTTATAATCCTCAGCGATTATACCTACTGATTACCATGTTAACTAGGCATAGTGACGAGTCAAAGTTTCGGTCAAAATGCGTTTTAGAACGCATTTTGCAACAGAACTATTTTCGGGTATCAAAACCCATTGTTTTGATACCAAAACTGTTTTCTAAGTAGGTTAAACATGTTTTGACATGTTTAACTCGTCACTATTAGTTTAGTGCTTGTTTAAGGTCGTAAGTTAAGCGGTCTAAACAACCGCTTAGACTTTCGAACCCGACCCGTTTGGTCAATCATTAGGATCCGACCAAGCTCGATTAGTGATCATAGTTGCATAGGGAATAACCACTGAGGTTATACCTTATGATCACCTAGGATTGGTTAGCTATTCATTAATTGGTTTACATGCCCATAAGAAATGACCAAAACGCCCTTTTAAAGCATAAATCCATATTTTACATATGTGAACATGTTTTTGACATATAATCTGATTTAGTAACATGTTTAGGTATTATTGGGCATGTAAGACTTGACATAGCACCTAGTTAACCATCTGAACATAGTTTCGCGCGAACAACGCGTTAAAGTAGCATAAACTACCTTAATGGGTCGTAATGGGTCGAAAGCACTTAGGCTAAGTTCCAATTTAGGATATAGCCTTTGTTAAACCATATCGCATGAGTTCCAACACTCATTTGGTTTACAAGACCTCATTCTATCCGATCTTCCGATTAAGGTGTCGATTTATTTACTAGTGATCCGATTACTAGGTACTACTTGAATTTCCTTGGTTTGTCTGAGCTTCGCTAAGTTCTTTAGATCAAGGATACCCTTCTATTCAATGTGAGTACATAGTTCCCCTATTTTATTGTTTTCAATTATTTTGGGGTGATTCATATGTATCAAAACGATTTTCGATATTTTAACGATGGTTTCAAAACGATTAAGATGGTTTATACTAAACTAATAACGATTTTCGATAATGTGAACGAACTTGTTGGTTGTAGTTACATAACGAATGACATTCATTAATTTTGGCCGAACCGACCAGTATTAGGTTATGGTACCATAGGATCTGACAAATCCCGTTATCAGACTACACCCATGGTTATGTGTGGGGGGTTATGTAGGTAACGACCGAATTTGATGATTGTTAACTTACCCGTTCGTGGTTTGTTAATACGATAAACGAGGTAGTCGAGTCATGAAGGTTTGAATGTTATTAGCGAGGCGACCAAACGTAGTTTCACAATTAAAACGAATACGATTTTGGGACGAGTTAAAACGATTTGGAACGACTTAAACGAGATAAAACGATTTGAACAAATGATTGGTTGGGTTGTGATTAAGTAATGGGATGGATGTAACATGATAGAAGCATGGTAGATACGCCGCCGGTACATCTTATATATAAGTGTTTTTATCATATTACATTTCATGTAATTATTTAAGTTCACTTGGGAAACGATTTGAAACGATGTCACACAACGAGGTTTTCGAAATAATACAAACCATACGAGTTTTATTAACGAGTTCTAACGAGATGTTTTACGAATTGGTTTACTAAAACAAAAGTCTTTGAGTTAGGAATCACGGCTACGAGATTTTATAAATTATAACCATCTTGATTTGAGATTGGTTAATCATATTGCAATATTATATACTTTTCAAAACAAGATTTTTGAGGTATTGCAATATATACATAAACAAGCCATAATTCCGATACTCTCACAAAACCTATGTGCTCGCCAGCATTTCTTTGCTGACTTTGTTTTTACATATGTTTCAGGTGATGTTGCGTGATGATTGCTAGGAAGCATGTTCACTTAGGATTTGGACATGGCCTTAGTGACATAAAAACGATAGTAGACGATGTTTAAATTGTTTGTTTGGTTTTAAGACAATGTAATTTACTTAATGAATCAATAAAACGAAACTTTTAATTACCATGGTTGTTGAAACGATGATTCTGTTACAACACTCCCCGACGTTTCCGCCACGGTTTGTTGTTTTAACGTGGTCGGGGTGTGACATCTTCAGATCGTGACCAGATTGATGTCTTAGGGTTTGAGTCCCGAGTCTTCGTCATGTAGGTCAACAGGATTAGCGTCAAAGGATGCATTAGTATTGTCGATACTTAAAAGATATCTCGGAATATTTATGTGATAGTCTAAAGTGTTAGATGGTTAATCTTCGAGCAGAGATTTTTCGGACTAACCGCTAGGGAATGATTATGTTTGTTGATTAAGTTGCTGCCAGGACTAACGGAGAAGACTATACATCTGTTATCGTGACTTAAGAGGAAGAATGTGAATCTAATCATGAAAGAATGTTTCTTAGATCAAAGTGTGTTACCAGATGATTTGTTATACAATGAAGAGTTGCTGATTATGGAGATTACTGTTTACACTTGTTGGTGCATCCGTCTGTCGCCTACGTCTTGTATCGAGTCTTGTTTAGATTTAGGTAGTTTAGGGCTCGAGAATCAAGGAAATGAACTTGTAAGTGATTTCGCTTGAAATGATAGTGTTATTTCAAGTGAAACCACATATCATCTTGATTCCGCTCGTATATGCTTAAGTCTGATTCCGCTCCTGTTTGAACAGTGTGATTCCGTTCGAAAACCACATATGGCCGACTATATATAGGTGTAGTAGGCGCGAAATCAGTAGTGGTGTTGTGTGTTGTCTTCCGGTGAGCCGCGAAGTGCTGCCGAAGTGTTGTCGTGCATGTAAAAGCTTCCTGATCAATAAAAACAACAACTTAAAGTGAATACTCGCTGAATTGAACCGAAACACTTGTTTTCGCCTCTTGTTTTGGTGAAAAACTCTTCTGATAGACTCGTTCGGGTCCAAATTCGATCCTACAAGTGGTATCAGAGCACAGGAAGAAGAGTTCTATACAATTCAGCTGCGATTTCTATTTCTACACCATTCTTTTTCAAATTAAACATCATTTCACGGTCAGAATCTGCTCAATTTCTCACAACTGGCTCGGAATCATGTATTAACAAAACCTTGAAAGTTTCAAGTTAAAATTCGATCTAAAACTTGAAATTTTTGACCTTTCGCTCGGAACTCTTTTCGGAAAAGATGACATCAGCTTGATTTCGCTCGAGATCTGATCTTGATTCCGCTCCAAATTGGATTTCAGCTTGATTTCACTCGAGATTTAATTCTTGATTTCGCTCCAGATCAGCTTTAATTGGTTGATTCCGCTCCAGGCTGTCAAACTCAGATTTAGCTCCAAAGTCTTTGCTGATTTCGCTCCAAAGTTACAAAAAGGGTTGATTCCGCTCGAGGTTTGTGTCTGATTCTGCTCCAGTGTACAATATCAGAGATTCCGCTCGAAAACAGCTTTACAAATTGTTGCTGATTCCGCTCCAGATTGACAAATCTGTGATTTCGCTTCAGACAAACTGTTTGTGATTCTGATTCAAACAGACCAAGTCAGATTGTGATACAGGTGTTTTAAGAGGTGAACCAGTTCGTTTGAAAGGTTGTGTGAAAAATTCTTGAATCCCGATTCATGGACAACGGTTTTTACAATGCGTTTGCTACTCCGACTACTCCGGCTTCTATTGCTCAAAATATGAACTTGGAAAATGAAACCGGGACATCACAGAAACCGCCTAAGCTCTTGGATATTGATGATTACAATGGTTGGTCCGAACGCTTTGGAAATTGGGTTGAAGCTTATCACTTGGATGCTTGGGAACACACTGAAGTTCCATATGAAAGACCCACAAGGAATGGTATTCAGTTAACAATCAGAGATATGAGTGCTGAGGAGAAAAAGAAGTATAGAGATGAAAAATTGATGGTGAGTCTGTTACAGCAAGCGATCAAAGAAGACATTCTGATTTTGCTTCAACATGATGGAAGTGCTTATTCAATCTGGACTGAATTGGAAGCAAAGTCTATAGGAAGTGAAGATATGCTTAAAAATAAGATGTAACTTATGAAGAAAGAATTTGATCTATTCCGTGGTTTGAAATCCGAAAACACCAAGCAGATTATTGAAATATATTGTAACTTGGTGAGAAATATGACAAAGCTAGGAATCAAAAAGGATACTAATGAGTTGATTGAGAAACTTGCAGATGCGTTACCACATGATACTTGGGGAACATTCCTGATGATGTTGAGAAACAATCGAAAGGAATATAAAAAGTTAACAATGGGAGAATTTATCAAACATCTGGAAGCTCAAGAGATGGAGCAAAGAAAAATTGCCAGGATGAAGAACTACGATGGAGAACAAGACATCGGCTTGTATTTCAAGAGTGGTGTTAGTGAAAAGACAAATTTTTCTCCAAAGGTTGAAACTGCTTATAACGCAAAAGGTTCTTCTGAAAGTTCGTCTCAGGGATCAAGCAGCACAACAGGATTCTCTTCGTTTCCAACATATGATCCACAGTTTTCTACGACAAAGAGTGGCAAAGTTCTTCAATGCAACATTTCCTTAAAGCTTGAGAATGATCAGAACTATACTGAGGAAGTTGCTAAAAGTCACATGTCTTTGTTAGTGACCGTGCTTGAATCCTATGGAGGATTAGTTGCAGGGAGGATCGGAAATCCAATGCTCACGAAAGAGGATTACGATTAAATTGATGCCGAGGAAATGGAATTGATGGATATTAAATGGTGCATGGCTAGTGTGTTGAGACGGGCTGAAAAGTTTAAACAAGTCACAGGCAGAGATGATTTTTTAGGTTTTGATAAGACTAAAGTTACTTGTTTTCGTTGCAGGGAAAATGGGAATTTCAAGAGGGAGTGCACAAATCGAGAAGCGAGTGGAGCTCAAAACCCTTTTGGAAACAATGATTACTACAAAAAGGCAATTTATCATCAAGTCACACAACAGCCATATCAACAACAACAGGCACCACATCAGGCTTAAACTGCACATGGTAGAAAAGAAATTGAAGATTCAAAGAGAGCATGTCTGGTTAATCAGGGCAAGGATGGTGGATTTAGCTGGGATAAATACATTCCAACAGAAAGTAAAGTGTGTTTGGCAAATCAAGATGATGAAAAAATGCCAGAAGGGTTCAATTGGCATAATTTTTTCCCAGACCAAGAATTCATGACCAAAGAGATGTCCAAAGAGATGTCAAATGGTAAAGCTTTATTTCTAATGCTTATGATGAGTATTGGGCTGCAAAATACAGAAGAGTCAGGGAAGCTGAAGAAGAAAAATGGAGAAAAATTGAAGAAGAGGAAGAAGAAGAAGAAGAAGAAGAAGAAGAAGAAAGGTTAAAAGCTGAAGCTGAAGCCGAGAAAAAGAAAAGAGCTGAGTTTTTCCAAACGAAAAGAACAGTCAAAGATGTTCCTGAATTTGAAATCAAAGTTTATACTGAAGCAGTCAAAGTTTCTGAAAAGTGTTTGAATTGTGATTCTTTGATCATGCAAAACAATGAGCTGCTACACAACATAAAAAGATTGAAAGAATCTTATGATACTTTGAATAGAGAGATTAACAAGTACACTGATTCGAACAGTGAACAAGCAGTTGCATTGAATACACTCAAAGGAGCTTACATGAGACAGCTTGATGACGTCAACTATTACACGGAGAAATGTGCTGAGCTGGAATTGAAGTTGGCAACACAAAAGATTGAAACTGAAAGAGTTAACAATTTATTGAAAAGTTACTTATGTTCTACTTTTGTTGTTGACAGGATTTACCCGATCGTTGAAAGAATGAAGACATTTGAAAAAGAGAAGACTTCGGAAGAAAAGAATTCCGAGACAAAAGAAGAGGATGAAGTAGAAATTTCTGGTAAGAAACCAAGTGTTGTCTACAATAAATGTCCGCCCCCAGTCGAAAATGGATATTTGTCTCGAAATCCAAATTCCGAAAGAGTCAAAAAGGCAATTAACTTACAGTGGGAGTCAGGGTTGTCGGATAATTTGCCAGAAAATATTGATGTTACGTTCACATCGTCTGATACTGATCATGAGTCTGAGTTGATAAAAAGTGTGGTCGATCAGGTGTTAGATAAAGATGACATAGAGGAGTCAAAACCGGAGTCCAAATCCGAGTCAAAGTCTGGGTCCGACAAGTCAAAGTCAACAATCAAAAAGGACAAACGGATTTATGATAAGGAATTTTTGCTATCAAAATCTAATTTGAATGACGAACCGGTCAAAGTAGCATATACTTTGAAAGATTCTGATAAATTATATTCTGATGAGACTTTTCCAATAAGAGGTGTTAAAACTGAGATGATTAAAAAGGTTTTCAAACTAACAGAAATCAACATTACTAAAATAAATGATATTAATCTTTCTGAAAATCCAAGATCTTACACCTCAAGAGTGCAACAAAGATTAAACAAGAAAAAGGGTTATAGATCTGGTTCTGGTATTCATAAACAACCAAACCATAACTGTAATTTCAAAAAGAAAGGATTAGGATTTAATCAACAGAAAAATTATAAAAATGAAAAAGTTTATAAACCAAAAACTGTGTTTGTTTCAGGAAAATCTTTAGAAGATGAGAAAGAGCAAGCGTTCAGAAAGCAGACAAACAAAGAATTCCTTGCAAAGAAGCAAGAGGACATGAAGAAGAGTATTGCTCAGAAGAAGACAGAGACAAGAACCTATTTTCAGTGTAAAACAGTCGGTCATATTGCCAGGAATTGTCCAAAGGCAATACAAACAAAATAGGGAGTCTCTGATAAACTCAAAGAAAAAGTTGTTGAGAAAACTGAACTTACAACCAGAAAATTTACAGGCTTTGAAAACTCCACTTTTGAGGTTGGAGAATGTTCAAAGAATGTGGTAAAATGAAAAGAAAATTTGAAAAACCAAATATGGGTTGTTAAGGGTTCAGGAAACAGTTCTGGTAATGAATCTGATTCCACAAAATCAGAGGAGCCACGTGCTGAAGAAAAGGTTGAGAAATCAGTTCTGACAGTGGATGATGTGAATTTTCCACCACTGAATGCTAAAAATTTGAAATCTAAAATTGGGAATGTTGAAATTTCAAATCAATTTTATTCTGACAAGAAGAAATTTGATGTTGATAAGGCTTTCAATAAAAATGTGAAACACATTTTTGGAAAAAATGGTCGATGGTAAGGTCAAAGGAGTTAAAGAATTCTTTGCTTCCAAAATGAATGTTCACAAGTCTGTTGAAAGTAAAGATGAAGAAGAGGTTGTTACACCCAAGGAAGGTCAGGCTTGGGTGGATATATTTTTCAAAAAGTAAAACCTGACATGCCGGAGCTCCCAAGTTGGTAATCGCGGAGCATGAATCGGCATCTTTCATTGTGTATGAAAATGGTTTTTGTATAAGTGTGAATTGCCGGAACTCCCAGGTTGGTAAGTGTGGAGTAGGTATCGGCACCTTGAGAATTCAACCAACAGATGATGATTGGTTGAAAATGTTTGATTTTTGATCTTACAAGTGGTTAATCAAGGTCATTAAGTTGAAATTGATTTAACTATTATTTAAAAGTGTTGGTAAACAATGTGATGAGTTTTCCCCGAATCTACAAATGGTAAATTTAACAAAACTAATTTTCCAGAAAAACCATTTTGATTAAAACAAACTTAAGTGTTTTGAGATCACAATGGGAAAATAGTTTGTTGTGAGGGGGAGTTCTGATTGTTTATGCCAAGTGGATGGAGAATTAAGGCAATTCGATATCAGTTGTCATGTTCTTGTACAGTTTGTTTTCAATTTTCTTTATATGTATTTGTATTTTAGGGGGAGTATAATTTCAGAAAATCCAAAAACATTAGAAAATTTGAAAAAGCCAAAAACATGATAAAATGAAAAAATGAGTTTTGTTGTAAAAAAAGAGGAAATGATAGTACATCAGTGGACTGTCATAACACGCTAAAGAAATGGAAAGAAAAAATGTGATAAACGGTCTCACTAAAGATGTGACGGTAGGCTCAGCTAGATTAGTAGATTTGCGATAACGATACAAACTTAAATGATAAAGCCTAGTTTTAGTGGGAAACATGGTCGAAAGCATAGTACTTAGTTTTGTCCTTCTTAACTGTGTGCCTACTCAGTAATCGCTGATTGTCGGAAGACATAAAACTGGTTAAGTTTGTGAAACTTTCACAACTTTGCTGAAAAGTCGCTGTGTTTGTGCTTTTTATTTTGCAAAGACTTAAACTTGTTTTATTTCTTTATTTTGTTTAAGCATCGGACATCCTCTGCGTATACGTGAGTATTGACCTGGATGTTGTTGCCTAAACGTTCTGCTTTATTTTCTTTGGTGTTTCGTTTAAGCTTTGGACTTCCTCTGCGTATACGGAAGTATCGACCTGGTGGTTAAAGCCTAAACAACTTCAACTTGTTTTATTTTTCTTATTTTGTTTAAACATTGGACTTTCTCTACGTATACGGAAGTATCGACCTGATTGTTAATGTTTAAACATTCTGCTTTGTTTTAGCACAAATCACAATTGATAAAAGTTTAAAGGCATTACTTGAGTCAGTGTATTGCATGATGAGGGGATGTGCTGAGATCGTGGGGTCCATAAGAACTTAGTGCAAGTTAATATACCTTAACGTATCGGTAAGCATTTCAAAAGTTTTTAGATTGAGTTTAAGTGGACAACAATATCGTCAATCTATGTGAATCGTTTAGAGCTTAAAATGTTTAAAGCTTAACGGTGTTAGTGATTGGTCTCATAAACTGATATGATCCTCTTGCACAAACTCACAAAAATATTGTTTGTAAATATTTCTTTACTGCATTTTCATTTCATTATTTTCAAAAATCCAAAAATATTTTCAGTGTGTTTTAGCATAAAACTTTTGAAAAATACAAAAATATTTTTGACAACTGGTGTTGAAAAGCTGATTTTCAAAATTCCAAGTGCTAAACTTGATGAACAGGTTTGGGAGAGAGTGTATGAAGAAGTTTTTACAAGTGGTTTGCAAAGAATAAATCATTTTTGAATGTTTCATGTAAATAGTTTCTAAATTTTAAAGAGTTAATCTTTGAGAAACTTATGTGTGTGGTAGAGAATTGCAGATATGAAAAGCCGGATTCCGATATCTGAGCAGATGGTGATTTCTAGACTGCGATCCCAGCTTAGTGAGAGGGGGAGTCTGAGGACATCAAGAGAGAGCTTAGAGCTATGTTGCGATTCTGGAAGAAAGAGAAAGAGATTGATGGTGGATGCTTACAACGGAGAATACTTCGGAGAGAAGCACGAAGACTGATATAGACTGAAGGTTTGACAACCGAAGACTCGACACTGAAGACTCCGTCAACATCCGAGGGGGAGTTTGTTGGTGCATCCGTCTGTCGCCTACGTCTTGTATCGAGTCATGTTTAGATTTAGGTAGTTTAGGGCTCGAGAATCAAGGAAAAGAACTTGTAAGTGATTTCGCTTGAAATGATAGTGTTATTTCAAGTGAAACCACATATCATCTTGATTCCGCTCGTATATTCTTAAGTCTGATTCCGCTCCTGTTTGAACAGTGTGATTCCGTTCAAAAACCACATATGGCCGACTATATATAGGTGTAGTAGGAGCGAAATCAGTAGTGGTGTTGTATGTTGTCTTCCGGTGAGCCACGAAGTGCTGCCGAAGTGTTGTCGTGCATGTAAAAGCTTCCTGATCAATAAAAACAAGTTAAAGTGAATACTCGCTGAATTGAACCGAAACACTTGTTTCCGCCTCTTGTTTTGGTGAAAAACTCTTCTGATAGACTCGTTCGGGTCCAAATTCGATCCTCCAACACTGATCAATCATTCAGGAATGTGCTTAAAGATGATCACAGAAAATGGGATTATAGATTCTCGTGGGTATTCATAGACTTGAAGTTTACGGGTGTGGTGATTCTAAGTTTCTATCAATTGTCGGTTAGGTTTTGGAAGATTAAGAGATTGAGTTGAACTTGTAAATCAAAAACCGATCACATATGTGATTAATGTTGAAACAGAGATGCTGCATCAATTAGTTTCAAGTTGATGATTATTTGTGAAGATTATATTTAAGCAAATTAGAGGAGGTCAGGAACCATGCAGACTAAGACCTGAAGATTCATTTAAGAGGGAAGATATTGCAAACCCGAATCATCAATCAAGGGGGAATTATCTGAAGATATTAAATGCTTGATTGAAGTTGCAAAATATTCAAAGACGACTCTCATATTTGAAGTTCAAGATTCGACAGTAACGACCAAGGGGGAATTTGTTGGTGCATATTATGTATGTCTGCCACAATGCGAATAGACTAGATAGAGCGTGTTTTTAATATTGTATAGTTGAGATACGAACACATGACTTTGGAGAGGACGAGAGAGGTTCGTACGGATGTAACTTCGTACAAATGTAACACATTCATGCGGATGTAACTCATCTGCACGGAAGTGCTAGTCTGCCCCAACCTCATGTATATATATAGTGTTGTGTGTTCGTTAGTTGATAAGTTTTGGAGATCATAGAGGGGAAATGTTGTAAACACATACACTCCCCATATAACCATTAGTCTGAGACCTTAAGAGCCTCACCAACTGAAACAAACAAATCCCAATCCATGGGATACGACATCCCGCATGGCCAACTTCTTGTCATCTGAAAACAAATGGAACCGCTTGATGTGGGCCACAAACCTCGGGAACCCCTTAGCCCCTGCCTGTCCATCGGGTCAACTATGGAAGCCTTTAAAAGGATAGTTTGATCGTATTTGGTCATAGAAACAATATCGAATGCCTAGTCTCATACCTGTCAGCTACCCTTATTTATTACCCATCAGCTTCATCCATTGTACCCACGGATATCTGGTATAAGATCGGTTATAAAGTTAGCCATGGAGACACCAATTACTTGGAACCCGATCTTAAACTCACCTTAGAAATCACTTTGAAATATCAAATATTAATCTATACTTCTTCCAATACAGTTAATTTAGCAATTCCAAATTCCTAATAACTTTCAGATGCTAGTTCTCTATTTCTAAAATTATTGAATATACTGATGTGACAACCCTCACAAAACCAGGTATCCGTACAATTAATTAATATTTAATTAATGCTTAAACACACTTAACCTCCTAACTAAACCTTTAGATTTCAACTTAAACCTAACTATACCATTACAAACCAACCCTTACCCACCCCCTTTCTTTGGCGGTTCCAAGGGTAGGACACACCCTTGTCCTACTTTGATTATTTTAATCACTTTTGTTTAGTATCTAGTAGGCACATTATATGAAGGATAATAGGAGAATTGGACTATAAGTAAACTCAAGAGGTTATAACCTTCATTTCATCCAACACACACCAACTAGCTCTCTCTCTTTCTCTTCTTTGTGTCTTCGGCCGAACACCCTCATCACCATACTCCCACCATCAAGTTCTTGTGCAACCATTTTACATACATACATAGAAGCAAGGGATCATACAAGAAGGCTCGGTGCACTCGGAAGCTCAAGGACCTCTCTAGATTTCTTTTATCCACCACATTTACACCATTGTTTCTTCCCTAGCCTTGAGCTAGTAGTAAGTGCCTCTAAACACCATCTTGAGCTTGTTTAAAGTGGTTAATAGTAGATGTAATGGTTAAAAATCAAAAACACACAAGAACATGACATAAAGTCTTGATCATATGATGAATAAGCTGGGTAAAGAGAAACTAGTTGTGTAAATCTTGTGCAACTTGTCTAGTTGTGATTATTTGATGTTGTTTGTTACTAGAAGTGGGATGGATCATCATCTAACCATACTAGATCATGTTCAAGAACATGAACTAGTAGTATGCTAGTGTTAGAATTATAAAAGATGATGAACCCTTCCACTCATGAAACATGAACTTGAGTAAATGTATTTTTTTCTTGTAAAATAAGGTTCTAAACTAGTAGATCTAAAGATCTACAAGTGGTTTTTCGGAAAAACCAAGTGAAAGATGCAAGATTTGTTAAAACCTGGACCTTACATAAACTAGAAGCATTTTAGTGAATAAACAAGTGTGTAAACACTTGTGTCACAAGAAAAATTTAACAAGAAATATTTTCGGTAAATCATGACTAGAAGTTGTGAAACTTCAAGATCTTTAAAAATAAAGTTTTTGAGAAACTAATCTTATTTTTAAAGATAACAAGATCTATTAAATATGTTAGAAAGTTACTACATATTTTTACAAAACATTCAAGTTCATGGGTTTATGATTATTCATATTTTGTGAAGTTTGATGCTTAAATATTGTATGTTGTTGATTGGTAAATTGTTTGAGTGAATTTTGAAAATAAAATGATACGCTTGTAAGTGTGGACACCTCCAGTTACAGAGGAAACTCTGGCAAAATTTTTCCAGAAATATAACACTTAGAAATATTTTTCTAAACAAATGTTTACAAAATATATTTTAACTTGGTTTTCGAAATAAACTTCGCCATGGTTTTTATTTCAAATTACAAAATGTCGGAGGTGGATTTTCATAAATAAAACTTGTTAAATATGTATTTAGAATATATATTTCATAATAAAACGCTTGTGTGATTATTTTGTTAACTACATATATTATTTTTAGGATAAAAATAATATAACTAGAGTATATTATGAAATCACGACTCCAAGATAATACCAACACTATCACAAATAAATATTTAAGTTACACCGGTTTTATTATTACAACGCGAACTTTAAAACGTAACTTATGTATTTTTTCAGAAAATACTCTTAAATGTGTATTTTGATAAAGTATTATTTTGGAAAAATGGTATGAAGTAAAATATAATATTTTTGAGAAAAATATGTATATTTTGGAGTTAGAATATTTTAGATAAGTGATTAAAATATATTTTCAAGTGAGCCTTAAAAATATATTTTCGGAATTATAAAACACACATGTATTAAAACCCCCATCCTTGGGAAGGAATATATTTATTAAATATATAAGCAGTGTGAACACGGAATAGTTACCTAACTATTTCTCCAATAAAACGTTAAACCCTAAGCCAAGGCACGGCCATCCGTCTAATAGAAGTTAGTACGTGTAGGTCGTCACGCAGCAAGTTGATTTGGGATTGACTATTTCGAGACGCACTTCAGTGAGTTCATGTCCCCCTTTTCTCTTAACTGTTTTCAGTTTTTATACTTCGGGGGTGGAATACATGTTACAGAAATTATGGATACTTTTATACATGGTATGGTTAGCTTAAGGAGGGTTTACTACTTAGATCATGTGAGTGGGTAGGCGGAAACTAGAGGCCATTAATCCTCATTGTAGGACCGAGGGTCATGATGCGGTAGATCTATCTGGGTGTAGCGAGCCCAACTCCAGGCCCACTGTGCGGACCTTGGGGTGACTATGAGCCTGACGCAAAAATCTGCTAGGTTTGAGTCTTCTTACAACACTTCACACATATCATTGGCTTTGCAACCCAATGGTGATCTCTTTCTTTTTTCTTAATTGCCACATACCAGGGATTTTCATACATACAAACTTATTACAAAGGTTTATACATACTCACTTACACATGAACTCGCTCAACTTTATGCTGATTTTTCAACTTACATATATTTCAGGAAATTAATGGATCTGGCCAAGTATGCAAGGGTGTTAAGCTACGTAGGAGTAATGATGTCATCCAAGTTTAGGAAATGTGACCTTTGCCTGGACGGGTCACAAGTCTTAAACTGTGTTTCTATTCAAGTCTTTTAGTTGTGTCTTGTGAACAAGTTCTAAGTATGTTGTGGTTGTATTTTGTTTCACGTGTCGACTTTTAAACAATGTTGTCGTATTTACTTTTAAAACTTACCTAATGGATGAACATCATGGTTTTATTTTCATCTAGCATTGTTGTGATTATGCTATGGTATTAAGAAGTCACACCAAAATAAACCCACGCTTCCGCAAAGCCAGGGTGTGACAGCTTGGTATCAGAGCATCGATCATAGCGAACTAGGATTCCTTCTCGAGTCTAGACTATGATCACTAGGGCTCTCACGAAAACATTTTTACATTGCATACACTAAACGTCCAGATCCAGGGCACAAACATTTTTAACAAAAGGGCACAAGTACACTGTTTCAAAGGTTTATATTCCAGTCTGAGGGAATGGGGGAGTTGGTCTTAGTGACCCGGGAGTTGGTCTTAGTGACCAAGGAGTTGGTCTTAGTGACCAGGGAGTTGGTCTTAGTGACCAGGGAGTTGGTCTTAGTGACCAGGGAGTTGGTCCTAGAAACCAGGGAGTTAGTCTGAGAGACTTGGGAAATTGACACTGGAAGGGTAGTCTGGGGAGACTAGGATGATTGTTTGCTTGCTTTGTTATGGCTAACATGTTTATTTGACTTTATGATTTATATATGTGTATATATGTGATTGTGTTACAGACGTCATGGTTTCATTATCAGATACTGGAGTATCGGACACCTTGGATCCCTTAGCGATCGTATCAGACGACGAGATTATGTCAGAGAGCGAGGTGTACACATCTGACACTACGAGCACGGACGACGATGATTTCCAGCCGTTCGCGCTGCCGGACGTTGGAGTTGAGCCTGCTGATGGCCTTCCTGCCGGGGATTTACCACTTGCGGTGATCCCTGCTCCTGTACCGCTTGTTGTTTATCCAGTGGTTGATATGCCACTCGATGCCGTTTCTGACGATGACATCGATCTGTTTGAGGAGGTTCCGCCTGAGGCTGACTATGAGGGCGGGGCCCCTATTGCTGCTGATGTTATTCTTTCCATCGCTGAGGCCCCTTTTGAGGAGCTTCCTGGTGGTTCGCCTGTCCCGGACTCATTGGAGTCTGTGGCATCTGCATCTTTACACGACCACGGTGTGCAGCCCAACTTTTCTGATCCTGACATGGCGATGTCAGCTGCACCCAGACCATCGCACGAGTTTGACCATGAGGACGACGACGCTTTTGAGCCGATCTTTCCCCCTGGTGTTGATCCTGACCAGGATATTGAGTTCATTCACTTAGACCAGCCCCTAGAGGAGCCTGTAGCCCCTATCTATCCTTTATTTGATGATCCCGATGACTTTGACATGGATTTGGTTGACCCGGAGCCTGTCGTGGCCCCTGAGCCAGCCGTCGCTCCTGATCCTGCGTTAGAGCATGACCCTGTTCATGACGATGCACCCGTTGTTTCCCCTTTTGTTGATGATATACCTATTGTCGATCATCCTGTTGTTGCTCCACCGTTGATGGATGATCATGTTACTGACGCTGTTGTTGACGCTCCACTCTTGATAGAGGATCCTGTTGTTGCACCCATTCCTGATCCTATGCCGCTACTGCCTGACCGTGCACCTTTTGCTGCTTATGTGGATCCACGTTATGCCGAAACCAACAATGGGTGGATTGATGACGATGACGATTACCCACCACACGTGGTGCCCGTCACACTTGTTTCGGCACACACTGATGTTCCCTTGATTCCCCCACACACCACAGATGCTCACCGCACAGATCTTCAGATCACCTATCTCCAGGACATCCCTCCACCACGTCCTGGGGAGGGTTCATCACGACAGCCGTTTGGTCATACACCTTTCATGGCAGGAGGCAGCCAGTTTGTATCCCAGATTTCTCATCCCACTTTTGCACCACCTATATCGACGTCTGATCCATTCACATCTCAGCTTCCTTCTATGGCACCACATACTGCACCATCTTCCATGCCGTCTAGCGAGCCATTTCTATGGACTACGCCCCCTATCATGCCACTTTCTGATCCGTACCACCCATACTATGTTGGGCACTCTACGGAGGATATCCTCGTTTCTTTGATGGTACAGCAGGACGCATTGACGCATCGTATTTAGGTTTTGGAGAGTGCACCACGTCCATCTTGTCAATGCCAGACACCATTTGCAGCACCGCACCCTCCGCGCCCACTATCCCCCGATTCTGCCGCTCGCTTTTGGACTCCTGAGCAGCAGATAGCATACTTGTTGCGCGCCTATCGCGCTATGGAGGAGGACTGCTTACATATGCGTCGCTTACTCTATTCTCATTTCCATCCTCCTCCACCGCCATCAGCATAGGCATATTTTGGTTTTATGCAGGTAGACTTTTGGTGAGAGGACCGCGATTGTACAGACTATACAGCTTTTTGGAAGACCGCATTTTGATGACATGACTTTTGATGTTTAGCTTTTTCTTATTGTAGTTGATTAGCCAGATTTGGGCAAGGGCGATGTGACCCTTAGCCATTTGTGATGTACGATACGGATACAAAACTTGTAAACATTATTGTGGTCTCAATTTATGATAGCACAATCGCAGTATTCTCATTATATGTGATGTTGGATGGATTGTTTCAATTTTATAACATGAGATGTTATGTGTGATGTTATGTGATTAATGAATTTTATTACGTACGCGTATGATATTTACTCACTATGACCTGACCTACATGATCCTCTTTTAGAAGATGCCTCCGAGACGCGAGATGCGCATGCCTAACAACGAGGCAGAACTCCAAGGAATCATTGCTGCCGCCATAGCGCAGTATGCAGCCTCACAAGGAGGAACCAGCGGGAGCAATTCGAACAATAACGGTAATAACAATCCGCCCCATGGTAATGTTAAGACGTTTGAGACATATTACGATACATTTGGATATTTATGGCACGTCCGCTAATACCATTTGTATATTCTAACGTATGTGCAGGGTGCACCTACAAGCAGTTTCTCGACTGCAAGCCCGTGAATTTCGACGGCACCGGAGGTGCTATTGCGTTTGTTAGGTGGGCTGAGAAAACAGACTCTATTTTAAGAATGAGCAAATGCGCTCCCGATCAACAAGTGACTTACATCTCAGGGTTGTTTCTGGATGGAGCCCTATCGTGGTGGAACTTACAGGTGCAGACTTTAGGAGAAGCTGCTGCTTACGCGCTAACATGGGCTGAGTTAAAAGAGTTAATGCGAAGAAAGTATTGCTCGCGTGCTGAGATACAAAGGTTAGAGACTGAATTCTGGCATTTAAGGATGGATGGTCCCAAGATTGCAGAGTATGTTCAAAGATTTCATGATTTATCTCACGTAGTACCGTACATGGTCACACCAGAGTTTAAACGTGTTGAGAGGTTCATCTGGGGATTGGCTCCCCAAATAATGAGTATGGTTACCACGTCCAAGCCCGCGACGATCACAGAAGCCATCGACCTAACTGTGGCGCTCACTGAAGAGGCCATTAGGTTGAACAAATTCTCCATTTCTGAACCGAAGAAAAAGGAAACACATGTTGAGCCATCTGGTGAAAACAAGAGAAAATTTTCAAACATCAAACAAGGTACCACAAGTGTGAGCAAGAAGAGTGAGTCAAGCACACCGGCTGGAGCTGCAACCGGTGTTGAGAACAAAAGAAAGGGTTATATGGGCACTCTAGCCAAGTGTAACACATGCCAACGTCATCATTCTGGCCGATGCGGACCGAAAACATGTGAAGCTTGTGGGAAAATTGCTCACTTAAAGGATACTTGCTGGGTTAGTGTTGGCCGGGGTGGCCAAGGAGGTTTTGGTAATAGGATCAAAAACCGTGGTGGAAATGGAAACCGTCCGCAGGGGAATAATGGCGGAAATGGAAACCGTGGGAACGTTGCGAATCAAGCGGGGAATGGAAATGGCCAAGGGCCAGGATGCTTTAATTGTGGAGATGTTGGGCACTTTAAGAAGGAATGCCCGAAGCTGAACCAAGCACGGGGAAGAGTTTTTAACATCGGCGCAAGGGAAGCGCGCCAGGATCCAAACGTAGTCACCGGTACGTTCCCTATAAACCAACGCTTTGCATCTATTCTGTTTGATACTGGTGCCGATTATAGTTTCTTATCATTAGAATTTAAGAATATACTTGGGTTGAAACCTAGTAAATTAGACGTTCCGTACTCTATCGAATTAGCAAATGGGAAACTAGTTGAAACGGGTGAAGTTATAAGAGGATGAGTGATAGAATTGGGAGGACACAAATTTATGCTAGACCTACTACCTGTCGAGTTGGGAAGCTTTGATGTGGTAGTGGGAATGGATTGGTTGTCCAGCAACAAGGCAGATATTGTTTGCCACGAGAAGACCATCCGTATCCCTGTGACGGATGAAGAAACAATCGTATTACACGGAGAGAAGCATGATACGCCGCTGAGAATCATTAGCTGTCTGAAAGCTAGAAAGTGTTTGCAGAAGGGATGTGTTGCATTCATGGCACACATCGTGGATAAGGAAGCTGCTGAGCCGAAGATCGAAGACATTCCTGTCGTCAAGGAATATTTGGAAGTCTTTCCACAGGACTTGCCAGGGTTACCGCCTCAAAGGCAAGTCGAGTTCCACATTGACTTGGTTCCAGGCGCCGCGCCTGTAGCCAAGGCACCCTACAGACTTGCGCCTTCGGAGATGTAGGAGTTGTCAACACAACTCCAGGAGCTGTTGGATAAAGGATTCATCAGACCAAGCTTCTCACCTTGGGGAGCTCCAGTTCTGTTTGTTAAAAAGAAGGATGGTAGTTTCCGTATGTGCATAGACTACCGCGAGCTTAATAAGTTGACTATCAAGAATAGATACCCTTTGCCGAGAATCGATGATCTATTTGATCAGCTGCAAGGTTCAAGCTTTTATTCAAAGATCGATCTTCGATCTGGATATCATCAACTCAGGATACAGGAGGAAAGTATCCCGAAGACGGCCTTTAGGACTCGTTATGGACATTACAAGTTCCTAGTTATGTCGTTTGGGCTGACAAACGCACCTTCAATTTTCATGGACCTAATGAACCGAGTCTGCAAGCCGTACTTGGATAAGTTTATGATCGTGTTTATCGACAACATTCTGATCTACTCGAAGACGAAGGACGAGCACGAACAGCACTTAAGAGCTATTCTAGAGCTACTTAAAAAGGAAAAGTTGTACGCTAAGTTTTCGAAGTGCGAGTTCTGGTTGCGCGAAGTCCAGTTTCTTGGACATGTGGTAAATGGAAATGGAATTCATGTTGATCCCACAAAGATCGAGGCGATTAAGAATTGGGAGACCCCAAAGACGCCAACCGAGATTCAACAGTTCTTGGGTTTGGCGGGTTACTACAGAAGGTTCATTGAGGAATTCTCCAAGATTGCTCAACCCCTGACCGCACTCACACAGAAAGACAAGAAGTTTGATTGGGGTGACAAACAAGAGGAAGCGTTCCAGTTGCTGAAAAACAAACTTTGTGACGCACCGATCCTATCACTACCCGAAGGAACGTATGATTTTGTGGTGTATTGTGACGCCTCGCGTCAAGGTTTGGGTTACGTATTGATGCAGAGACAAAAGGTTATATCTTATGCGTCGCGCCAGTTGAAGATTCACGAGAGGAATTATACCACGCATGATTTGGAGTTAGGCGCAGTGGTATTTGCATTGAAAATCTGGCGACATTATTTGTATGGTACGCGATGTACAATCTTCACGGATCACAAAATCCTGCAGCACATATTCAACCAGAAAGAGCTTAATATGAGGCAAAGACGCTGGGTAGAACTGTTGAATGATTATGACTGCGAGATCAAGTACCACCCAGGGAAGGCGAATGTGGTCGCCGACGCCCTGAGCCAAAAGGAAAGAATTAAGCCCATAAGGGTTAGGGCTTTGGAGATGATTGTCCAGACAGACCTCTCTTTGCGCATTCATGCCGCACAAAGAGAAGCTTTGAAAGAAAGGAACATTGAGGACGAATATCTCCGTGGGATGGAGAAGCAGTTGGTACCAAATGAGGAATGGACTTTATGCTTCATGAAACGAATTTGGGTTCCTCTGTCTGGTGGTTTAAGAAAGGTTATTTTTGATGAAGCTCACAAATCTCGGTACTCAGTTCATCCCGGAGCGGATAAAATGTACCAAGACCTCAAGGATTTCTACTGGTGGCCTAGGATGAAGGGCGATGTTGCAGTATATGTTAGCAAATGCTTAACGTGTGCCAAGGTAAAGGCCGAGTACCAGAAGCCCTCAGGTCTTCTACAACAACCTGAGATTCCCAAGTGGAAATGGGAATAGATTTCAATGGATTTCATAACGAAGTTGCCAAGAACGTCCAAGGGTCACGACACAATTTGGGTAATAATTGACCGTCTGACCAAGTCCGCACACTTCTTGCCAATCAAAGAGAAAGACAACACAAGTAAACTTGCGGAAATATACATGCGAGGGATTGCCGCACGTCATGGAGTGCCTTTCTCGATCATCTCTGATAGAGATGGACGCTTCATATCAAGGATTTGGCAATCCTTCCAAGAAGCTTTTGGCTCGCAGTTAAGCCTAAGTACTGCATTTCACCCGCAAACTGATGGCCAAAGTGAAAGAACTATTCAGACATTGGAGGATATGCTGAGAGCATGTGTAATGGATCTAGGTGGTAGCTGGGATAATCATTTACCATTGGTCGAATTTTCATACAACAACAGCTACCACACCAGTATTGGAGCCGCGCCATTTGAAGCTCTTTACGGACGCAAATGTCGATCACCACTATGCTGGGCTGATGCAGGTGATAGGCAGTTTGTTGGTCCCGAAATAGTCCAAGAGACGACAGACAAGATTGCACAGATTCGAAAGCGCATCGAGGCGGCTCGCGACAGACAGAAAGCCTATGCCAATCCAAAGCGGAAACCTTTGGAATTTCAAGTTGGGGATATGGTTTTATTGAAGGTTTCACCCTGGAAGGGTGTGGCACGCTTCAGAAAGCATGGGAAGTTGAATCCGCGTTACATTGGCCCATTCAGAATACTGCAAAGGATTGGGTTTGTAGCCTACAAGTTGGACCTACCTGCCGAACTCAATGGTGTTCACGATACATTCCATGTATCAAATTTGAGGAAGAGTCCAACACAGGAGATAGTGATCATTCCTGCTGACGAAGTTCATATCGACGACACGCTCCACTTTACCGAAGAACCCGTCGAGGTTACGGATTGGAAAGTTTACAAAACATGCAGGAGTAGTGTCAAACTCGTCAAAGTTCGATGGAATGCAAGACATGGGCCTGGATTCACGTGGGAACGTGAGGATCATAGGAAAGAGAAATACCCCCATTTATTTCCTAAGACCCCTGCAACTAGAAGCAGAGCCTAAAATTTCGGGACAAAATTTCTCTAACGGGGGAGAATGTGACAACCCTCACAAAACCAGGTATCCGTACAATTAATTAATATTTAATTAATGCTTAATTACTATGAGCACACTATACGGATAACCCAGTAAACATGCTGACATTACCAGCACCTATACAGACATTATATTGAGGCCAGTATGAGCCGGGAATAAAGTACTACACTGGTAGAAAGTGTAGGGAGGTGAGGATCATAAGACTGCGTCACTAGGTGATAGTTATATTGCCCGGAAGTGCCTAAAACATACTTTAATTACAAAATTCTGCCCTTTAAACAAAAATTCAGCATTTAACATAACTAGTAAAGTTCAAAAACTTGGTAGAATAATCCTAGACACTTTCCAAAGTGTTGGTAAATTAATGTGTCACTAAAAATAATATAAACAACACTTTAAAGCTTTACCTGACACTTTAACGGATCAATATCCAACCGAACAACCGGACTTTACCCGGAACATAAAAATATTGCCAAAGTCATTGTTTTGACTTTTCTGAGCTAGTTAGGGTCCCCGAATACCCTTTATATTAATAAACACACTTAACCTCCTAACTAAACCTTTAGATTTCAACTTAAACCTAACTATACCATTACAAACCAACCCTTACCCCCCCCCCCTCTCTTTGGCGGTTCCAAGGGTGGGACACACCCTTGTCCTACTTTGATTATTTTAATCACTCTTGTTTAGTATCTAGTAGGCACATTATATGGAGGATAATAGGAGAATTGTACTATAAGTAAACTCAAGAGGTTATAACCTTCATTTCATCCAACACACACCAACTAGCTCTCTCTCTTTCTCTTCTTTGTGTCTTCGGCCGAACACCCTCATCACCATACTCCCACCATCAAGTTCTTGTGCAACCATTTTACATACATACATAGAAGCAAGGGATCATACAAGAAGGCTCGGTGCACTCGGAAGCTCAAGGACCTCTCTAGATTTCTTTTATCCACCACATTTACACCATTGTTTCTTCCCTAGCCTTGAGCTAGTAGTAAGTGCCTCTAAACACCATCTTGAGCTTGTTTAAAGTGGTTAATAGTAGATGTAATGGTTAAAAATAAAAAACACACAAGAACATGACATAAAGTCTAGATCATATGATGAATAAGTTGGATAAAGAGAAACTAGTTGTGTAAATCTTGTGAAACTTGTCTAGTTGTGATTATTTGATGTTGTTTGTTACTAGAAGTGGGATGGATCATCATCTAATCATACTAGATCATGTTCAAGAACATGAACTAGTAGTATGCTAGTGTTAAAATTATAAAAGATGATGAACCCTTCCACTAATGAAACATGAACTTGAGTAAATGTAATTTTTCTTGTAAAATAAGGTTCTAAACTAGTAGATCTAAAGATCTACAAGTGGTTTTTCGGAAAAACCAAGTGAAAGATGCAAGATTTGTTAAAACCCGGACCTTACATAAACTAGAAGCATTTTAGTGAATAAACAAGTGTGTAAACACTTGTGTCACAAGAAAAATTTAACAAGAAATATTTTCGGTAAATCATGACTAGAAGTTGTGAAACTTCAAGATCTTTAAAAATAAAGTTTTTGACAAACTAATCTTATTTTTAAAGATAACAAGATCTATTAAATATGTTAGAAAGTTACTACATATTTTTACAAAACATTCAAGTTCATGAGTTTATGATTATTCATATTTTGTCAAGTTTGATGCTTAAATATTGTATGTTGTTGATTGGTAAATTGTTTGAGTGAATTTTGAAAAGAAAATGATACGCTTGTAAGCGTGGACACCTCCAGTTACAGAGGAAACTCTGGCGAAATTTTTCCAGAAATATAACACTTAGAAATATTTTTCTAAACAAATGTTTACAAAATATATTTTAACTTGGTTTTCGAAATAAACTTCGCCATAATTTTTATTTCAAATTACAAAGTGTCGGAGGTGGATTTTCATAAATAAAACTTGTTAAATATATATTTAGAATATATATTTCATAATAAAACGCTTGTGTGATTATGTGATTATTTTGTGAACTACATATATTATTTTTAGGATAAAAATAATATAACTAGAGTATATTATGAAATCACGACTCCAAGATAATACCAACACTATCACAAATAAATATTTAAGTTACACCGGTTTTATTATTACAACGCGAACTTTAAAACGTAACTTATGTATTTTTTCAGAAAATACTCTTAAATGTGTATTTTGATAAATTATTATTTTGGAAAAATGGTATGAAGTAAAATATAATATTTTTGGGAAAAATATGTATATTTTGGAGTTAGAATATTTTAGACAAGTGATTAAAATATATTTTCAAGTGAGACTTAAAAATATATTTTCGGAATTATAAAACACACATGTATTAAAACCCCCATCCTTGGGAAGGAATATATTTATTAAATATATAAGAAGTGTGAACACGGAATAGTTACCTAACTATTTCTCCAATAAAACGTTAAACCCTAAGCCAAGGCACGGCCATCCGTCTAATAGAAGTTAGTACGTGTAGGTCGTCACGCAGCAGGTTGATTTGGGATTGACTATTTCGAGACGCACTTCAGTGAGTTCATATCCCCCTTTCCTCTTAACTGTTTTCAGTTTTTATACTTCGGGGGTGGAATACATGTTACAGAAATTATGGATACTTTTATACATGGTATGGTTAGCTTAAGGAGGGTTTACTACTTAGATCATGTGAGTGGGTAGGCGGAAACTAGAGGCCATTAATCCTCATTGTAGGACCGAGGGTCATGATGCGGTAGATCTATCTGGGTGTAGCGAGCCCAACTCCAGGCCCACTGTACGGACCTTGGGGTGACTATGAGCCCGACGCAAAAATCTGCTAGGTTTGAGTCTTCCTACAGCACTTCACACATATCATTGGCTTTGCAACCCAATGGTGATCTCTTTCTTTTTCCTTAATTGCTACATACCAGGGATTTTCATACATACAAACTTATTACAAAGGTTTATACATACTCACTTACACATGAACTCGCTCAACTTTATGTTGATTTTTCAACTTACATGTATTTCAGGAAATTAATGGATATGGCCAAGTATGCAAGGGTGTTAAGCTGCGTAGGAGTAATGATGTCATCCAAGTTTAGGAAATGTGACCTTTGCCTGGACGGGTCACAAGTCTTAAACTGTGTTTCTATTCAAGTCTTTTAGTTATGTCTTGTGAACAAGTTCTAAGTATGTTGTGGTTGTATTTTGTTTCACGTATCGACTTTTAAACAATGTTGTCGTATTTACTTTTAAAACTTACCTAATGGATGAACATCATGGTTTTATTTTCATATAGCATTGTTGTGATTATGCTATGGTATTAAGAAGTCACACCAAAATAAACCCACGCTTCCGCAAAGCCAGGGTGTGACAACTGATGTGTCCACTTTCATTGCGGATAAAATGGTTTGCATAATTGGCTAGGGCCCGATTTTCCAAACTCTTCGACTCGACTCCCTTCTCTCTTATGTTAGCTTAGCCTTTGTGTTCATCGTTTGATATACTGGGTAGTAGAATTCAAGAGATTACATGGGCTTATACATACTGGATATTTTGTCCGTATACATGTTCTGTGATATTATAGATCTGTTGTTCTTATTCTTTGTGAGTACCTGAGTTATATTTGTGATCATTTACATATACATTCATTCACACGAAACTAATTGAAGGGTGGTCCTGAGGCGTCTTATACTATAGCTTTAGGCAATGCTCGGGAAAAACCAGATTGGTCGGTCCGATACCAAAGCTGCTACACTTAAGATTACAAAATATCATTCGGTCTAGGATGTTAACTCAACTGTATCACATACTTTCATATCGATTGTTATTAACATACACTGTAGTTAATTACCATTTGACATAACAACAATCACATTTTAAAAGCTTTCTACAAGAATCCCAAACACCTCACGACTATAGCTTGCTGGAGACATGAATGTTACGCATTTTCGACGGCTTAGGGCTAAGATCCTTGGGCAAAACCATCGTCAGCACGCCATTGTCCACCTGAGCTTTGATATGATCGACCTTCACATCCTCCGGCAACTCAATTTCCCTCGAAAAACCGTTGAGTCCTCCTCCCCTCTCAGCCACATGCCAAACAGTCACCTTTTCTTTCTCTTTCGACGTCTCATTTCCAGCTTCTGCTTTCACCACTAATACATTGCCTTCTTCTACCTGCACCTTCACATCTTCCTTGCTATATCCTGCATATATTTTATTTGAGTTAAGAGTGATATCCATATCTCGACGAATGTCTCCATCTGTATCTCGTGGTTTTACCACAAGTAGGAGCGGAGTTGTTAAGTTAGGGATGAAACCCGCATCTTAATGACCCGTTCCACTCCCTACTTCGATTTATAAATCTCAACAAAGTCTCGACTGTCCCTATGACTTGAGTCACGTAGTAACTGGAAGGATGGATGTCGGTAGCCGTATCGCGGTGAGAGCATAGTTTATTAGGTCGGCGAAACCCCAGGTTTCGTCTAGTGAGGAAGCTAGTTGTGTTGCGTGGTTTCCTGGTTTTCCTGGGGAGTCACATCATCCCCCCGTTGGTTTGGAATTTCGTCCTGAAATTCTGTAGTAGCTTCGGCCTCAGTAGTGGTTGCACTGTTCTCGAACAACTGGGGATACTTGAGTTTCATTTGGTCTTCTCGTTCCCATGTGTACTCTGGGCCACGACAGGAGTTCCAACGAACTCGAACAAGAGGTATTCTGGTGTGCTTGAGAATCTTAACGTCTCGGTCTGTGATCTCTACAGGTTCCTCGACGAATCGCAACTGATTGTCGATAGTGAGCTCCTTCAAAGGAACTATGAGGGTCTCATCTGACAGACATTTCTTCATATTTGACACGTGAAATACGTTGTGAACTCCACTGAGTTCTTCAGGTAGATTCAACTTGTAAGCGACTTTGCCAATTTTCTCAACGATTTCGAACGGTCCGACGTAACGCGGATTGAGTTTGCCTCGTTTGCCAAAATGAACCACACCTTTCCAAGGTGAGACTTTGAGTAGCACTCGATCCCAAACCTGGAACTCGAGTGGTTTCCTGAGCTTATCAGCGTAGTTTTCTGACGGTCATGAGCTGCCGCCATTCGTTGTCGTATCTGAGCAATCTTCTCAGTCATGTCTACCACAAGTTCTGGGCCTGTGATTTGGTTGTCACCAACTTATGCCCAACAAAGAGGTGATCGGCATTTACGTCTGTACAATGCCTCAAACGGAGCGGCCTAGATACTGGTGTGGTAGCTGTTATTATACGAAAATTCTACTAAAGGTAGGTGTCGTTCCCAGCCGTTACCAAAATCAATCACACATGCCCTAAGCATGTCTTCAATTGGATGGTGCGTTCAGACTGCCCATCCGTTTGCGGGTGATATGCTGTGCTCATGTCTAAACGAGAGCCAAAAGACCTGTGCATTGCCTGCCACAGTTCAGAAGTAAAACGCGCATCACGATCGGAAATAATAGAAGCTGGCACTCCGTGCCTCGAAACAAATTCCTTAAGATAAACGTCTGCTAGAGTGGAGAACTTATCAGTTTCCTTGATAGCCAAGAAGTGTGCAAACTTTGTGAGTCGATCCACGATCACCCAAATAGTATCATTCCCGCGTTGAGATCTAGGTAGGCCAGTAACGAAATCCATGGAAATTTGCTCCCATTTCCATGTCGGGATCTCTGGTTGTTGGAGTAGGTATGATGGTTTCTGATATTCAATCTTACCTCTCGCACAAGTAAAACATTTACTGACGTAAGTTGCTATATTGGCTTTCATGCTAGGCCACCAGTATGTAGTCTTTAAGTCGTGGTACATCTTATGCGAACCAGGATGTACTGAGTAACGAGACTTCCTTTTGTTCTAACCGCTTCATCCATCATAAGCTCGCGTAAGTTTCCATAAAGTGGGACCCAAATACGCCCTATTACGTAATAGGTGCCGTCTTCCTTTTGTTCTAACCGTTTCCTTGATCCTCGTAGGGACTCCGCCCTGATGTTCTCTGCTTTCAATGCTTCAACCTGAGCATCTCGTATCTGAGTAGGAAGACTAGATTGGATGGTAAGTTGTAACGCTCGCACGCGCTTAGGTGTAGTAACCTTTCGACTGAGGGCATCGGCCACAACATTGGCCTTGCCCGGATGGTACTTGATCGCGCATTCGTAATCATTCAAGAGTTCGACCCATCGACGTTGTCTCATGTTTAACTCCTTTCGCTTGAAGATATGCTCGAGACTCCTGTGATCGGTGTAAATGGTGCACTTGGTACCGTACAGGTAATGTCTCCATATCTTAAGTGCAAAAACAACTGCTCCCAGCTCCAGATCATGAGTAGTGTAGTTCTTTTCGTGAACTTTTAGTTGACGCGATGCGTAGGCAATGACCTTGTCACGTTGCATCAACACGCAACCAAGTCCCTGGATGGACGCGTCGCAATAAACCACAAAATTGCCTGTGCCCTTAGGCAATGAGAGAATTGGTGCGCTACAAAGTCTATCCTTTAAGTGCTGAAATGTCGATCCCTGTGCATCACCCCAACGATAGGTGACACCCTTTTGAGTTAGTGAGGTGAGAGGTTCCACAATCTTGGAGAAATCCTTGATGAACCTTCTGTAGTAGCCCGCCAGACCCAAAAATTGGCAGATTTCTGTTGGCGTACGGGGTGCAGGCCAGTTCTTAATCGAGTCGACCTTGGATGGATCAACATGAATCCCATCCTTGTTTACCACGTGGCCTAGAAAATGGACTTCGCGAAGCCAGAAGTCACATTTCGAGAATTTGGCATACAGCTGCTCTGTTCGAAGGAGTTCCAAAATAAGTCTAAGGTGTTGCGCGTGTTCCTCCTGACTCTTCGAATAGATCAGGATGTCGTCGATGAAAACTATGACAAACTTATCCAGGTAAGGCTTGCACACTCTATTCATAAGATCCATGAAGACCGCAGGTGCATTCCTCAATCCAAAAGGCATAACCAAAAACTCATAATGCCTGTACCGAGTCCTGAATGTTGTCTTAGAGATATCCTCGTCTCGGACTCTCAGTTGATGGTAGCCTGACCTCAGGTCAATCTTGGAGTAGAAACTCGACCCTTGCAACTGGTCGAATAATTCATCAATGCGTGGAAGAGGATAGCAATTCTTCATAGTCACCTTGTTGATTTCGCGGTACTCAATACACATTCTGAAGGTACCGTCTTTCTTCTTCACAAATAACACTGGAGCTCCCCAGGGCGAAGAGCTTGGATGTATGAAACCCTTTTCCAAGAGTTCTTGTAATTGCATAGAAAGTTCTTCCAATTCTGATGGAGCTAAACGATATGGTGCGTGAGCTATGGGCGCTGCTCCAGGAGCTAGCTCGATTTAAAATTCGACCTGGCGATGAGGCGGTAGACCAGGAAATTCCTCAGGGAACACTTGAGGAAAGTCACGTACGATCGGAATATCTTCTATCTTCTTCTCTTTCTTTGAGGTGTCAGTGACGAGAGCTAAAATAGTAGTGTGGCCCTTTCGCAAACACTTCTGGGCCTTAAGGAAAGAGATGATGCCCACGACAGCACCTCTCTTATCACCAACTATCACGAGAGGTTCTTCACCAGAACGAGGAATACGGACGATTTTCTCCTTGCAAATAATCACCGCTTACTGTTGAGATAGCCAATCCATCCCAATAACGACGTCGAAACTACCCAAAACTATAGGAATGAGGTCGATAGAGAAGGTCTGACCAGCGAGTACGAGATTACAACCCTTAACTATGTGTGTGGCCTCTAAACTTTTACCATTTGCTAACTCTACGACATGCTTGGTGTTCAAAAGTGTTGGTGTGCGTTTAAGCATTTGACTAACTTTTAAGGACACGTAGCTAGTATCGACACCTGAATCAAACAAAACAGTAACAAAGAAATCATCCAGAAGAAACTTACCCATCACCACGTTGGGATCGTTCCTCGTGTCACCCTGACCCAACACAAAAGCATGTCCCCTGGCACCATTGCCATCATTGTTACCCCCGTTATTGTTCCCGTTCCTCTGATTATTATTGTTGTTCTGATTCTGGTTCAACTAGGGGCAGTTCCTCTTGAAGTGACCTTCAGCACCACACTAGTAGCATCCCCTGTTACCCTGCTCCTGCTGCGGCTGATTCTGTTGAGCTGGTGTCTGTTGTTGATGATTCTGATTTGTAGGTGGTGCGCCCCTGTAATCCTTAGCTTCATGACCAAACTTGTTACACCTCAAACAACGACCCTTATTACACTACCCACTATGATGCTTGTTACATCGGTTGCACTTGGGGTGGTTTCCCCTGTATCCACCCTGCCCTTGACTACCAGAAGATTGCTGACCAGGACTCTGGTAGTCATCAGTCTTTCGCTGCTGAGACTGAGACTGAGCTGATGTTGAACCCTTGCTTGAGACTCCATCCCATTTGCGCTTGTTGTCGCTGGGGGCATCAGAAGTAGTAGTAGCAGTGGTAGTACCAATATGCTTGGGCAGCCTATTCTGCTCGACTGCCTGATCAGTGAGACGATGAGCCAAACGAATAACTTGCTGGATAGTGGCGAGGTTTGCTGCAGTCACATGGCTCTGGATCTCTGGCACCATACCTTTAAGGTACAGCTCGATACGCTTGATAGGAGGATCTACCATAGTAGGACACAAGATAGCCAGCTGTTCTGCTCGACTGCCTCATCTTTAAGTTGAAGAACTCTACTTCCAGCTTGTGGATGTCATCACGATTACAGTACTCTTCTTTGATCAATTCCTTAAAATCGTTCCATGGGGTGGCATTAGCAGCCACCAGCCCCAGCATTTGGACCTGAGCGTTCCACCACGTGAGCGCTACACCTTCAAGAGTACCAGTAGCATACTTCACCCTACGTGCCTCAGGGCATTCAAACATCTCGAAGACAGACTCGAGCTTCTCAAACCAGTGAAGGAGGCCTACAGCTCCCTCAGTGCCATTAAAAGTAGTGGGTCGGCAGTCCATAAAAGTTTTGAAAGTACACACAGGAGGCTGAGCATGTTGACCTCCTGCCTGAGCGGCTGCGAGTGCTGCAGTAACTTGTTCATTGATTAAAGCTGTCAGCTGGGCTTGAGTTAGGTTGACACGTCCACTCATGATCTTCTTATCAAAGGAAACATGAGTGAGAAAGGTGTCGTGAAAGTGCGATAACAGAAGAGAGTAAGCACATACGTGTTTCAAACAATAGTTGCTACATTCATCTAAGCATATCATGAACAATATACTAGGTAACTAACAGGTAGGTAATATAAACATAACCCATATCACCTAGAATGTTGAGTCTTGCACGTGGAGCGAAGCGTCGTTGTGGATCATTGAGCACTGTTCAGGTTATAGTCTGGTTTTGTCAAAAAGCTTTTCCCCCTTTTAAACCAAGTTCACTATAACCAATGGCTCTGATACCAATCTGTCACACCCCCAAAATCCACATGCGGAGTATCACCGCTTGGAGGCATGACTGACCAGGATCCAGCCATCAATCATATTGAACTAAGCAATTTAGTAAATAAAACCAACCCAATATAATTGGTGTTTAAAAGAAAACAAACATGTTTTAGCAATCAGCGGAAGCATAGTAATGTTTAAATAACCAAAACATAGTTTAAAGTTCACATGTTAAATACGGGTCATAACAGTCCATATCCCACAATGACCTCCTCCTCGTGCAAGCTCCATAAGCATCTAACGACCAGCAAGGCATGTAACAACGAGTCAACAACAAAGTTGAGCGAGTTCACAGTTGGTTGTTTAGTTGTACCAGTTTGTTTTGAAAACCACTAGTTGTTTCGTAAACCACGAGTTAACCAGTTCCTTTATTTCCCAAACCATATCCATAATCAGTGGGGGCTTCCCCATGTGAACCACTAGACCGTTACCATATCGACAACTGACGAACAATAGTTGTACCCTACGTCAATGTCTATCATCATTGACAGTTTGCCATGATCCATTAGTACATGCCCGTTTGAACGGCACGGTGTGAGGTTTGTCGAACCTAATAGCGCTATTAACTAATGACCCGCTCGCCATCGGCCTCGACGATTAAGTTGATATAAGATGAGGGACTTAATGATAGAGTTTTGTCTAGTAAGTTTAAGGTTGTTGTCCTACCCATGGAGGACGAACGTATGTATTCTACCCAAGGAGAATACGCAGGATTAATATTGGCATCCTACCCAAGGAGGATGACATTACATATCCTACCCAAGGAGGATATGTAGGTTCCGTTTTAATTCTTTAACCCATTCCCAACCACCGGGAATCCCATGCCTTAGAAAGAGTGTGAACTCACCTCGGTTTGCTCGGTTTGATTAATTACTCGTTTCCAATAAAATCAGTCAAAGCCTAGTATATGCACGTACACAATCAGTTTGCATCCACACAGTTCACGTATAGGTACAATCATAGCACATAGCAGTTGTACAAGTCCATGCCAATCATACATCACATATTTGTTTCATGGCAGCACATAACTAACCTAGTTATCCCTTAACAGACTTAACTGAGTTTACTGTGCAGTTTACCCACTAGACGAAACTCCCTGTTTCGTCATGACTCTCATTTGACAAAACCCTAAGGTTTCGTCGTGTACCCCTTGGCGAAACCCCCAGGTTTTCGTCGTATATCCTTTTACGACACCCCCTAGGTTTCGTCATGATTTATGCTGACGAAACTCCCAAGTTTCGTCACCATCCAGGTTTCGTCAGAATTCATAAGTTACGTCGTGACATCAATTAATCACATAGAAACCCTAATCCTCATTAAGAGTCGTTTCACACTAACATCGAACAACCAGTTATCATACCACGCAGTAATCATTGATCATCATATATGTAACCTGTACCCTATGCATAACAGTTTGCTAAACAAACATACGATCTACACAATCATTACATATATACGATTGATAATCATTTAGATCTGTTGGTTCTCTATTACAAAGAATCATCATATGGTTATGATCTAAATAGTATGATCAGATTCCACACTAGCATTCATTAACATGCACAACAAATGATAATATGTAAGATTCATGATGCCCTAGTCAACGCAACATATGACCGTAATTTCTACAACAAAACCTATATCCACAGAACTTTTCATCATTCAGACATATATATATAAACATGTATCAATCAGTCAAAGAATCATGCAATCAATTTAATGAAAGTGTAGCTAACCGAGATAGAAGGAATAATGGATTGATCGCTAGAGAGGGCTTGGAGAACACAAAGCTGCCGTCACACAGAAGAGGGAACTCTAGGGTTTTCAATTCCGCTAAAAGTGTGACGAATGAAGTCGTTTCATGTAATTTATACGCACATAAGTGTACTGGGCTTAATGGGCTTTGGCGAATCCCTGGGCCGGCGAAACCCCAGGTTTCGTCTAGTGAGGAAATGGCGAAACCCCCTAAGGTTTCGTCGAGTAGACTAGTGGCGAAACCCTCTAAGGTTTCGTCGAGCTTAAAAGGAGTGAAACCAAGTGTCACTAAGTTAGGGTTCTTAACAAATCATAAGTTTATAACACTAAACACATAAGCACATTAACACATTGATCACATATTAGCATGTACAAGTGAGAATGAAACAAGTATTGCATAGAGAAAGACCTTGAAAACTCGAGTTTTCACACTCTAACTAATTGGGAATAGTTGAATCACTTTGGGTAGTCGCTGTCTAACACCCAAGACACTCTATTTCATTTTCAAGCCTGCAATCGCCGATTTTATGCGTTATCGATTTTATTTGTGTTATATGTTTTGAATTTACGATCTCTGCTTTCGATTTATCTTTCCTCATTCTGCCAAACGCGCACAACTCGCACAGATTTCATAATTAAAATGCTAACTAATCACGAACAAACTAAGAAGCCTCATACGCTAAACTCGTCGCTTACGCTACTCGCCATCTCTCGCAACACTCGCACGCGCTACGCGCACTTGAAAGAAAGGTGAATACGTGCAACATATGTAGGTGAATACGTGCAAAATATGTGAATTGTGTGTTCATACGTGCTTATGTGCCTATGTGTATACGTGTCTATGTGAACTATGTGTATAGGTGAAATTATGTGACTATGTGCTTACTTGTTCCTGAGGTTTATATGAATAATAATAACAAAGTATGAAACACTAAACTTTTCAAACATAACCTAATATAATCGAATCTCATCTAATCCATTGGGATGACATCTGCTGTAGAACTCACACTTGACGATGTCTTCCTTTGGCTCTCATACTCGCCGAAATGTTCAAAGGAATAATGCTGACAAACTCATCGCCTCTCTCATGGCTAAGGAAACGGCCAAGGTGATTCCCCAGATCGTCAGTGAAATCAATGCTGCCAGCAGTACGTCCTCTGTGGATTCCAAGAATGATGCGCCAAAAGCTCTGTTCAGCTTTAAACAGTTCAAAGCATGTGGTCCTGTAAACTTTACTGGTGAAGATGGACCTGTTAGCTTATGTGTAAACTTATGTGCACTACTTGAACCTAGACCTGACTTATATGGTAACCATGTTAGGACGTGGTTGACCACTAGCAGCTCAATTGACCTTTTGTTTATCTGCTGAGCTAACCTAAGGTGAGTTCACACTTTCTTCAAGGCATGGGATTCCCGGTGGTTTGGGAATGGGTTAAGGAACTAAAACGGAACCTGCAAATATTCTCCTTGGGTAGAATATGCACCTCCATCCTCCATGGGAAGGATGACAACATTAAACCTGCGTATTCTCCTTGGGTAGATTACGTACCTCCATCCTCCATAGGAAGGATAACAACATATAACTTACTAGACAAAACTCTATCATGAAGTCCCTCATTTTTATATCGACTTAAGCTCTGGGCCATTGGCGAACGGGTCATTAGTTAAATAGCACTATAAGGTTTGACAAGCCTCACACCATACCGCAGAGGACGGGAGTGGACTAATGGATCTGGGCACTTAGTCAATGATGATTGACATTGACGCAGGGCACATAAACATATCTTCAGTCAGTAGTCGATATGGTAACGAGTCTAGTGGTTAACATGTGGTAGCCCCCCTGGTTATGGGTTGGGAAACAAGGAACTGTTTAACTCATAGTTTTCGAAGTAACTTATGGTTTTTTTGGAACAACAGTAAAATGGACAACCAACTGTGAACTTGCTCAACTTTGTTGTTGATTCGTTGCTACATGCCTTGCAGGTCGTTAGGTGCTTAGATGGAGCTTGCACATGAAGGAGAGGTCGTTGTGGGACATGGACTGTTGAGTTCCATGTTAAACTTTATGAAACTTATAACTTATGTTTTGGTTTTAAACTTTATGCTTCCGCTGATAACTTGAACTTAGTTAATGTGTTTTGGACACCAATTATATTGTGGTTGGTTTTATATTTACTTTAATACATTGTTCAATATGATTGGTGGCTTGATCCTGGTCATGGCACGCCTCCTACGATAATACTCTGCTAGTGGAATTTGGGGGTGTGACAGATTGGTATCAGAGCCATTGTTTATAGTGAACTTGGTTTTAAAAAGGGAAAAGCTTTTTGACAAAACCAGACTATAACCTGTACAGTGCTCAACAATCCATAACGACACTTCGCTCCACGTATAAGACTCAACCCTATAGGTGATATGGTTTATCTTTGTATTGCCTGCCTGTTAGTTAAAGTAGTGCATTGATCATGGTATGCTTAGTTAGTGTAACAATTGTTGCTCGAAACTTTGTATGCTTACTCTCTTCTGTCATCCCATACTTTCGCACTTTCGCGACACCATTCTCACTTTTGTTTACTTCGATGTGAAGATCATGAGTGGACGCCTGAACTTGACTCAAGCCCAGCTGATGGCTCTAATCAACGAACGAGTTGCTGAGGCACTCGCAACAGCTCCAGCAGGAGGTATAACCTACCATTTCGACCCATCCTAGGATGTTTAGATCCTACTCTCACGAACCGACTATCGTGCTTAACCTTATATTTTCTTTCTTACGCGACAGGTCAGCATGCTCAACCTCCCGTGTGTACATTCAAAACCTTTATCGACTGTCAACCTAGTACCTTCAGTGGTACAGAAGGAGCTGTAGGTCTTCTCCACTGGTTCGATAAGATCGAATCTGTTTTCTAGATGTGTGAATGCCCTGTTGCTAGTAGGGTGAAATTTGCTACGGGAACTCTTGAAGGTGGTGCGTTAACGTGGTGGAACGCTCAGGTTCAAATACTAGGTTTGGCAGCTGCTAATGCCACCCCATGGAATGACTTTAAATATCTGATCAAAGAGGAGTATTGTCATCGTGATGACATTCACAAGCTAGAAGTGGAGTTCTACAATTTGAAGATGATGGGGTCTGAAATCGAGGCGTATACTAAGAGATCAAATGAACTAGCTGCTTTGTGTCCTACTATGGTGGATCCTCCCTGCAAACTAACGAGCTATACATCAATGGATTAGTGCCAGAGATTCAGAGTATGGTGACTTCTGCTAATCTTCTCACGATTCAGCAGGTCATACGATTATCCCACCGCCTCACTGATCAGGCAGTTGAGCATAACAGACTGCCAAAACGTATTAGTGCTACCACTACTTCTGAAGTTCCTAGCGACAACAAGCGCAAATGGGATGGAAATTCAAGCAAGGGTTCAGCTTCTGTTCAGTCTCAGTCTCAGCAGCGAATGACTGATGACTACAAGAGCCCTGGTCAACAAGGAGGGTACAAGGGAAATCAACCTAAGTGTAACCGTTGTAACTTGCACCACGGCGGGCCATGTAATAAGGGCCGCTGTCATAGATGCAACAAACCAGGTCACGCAGCGAAGGATTGCAGGAGCCCATATCCTGCGAATCAGAATCGTCAGCAGCAACAACAAGCTCCACAGAACCAGCAACAGCAGCAACAACAGGGTAATAATAATAATAAGGGGTGTTTTCAATGTGGGGCTGAAGGCTACTTCAAAAGGAACTGTCCACAGCTGAACCAGAATCAGAACAACAACAACAACCAGGGAAATGGGAACAATAATGGGGGTAACAACGATGCCAATGGTGCCAGGAGACGTGCTTTCGTGATTGGACAGGGTGATGCTAGCAACGATCCCAACGTTGTGACGGGTAAGTTTTTACTAGATGATTTCTTTGTTTCTGTTTTATTCGATTCGGGTGCCGATACTAGTTATGTGTCCTTAAAAGTTAGTCAGATGCTTAAGCGTGCCCCAATTCCCTTAAACACCAAGCATGTTGTAGAACTAGCAAACGGTAAAAGTCTTGAGGCCACACACATAGTTAAGGGTTGTAATCTCACACTCGCTGGTCAGACCTTCTCTATCGACCTTATCCCCAACGTTCTTGGTAGCTTCGACGTCGTCATTGGGATGGATTGGTTATCCCAACATAGAGCAGAGATCCTTTGCAAGGAGAAAATCGTCCGCATTCCTCATTCTGGTGAGGAACCTCTCGTCATTCGTGACGACAAGAGTGGTGTTGTTGTGAGCATCATCTCTTCCCTTAAGGCCCATAAGTGTTTGCGAAAGGGCCACACTGCTATTCTAGCTCTCGTTACTGACACCTCAACGAAGGAAAATAAGATAGAAGATATCCCGATCGTACGCGACTTTCCTGAGGTATTTCCTGAGGAATTACCTGGACTTCCGCCTCCTCATCAGGTCGAGTTTCAAATCGAGCTAGCTCCTGGAGCAGCGCCAATAGCTCGTGCACCTTATCGTTTAGCCACATCTGAACTAGAAGAACTGTCCGCACAACTACAAGAGCTTTTGGACAAAGGTTTCATTCGCCCTAGCTCTTCGCCTTGGGGAGCTCTAGTCTTGTTTGTAAAGAAGAAAGACGGTACCTTTCGAATGTGCATTGACTATCGCGAACTCAACAAGGTGACCGTGAAGAATCGTTATCCTCTCTCACGTATCGATGACCTGTTCAACCAGTTGCAAGGGTCGAGCTTTTACTCTAAGATTGATCTGAGATCGGGCTATCATCAGCTGAGAGTCCGAGATGAGGACATCTCCAAGACAACATTCAGGACTCGTTATGGGCACTACGAGTTCCTGGTCATGCCTTTTGGGCTAACAAACGCACCTGCGGTTTTCATGGACCTTATGAATCGAGTGTGCAAACCCTACTTGGATAAGTTCGTTATTATATTCATCGAAGACATCCTGATCTATTCCAAGAGTCAGAAGGAACACGAGTGTCATCTGCGACTCATTTTGGAACTTCTTCGAGCAGAACAAATTTATGCTAAGTTTTAGAAATGCGACTTTTGTCTTCGTGAAGTCCATTTCCTAGGCCACGTGGTTAATAAGGATGGGATTCATGTCGATCCATCCAAGGTTGACTCAATCAAGAATTGGCCTGCACGTCAAACTCCAACTGAAATCCATCAATTCTTGGGTTTGGCGGGTTATTACAGAAGGTTTATCAAAGATTTCTCGAAGATTGCGCAACCTCTTACTTTTCTCACTCAGAAGGGGGTCACCCACCATTTGGGTGATGCTCAGGAATCCGCATTTCAGCAGCTAAAATCGAAGCTTTGTATAGCACATATTCTCTCGTTGCCTGAGGGCACAGACGATTTTGTGGTTTATTGTGACGCGTCAATCCAAGGACTTGGTTGTGTGTTGATGCAATGTGAAAAAGTCATTGCTTACGCATCACGCCAACTTAAAGTTTACGAAAAGAACTATACTACTCACGACTTGGAGTTGGGAGCAGTGGTGTTTGCTCTTAAGATATGGAGACATTACTTGTACGGTACCAAGTGCACCATTTACAATGATCACAAGAGTCTCCAGCATATCTTCGATCAAAAGGAGTTGAACATGCGACAACGTCGGTGGGTCGAACTCCTTAACGACTACGAATGCACAATCAAATATCATCCAGGCAAAGCCAACGTGGTGGCTGACGCCCTCAGTCGTAAGGAAACCAAACCTAAGCATGTACGTGCGTTACAGCTTACCATACACTCTAGTCTTCCTGCCCAAATTCGTGATGCTCAGGTCAAAGCATTGAAAGAAGAGAACATCAAGGTTGAGTCCCCGCGAGGATTGGAGAAACGGTTAGAACTAAAGGAATACGGTACTTACTACCTAGCAGGGCGCATCTGGGTCCCATTTTATGGTAATCTACGTGAGCTTGTGATGGATGAAGCACACAAGTCTCGTTACTCAGTACATCCGGGTTCTGATAAGATGTACCACGATCTCAAAGCTACATATTGGTGGCCCCACATGAAAGCTAACATAGCGACCTA
This sequence comes from Helianthus tuberosus, assembly GCA_030545235.1. NCBI lineage: Eukaryota > Viridiplantae > Streptophyta > Magnoliopsida > Asterales > Asteraceae > Helianthus > Helianthus tuberosus. Next base: position 24,705,959 of record CM060420.1, on the reverse strand, counting down.
TGTTAGTAAATGTTTGACTTGTGCAAGAGTCAAAATTGAATACCAGAAGCCACCAAGCCTACTTCAACAACCAGAGATCCCGACATGGAAATGGGAGCAAATTTCCATGGACTTCGTTACCGGCTTACCTAGATCTCAACGAGGAAACGATACCATTTGGGTGATAGTGGATCGACTAACCAAGTCTGCACACTTCCTGGCTGTCAAAGAAACAGATAAGTTCTCTACTTTAGCAGACGTCTACCTGAAGGAAGTAGTCTCGAGGCACGGGGTGCCAACTTCCATCATTTCTGATCATGATCCACGTTTTACCTCTAATTTGTGGCAAGCTAGGCACAAATCCTTTAGCTCGCGTCTAGACATGAGCACAACGTATCATCCACAGACGGATGGACAAACTGAACGCACCATCCAGACTCTTGAAGGCATGCTTCGAGCATGTGTAATTGACTTCGGTAACGGCTAGGAAAGGCACCTACCCTTGGTAGAGTTTTCGTATAACAACAGTTACCACACCAGCATCCATGCTGCTCCGTTCGAGGCGTTGTATGGACGGAAATGCCGATCACCCTTATGCTGGGCAGAAGTTGGTGATAGCCAAATCACTGGCCCAGAACTCGTCGTCGACAAGACAGAAAACATTGCCCAAATACGACAACGAATGGCGGTAGCTCGTGACCATCAGAAAAGCTATGTTGATAAGCGCATGAAACCGCTCGAGTTCCAGGTTGGGGATCGGGTGCTACTAAAAGTCTCACCTTGGAAAGGTGTGGTTCGTTTTGGCAAGCGAGGCAAGCTAAATACACATTATGTTGGACCTTTCGAAATCACTGAGAAAATTGGCAAGGTGGCCTATAGACTGAATCTACCAGAAGAACTCAGTGGAGTTCATAACGTATTCCATGTGTCAAATATGAAGAAGTGTCTGTCAAATGAGACCCTCATAGTTCCTCATAAGGAGCTCACTATCGACGATCAGCTGCGATTCGTCGAGGAACCAGTAGAAATTACGGACCGAGAAGTTAAGGTTCTCAAACGTACCAGAATACCCATTGTTCGAGTTCGTTGGAACTCCCGTCGTGGCCCAGAGTTCAGCTGGGAACGAGAAGACCAAATGAAAGACAAGTATCCCCAGTTGTTCGAGAAAAGTGAAACCACTACTGAGGCTGAAGATACTGCGGAATTTCGGGATGAAATTCCAAACCAACGGGGGAAGGATGTGAGACCCCAGGAAAACCAGGAAACCACGCAACCTAACTAGCTTCCTCAGTAACTACGTGCTAAATATCGGGACGAAATTTCTTTCAAGTTGGGGATGATGTGACAACTCGTATTTCAAACCATTAGTCATACTTTGATGTAACATGTTTTGAACATTATGTGATTACTTGATATGATTATAATGAGATATCATGAATGTTATGTGTATGTAATTGTATTGTAAATGTGTATGCATACTTCCTAAGTTGGGTCGCACAACACATGTCCATTCGCACAAGCCCATTTGGGCCACACTCTTTGTACTCGAAACCAAGGGCAGCCCATGTACGGGTTCGGCCCACTCCTCTTATATACGTATACAAGCACCCATTATTGGGGTTGTTTCTCATATTTTGCAAACACAAGAAAACACATCAAACCCTAAATCTCTCCCCCTCTCTCTCGAACTCGACGGCAGCAACATCCCCTCTTCCTCGAAGCTTTCTTATTCGGATCAACCCTTGTTCTACCCTCTAACCGGTTAGTATCTCACTATTGATTGTATGTTAGATGATGTTGTGATCTATATATTTCTACATGATGGCTTAGAGATGTTTTGTAATTGATTGTAATGTCAAATGATGAGATTTGGTGTTCTTGTGTATCGGCTCACATGTAGAGTGGTTAAATCAATATAGGATTTTGATAATCGTATGATGTTAATGGTGATCTAGAACCGAATGCTTGTTAATCGGCTGTTATGAGAGTATATTCGGATGATTGGTTGTGTTGAAATTGTTAGGGTTCATGTTAGTAATCATGATCATGAGCCTGTTAATGTGATGAATGTTATGGTTGTTGTATGTGCTATGAATGTGATTAGGGTTCATAGGAATTAGATGATAAAGTCTTAGTTTGATCGATAAGTGCTTGATTGGAAAACTGTTAATTGTTAATGGGAATTAATTGGTGAATCATTGAATTGATCGATTAAAGGAAAAATAGGAAACTGTTCGAATTGATTGTAACTGATTGCAAGAATTATGGAATGATATAACCAGTCGCACAAGCTAAGATATGTTAGGGTACAACAGTTAAAGCACAACGTGTAACCCTTTCAAGCTCTGTCGCACAACATCTTGTGAATCGCACAAGGTTGTGCTGATCGCACAAGATGTTGGGCCACCAGTCGCACAAGCCAGTCGCACAAGCTAAGATATGTTAGGGTACAACATTTAAAGCACAACGTGTAACCCTTTCAAGCTCTGTCGCACAACATCTTGTGAATCGCACAAGGTTGTGCTGATCGCACAAGATGTTGGGCCACACAAATGTTTAAGTTGTGTTATGTTGTTGGGCCGAATAGCCCAAAACCCAATCGCACAAGTTATTTCGAGTCGCACAAGTATAATTGGATCGCACAAGTTAAGTGGTTGTTTAATTGTTTGGGCCGTATGAGTATTGGGTTGCATGTATTGGGGCGGGTGTGTTTTTGAATCGCACAACCCGTTGTGGGTCGCACAAGATTGTGCTGGACGCACAACAGGTCGGGTCGGATGTTATTGGACTTCACCTTTTGGATCGCACAAGATGATCGGGCCTGCACAACCATAACAGCCCAATCTTCTAAGTCGCACAAGTTTAGACATTATGTGTATTTGACTGTTAAAGTGTTAAATGTGTTCTACGTGTTTGCCATGATCATTACGTATTCATAACCTGTTAGCTTATGTGTAAACTTATGTGCACTACTTGAACCTAGACCTGACTTATATGGTAACCATGTTAGGACGTGGTTGACCACTAGCAGGTCAATTGATCTTTTGTTTATCTATAGAGCTAACCTAAGGTGAGTTCACACTTTCTTCAAGGCATGGGATTCCCGGTGGTTTGGGAATGGGTTAAGGAACTAAAACGAAACCTGCATATTCTCCTTGGGTAGAATATGTACCTCCATCCTCCATGGGAAGGATGACAACATTAAACCTGCGTATTCTCCTTGGGTAGATTACGTACCTCCATCCTCCATAGGAAGGATGACAACATATAACTTACTAGACAAAACTCTATCATGAAGTCCCTCATTTTTATATCGACTTAATCGTCGGGCCATTGGCGAACGGGTCATTAGTTAAATAGCGCTATTAGGTTTGACAAGCCTCACACCGTGCCGCAGAGGACGTGAGTGGACTAATGGATCTGGGCACTTAGTCAATGATGATAGACATTGACGCAGGGCACATAAATATGTCATCAATCAGTAGTCGATATGGTAACGGGTCTAGTGGTTAACATGGGGTAGCCCCCACTGGTTATGGGTTGGGAAACAAAGAACTGTTTAACTCATGGTTTTCGAAGTAACTTATGGTTTTTGGAACAACAGTAAAATGGACAACCAACTATGAACTCGCTCAACTTTGTTGTTGATTCGTTGCTTCATGCCTTGCAGGTCGTTTGGTGCTTAGATGGAGCTTGCACAGGAAGGAGAGGTTGTTGTGGGACATGGACTATTGAGTTCCATGTTAAACTTTATGAAACTTATAACTTATGTTTTGGTTTTAAACTTTATGCTTCCGCTGATAACTTGAACTTAGTTAATGTGTTTTGGACACCAATTATATTGTGGTTGGTTTTATATTTACTTTAATACATTATTCAATATGATAGGTGGTTTGATCCTGGTCATGTCACGCCTCCTGCGGTAATACTCCGCAAGTGGAATTTGGGGGTGTGACAGTTCAAGCCACGAGACCTACAACGATTGAGGAAACTTATCAGCTTGCAGCTGAGATCAATGATAAGCGAGTCTTGGCTGGCGCTTTCAAAACCTCAACCAAGAGTCTCAACCAAGCTACTACAGAGTCTTGGCCTGAGACCTTAAGAGCCTCACCAACTGAAACAAACAAATCCCAATCCGTGGATACGACATCCCGCATGGCCCACTTCTTGTCATCTGAAGACAAATGGAACCGCTTAATATGGGCCACCAACCTCGGGAACCCCTTAGCCCCTGCCTGTCCATCGGGGCAACAATGGAAGCCTTTAAAAGGACAGTTTGATCGTATTTGATCGTAGAAACAATATCGCATGCCCAGTTTCACACCTGTCAGCTACCCTTATTTATTACCCATCGGCTTCATCCGTTGTACCCACGGATATGTGGATTAAGAGTGGTTATAAAGTGAGTCATGGAGACGCCAATTACTTGGAACCCGATCTAAAACTCACCTTAGAAATCACTTTGAAATATCAAATATTAATCTATACTTCTTCCAATACAATTAATTTAGCAATTCCAAATTCCTAATAACTTAAAGATGCTAGTTCTATATTTCTAAAATTATTGAATATGCTCATGTGTCCACTTTCAATGCGGATAAAATGGTTTGTATAATTGACTAGCTATCATCCTATATATCATACCCCCGAGAATTTTTTTAAATCTAGTCATACTAAGTCTTATACCCGAATACTCACCTAAATGTTTTGAGTTTCGGTTTTCCCAAGTCTGGTTTCGTTTGTCACTCCTATTAAAAGGATCAAGGTTTTAAAACATAACTAAATTCACCCCAATCTCTTATAAGATGAGATGGGACATGTAGTTCTGTAATTAGTAAGTTTGAATCCAAACTCTAATCTACTATTAGAGTATTAGTTGCAATTAGCAATCGACGTCCAAACATGGTATAGGACTTAAAGTAGATTTAGAAGTTAAAATCATTCAAAATTAACACTCGAATCAGCAAAACTTTGTGATGACACATCTGGTTTCTCGGTGTTTGAGCTTTAAACCAGACGAGACCTGACCCGTTACGATTCACATTCTATCCTGAGGCCAGGGTATCTTATGCTATAGCTTTAGGCAATGCTCGGGAAAAACCAGATTCGGTCGGTCCGATACCAAAGCAGCTACACTTAAGATTACAAAATTATCATTCGGTCTAGGATGTTAACTGTATCACATACTTTCATATCGATTGTTATTAACATACAATGTACTTAATTACCATTTGACATAACAACAACAACCACATTTTAAAAGCTTTCTACAAGTATCCCAAACACCTCAGGACTAGAGCTTGCTGGAGACATGAATGTTACGCACTTTCGACGGCTTAGGGCTCAGATCCTTGGGCAAAACCACCGTCAGCACGCCATTGTCCACCTGAGCTTTGATCTGATCGACCTTCACATCCTCCGGCAACTCAATTTCCCTCGAAAATCCGTTGAGTCCTCCTCCCCTCTCGGCCACATGCCAAACAGTCTCCTTTTCTTTCTCTTTCGACGTCTCCTTTCCAGCTTCTGCTTTCACCACTAATACATTGCCTTCTTCTACCTGCACCTTCACATCTTCCTTGCTATATCCTGCACAATTTTAGTTCATATATCGTATTTGTTAGTTGAAGTTGCTCAATTCGTCGCAATCTGGACTAGAAAATGTCGAGAGATTGTTGATTCTAGAACTGATTTTATTAAAATCAAGAAATACTGGCGTGAAAACTATCAAAATCTAAGTTACATCCGGGAAGTTCTTCAATTCGTTGCAATTTGGACCCGAAATTGTCAATAGATTGTTAATGCTAATAATGATTTCATATAAATCGAGAATAATCGGCACGTGATCTAGACGTTCACCGCATTCTGTTCTCGGTGGAAGGGTGATCCATTTGACTGGGTGATCTAAGAAATAGCATAAAGGTTTATATCCTCGAAGTTATTCAATAACATGATATTGTTGATGCTAGTATTGATTTCATAAATATCAAGAATAATAATTGGCGACCAAAATCTCATTTATTATCGAAGATCTTCAATTCTGGACTACAAATTATCGCCAATTGTAAATTCTAGTATTTGATATAATAAATAGCAAGCATAACTGGCATGATATGAATTAAATCTTATTTACATCCTACAATCCGCTGCAATTTGGACTCAAAATTCTCCTTATATACTAGAGTTGTTGAAACTATCTTCATATATAACGTATGTTTGATAAAAGTAGCTGCTGGCTGAAAGCTGGTAGGTGGTAACTAGTAGCTGTAGTTTTTAGATATATTTGGTGTTTGACAGAGTAGCTGTATCTTTTAATAAAATGTATAAAATGACCGAAACTGGCATAACTAAAAAATTAAAAAGTTTGTGCATTAAAAAGTTTACTATCTTTAAAGGTTAAAATAGTCATTTTTTCCGTAAAAGCTTGTAGCTATTTCTAAACGCTACTATTAGGAGCGTTCAACCAAAAGCTTCAAGCTCATTCAACCAAACAAGTCTTTTTATCAAGTAGAAGTTTTTTATTAAAAACTTAAAACTAGAACCTTCTAAAACTTCATTCCAAACATACCCATAATACTAAGCTACATCCTCGAACAATTCGTTGCAATTTGGACACCGTCAGATAGTTAATTATACTATTGATTTCATATATAAAAAAATTATTGACAGGACATGAATCGAAATTTAATATAATATCTTAAGTTGGTTGAAATTTCGAAGTCAAGAAATCCAGAAACTATTTTCACTAAATATGAATCAGAATCTCATTTAAAATCCAGGAAGTTGTTGATTCTGGACTGAAAACAATGATGATTGAAGGAGAGTTAGTTACCAGGGACGTTGATTTTGATGAAGTGAGCTTGTGGGGTTTCGAACCAATCCATGAGAGCTGTTGTTGATCCGGTACGATAGATTGGAGGATTGATGAAGAATCGCCTGAATGGATCACCCAATAACGCCATTTTTTTCAGAGTATTGAGTTGAGAGATTTTGGATTTATGGGAGGGAAGGAAGTCTCGAGAAGCACTGGAAGGTTCTCCAATTCCTATTATCTCCAATATTTTTCAAAAAGTTGGCTATTATTAGGGGTAGGGGCACATCACTCATCACTTATCACTTATCACTCACTCACAATTTGCAATCAAGTTCCGTGATGTTATTAAGAATTATTCCATCACTAATGATGGATTTTATTGGAAATGCCCAACACTTGTGATGGAATTCCATCACTCACAACTTTTTTTTTTGTTTTTAAAATAAATTAACAATAAGGTTGTTCCGAGAAAGATTTCTCGTCCACTCGGGGGGGGGGGGGGGGGTTGCGGACACACATGCGCGGATTACAGGTGACACTTACAAGAATGGTGGGGAAGTTAACAGTACCTGACGACATTCAAGGATGGATGTAGACCCATCGGGCAGGGATAATCATTCCGATCTTGGGAGAGGTGGCGAGCATTCTCAAGAACCAAAAAGACTGAGCTAAGGGGAAGCCCTATGACTCACTGAAACGAAATTATAACAAAATTATAAATTATAAATTTCATTTAAATTAAAAACAATATTTCTAGAAATATTTTTGACTACAATAAAAATAAAAACTAAAGAAAATCTTAACCCTGTAACTTTTTTCTACTTGAGCTAACATCGACCAAGTATCAAAAATTATGTTTTGACCTTGAGAGAAATTCGTCAATAGTATTATGCTAAAACTATGTCTTATTGGTCATTTGGTATAGAATAAGTCTTTTTTCTAATCCACAACGAATGAATTTGTTAAGTTCTTTTTTATTTTTTTTCTCAAACGATTATTATACATTTTTTTATTTAGAAATATTAGCCACTAACAGTCCCAATTTCAAAAATAACCACTGGCAGTCTCAACTATTAACATTTTGGTCTGCAATAGACGCTGACTAACAAAACCCTAATGACGTTTGTCTCCGGTTACCGGAAAAACGTTTTTAGCCGGAAAACACCTTTTCGGCCGGAAAACTAAACTTTTTCGTCCCAACCTCTTTGTAACCTTATTACGGACCTTTAGAAACCTTTTTCTAGTAAAAGTTCCAATTATTGAAGTCGTCGGAAAACTCATTTTTCGCCGGAAAACTCAGCTTTTTGGCCGGAAAACTCAACATTGTCGTCTCAAAGCTCTTTGTAATATTAGATCGGACCTTTAGAAAACTTTATTTGGCCAAAAATGGTTTTCCCGTGACCGGGGACTAATGGCCTTAGGGTTCTATTAGTCAGGGTCCATTGTTGACCAATATGTCAATAGTTGGGACTGCCCGTGAATATTTTTTGTTTGAACTTTTGTGAAAATAGCAATTTTCACAAATATAGGAAATGCATTTTTCCTAATTTTGGACTAGAAATAAATATAAGAAATGAAGGGGATTTCATTTATTTATTTTTGGGTTTGTGTTCTATGTTGGAAGAGCTTCGCAACGAACTAAACCGCGTCCAAAACGGAGCTAAGATGAATGAGATATCGATGCTCAAAGTTTGGTGTTTAAAACATTGAATGCTGAAATAATGGGAAAGTGGCACCTTGTCCCATATAGGAGGAGAGATGAAACTTAAAGAGGTATTTAAGTGGGAACACTACATCCTTAACGTTTCATGGAAGCACACACTAATGTACTCGCGAAGGGTGCGGAGCACCCTAAATCGCACTCGCACACACGCGCGTGGCGTAGGCGATGGGCACAATGTGGCGCTTTGATGACGCACTTTGCACTTCGCAACGCCGCGAGCCGCCTTTGTATTTTTTACCGCATGCGCGTGGTGAAGCACATAGGCTGCAAGGACCAGGTGGCAGGTAAACCTTGGAGGATGATGTGGCAGGCAGGCGCGCGAGTACACGAGGCATGACTAGGTTGGTCTGCGCGCACTGGCGCTGGACACTGAAGTGACGCGCACGGGCGCACCAAAGTGAGCCAATACAGGGCGACTATGTGGCGTGCTCGTATAGGTTCATTGGGGTATGGCGCACGCGCGCATGAAAATGAGTTAAACTCGCGCACGCGCGCATGAGTGGTGCAGGCCTAGGGCGCATGAAAGTGAGCAAAGTGGCGCGCGCGACAGAAGCTTCCAGACTCTAATGACAGAGCAGTTTCATTTCAGCATTTGAAACGGACGAGTCAACGGTTTTGACTGAGAATTAAATGACGAATTAAAGTGCATTGAAGACGTTCAATGAAATATAATTCTCTCCTTTAATTCGTTTTGCCTGTTTCAACTCAGATGCTGTATAAATACTGCATCTCATCCACTGTAGACGACACCAGTAACACCAGCAACTTATGCAAACTTCGCTCTACCTACTTCTGATCTTTTTTATTTCCTTCTTTCAAGGTATTTTTCTGTCACGGCCCCCGACCCACCCTGGACGGAATCGGGAGTCGCGAACAGCCCAGTGGTACCGGTGATTATTTTGAAAACGTTGCAGCGGAAATTTCATCAGGACCGTGAGTTAGGAAAAATATCAGAGTTTAGAAACACCGGATTTTATTTATTAAATAGATGGGATAAACCCATGTTTTACAATCGTAGCTTTAATAAAAATAAATTTGATTACATAAAACAATATTTCTTAATTTTATTTAATTAATAAAATCAGCCACTTCTTGATGCCTTTCAGTGCCGTATCCATCTCTTACTCTAATCTACTGTAATTACCTGAAACGCGTTTTAAAAATGTTTTGTCAGCGGGAAATACTGAGTGAATCATTCTATTTATAAAAATGACTCGTTTCTTATAATTTACAGTATTAAGAGAGATTACAATGTTTCCAGATATCAAACCAACTACCCACAGTACTTGTCACTCGAACATCCATCGGTAGCCTCTTCGCCCGATGGTGTCTCTGACTATGGTCATATCACTCATTGGCTAACTCGTTGTCCAATAGTGACGGTTATCAAGTAATGTATACAAAACCCCACATACCGGCTGTAACTTGGTGATTACATAAACTTAATCACTGTAATTATAACCTTTGAAAATAAACATGATTTCAAAAGTAATTTGATAAAAAGAGAATGACTCACATTATAATCATGCAGATTCATACGGGCAGAGTTTAGTCTACAGATAAGCCTTGATATATTGCAGATTTATACAGGCAGAACTTAGTCTATTAATTAACCTTGTAACCTAGTGCACACGAACTAGGTAGGTAACTTAATACAACATTTACGATAACTCACGAGATTAAAACCATCACAACGAATGACAAAGTGCAATACTTAAACATCCATCGGATTCACAACGAATGACAAAGTATTCCCCGAGTTCGGGTGGTACTCAAACATCCTGTCGGAATCACGACTAATGTCAAAGCATAACCCAAGTTTGAGCAGCACTTAAACATCCATTGGATAGTTTAGATCGATCGGACATTGAATCGTAGCAGCGATCGAGTTAATACCCTGTATCGTACTAGCACCCCCTCTACTAATTAGTGATTTTGAGATTGTTTTGACTATAACTCAACATACAAAGTGAATTTGATCATCGAACGAACAACAGAATGCAAGTGCCAGGCCCTTCTATTTATACCCAAAATTTGCACCTCCCGCTAGTCGCGGAAGAATCCATGTCACGTGCCGCGTGTCGCCTGGGATGTCAAAATAGGGTAGGCCTGCTTCGTCACCTGGGTAGCCCTGCTGAGTCGACGGAATCGAGAAATTTAATTTTGACAGCGTTTTGTGAAGATAATCGTTGAGAAGGGAATACCCCCCTGAGTTTTAGGGGCCCTGATCCTGATTCTGATTGTTCTGGAAATTTTAGGGTTTATACATAATCACTTGGGTTTCTTAATTAGGGTTTCCTATTGGATAAAATAATAAAATAAATAGGACTTTTAATGAGGGTTGTTACATTCTCCCCACCTTAATAAAAATCTCGTCCTCGAGATTTAGGTTACGATATTTCTTTTAGGTTTATGTCATATTTTAATCAACAAAATGATACAGAATTAAATATCAAATTTTTGTGAATACGAGTTGTAAAATAGGTAGGACTCAATGGTTCAACTGAATTAGTTCAAGAAATCGATGAGATGAAATGATATAATTTCCAAGTTGACTAGGTTCAAGCCAAAAGATATATGATCAATAGATATTTAAAATGGATGTGAAGAACTTTTTAGAATAATAAAAATTCTTTGTCAAAAGAAAGCTTACTTTGATGGGCAACTGAGGAAGATTTAGAATTGACAGATTCCAAATGAAATAAAAGCATGAAAAATGATTTGTCAAATATTAAATTATGACATGAGAAAATCAATGTGCTGAGATGAGTGAGTTGCAAAGATACACCAAAAGACAATAGAGTTAGTGTATCATTATTTAAAGTTTCAAATTGTTTTAATTGGTGAAACAATGTGATAGTACACTATTAGTGACCATATTTTTCATATTATATCCTAGAGATCGAAATATAAGAACAAGTTGTTTTGGCATGACCAACCATTATATTATATTTGTAAAGCAAATTGTAATATATATTATTTGTGTATTTGTCTGAACCGTATCTTATATATATTAAATATAAATACTATGTAATATATTTTATTTATTAAGCATTTTTACTATATATGTAAATGATCACCACTTTTAAATAAATATATATTATTTTAGTATTTTACTATACTATGTAAAATAACTTATATTTACTATGTAATATATATTACAAAACTCTTGAAATGAAGTTATTATATTATAAAATATTTTAGTATTATTATTTTGTAAAAGAAATCACAATTATTTATAACGTTAAATGAAATTTGTAAATAAAGGTGTAAAAATATTTATTGTACAAAAGTATTTGTAACATATTTTGTAAATATATAACACTTAATGGGTCGATTCTATGTGATTACTTATTTTCATTTTGAAACCATATAACGTTGTGAATATATTTATAAATGTTGTAAATAAGTGAAAACGAAGACTAATCTTATATATTACAATGTTCTCCTAACCCAACATAATTGATGACTATCATATTATTCTTATTTTGTTATTTTCTTGCCAAAGCGTTTACAGTACATAGTTACCACAAAACATGTGATAGACAATTATATAATTTTATTCGTCCCATTTATTTTATGAAAATATGTCTTCTCCTTACAGTACAAAGTATATATATTTTTATATATAATTAAAATTTACTAAATAAGTATGATGACTTAATTTATATACATATTAACTAGTCATTATCAAGGTTGGATATTGGTTAGTGCTGCCTTGTTTAAGCATAGGTGGCCAATCCATGCCTAACTAAGGCTAGGCTATTCAATATCTGTCTTTGACAATAACCCTAGTATTTTAAAATAATACTAACACTATTATTATTAATATTGTATTAATAATAATAAAACTGATATTAGTAATAATTATATACACTTAAATGAGAGTATAACTTAAACATAAAAATATAAATTCTTCACCTCAATGGTTTAATAAGAATATAGTAATATTATTTTGTAAATTAGGTAATTACTTATGTAAGTATATAAAATAAAATTTATATAATGTTTTTCAATTGAAGATGTTAAAGCAATAATTATCACGAAAGACTAGATTGATGTTTAAAAGATATACTGAAATATGACAAGAATTTGTGTGTTATTATCTTAACACATAATTTGTGTTAAGATGGCTTTTATAAATATATAATTAATTAAATCCGTATATGATATATATAAACGAGATTAGTGCAAGCTTTAAATTTTGTGAAAATGTCAGTACAAGGTGATCGTGATCAAAGAAATGATTCAATGAAGTCAAAGACTAAACAAGCTGATTATGGTTCAAAACAAATGAAGTACTTGTTGGGACTATTTTGAATATGATAGCTTTCATCCATCATATGGAATCTTGAAATGAATATGTAATGTGAGCGAGTTAAATAATTTGAACTTTGATTTAAACAAAACAAGTTTTAATAAGAAAATTCGGACATGGTCACTATAGAAACTATGTATGCCAAAGAAAATTAACCTTTTCAAGAAATTCATTGACTCGATATCAAGGAGTTTATTGTTTTGCAATAATGCGGTTCACAGTACAAAGAGTGGAATGATATTTGAATTTGGATAAAATAACAAATCGGAATGAAGTCCTCCATTGGTCTTCATAAAGCAAGCGAATCACATGTACAACAAACAGTGCATGTGTAACGTGTGAATTTTCCAGGAAATGAAATAGATCAATATTTGCTATTATGAAAGAAATCCTCATGGTATGATGACCATTAAGGGAAGTAGAAACACGAAAGTCAACTTATTATATGCAGAAGTCAAAATTTCAACGAAAGAAATATAAGAATTTTATCTGGAAATTTTGTGTAATAACCATTGTTAAGTGACTTTATTAGGGAATGTAAATAAAATGAAATAGGGAATTTGCAAAGGTATGTAATTCCTTTTTCAGTGATAATAATTATGACTCTGATTAGACTGTGTACTGATAGTTGTGAAATCTTGTTCTAGCGTACCATAGCGATATTCATTTTGTAGGATCTTGTGGCAAAGTGCTGTTTTTTTTTCATTAATAGTTCTTCTTACTGACGGAATTTTAACATTGGTGTCATCGTGCCCAGTTTATATTTTCCAAAGGTCTTGCCTTGGAAGTTGTATGTGATACACTTAGATGTCTGTGGAATTATAATTAAGTTTTCATGTGTTTTCTTGTACATTATCATAACTTTACATGCTTCTTACTTGCGTTAATAGTTTATGGTAATGTGTTAGAAATTCTTTATACTTTTGTTAGCGTCCCAACTTAAAGGGTTCTTATTGTATAAGTTACGAGGTAGATAATTAAACGAAATAATGTTTGATATCGGAAAAGAAATTCCTAATAAAGAAATCTAGACACAGATGCTTGTGCTTTATTCCTATTTGGCTTTTGGAATTCCTTATAGATATATATATCTATACAATCATATATTTCACATGCTGTAATATACATACCCTCTATAAGGTCAATGTATTTAACAGATTCTTAATTCCAATAACAAGTCAGATATCAGATCTTGATACTATTTAGGGAATTTTGTCACTTGGTGACATATTATTTACCTTCTTACCCGGTTCTCGCCGGAGAGGTAACTTCAGTATATCCGGACAAACTGGAGAGTCTGCTACACCATACCCAGTCTTGCCGGAGAAAACGTTCTATTTCCTATAAATAGTATCTTTCCAAGATTTTAAAAGTGCCTTTTTCATTAAGGCTTTTATCCAGAATCAAGGAAACTTGTATTTCCCGTAACATATCTTATTCTAGACCAATTAATATCAATAAGCAATAATTACTATTAATTCTTGCTTATTTATCATATCTTGCAATATTCTAATTACCATTCTTATGGTATATCAAAACGCATCATATTTTATTTACACAAGTACTTAGCTTATCTCGAAGCTGATACTAAGGCATCTTTTCTTAAGTTCAAGTCTAAATGCTATCATGTGTGCTACCAGTTAACAACAATCTCCTAACTCTTTTTATACAAATTTAGGTATTATTGTCACAACACCTAAAGGCTTAAATCAGTGGCTCTGATACCACCTTCTGTCACGGCCCCCGACCCACCCTGGACGGAATCGGGAGTCGCGAACAGCCCAGTGGTACCGGTGATTATTTTGAAAACGTTGCAGCGGAAATTTCATCAGGCCCGTGAGTTAGGAAAAATACCAGAGTTTAGAAACACCGGATTTTATTTATTAAATAGATGGGATAAACCCATGTTTTACAATGGTAGCTTTAATAAAAATAAATTTAATTACATAAAACAATATTTCTTAATTTTATTTAATTAATAAAATCAGCCACTTCTTGATGCCTTTCAGTGCCGTATCCATCTCTTACTCCAATCTACTGTAATTACCTGAAACGCGTTTTAAAAAGGTTTTGTCAGCGGGAAATACTGAGTGAATCATTCTATTTATAAAAATGACTCGTTTCTTATAATTTACAGTATTAAGAGAGATTACAATGTTTCCAGATATCAAACCAACTACCCACAGTACTTGTCACTCGAACATCCATCGGTAGCCTCTTCGCCCGATGGTGTCTCTGACTATGGTCATATCACTCATTGGCTAACTCGTTGTCCAATAGTGACGGTTATCAAGTAATGTATACAAAACCCCACATACCGGCTGTAACTTGGTGATTACATAAACTTAATCACTGTAATTATAACCTTTGAAAATAAACATGATTTCAAAAGTAATTTAATAAAAAGAGAATGACTCACATTATAATCATGCAGATTCATTCGGGCAGAGTTTAGTCTACAGATAAGCCTTGATATATTGCAGATTTATACAGGCAGAACTTAGTCTATTAATTAACCTTGTAACCTAGTGCACACGAACTAGGTAGGTAACTTAATACAGCATTTACGATAACTCACGAGATTAAAACCATCACAACGAATGACAAAGTGCAATACTTAAACATCCATCGGATTCACAACGAATGACAGAGTATTCCCCGAGTTCGGGTGGTACTCAAACATCCTGTCGGAATCATGACTAATGACAAAGCATAACCCAAGTTTGAGTAGCACTTAAACATCCATTGGATAGTTTAGATCGATCGGACATTGAATCGTAGCAGCGATCGAGTTAATACCCTGTATCGTACTAGCACCCCCTCTACTAATTAGTGATTTTGAGATTGTTTTGACTATAACTCAACATACAAAGTGAATTTGATCATCGAACGAACAACAGAATGCAAGTGCCAGGCCCTTCTATTTATACCCAAAATTTGCACCTCCCGCTAGTCGCGGAAGAATCCATGTCACGTGCCGCGTGTCGCCTGGGATGTCAAAATAGGGTAGGCCTGCTTCGTCACCTGGGTAGCCCTGCTGAGTCGACGGAATCGAGAAATTTAATTTTGACAGCGTTTTGTGAAGATAATCGTTGAGAAGGGAATACCCCCCCCCCCCCCCCTGAGTTTTAGGGGCCCTGATCCTGATTCTGATTGTTCTGGAAATTTTAGGGTTTATACATAATCACTTGGGTTTCTTAATTAGGGTTTCCTATTGGATAAAATAATAAAATAAATAGGACTTTTAATGAGGGTTTATACCAACTTGTAACACCCGTTCTTGTAAATCAAGGTTTAACGTATGTTTAGGGAAAATAATCATGTAATTAATTATTACATATACATCGAAAATACGGGTTTATTAAAACTTTTACAAATCATAGGTTATTCTACAAAACGTGATCGAATTCGTTGATTAAAATCTACAACGATGCAATGTGCGGAAGCGTGTATCATTATCGTGTTCGGTTCGTCGTTGAGCTTGATCGTCTTCCGGCATCCCAGAAAGTACCTACATTTCATAAACATGAAATGCTTTAGTCATACGGTAATTAAAACGCATCTAAACGAGTCCGGAAAACAAAACTGATCAAAAATACATTTTTTTATACAAGGTCCACCGTAAATTACGGTGGACACCGTAATTTACGGTGGTCCTTGTTTTGATTTGTTTCCACCGTAGATCAGGGGTGTTTCACCGTAAACCATTTCAGGTCCACCGTAAATTACGGTGGCACCGTAATTTACGGTGGCACCTGCATCCCACCTTTCCATTTTTGCCGTAATTTGACACGAAATCTTTCGTATCTTTCAAACCGTTTATCCGTTTGACCTACCGTTTCTTCCTACATGTTTGTAATTTGATTCTCCATCATATGGAGTTAAAACCCGACATTCGGCTTAACAAAATTTAAGACCTTTAAGTCTTCGGCTTATTACTCTTTTACCAAAATTTGACCCGTTTACGCATTTTATCAAACAAACGTATTTGTTTGATTCCTATATCACATACAACTCTTTAATTTAATATTACCTACCATTATAGGTTCTAATTATAGGTTTATTACACAATTTAAACCCATTTTCACTCGTATGCTTATTTTGACCCGTTAAGGATATTTTAAGCACTTTTAAACTCAATTTTCGCTTTTATTCCAATCTAGCGTTGTAACCTATATTTCTTATCTAGTACTCTTCCATCACAACTAAATGTGTGTTGGATTTAAAGTAGATATCTAGGTGTTCCGGATTTATTTCCCTTGAAATATCATTTTACGACAAAGACTCATATGGAGTCTTTTAGCCCAAGAATTACATCTTTCACTACCTATACTCGTTCTAACCTTTTGTTTAATCATAAGACTCCTTTCCAAACAACCTCTAAGGGTTGTTTGTTCAATTTAGCCTACAAGGGCGTTTTGGTCGATTTCGGTCCTTCTATTACAATGAAGGGCTATCACCAATTATTCGACCAAATTAGCACTTTTTCATACATCATAAATATGCGTACCTGGCTCGGATCAACAATTAGACCCAATTTTAATACCTTGCTTTATATTTGCTAATTAAGAACGATGCGAATATCCATTGGATGTCTATTCCTGTAAGCATATGACTTGACAAAAGAATCATTAGTCTATATAGTCAAAAGGTGTTGTCTACACCTTTTGACCCGTTTGGCCGAATTGACCATTTATCTTTGCGAGATGATATTTATTATCATCTCCTCTACATGACTCTTCCCGTTTAACACCATACGGTTATTTTAATTATAAACCATGTATTGCTTTAGACATAATATGACCAAATTATCGATTTACTTCTTTTTAACCATTATTATGGTTTCTATCATCTTTGATTTTTCTTGTTCCGTTCGACTACACGACGGAACATCATATTTCAATTGTTTAGATATCTCATTCATAATTTATATGATAAGAAAACATTTCCACAATTTAAGACTAGTGTAAGCTATACTTACCTTGCATCCGAATTATGCTTTTCCGCCATTCTTGCTTCGTTTGACCCGCTTCCTTTCCAAGCCTCCACCTAGCTTGTCAAGCGTCAAACTATCATCATAATTCGTAAGATGGTTATATTAGTCATCCTTAATTATGACTATTCCATCTTACATATTTTCTATCACAATTACCATTCGATCTTATTAATGGTCGGTTTGACTACTAAAAGTCAAACGCCCCTTAGCATATAAATGCACATTCAAGTTCTATCTATCAATTAGTAGCTAACATGATCTTATACACTTAGTTACATGAACATGGCTATCAAACTTCATCATAACATTCAAAACCCATTTCAATCATGAATGAACAAGTTCCCAAATCACTTAATTTGTTTGAGTGCCTTGTTTCTATTATCCAATATGATGATTTTAAACATAAACTTATCATCATCTTTACTATTACATAAAAACCCACTTCCTAGTTTACTTGTTAATCACATACAAGTGATATTACTTCAAGTTCTTCATGATTTCATCATATCTAACAAAACCCACTTCTAGTTACTTATGAACTCTTAACAAAATCCCTAATTTGTTCAAGTAGTTCATTCATATGAGTTAATATGATGTTTATAAACACCATTAGAACATCAATTTCATCAATTCAACCAAAACCCACTTAGCTCATAATAGGGTAATTATCAAATCCCTAGTTTGGCAACAATTCATCAAGATTTCTACTAGGGTTTGTTTCTAAACCAATATATAATCACAATAACACTCATAGATTCAACATTCATTGAAAAATCTCGATTATGATTGTTCATCATAATCTCAAAGTATCACCAAATCTGAAAATTCGACATACCTTGTGATCCCCACGATTAGGTGATCATTTATATGCGTTCATGCATCGATTTGGGTCTTGAATTGAGCTTCAATTTGTTGATTTGTTGGAGTTAGGGTTCTTGGCTCCTGGGAGCCTTTTCTTGGTCGACCAGAACACGCACCACACACACTTGTGTGTGTGTGTTGTGTTATTTTATTTAGTTTAATTAAAACCATTTCCAGGTTATCCCATTTTGGTCCCTCAACTTTACACAAGTTATTTAAAGGATATCTTAACCATATTTGTTCTATAAATGTCAAGACATTATCTAACTAGGTTAATACTCCTAGTTACTTGGTGGGTTTCGGGAGTTATAATCCGTAATATTTTAAGTCCCGTTAACTCGGGCTCTTATAAACTTAATTCATCTAAACTTTGTTTCGCTTGTATCTAATATTAGGATTTCTTATTAAATCCCAAATATTTACCGGGTTATTTTTACTACTAGCGGCACTTTACCCGTCTTTTAGTATTAACGTGGGTTAATTACCAAACCCGTTTTCGGGGTGTTACAGCAACTGAGGAAGATTTAGAATTGACAGATTCCAAATGAAATAAAAGCATGAAAAATGATTTGTCAAATAATAAATTATGACATGAGAAAATCAATGTGCTGAGATGAGTGAGTTGCAAAGATACACCAAAAGACAATAGAGTTAGTGTATCATTATTTAAAGTTTCAAATTGTTTTAATTGGTGAAACAATGTGATAGTACACTATTAGTGACCATATTTTTCATATTATATCCTAGAGATCGAAATATAAGAACAAGTTGTTTTGGCATGACCAACCATTATATTATATTTGTAAAGCAAATTGTAATATATATTATTTGTGTATTTGTCTGAACCGTATCTTATATATATTAAATATAAATACTATGTAATATATTTTATTTATTAAGCATTTTTACTATATATGTAAATGATCACCACTTTTAAATAAATATATATTATTTTAGTATTTTACTATACTATGTAAAATAACTTATATTTACTATGTAATATATATTACAAAACTCTTGAAATGAAGTTATTATATTATAAAATATTTTAGTATTATTATTTTGTAAAATAAATCACAATTATTTATAACGTTAAATGAAATTTGTAAATAAAGGTGTAAAAATATTTATTGTACAAAAGTATTTGTAACATATTTTGTAAATTTATAACACTTAATGGGTCGATTCTATGTGATTACTTATTTTCATTTTGAAACCATATAACGTTGTGAATATATTTATAAATGTTGTAAATAAGTGAAATTTGAGACATCTGTTTCAAATAACTCAGAAAACAATTCTGATAATTCAGAATACTGCACCTGTATGTCTGAAACATCGAATGACACATCAGATGCTTCCTGCAGTAATGATGAATTTGATGTGATTGATTGTAATAATGAAGAATTTATTGTTGAGCAGGGATCATCTGACGATCTTGGCAATTAAACAGAGGATTCAAGAATCTCAGATAATGAGCTCAATTCTTCGAGCATTTTCGATTGTAATGATCAATCAGAATCTAGCAGCATTGCGAAAGAAGACAGTCAAACTGTCTTAGAGTTCAGAAGCTGATCTGACTGAAGAAGAGACATCCATAGAGTCCAATTCTGCAGAAACCCATGGAAACATGAAAACTATGGAGAAAGAATCCATAGAAATTGATTCCATAGTCGAATCAGATGATGAAACTGTAGAAGAAATTATTGTGGAAACCTTCTCTGCAGATTCTCCTGAGGACATGATCTCTAAAGAAAAGGAAGACGTGAAAGTCACTTCCACAGATAGTTCATCTATCGATCCCAAAAGTAACCTTAACAAAACAGAGTCAACTGAATCTGTTTCCCCTAAAAGAAAGCAGTCACGTAGAAACAGAAGGCCAAAGAGAAAGAATGCAAAAAGGGAAAACCCAAATCTCAAGCAAACAGAACCCAAGCTCAAGGGTAAGGTCGTGGATACTTACTCTTGTGCTGACAGATGTGAGCTTGGTTCATCCAAGAACAAGCACCCTCAAAAGCACTCAGCATCAAATGAATGGAAAAGACGTGATCAGTTCTCGAGAATAATGCAAGCCGAACTCGATGTCTTTTTCTCAAAAAGGCAGACATGTTTTAACTGTGGAATTCCGGGACAAATCACAATAAATTGTGTTCATCGTCCCTACTACTCTAGGAACATGTACCATCAGAAGGCCATGCACTCAAATTTTATCAAAAATCGACATCCAAAAGCAAGGCCTTCTGACAGAGACTGGAATCTTGCTAAACAGGAAAATCAAAAGTTTCTAAAAACAAACAGGTTTCAAGAAAAGACAAAAGCCTTTTCATCAAACAGAAGTGTCTCGGACACCAAAGATTGGAAACCTAAAAATCCTGTTAGATCCCAGTCTCCGTGTTCGCAACCATCAACTTCTACCGCGGCACCTAAAACCACAAACAACGATAAAAATCATATGAACTTTTGCGAAGTTACCTACATAGATAGCGATGGTAAACTCATGTCTTCTATGGACTGGGTTCCAGTCTCTAACTCATTCCGTTGTATGTGCATGAACGACTATGGAGGGCTATCTTTAGACTTTGGTTTATTGATAGTGGTTGTTCCAGACACATGACAGGAGACATATCCCAGTTGAATGATATCAAGATATTCGACGGTGGATGTGTCAACTTCGCTGGAGGAGAATCAGGAAGAATCACCATGAAAGGCACAGTCAAGAATGGCGTCCTCACCTTTTCAGATGTTAACTATGTCCCTGAGCTTAAGCACAGTCTGTTGAGTGTATCACAGATGTGTGACAAAGGAATGGAAGTTCTCTTCACTAAGAGTGGATGTGTTATTGTAGGTCCCTTCTCGGAGGATGACGAACCTAAACCTTGTTATACTAACCCACTAGCAAGTGCGGAATCCAAGATAGTGAGCAAACCGGGATGAAACAAGCACAAACACAAACACACAAAGATTCACCGATTAACACCACTTGTATTAATGCGAATGAAAGGTTTCGGTTACAAGCACAATGTTTACAAATCAGTTTTGCAAACCCTCTAGTGTGTGTGTGTTCCTGGACAGAATGCTCTCAAGTGAGTGTGTGTGTATCTGTCTTCCAAGTCTCTCAAGTCATGCCTTGAACACACAATACATGAGTATATATATACCCAGCATTGGTTGTCTGTCCGAAGGATTCGATAGATGGTCGAAGGATCATCTATCGATGTCAAAGCCATCGAAGGATTCACAAGCACCTCGAAGGATGGTGTATCCTTCGAGGTCTATTAGTTTCCATCGAAGCATATCTTTCGTGGGCATCGAAGGATTTACACTATCCTTCGATGCCTTATCCTTCGACATAGACAACCATATTTCTAACAGATTGGCCAAGTCAAACCAGGAGGACGGTTGACTTGGTCAACTTACAGGACTGACAAGGACATCGTTTACATCGTGACCGAATACAGACAAAGTACAGACACAAGCAGCTTTGTCTTGATCTTCGTGTCTTCGAGTCGA
The DNA here is from genome assembly GCA_030545235.1 of Helianthus tuberosus. Classification (NCBI taxonomy): domain Eukaryota; kingdom Viridiplantae; phylum Streptophyta; class Magnoliopsida; order Asterales; family Asteraceae; genus Helianthus; species Helianthus tuberosus. The sequence continues at coordinate 24,683,761 of CM060420.1, read as the reverse complement.
GACCAAGTCGAACTGAGCCGAGTTGAACCGAGCCGAGTCGTGTCCACAAAATATGCATCAACAAACTCCCCCTTGGACGCTACTCGAGAGGTTCAACGCTATTCGTGAGATTCAACTTCGATGTCTTCCACGTCGGAGGATCTTCAAAGTCTTCACGCGTCGTAAGTAGAAAGTGTATCAACAAACTCCCCGTTTCATGTAGGTAGTGTGTCAATAAACTCCCTCTTAGATTGAACTCTCCATTGAGTCATGCTCGTGAATCTTTTGACTTGTCAAATCTTCAGATCCTTGTGGTGTTGATGAAGTGTCAGCGGCAACTCGATCATTTTATCTTTTGAGTGCCTCCACTTCGTGTCTTCATTCCAAAGCGTGTCATCGAACATGTTCTCCTCGCCTTTAGCATCTGCACATGCAAGAAAGCTAAACGCATAATGAGAACAACTGCTTGGAATATAGTTAACATTTTAAACAAACGACACATATGAGATCAAATCTCAATCAAACACCAACCGACAATATTTTGAAAGTTTAGAAAATGATCAATTGTTAATCCTTTAACTTTCAAAACTCGTTAACTTCGACAGTTTATGAAGATGCAATTGTTTTCCGGCTTACGATCAGGATTTTGGGTAGGATAGACTCGAGTTCCAACATCAGTCAATCAAAAATAAACTAGAAGCAAAATCTTTTTGGATTTTATAAAGTTTATATTAAAACACACCTAAAATCTTTTTGGAATTTTTCATTTATAAAGACGGAAAACAATAAATAAATATACACAAGAATCATAAACTGAAAATAGTAAATAAATATCTACAGACAATCTTTTTGCGAGTTTCGAGGGTAAGAGAATCATATCAGTGTACGGTCATGTCAAAACGTTCTTTTTGTTCAATTAGTTAACATTGAGATAAGCATCCTATAACAATTATCGGTATTGTTGTCCACATAAGCTCAACTTATCATTTGTAATCATGGCGAGGGGATACGTTAAGGTATGATTTATACTTACCGACCGGTGTTCATCCACATCACGACACATTCCCGTATCAAGGTATGCACGAGGGTTCATCTTACCGGTGAGTATACCGATTATCATCTGTTTGACCGTATATGATGTGAGATTCTCACTTATTTTGATTGAAAACAAGCCCTATGTGATATAATCACTTATTGATGAGGAACTTGGTTTTCAATGCATGAGGGCACAGGAGCAAGTCCGTGAACAGGTCAGTACTTTCGTACAGCAGAGAGACGAACTTGACACCCGGAAAGAATTTGTGATATATTATCACTTATTTGTTTGGACATGTGATTGTTGATCACTTATTGAGATCGTATGCAGTATGTACACGTATGTATAGTATCATGGAAGATCTAGACTTGCGTCCCCGTTATTTTTCGGTAAAAGATACAACCATGATACCCAGATGATAAGCAGCATAAAGACCGAATATCTCAGAACCTCGGCAATCTCTCAAACGAAATTTCGGTACTAAGACCATATGCCAATGAATGGTTCCCACCCAGTCTTCAGTCGATTTAAGTTTATATCACCCTGCACACTTTAAAATGATTGTGAGCCTACCGATACATCTTATATAGAGCTGCTTATCGCTTTTTCATTTAAGGTTTAAAGAGGTTTAGACAGACCACTGATGTACTATCATTTTCTCTTTTTCTCGCCAGGAAACTCATTTTTGTTTTTCTATTGTTTTTGTGCTTTTGAAATTTTTCGATGTTTTTGGATTTTTCAAATTTGGAATTACTCCCCCTAAAATCAACAAACTAAGATAAAAATTAAAAACACAAAGGTATTTACAAAAATGACTTTCCGATATTGGTTAACTCATGTTTTACCTCAATGCCGTTTACCAAAATTAATTTTTTTTTTTTTTAATCTGAAAAGATTTATCAAATTTTGGAAAAATCAGTTGGCATATCGGTTTGCGGTGCGGACCATGACAACAGTGTCTGGCCAAAGAGTGCTGCGAGATAATACAAATTCATAAAGTAGCTTAAATGACGACAAGTAAAGGAGAGATTAGAATTTTAAAACCGTATCCTGCAACTGCGTCGTGCATTGCAAGGAATCTGAGTGCTCTCCCAAACTGGATATCCACCCGATGTGGATTTCAAAGTCGATTCTTTGTAGCTACTGAGAAGTCTCTTGACAGCAACAAGATCATAAACCTTTGGGTCCGGCTGGTCTTCCACATTTCACCAGCGAAGGTTTTGTCTTTCTCTTGAGAAGTAGTGTGCGGTTGTGCAACTCATGCCAAGGCATCCGCACACCCGGTTGTTTTGTTCAACAAACACTTTTTCTTCAATCACACCGAGAAGAAATGTACACTGCACGTTCATCTTGTTGATTTTGAATCTTCAGACGTGCTGCAGGTGCGTACATTTTGATTGAATCTACCCTAGGGACCCGATCAAAGCCTCTAACAATCACACTTTTGAAATGATTTGCACTTTTGTCGAAGGTTTTCAATCTCTTTCAACAGACAATTCTGTTCTCTTTCTCATTTTTCTCTCCATCAAAGGCAACAACTTCTTCTGTCGCCTATTCTGTGCATGGATACTCCACTATCAACAATCTTACGATTATCGATAGTTCCTCCTGGAACATCCTGCACACTCAATCAAAGATTAGACGGAGAGGGGGACCCAAGCCTTTGTGGACTTGGGTCGTCCTTGATCATCAATAAAAGTGATTTCAATCACTTGATGATTAGGAAACAGAACCTCAGGTGCTCCCCCTGATTGAATTACCTGCTTTGGTTTCCAAGCTGTTTGTCCTTTACCAGTATTTGTATTAATTGTTTTTGCATTTACTGGTTTTACCATTTTAGGTTTTGTTTGAACAGGTTTTTCTTCTTTGACCTCTAACTTTAAGGCCTTTTCAATTACCTTTTGATTCTTTTGTTTCAATTTCTTTTCCCTTTCTTTCAAGACACGCGGGTCTTGTTTCGGGGAAACTGATCGTTTTTGGTAATTGGTTTCTTGGGGAGCCTTCAGCTTTTGCAGGTATGGGCAGTATCTTACAATATGCCCAACTGTCCCACATTCAAAACATGTTCTCCGCTCTACAAACTTCGGAGAAACATGTTGATGACCAGACTGAGAACCAGACCATGAACTTTGTGATGTAGACGTGCTTGGACCTAAATCACATCCTTTGGTGTGTTGGGTGTAATTATTCTGATCATTTCGTTTTAAAATTCTAACTTGTTTTATAAAATCAATGTTAGATTTATCCTGAAATGTTTCAAGTTTGTCAGAACCCGTGGATCCAACAAAGTTCATTTTCGGTTCTCGTTTCTTAACAGGAGCTCTTTTGTGTTGCACCTTTCGTTGTTGAACCTTAGATTGCTCAACCTTTGATTGCTGAACTTTAGGTTGTTGAACCTTTGGTTGTTCAGTCTTAGGCTGCTGAACTTTAGGTGCTTGAACATTCTTGTTCTGAGCCTTCCTTCCCTGTGCCTTACCCTTTCCGGAGTTCACTTGTTGTTTTCGCTCAATTGGTTGTTTTTGGTTTCCGTATTGTTTTCTAACTTGTTCACACGGAATTGGATCACATTGAGTGACTGTGACTTTGCCACTTTTGTTTCCCAAAAACTTATCAATACATCCTTCAAAAATTTGCTCAATTAAATCTTGATTTACATTTTTAATTGGAAAATCTTTGTTAGAGTAGATTTTGTCATCTCCTTTGAGCGTGTACAACAAGTTATTCCCTTCACAGCTAGATAAAAGGGACTCCATTGCTTTTGACGTTTCAGTCTCACTCGGTTTCACTGGAGGATCACACAAGATGTGATTCTCGATTGGAATATCTGTTGTAACCGAGTTAGACTGTTGGTTCACAATTTCTTCAGATTCATCGTCCGAAGAATCAGTATCCAAAACAATGGGAGGACTCTGTTCCTTAACACACGATGAATTTGTCACATTCTCAGATTCTGATTGATCCGAGGATGATGTACCAGTTGTGAACCCGAGGCCTGCTGCAAAGTCATCTAGACCGAGTGGCACAGTAGGTTCAAAACGGGGCATATCCTCGTCATCAGGCAATTTAGAGTAATTGTGATTCATAGGGGGAGGACATGATTTGAATCCATTACACTTCCTATCCCCCTTTTTCTTTTGAACATCAATAATGTGATCCAAAACATAGCGGGAATTGGAATAGCTTTCCAATTTCTGCTTAATTGTCTCACATTCACATCGAGCTGTTGCTAACTCTACCATTTGCTTTTCAATTGTGTCAATAAGATTATTGTTAGCATGTTGTTTTCGCAAAACAGCCTTTTGTAATTCTGAAACATCATGTCTTAGTGACGCAATTGTTGCCTTAAATTCCTTTTCATTTCTGGTTAAAAACAAGTTAGCTTCGGTTGCTTTAGAAAGATCAACAATCAATTGTTGATTGTGTTTGTTTGTGATTTCAAACTGACTTTCCTTTTCAGCATATTCTAAGCACTTTGCACATTCAACAGGATCAAAATTAGAGTCAGAATTAGTATCACATATCTGAGAAGTTTGACCTTCTACGTGAGCCATAACGGCTGTATGAAAAGAAAAAGATCCATCTTCAGTGAGAATCTTCTCCATTTCTTCTGATGTAGCATCAGCTTTCTTGATCAAGTCAGATTTCTCATTAGCATCATTCGACAAATTATCACCTTCAGAATCCACTCCCTCCTTCACGTCCGATTCTGAACTGTAATCACTCACACCTGAGCTATCTTCATCAGTGCCACTACATTCTGAACTGTCATCTTTTCCTGAAGATTCACCATCATTGACATTCTTGACAATTTCAGCATAAAACGCAGTTCCTCCTTGATTTCCACCTCCACATTGTACAGACCAGTCACACCCATCATCGGCTTTATTTGAGTTGGACGTGGATGTACTTGTTTGATTTATGAAAGGATTTTGGTTGCCTTGTTGAGGTTGGGATTGAGGTGGTTTCCAAAAATAGGCAGTTGGATCAAATTTGGGTTGAGGTGTGGCAAGTGCTCGCAAGAATGCATTTTTGTCGAACTCTGGCTCAGGTTGTGTAGCTGATGATTGTGAAGTCGAAGTCAATTGAGTCCACCATTCACCGTTTGTTCCCATTTTATAAAAAATTAATATATTAAGTGAAAATTGATTTAAAAAAAAAATAATTTTCACAAACTATATTAAAATTTCGAATGATAATCAAACAGCCGAAGGATCCTTGATCGAATCTTTGATAAGAAAAATAAATTCTATATCAATAGCTTGAAAGATGATTGACGAAGGATTAACTTATCGAAGGATCAACCGAAGAATCACACGAAAGACAAACACCAAACCCGTCTCGAAAGATGATCTTACGAAAGAAAAATAAATTCTATATCAGTGGTCTATCTTTCGAACATATCAGATCTGATCTTGTTGCTGTGAAGACTTGTAATTAAATAATCGACTAAACTTCTTTTATTTAATGACGAAGACTGATGTGTGGGACAACCACTTGAAATTTGGCGAAATTAGTCACTTGGGCGGTGCACAACAAACAACAAAAAAACTGATTTGGTTAGTGGGGCGGTGCCTTGGGCAGTGAACACAAACAACAAACAACAAAAATTATTGGTCACTTGGGCGGTGCACAACAAACAACAAAATATCTTTCGAATATATCTAATCTGAAAATATATTTGATCTGAACGTGGGCGGTGCACAACAAATCTGATCCTTCGCAACTTCTGATCTTTCGAAGTTGTTGATTATCTTTCGAAATCTACCTATATATCTTTCGAAGTAGTTGATCTTTCGATGTTGTTGAAGTTTCCCACAAAATATCTTGATCCTTTGAAAACATCAAGTTGACCTTTCGAGACAAACAGACAGATACCTATTGAGATGACCCTTCGAAACAAACAGATAGATCTTTCGAAATCAGTTAGGGATTAAGATGATCCTTCGAAGTTTGTTGCAATGACCCTTCGAATTGTTGATGATCCTTCGAAACAAAAGGATGACCCTTCGAATTGTTGATGATCCTTCGATGGTACTGTTTTGATCTTTCGAGGTTCTTAGATGATCCTTCGAAGTATGAAGAAAATGATGAACTTTATCTTTCGAAATATGAAGATGATAAGATCATCAAGAACACAGCGACTGTTAGTTTTCCAGATTTGACGAAAACTAACCCAAGACTTGAACAAAACCCGGTTTTAAACAAGGTAAAGAGCCTTAGCTCTGATACCACTTGTAGGTCCCTTCTCGGAGGATGACGAACCTAAACCTTGTTATACTAACCCACTAGCAAGTGCGGAATCCAAGATAGTGAGCAAACCGGGATGAAACAAGCACAAACACAAACACACAAAGATTCACCGATTAACACCACTTGTATTAATGCGAATGAAAGGTTTCGGTTACAAGCACAATGTTTACAAATCAGTTTTGCAAACCCTCTAGTGTGTGTGTGTTCCTGGACAGAATGCTCTCAAGTGAGTGTGTGTGTATCTGTCTTCCAAGTCTCTCAAGTCATGCCTTGAACACACAATACATGAGTATATATATACCCAGCATTGGTTGTCTGTCCGAAGGATTCGATAGATGGTCGAAGGATCATCTATCGATGTCAAAGCCATCGAAGGATTCACAAGCACCTCGAAGGATGGTGTATCCTTCGAGGTCTATTAGTTTCCATCGAAGCATATCTTTCGTGGGCATCGAAGGATTTACACTATCCTTCGATGCCTTATCCTTCGACATAGACAACCATATTTCTAACAGATTGGCCAAGTCAAACCAGGAGGACGGTTGACTTGGTCAACTTACAGGACTGACAAGGACATCGTTTACATCGTGACCGAATACAGACAAAGTACAGACACAAGCAGCTTTGTCTTGATCTTCGTGTCTTCGAGTCGAGACCAAGTCGAACTGAGCCGAGTTGAACCGAGCCGAGTCGTGTCCACAAAATATGCATCAACAGTTATTTTGAAACCAGGAATTCTCATACCTGAAGACTAGTTTCTGATTGAAGCTGAACATAGAGGAAATGCTTACGTAATTGATATGAACAAAGCTCCTACTGATCAAGTTACTTGTTTGTTTCCAGAAATTGTTGAACATGATGCTATGCTGTGGCACCGTCGGTTGGGTCACCTGAACACGAAAATTTTGAATCGATTAGCAAAAGGAGGTCTCGTTAGGAACTTGCCAATCAAGGATTTCATGCAGATAGAGAAATGTGAAGCTTGTGCTCGAGGAAAGCAGCATCGTCGGCCTCATAAGTCCAAACTTGTTCACACCACTTCAAAGGTCTTGGAACTGCTGCATATGGATTTATTTGGTCCGATTAATGTACTCAGCATCGGGGGAAAGGATTACTGTTTGGTCATCACAGATGATTTTTCTCGTTTCACTTGGGTATTTTTCTTGGAGCAGAAAAGCGAGACTACTGGTTTAATTAAGAAATTTGTAATACTCATGGAGAATCAGTCAAATGAACCTGTGAAGATTATTCACTGTGACAATGGGACATAATTCAAGAATGCTGAGCTGAACGAATTTTGTGCCCTCAAAGGAATCGACTGTCAATACAATACAGCAAGATCCCCTCAACAGAATGGGGTTGCAGAAACACGCAACCGTACTCTTATCGAAGCTGCTCTGTTAGGATCGAAGGCTCTCATGATAGTGTTTGTTTGTTTAAAATGAACAATCAATGAATATGAAAACATGTTAGGTGCAGCGGAAGTGAAAACAAACTTTGTAAACATAATCAAAGGAAGAATAGTATGATAAACAATTGCTTTCCATAGAGTCGAATGATTTACAAATCAAAGCAAAAGATTACAGATATGCTCACATACTAAGCTCCCCCTCAGCCTGATGCCCCAAGGATGGTTGCACACAAGATGAAAGGATTGGACTAGAGGAGAAGAACTCGCTCAGTCAATCAAATGTAACAGTACAGGGTACTGTTACATTTATAGGCAAACCAAACTACTGAGGTATCTCAGCTGACGTCACCATGAAAGCGACGTCTAACAGCCTAACAACCTGTATCTACTGACCTTACACAACTACTGATGTCCTAACAACTGTTTTTAAATACAATACAAAACATGAGAAAACAACTGCTTCACGTTCCACTGTTGTAGCCTAAGCACTGATGCTTAACAACAACATCAGTGCTTTCTTCAAAGGTGATCAGTCCTTGAATGAGCAGTGTTTGTGTCTTCAGCAGCACTTGAGAGACAGCAGTAGATAGAGCGACAGAGTTTATCTTCAGCAGTCTTTAGGATTACATCAGCGTTTGGATCATCAGTTGTTCTTTTGAGCAGTACTTAAGGTTCATCAGCTGATAGATAACCACTGTCAAGGGGAGAGCAAAGTGTAAACTACTGTTTATTGTGAATCCTCTGTTGTGACCTGGTTTTGGCTTTACATTATCTGTTCCTCTGGTAGGGTTCAATCCCAACAATCTCCCCCTGGAACAGATAATGCCAAAACCTATCATTATTCTGGATCTTTATTCCTCATCAGAAGTTCCCTTACATGTCTTTTAAATTCTTCTTCAAATTCCTTGGAACTTGTGTCATCTTCATCCCTGCACAGTGTAAGCTCAAGGAGATCTAGTTGATCTTCAACACCCAGGCCTAGTGCTTGATTCCTTGATATATGCCTCACTTCTCCATTGGTTCTGACCAAGGTCAATACGTGGGTCTTTTGATCAGACATCCACTTTAGTATTTTTAAACCAAATGGGTTTCTTGGGAGAGATTTATTTCCTGATGAGCTGGATGTATTTGGCCTTGAGAAAAATTGTAAAGCAGTATCTTGAACTTCAGACATTCTTTTAAAAGCTTCTTCTATGACTTTGTTTGCTGCAGCTATATCTTCTGCAACTTCTTTGTCAAGTAGCTCTTGTTTCTGTTGTTGATCAAGCTCTCTGTCTGTGATATCTGCTGATGATTGTTTGCTTACTACTTTGACCCTTTTGGTAAGGTCTTGTAGTTTTGCTAAGTTTTCTTTATCTGAAGCCAATTTCTTGGTAGCTTCTTCAATCAGATCATCTTCTTTAAGCCTTTCTTTTTCAACAGTCAGCATTTCCTTCCTTTCTTTTCTCAACCTTGTAACAAAGGCTTCTGCTGTGCTGGTCTGTGTTTCAAAGGTCTTGACCTGTTCCTTTAGCTTTTTGTAGTCAGACTTTTTAGGAGTGTCCCTCCTTTTCCTAAGTCTTTCATAAGCTTCGTCTGTTTGCTGCTTGGTCCATTTTGCTATGGCACTTGCAGAATCCACTCTTGCATCTACCAACTCCTGCTTCTTTCTCTTGTATTCAGAAGTAAGATCAGCTATGAGCTTCTTGTATTTATTCCAATTTGGAGCTGTCTTCTTCTTTCTTGAATCATTGTTAACCTTTTCAATTCTTTTTGCCTCATGCTTTAATGCAATTATTGGCCAATCTTTGAAATCTGTTTCTTCAGCAGGATAGAACTTCTCTTTCATTATGTATGCAAGATATTCCTTCCTCAATTCATTTCGTTGATCTGCTTCAGGAGATATGCTTGACATTTCCTTGTTCAAATCACTTGCATATTCCTTTATTTGTTTAACCTTGTTGAGCAGGAATTCTCTTCTTTTCAAAATAGCTTCATTGCCTTGATTCTTACATTCAATTTTGGCTCTTATCCTTGCTTGTCTTACTTTCATTTCAAGATATTCATTCATGTCTTCTGGAATTATGAAACCTATGAGAGAAGGAAATTTCCTTTTTGAAGGATCATCTTCAGTGTAAAATTGTTTCATCTCATTTTTCACAGCTTCTAATTCCAGTGGATTCTTAGCAGCAACAGGATCATACTTTTCATCAGTGTCCTGAGTTGTTTCTCTTTTTCGTTTGTAAAGCTTAGGAGGTTGTGATGCAAGACTGGTGGGAACAGTGGAAGATGACTGACTAACAGCTATTGAAACAACTGGTGTCTCAACATCTGTTGTCATTACAACTGCTGATATGTCAGCAGTTGTCTTCTGCTTTTTAGCAGGGGATGGAAGTGGTGATGTTGGTGGTGATGGTGATGAATCATCATCTGATATGAGATTTCTTCTCCTTTTTAATGAAGAAGAAGCAGATGATGTTTTGGGTGGATCAGTGGTGGTAGATTGGATAGCAGTGGTTTGTGGCAGTGATTGACTGACAGTGGTTGAAACCACTGGTGCTTCAACCGCTGCTGTCATTACAACAGATGTTGTAACATCTGTTGTCTTCTGCTTTATGGCAGGAGGCAGTGGTGATGGTATGATTGTAGATGATGATGGTGGAGCAGTAGTTGTAGTGGTGTGTGGTAGAGTGGTGTGTGTTGAAAGTGTGTGTGTTGATGAAATGGCAGCTGTTTGGCTACTGGCAGCAGTTTTTGTAACTGCTGCTGCAGCAGTTTTTGTAACTGCTGCTGTATCAGCTGTTTGGCAAACAGGTTTTGAGACCTGTTTTTCTTTTTCTTTTTCTTTTTCAGGTTCAATATGAAGGCCATGTTCAATTCCCTTTTTCTTCATTTGCTTCAATATCTCCCCCTTTTTGGTATTATCTGCAAGGGGGTCATCAAAGAATAGTAAAGTTGAAGGAGCCTTGCCAGTGGTAATTTGGATACTGGCCTTAATAGCCTTGATATCTGCTTGAGTATCCTTGAACCTTGATTCAACCATGTTGGTCAGCATTTGTACTTGAATGGCATGCTTTTTGTCAGCCATAAGTTGCTGTGCTTCAAGCATGGGTTGAAAAATATTCCATAGCTCATTTGCAGCAAATGCCTGTTGTGCAGGTGCTTGAGCAGGAACAGCAGATTGTGGTGGGGCAACAGAGGATTGTGCTTTTTGAGCTTTTAAAATCTCTTGCACCATCTCCTTTATTTCAGCAACTGAGGTTTCCAGTTTGTCAACCCTGTCCGTCAATTCCTGATATTTTGAATCATCACCTACTTTAGTAGGATCATCTGAATCCCCACCAGCAGTGGTTATATCAATGTGTGTCTTAGGGACAGAGTCCCAAAAATCATCCATTGATGCCCCTTGTTCTCGGTACTGGGGACTTCTTTCTTCAGCACTCGATAGACCTTTGATGGTACCAGTGATTAGATCCAACTCACTGATGGTCACCGAAGTTGCCATGGAAGAAATTGCCTTCAAGGGAGTCTTACTTATGAAACAACTGTCCAACTGAGGATCTGTTGATCCACCAGTTGTAGTTGCTGCTCCACTTGAACTACTGACAGGAGTTACTTGTAACCCCTGCAGTGTAACCTCCTCAACTGTTGCTGGGATAGCAGAAGTATACGCATCAGACCCAGTCACTTGTGGATGTATACTCTCAGTGATAGGTGATAGAGAGGAACTGGTTTGTGTCTGTGCAATAGCAGCTGCATGCAACAGAGGTATCATGGATTGTGGCATTATTATTGGTGAGGGAATAGGGGTTGAAAGAGACATGTCCTTGGGATCAGGACTGAGGAAGATGGATCCGAGTGGATTCAGAGCTTCATATTGTGGTGTCCCTGTGCTTACAACCTGATCCTTTTGTGAGGATGCAGGAGGAGTTTCGGTTATGGGTTGAGATCTTTCTTCCAACTGCTGTGAGGAAGTAGCAGCAGTGGTTTGTGGTGACTTTTGTGTTGTCACAGGCATTTCCTCTGGGATCTCATCTTCCAGAGTTGCCTTTGTTTTGGGTTTGGTGGGTTTTCTGGATGTTTTCTTTTTGGTCTTTTTAGTGGTGGCAGGTGTGGGTTTCAAAGCAGTGGGAGTGCTGCTATGATCACCTGGAGCAGTGGGCTCAGCAGCTGATACCTGAGGAGCAGTTGTAACCGCTAAAGTCTGCTCAGGTACCCCTGCTTTTGTTTTTATTGGTGCCATCATCCTTGAAAATGTTTCTTTTGTTATGCTTTTTATTTGACAATGAACACCTTGCTTGAGCAAATTTACATTTTTCTTTTCAAATTTTTGTTCAAAGTAATAACTCAAAAATCTTGGAAAAAGTAAAAATGCTTTACTTTCAACGTTTTTCACCATGTCATTGAAAATCTCCTGGGAGTAGTTATAGTCTTTATTATTCAAAATAGCGTAACCCAGGTTTTGGATTTTCAATGGTATTTCGTTGAAAGATGTTGTTTTATTTGAAGCACACATCAAGAGTGTGTGAAATAAAAACCTGGGTGCAGATGGAAAATAACCCTTTTGTAGGGTATCTACCTTTGGTTCTTCTGCATAACCCCTTTTCACGAAATCAGTTTTCATCTCGACTTTTTCAAAAGAGAGTTTACCTTCCTGATCGTTGAGATTAAAGACTTCGGAGATCGACTGTGGGGTTATTTGAACTGCTTTACCCTGTATCGAGGAGTTTATGGCTATGACTTTTCCGTCTTGTTTTTCAAGCGACGCCTTTTTCCAAAACTCTCTCTGGGTTTGCAGATATATGGGAGCATTCACCGTCAACAAAGTTTTGTACTTTGATCCAGTTATTGCATCAATGATGGTGTCAAAGGTGTGATTATCGGTAGGTTTTGTGAGTAAACCCAGATAATTGTGAGATTGTTTGAATGGTATTTCGATGGGTTCTTCGGCCGTTTGAGCGACCTCTTTGGAAGCCGATGGTGATTTGGGTTTTGATTTTGATTTTGTCATTGTTGCGGATAATAACGAAGGAAGATTTTGAAGATTTTGAGAAGAAGGGTTGGAAACTGCTATGAGAAGAGAATTTTTGGAATTCAATTCGACAGTGTAAAACCCTGTTTGGGGTTTAGGGCAGGGTTTTATTTAAAAATGATCGCTGATGTGGCAGCGGTTATTAAAATCTGAGGGCTAAAAACTGACCACGTGTCAAACACTGATGAAATGGATGAAGTATGGAGAACAGTTGTTTTCAGAGCCACTGACGTATCAGTCATCAGTGGTTACAACGGTAAAAATTTTGGCAGTGGATGATTTTAACTATCAGTAGATAGCATATCAGTGGATAAGACACTAATTTTGAGCATCAGTGCTTTTCAAGAAAATGAGAGATCAGTGGTTAACTTTCAGCAGTGGACAGTGTTTAGAGATCAGACGTTGGAGCAAAACAGTGGTTAGGGTAAATGGTACAATTCTGAAGAACAGGTGTTTCAGCAACTGTTTTGAGGATTTACATTCAAGGTTTTATCACATGTCAATTTTGAAAGACAGTGGTTTAGTACCCCAGATAATGAAGACTTTTTACTAAGGCCACTCATTTTCGTTTCATATTCAATTAAAACATGAGTATCCTAGTAATTTAAGCAAAGTTTGCAATCAAATTTTTTTTTTTTTTTTTTTTTTTTTTTATGAAAATTTAAGAGCAAACCTGAGTATGACATGAACATGACATATGTACCATTTCCTTTTGACCCATTTATGAGGACACAAATACCATCAAAAATAAGGTATTACATCCTGACAGGAGCTGAAACTATTGCCAACAAAAACAAGCAAAAGTTCCAAATATATCCTTACAGAAAAAAAATGAATGATATATCCTGATTATTCGAGAAAATCCTTTGAGAAAAAAATGATTAAAGGATTTTCTGAGAACAGCATCAAAAGGATTTGGTGTAAATTCAATAAAACACATAATCATATCATTCTCAAGTTTTTGAAAATGGTCAGTGGTTTTGACAATAGTGGTAGAAAAACTTTGAACATATTTTGACCACTGCATGGTACCATTTTCTTTGTCAGTTGATTGCAAACATGATTCTTTTTGTAATTCATTCACTGGAATCAAAAACCCTTTTCTGAACAGGTGAATGCACATAGTTGCTTAATGACCATTATTACCCTACACTTTGACTCTTCAGTGTTTTATGATTATACTCTTTTCTTCTGACTTCAGAAGTTTTGAGATAAACACACATCGGAGTTTTTGTGAATTTTCTTAATGTATTTTAACATAGTTGATTTTGTCCTTTTGAGGAACTCAACCTGTTTTCAACACATAAGATCTGGATAACTAAAGTTTTAATTTCCCTCTTTTTGTGTTAACAAAACAACAATGCTTTTATAAACATAGGTTTTGTTAATCTGAGGTTTGTTCTTTAGTATTTAATGAAAACAACACATATTACACATCAACAGTTTAAATCAATTTAGAAAATAAGAATAATCTCATGGTTTAATCAGATATTGCTTTCAGATTTAGAAACCATGAGGATCTTGTGCATGAATTTTCTTGTTGTGTGAAATTTGTGTATCATATGACATCTTGGTTGATTTACAGAGTTTTTGAATAACCATTTTGAACATGATTTAATCGATACTCTGTTTTTCAACAAAATACAACCAACCTTAGTATCAATGAATTTTGAGCCGAACTGTTATGTCAAATTGATTGTTAGATCGAATTTGACTGTCCGTGCTCTGATACCAATTGTTAGGATCGAAGGCTCTCATGATAGTGTTTGTTTGTTTAAAATGAACAATCAATGAATATGAAAACATGTTAGGTGCAGCGGAAGTGAAAACAAACTTTGTAAACATAATCAAAGGAAGAATAGTATGATAAACAATTGCTTTCCATAGAGTCGAATGATTTACAAATCAAAGCAAAAGATTACAGATATGCTCACATACTAAGCTCCCCCTCAGCCTGATGCCCCAAGGATGGTTGCACACAAGATGAAAGGATTGGACTAGAGGAGAAGAACTCGCTCAGTCAATCAAATGTAACAGTACAGGGTACTGTTACATTTATAGGCAAACCAAACTACTGAGGTATCTCAGCTGACGTCACCATGAAAGCGACGTCTAACAGCCTAACAACCTGTATCTACTGACCTTACACAACTACTGATGTCCTAACAACTGTTTTTAAATACAATACAAAACATGAGAAAACAACTGCTTCACGTTCCACTGTTGTAGCCTAAGCACTGATGCTCAACAACAACATCAGTGCTTTCTTCAAAGGTGATCGGTCCTTGAATGAGCAGTGTTTGTGTCTTCAGCAGCACTTGAGAGACAGCAGTAGATAGAGCGACAGAGTTTATCTTCAGCAGTCTTTAGGATTACATCAGCGTTTGGATCATCAGTTGTTCTTTTGAGCAGTACTTAAGGTTCATCAGCTGATAGATAACCACTGTCAAGGGGAGAGCAAAGTGTAAACTACTGTTTATTGTGAATCCTCTGTTGTGACCTGGTTTTGGCTTTACATTATCTGTTCCTCTGGTAGGGTTCAATCCCAACATGCTCGCACAATGCTGATAGATTCAGGGCTTCCACTCATATTCTAGGCAGAAGCAGTAAACACAGCTTGCTACGTTCAGAATCATGCCTTGATTAACAAGCGTCACATGAAAACTCCATATGAAATAGTTGAAGGTCAAAAACCCTCGGTGCAACACTTTCGCACTTTCGGCTGTCCATGCGTCCTTCTTCTCATGGATTCCAGAGGAAAATTTGAAGCTCGAGGAGATCCATGCTATTTCATTGGTTATGCTAAAAATACTTCTTATCGTGTGTACAACAAGGTCAAAAAGCAGATTGTGGAAGCATATCATGTGGATTGGCTGGAAGAAAATCCAAAACATGCTCGCATTGGACCTGATTGGCTATATGATTATTCCTCCTTGTTTAAATCATTTCCTATTTTGTCTTATGAAATTGTTGATGTAGGAGATACAACAGCAGAGATGCCTATTCCTGTTGAAGATGAAGATGAGGATGTGCCATTGCAGAGTTTAATCAGAAAACTCACTGTGAATCCATCAGGATTCGACAAAGTAAATTCAGTACAAAGTCATTCCTCAACTACTCAGGAGCCAATTCCTGAACCTTCAACAGATAAACCTAATGGTGAAGTCAACAACACTGAAGACTTTGGTGGACCGTCAAAAGTTCAAGGAGCTTCTTTGTTTCAAGAATCAATTCCGTCAGATTACACTGTAGATCCGCATGTGATCAACACCACTGCACCAAGTGAGGGGGAGTCATCTGGAATAGCTTCCAAAAGCTTTTCAAATTTGCAATCAAATCTGCAGGTCCCTGCAACAGCAATTCCACAGCGTGTTCAGAAAAGTCACCCAATCATGAATGTTATCGGCCCAGTATCTGCTGGTGTTCAGACCCGCAACAAATCTGGAGACATCAACTCGTGCCTGTACTCTTTCTTCATATCACAGATTGAGCCTAAAAACATTAATGTTGCTTTGTAGGAACCTGGATGGGTTGATGCAATGCATGAAGAGCTCAATCAGTTCGAACGGCTTGGATTATGGAAACTTGAGAAGCTGCCCCCAGGAAAAGGAGCCCTTGGCACACGATGGGTATTTTGTAACAAGCAAGATGATTCTGGTGTGATTGTGAGAAATAAGGCCAGATAAGTAGTCCAAGGTTTCAGTCAGGTTGAAGGTTTAGATCATGATGAAGTATATGCCCCAGTTGCTCGCCTGGAAGCCATTCGTATTTTCCTGGCATATGCATCCTTTATGGGCTTTACAGTATATCAAATGGATGTCAAGACGACATTTCTTTATGGGAAGGTCAAGGAAGAGATCTATGTTGCTCAACCGCCGGGCTTCATTAATCAAGAAAAGGAAGGGTATGCCTACAAGCTGGACAAGGCTCTGTATGGTTTGCACCAAGCACCTCGTGCATGGTATGCTACTCTAACAGAACATTTGCTCGCTCATGGGTACACTCGTGGGATGATCAATCAGACATTGTTCATCAAACGTGTTGACAAGGACATCATCCTTGTTCAAATATACGTTGACGACATCATCTTCGGATCAACTAATGATGCACTTTGCAAGGAGTTTGAAGAGGTCATGAAGAGGAAGTAGATGAGTTCCTTAGGAGAGATGACAATGTTTTTGGGCCTGCAAGTTCGTCAGCATAATCAAGGAATCTTGATTCACCAAAGTAAATATTTAAATGACGTTCTTGCAAAATTCAGCATGACAGATTCAAAGACGATAGACTCCCCAAATGCAGAACGGCCTTTGTTGACTGAGGACCAGGAGGGAAGTCCTGTTAATCAGACGTTGTATCGCTCGATGATTGGCTCACTAATGTATCTGACTGCAAGTCGACCATACTGATGCTAACACAGCGGATCTTTTTACCAAACCTGTCAGCATCTCTAGGTTTAATGTGCTTGTAGACCTCTTGAAAATGATTTGCTTCACCGACTGATCATTAACAAAAAAAAAACTTCTATTGTAAATAATAAATAAAAGGGTTTTTATGTATCTCATCTGGTAAATTTGGGCATAAAGTATTCTACTTTTGCACAAATTTAGGGGGATAAAAAGTTGCTGGGAAATGAAATAAGTTTTCGTGTTAAAGAACTTGATTAACACACGTAAGGTTTCAATATTAAACAGGCTAGGCTCCACTGCGATGTGTTGATAGGTCTACCGCTCAGAAAGTAAAACGAAGCAAAGTGATACAAACATAATGGACTGGACATCTCGTGGGTAAAAAACCAATGGTGTATGATTTCATGGTCTTAAATCATGTGTTGATAGATAGCCAACATCTGAGGTTTCGGGTCTTTATACTGATAAATCATCCGGGATATTAGGGCTGTCCCTCTGTTGGATCCAGACTATATGCAGACTTGGGCACAGTCAGGATATCTTGCTAAAAGAGCCACAAAAGGGCCAAAACCTGAAAACAGAATAAATCTCACAAAAAGGAGAATTCCATGAGCTATCATAGCCAAATTCGTACCATTTAAGGTATCTGTCTCGCCCTCGTCAGAACTTCCTTGGTCTCTCTGCTTTACGGAAGTACTGACCTGTTCACCAGGAATTCTGACGTTGAAAAATAAAAAGGATGATCTCAGTATACTCACCTGCTATGATGAACCGTTGTGCTTACCTTGATCGCGGGGGTATGCCTTGGAATGGGACACACGGATGTCACAGTATAAATCTACCTAAAACGTATCGTGAAACTTAAAGTTGAAGTTTGAGCGGTGGATTTAAGAGGACAAACATATCAACAATTGCATGTACCGGACCAAGTAAACAAAGGGCTGAAAAGTGTCCCTTAATCAGTTCGAGAACGATTTGATCCCGTGACAGTCTTCCCAATATCACCCCTATGATTAGTACCTTGTGCATATTATTATTTTATTATTTTTTAAATATATTTTAATGGTGCTCAGTGGGTTGTTTCGTAGATTTTGAAGGGGGTATTTTGCTATCTTGAAAGGTTGATTAAAATAATAATAAAAAATTGGATCTGGATGGCCCACTGTTTCGGATGGGACCCATCAGGAATTGACTTAGTCAATCCTGAATAGGCATTCATTTCGGACCAAACATCCGAAATGGGCCTGGCCCATATGCCCATTTCGGAAGTATTTAATGTGTAAAGGACAAAGGTCCGAAACACATTTCGCATCATTTCGGACTAAGATTCTCTCTCAAACTTCTCTCATTACGGACGATTATGGATTGATTACGGACTGAAGGTATACCATTCCGGATCACAAAGAAGCTTTACGGATGATTCCGAATGATTCCGGACTGGGAGATCATCATCACGGATGATTACGGATCACGGATGATTCCAGATTGGGGATTTTCATTACGGACGATTTCGGACGGAATGTCATTCCGGATGAAGAGATTCATCTGAAATGAACCCCATCATTCCGGACCTTAACCAGTTCTGACCTTTGACCTGATCCTTGATTTGAACCTTTTCAAATGGACCTTTGGACTGGTTTTTGGACTGGTTTTTGGACTGCTTTTGTAACAAGTTGCTTGTGTTTAAGTTTTCGACGTGTTGATTTTATTAACTCGTCGTTAACTTGAATACAAGTTAACTTTCATATTAAAAATGATCTAACGACGACATTTTAGTGCAGAAAATGGCCGGTGCAATGTTACAAGAAGGGAATCAACGGCAATTGGAAGTCAATGAGTTTCATAATCAAGCGGGATTCTTATCAGATCCTCCGGCAGATGAAGTGGAGTTATTTGGATCCTTAATCAGGGGTCTAAACAACTGTCCTCTCTAGCACACTTTAAGAGCAAATCCTATCATATGCACCAGCTGCATTAATACGTTTTGGAATACAGCGAAGATAAACAGGCA
Source organism: Helianthus tuberosus (assembly GCA_030545235.1). NCBI lineage: Eukaryota > Viridiplantae > Streptophyta > Magnoliopsida > Asterales > Asteraceae > Helianthus > Helianthus tuberosus. The sequence goes on along the minus strand of CM060420.1, from coordinate 24,664,657 downwards.
AGGAGCTGGATCTATTGAAGCTACAGTGCAAAAGACAAAGATTATTGTATCTGAAGCAGTGATTCGAGAAGTGTTAAGACTGGGAGATCAGCCGCATCATCCTACATTATATGATCAAGCTAGAGTTCAAGCTGCATTAAGAAGGATGAGCTATGAAGGTGGATATCCCACGGTGCTGAAGAAGCTATTTCCACCATACTTGAGACTTTTAGTTCATTTTTTCCTTCAATGTATTGCTGAAAACAAGGGTGGATGGGATCAGCTAAACAAGACGCAAACATCTGCTGTTGTGGCATTAGTGAATGAATGGGATTACAAATTTTTGGCCTTCATCTTTGATAACATGAAGAAAATGTTAGATGATCTAAAGAAGAAGATTTTTATGCTATACCCAAGGTTCATCCAGATGATTCTCGACGAACGATACCCTACGTTAGTCAAGGGGCCGAATTACATCAATTTAAAGCCAATGGGGCCAGGATGCTTTGTGAACGCATGTAGAAACAAAAGAGCCAAGCATCATAACTTTGAGGCAAGATATGCTCTTGAGAAGCATGGAAGGTTTGCTGACGTTGTGCAAGGAGCACTTGTCGCACCAGCTCCACCAGTCGTTCCTATTGCTCCAGTTTCGCCTCCAATCAATGCACAAATAGCGGAAGAGCATGATGTACAGCTCATGCAGCAAGTACAACAGGCGGCTGATGATGAAGATGAAGTTCTTTTAGTTGATTCTGAATCCGAAACAGACTCGAGTGAAGAAACAGATTCTGGAAGCGAAATAGAGATAGTAATGTCTGATAAGGAAGAAGATGCCGTTCGACAGCCAGTGCCGATGACCTCTGATAATCTTGTAGCTTTGATTCGAAGTTTACAAGGTGGCGATGGAGACCCTCCATCCATCTCCACTGCTGAAGTTCAAGATACTGCTGTTGTTACTGAAGAACCAGTTCAAAAGAAACAAAGAACCGACATCGCACCTGATGACACTTTTTCTGGGCCTTCAACTGCCCCTGAGTCCACTCCCATTATTGATCCTCAACCTGATCCACCAACAACTGATGCATTGAAGAAAACAAACCTTGAAGATCCAGACTTGTATGATTTCAACTTCGATTTTGAAACCACCCCCTAACAGCCAGGCAGTTCAAGTGGTGGTATTCATTTTGAAGCAGGAAGTTCTAGTGGCGCTCATACAACTGAGCATGATGAAGCTGCATTTCGATATGCATGCGAAAAGAGACGAGTCTATGAGAGTGATAACGATAGTGATGAAGAATAATATGTTAAAAGGTTGAAAAGGCGTGTGGTGATACTGGAACAAGATGGAGAGCTAAAAGGTGCTCAGATTGTTTCTCTCCAACAAGTTGCTGCATTGAAAGAAGCCCAGATCTCGTCTCTACAATCTCAACTCACAAACAGAGATCTCACCATAGATCAATTGCAAGGTGATGTAGGGATGTTAATGTCGACTGTCTACGATCTGAAGGAAAAACTTAAAAATAAATTTGGAAATGAGTTTGCGGATAAAGAGGATGAACAGTTTTACGTTGGAAGACCAAGGTAAACTCAAGAGCAAAGAACAGCAGCTCATGCAGCAGCTGAAGCTGAACGTGCAGCAGCTCTAGAAGCTTATCTGGCTGCAAAACCAAAGAAGCGAAGCAGTAAGTCCAAGAAGAGAAGAGAGGAGAAAGAGCGAGAGAAAGAACAAGAGAAGCAAAGAAAGAAACAGTTGCTGGTGATGAAAAATCAAGATATGAATCCTCTTGATGAAAACTTTCACCTAAAGGATCCCTCGACAAGGCCTGACAGACTTGTGATGGAATTCGGATCTACTCATTACGATGAAGTGGGAAACAAATCAGAAGTGGCATGTTGGAGGTTTAAACCAGACAAACAGATGTGGTTGATTACTCGAAAGAGTGGGCATAGGGAATATTATGGGAAGGAAAGTCAATTTGAATCTTGGACTCAAATTGACTTGAAGACACTGTTACGTGCTCCTTACTATGATCCAGATCTTTGCAAGAAAGACAGAGGTTGGGCATTCCACTCACATCTTGAAAAGGAAGTGAGAACAAACTTTGCAACCATGAAGACTGCTGAGCCAATAGTGAGAAGAAATCCTGGTGTTCGTGATTCTTTCACCAGAAGGACTGTGAAATCAATCATCTGGCCTCCTACTGATAAAGAGAAGATCATTACACTTACAAGAAAGTTTGAGATAGGAATATTGAGGAAATTCAAGTTCTGGGCTTATGATCCTGTTTTGGCAGAAGCTGTCATCATTACTGAAGAACAGTCCATCAGGATCCCTAATTCTTATGACCTGATGAGTTTTCATGAAGAAGACATCTTGATTCTTACAAGTCATCAAATCCAAACCAGTGAAAAGTATGAAGAATGCGCCAAATCTTGGACAAGTGTTGCTGCCAACATCTTGAAGAATTATCTCTTTGCTGATCCTCCACCAGGTCCACATAATCCAAGGGTTTGATGCGTCTACTTATCCAATAAACCTAGGGGGAGATTGTTAGGCCCTTAAAGGTTTATGGATAATTAGTGGATTAGTAGGAGTGTGGGGTTAATTATGGGGGTTTGGGCCTATTTGGGTAGTCATGGGCCTAGGGTTTAGGGAGCATCCTCCCTAATCCCTTTCTATAAATAGTAAGTGTTGTCATAGGTGCATGGTTGGTGATTTTGGTGAATCTTGTATTAGACAACAAGCTTTGTATGCAAGATTTGAATCATTTGAATAGATAATCATCCTTCTTCTTCATCTCTTTGTTTCTTTTACAACTTGTTTGTGTGATTCCGCCACCTTACGAGTTGTGCGATATCATTGTGATCTCGGTTTCGGGACTTACAGGTCAGACAGCTAGGGTTTGCCGAGCTACGACTACACAAAATCAAGTTGTTAACAACCCTGCTTAAGGACATACTCTTAACGCTGGAGTTAATGAGGCTCGTTCCAACAACAAAGCAGTTATAAACAACTAGGATTTTGCTTTTCGATTTCTTTTGTTATCCAAGACTCATGTACACTTTTTAGTTGGTTTGCAATGATATCATATTCCTATAACAAAATTTCAACGCTTACATGCTTGATCATATATGTGAAATGTGCAACTATATATATTAAAATATGAAGTTCTCATTCTTTACAGAATCAAACAACTTTCGTGACACATTCCATTTGTATTTTACACATTCACTACCAAACCTATGACACCGTCTCTCCGTGAAATCCGTACAATCTTAATGACTAGTGGAAAACACGTAAGACGCACACATTGTTATAATTATTGAAACAAAGCACCATTCCTTGACCATGTCCATAATTTATCACTTGGCAAGACAAACTATGCAGACTATGCAACGAGTTAAGTAATTATGGGTGCACACATAATTATGCGATTCGATGTATGGAAATCATAGTGGGTCCTGCTAGGTGTGATCTAGGAACAAAGCCATCTATATTCATTTCCGTCTCTGATGAAGTATCCACTGAGGAAAAATGAACTAGCTACTCATTTTTCGCTTCTGAAAGAGATATCCATTGCGAAATGAATAATCCATTCAAGTCTATATTCATTTTCGTTTCTAAAGAAGTATCCACTGGGGAAAATGATTTATCCATTCATTTTCACTTCTAAAGAAATATCCACTGAGGAAAATGAATAAATTCATTCCGCTTCTGATGAAGTATCCATTGAGGAAAATGAATTATCCATTCATTTTCGCTTCTGAAGAAATATCCATTGGGGAATGAATAATCATGTATTGATACTTTCATTTCCATTTCTGACGAAGTATCCACTGAGGAAAATGAATTATCCATTCATCTTCGCTTCTGAAGAAATATCCATCGGGGAAATGAATAAATCTATACAATTATCCTTCATTTCCACTTCTGACGAAGTATCCATTGAGGAAAATGAATTATCCATTCATTTTAGCTTCTGAAGAAATATCCATCGGGGAAATGAATAATCTCTACAATTATCTTTCATTTCCACTTCTGATGAAGTATCCACTGAGGAAAATGAATTATCCATTCATTTTTGCTTCTAAAGAAATATCCATCGGGGAAATGAATAATCTATACGACAATCCTTCATTTCCACTTCTGACGAAGTATCCACTGAGGAAAATGAATTATCCATTCATTTTCGCTTCTGAAGAAATACCCATCGGGGAAATGAACAATCTATACTACAATCCTTCATTTCTACTTCTGACGAAGTATTCATTGAGAAAAATGAATTATCCATTCATTTTCGCTTCTGAAGAATTAACCATTGAGAAATGAACAGCTTATACATTCCTTCATTTCCGTTTCTGATAAAAGTATCCATTGAAGAAAATGAATTATCCATTCATTTTCGCTTTTGAAGAAATATCCATTGGAAATGAATAACCTATTCATCTTTCATTTCCACTTCTGACGAAGAATCCATTGAGGAAAATGAATTATCCATTCATTTTCGCTTCTGAAGAATATCCACTGGGAAATGAAACACAAATCCTTATGGAATCTTCCTATCTTAATAGTTAGATTCTTAAAGGGACATTTAAAGTACCACTTTTAAATCCTTGAATGGATTTTTAAGAATGCTTTACAAGATACAGAAACAAAGAGCCAAATCCTTACAAGATCTTTCTATCATAATAGTTAGACTCTTAAAGGATACTCACAGAACTATTGGTTGATTTGGGGTTTACCATTAATCAATCCCTCATTCCCACTTCTTGCATTAACCAGGGAAGTATCCGTTAGGGGATGAGCGTCATAGGTATAACAGCCCATTCCCACATCCCACACTATCTGAGGAAGCATCCACTAGGGAATGATAAAGTTATGCCTTACATGGAGATCCTTGATGATTTATTCTATGCAAATAGATAATACTCTAGATTCCGCGCAAGACATTTGCTTGACATAACTTATTCACAAGCTCCTACGAATAAATTTCGGGACGAAATTTCCTAAAGTAGGGGAGACTGTGACAACTGTGCCTACAGTTATCCCTAACCAATCCCAAAAAAATTCCGTAAGCAATAAGCTTTTTGTTTTATTAATTGGATTGTAATTATCTATGATATTTGCACAATATCAATCCTTGTTCAAATTCAAACCCTTAACCGCTTTCAGGAAAGTTATGCGCAAACTGATGCGTAAACGTAATCAGTTTAATGCGAAGAACACTCCGGAACAGTGACATAAGCTTAACATACCTTAAATAACCTTTACATAACTTAGAAATAAGTTTTAAAGGGTTTGGTATGGCAAAAACATGTTATTACGTTCACAGGGACTATTTGCGTCAAACTGCAAAAGTCTACCGTTTCGTATGGCAACGTACATTCCAGAACATGATCATAAGCTAAACATACCATAAATAACCTTAACATAACTTAGAAATAAGCTTTGAGTGGTTCGGTATGCGAAAATGCGCTTATTTGATCACAGGGACTAAAAGCGTCAAAAACTGCGTAAGTTTGCATTTGCGCGCATATCTTACGTTCTGACCACATCCGGACATCCAAAAATTTTTGTAGTCACTAAAATATTTTATTTTAGTGATAGGAATGCAAAAATATCATCCGTCGCTTAATTTGGATCGTTTTCGCGTCCGTTCGAGTTTCGTCGTAATTAGCCGAATAATGCGACTGTACGACCAAATGAACCGACATCTGTGATATTTCCAAGCATATTTTAAGTCCCCTATACTTTTACGTCCTTTTAGAGCCTTGAAAATGGCTTAACGGAGGTTAAATAAGTCAAATACGCAAGTTAGTGTGTGAAGGGACTGAACTTGACAATTCTGAAAGTTTGCAGCCTGTGCTCGCGTCACGCGACCCCTGGGGGGTTCTCCAGTCATGCCACGCGATGCCTTATATTTGACAGCAAGTCTATTTTCAGCTGCAGCATGTTTCTTTAGGGCTTTTATGCAAATTTCTTTGTGTGGGTATCAAGTTAACACCTCTCCAAGCATATGCAAGCTGGCCATAACACATGTAGGGTCATGATTCATTGCTTGGGCAATACACATACACCTGTCATGATCCTATAATCATCCAACAAGTTTAAATACCCTTCCATTTCACCTCCTTCTTTGCACATTTCCATCTTTTCTACTCTCTTGAACTCTAAGTGGAGGATTCCATCCTTGGGAGCCACCTACCTGAGTTCTTCTACTTCAATCTTTCAGCCATAGAGCCTTGTAAGTGTTCTTTCATGGATTAGTTATTATTTTCAGCTATTTAAAGCTGAAAGTCAAACAGTTTGACTAACAGTTTGACTTTCGGTTTTGACCATCAATTGGTCAAATCAAAGTTCAATTGAACTTTGCAACGTGATTGTAATCACAATGGTTATAATCCCCAGCGATTATACCTACTGATTACCACGTTGACTAGGCGTAGTGACGAGTCAAAGTTTCGGTCAAAATGCGTATTTATGTGCATTTTGCGACGGAACTATTTTCGGGTATCAAAACCCTTTGTTTTGATACCAAATCAGTTTTCTAACTTAGTTAAACATGTTTTAACATGTTTAACTCGTCACTACTAGTTTAGTGCTTGTTTAGGGTCGTAAGTTAAGCGGTCTCGACAACCGCTTAGACTTTCGAACCCGACCCGTTTGGTCGATCATTAGGATCCGACCAAACATATTTTGTGACCATAGTTATATAGGGAATAACCTACTGAGGTTATACCTTATGGTCACCTTGTTTGGTTATTTATTCGTTAAGTCGTTATTATGCCCATTAAAAATGACCAAAATGCCCTTTTCGAGCATAAATTCATTTTTAACATATGTGATCAAGTTTTTGACATCTATACTGATTTAGTAACATTTTCAAATATAATTGGGCATGTAAGACTTAACAAATGACATAGATAACCATCCGACCTTAGATTTACGCAAACGACACGTTAAAGTAGCTTAAACTACCTTAACGGGTCGAAACGGGTCAAAAGCACTTAGGATAACGCTCTAATCAGAATGTTAGGTCTATTAAATCATACTATTTGAGTTCCAATACTCATTTGATTTGTAGAACTTCATTCTATCCTATCTTCCTATTTAGGATCCGATTATTAACATAGTTACCTATACTAGATGCCGTGTTGATTCCGTGATCCCTCGAGCTTTAATTGGTCTTTGTTTCAAGACTGTTAAGCAATCCCAAGTGAGTACATAGTCCCCTCTTTTACCGTTTTCAAATATTTTGGGGTGATACACATGAGCCTATTTGTTACTTTCGTGCTTTTCATGCTTTTATGACATATACTTGCTATGTTCAACTAGTACACATATAGTACATTGTGACAACTCGAGTTTCCGACTTTCTTTTTCGCTCTTAGTGCACGTTGACTTTGACTGTGTAGTTGTTTGACTTGTTTAACTTGTAACTGTATACGTTATTTTATAATGAACGCATAGTGGTTGCATGATTCTGTGTTTGGCTGTATAACATGAAACACCTGTTGAAAACTTAAACTGTTTAAAATATGAAAGGACCCGACGAAACAGAAGTTCTGTTTCGCCATATACATCCCGACGAAACAGAATGTGTTTCGCCAATATTGTGATTCGTCACTATATGTGTTTCGCCACTATCTGTGTTTCGCCAACATGCGTGTTTCGCCGAATAGCTGATCTGTGCAGTAACTTGAGTTAATTCTGTTAAATGCTAACTGGAATATTTAACTGCTGTTAAGTGTAGCCATCTTGTATATGATTGTGATTACGTGCTACATGTTTATACGTGCATAATTTGGTCACAAACTGATTTCACATACGTGCATACTTTAGGACGTGATTGACTTACTTTGAGCACATACCTAGCATACCGAGCGAAACAAGGTGAGTTCACACTCTTTCTAAGGCATGGGATTCCCGGTGGTTTGGGAATGGGTTAAGAAACTAAAATGGAACCTACATATTCTCCTTGGGTAGGATATGTACCGCCATCCTCCATGGGTAGGATGCCAATATAGATCCTATGTATTCTCCTTGGGTAGAATACATACGTTCGTCCTCCTTGGGTAGGACAACAACCTTAACATACAATGGAACCTACATATTCTCCTTGGGTAGGATATGTACCGCCATCCTCCATGGGTAGGATGCCAATATAAATCCTGTGTATTCTCCTTGGGTAGAATACATACGTTCGTCCGGTAGGACAACAACCTTAACGCATGCTCGTCCTCCTTGGGTAGGACAACAAACCTTAACGCATGCTCGTCCTCCTTGGGTAGGACAATCACACTCGCTACGGTCCTTGGATTAAGAAGGGCACGTACACATACGACGAGTCAACACTATTTATCGCACGCATGCCTGGACTGGCAGCAAGGACTAACGCGATACAATTTCTAAACTTCGCAAACATGCCTAGAGGGCCGCGATGCTATTACATACGATTTACGAAACGAACATTATAACTAAATAACTAACAGTGAACTCGCTCAACTAGTTGTTGACTCTCTGTTACATGCCTTGCAGGACCATAGGTACTCTTGGAGCTTGCACGGGAGGCGCAGTCGTTGTGGGCACGGACGTGAATGTTTTGTTAAACATTATAACATTTTGTACTTAAACTTATGTTGGGTTTTACATTAATGCTTCCGCTATACACTTGTATATATTTGGTTTTGTAAACACCTATCGTATTGATGATTGACTTTTGATATAATTATGTTCAATATGATTGGTGGCTTGATCCTGGTCATGTCACGCCTCCAAGCGGTGGTACTCCGCGTGTGGATTTTGGGGGTGTGACAGATTGGTATCAGAGCCATTGGTTATAGAGAACTCGGTTTTAATAAGGGGAAAACATTTTTATTAAAACCAGACTATAACCAGAACAGTGCTCAACGATCCACAACGACGCCTCGCTCCACGTGCAAGACTCATCACTCTAGGTAATATGGTACATGTTTTATTGCCTACTTGCTAGAATTGCATAGAACTTTGCTCCGGGTATGCTTAGGTTAACTTGACACTATTGCATGAGAACACTTGTGTGATTATTCCCTTTTGTTATCGCACTACTCGCGAACCTCTCTCACTTATGTCATATTTACTATGAAGATCATGTCTGGACGTATCAACATGACGCAAGCCCAACTGACGGCTCTCATTAACGAGCAAATTGCTGCGGCACTTGCAGCCGCACAAGCAGGAGGTCAGCACGCTCAGCCACCTGTTTGTACCTTCAAAACGTTCATGGACTGTCGTCCTACTACTTTTAGTGGCACGGAAGGAGCGGTTGGACTCCTCCATTGGTTTGAAAAGCTCGAGTCGGTATTTGAAATGTGCGAATGCCCTGAGGCTCGCAGGGTGAAGTACGCCACTGGTACACTAGAAGGCATTGCGCTGACTTGGTGGAATGCGCAAGTGCAGATGTTAGGGTTGGCTGTTGCTAACGTCACACCCTGGAATGATTTCAAGGATTTGATTAAAGAGGAATACTGTAGCCGTGATGATATTCATAAACTGGAGGTAGAATTTTACCATTTGAAAATGATGGGGTCAGAAATTGAAGCGTACACCAGAAGATCGAATGAGTTGGCTATTCTGTGTCCTACTATGGTGGACCCTCCCATTAAGCGTATCGAACTGTATCTCAATGGTCTGGTGCCGGAGATTCAAAGCCACGTAACTTCAGCGAATCTGGGCACTATTCAACAGATCGTTAAGCTAGCTCATTGCCTCACTGATCAGGCGGTGGAACAGAACAGGCTGCCTAAACGTATCAACGCTACTACTACCGCTACCACTCCAATTACTCCTGCTATTCCCAGTGACAACAAGCGGAAATGGGAAGGGGATTCCAGCAGGGGTTCAGCTATTGTACAGTCTCAAGCACAGCAACAGCGCAAGACTAGTGATTATCAGAGTTCGAGTCAGCAATCGTTTGGTGGTCAGGGGCAGAGTGGATATCGGGGAATTCATCCACTGTGTAACAGGTGCAACAAACACCACAGTGGTCAGTGTCGTAGAGGCCGCTGTCAGAGATGTCTAAGAGTAGGTCATGAGGCTAAAGATTGCAGGAGCTTAAGGCCTGCGAGTCAGAACCAGCAACAACAGTCACCCGTTCCACGAAACCAGTCACAGCAACAACAGCAAGGAAATAAGACATGCTTTCAGTGTGGGGCTGAAGGTCATTTCAAGCGGAACTGTCCCCAATTAAACCAGAATCAAAGCAACAATAACAATAATCAGGGCAGTGGGAACAACAATGGGGGAAACAACAACAACAATGGTGCAAAAGGTCGTATGTTTGTGATTGGCCAGAGTGACGCAAGGAACGATCCTAATGTGGTTACGGGTAAGTTTCTTCTCGACGACTTTTATGTTACCGTGTTATTTGATTCGGGTGCGGATACCAGTTATATGTCTCTGAATGTTAGTCAAATGCTTAAACGTGCACCAACCCTGTTGAACACCAAACATGTCGTAGAGTTAGCTAACGGTAAAAGTTTAGAAGCCACACACATAGTTCAGGGTTGTAATCTTATCCTCGCCGGTCAGACTTTCTCTATCGATCTCATTCCTATAACTCTGAGTAGCTTTGATATCGTCATTGGTATGGATTGGTTATCCCAACAACAAGCAGAGATCCTATGCAAGGAGAAGATCGTTCGTATTCCTCGTTCGGGGAAAGAACCTCTCGAAGTTCAAGGTGACAAGAGTGGTGTCGTGAGTGGCATCATCTCTTTCTTGAAGGCTCAGAAGTGTCTGCGAAAGGGCCACATAGCTATTTTAGCCATCGTTACTGATACATCGACGACAGAGAAAAAGATTTGGGATATTCCTGTAGTACGCGACTTTCCTCAAGTGTTTCCTGAAGAGTTACCTGGGTTACCGCCTCATCGCCGGGTCGAATTTCAGATCGAGCTAGCTCCAGGAGCAGCACCTATAGCTCGAGCACCTTATCGCTTAGCTCCAACTGAACTGGAAGAACTGTCTAAACAATTGCAAGAACTTTTGGAAAAGGGTTTCATACGTCCTAGCTCTTCGCCATGGGGAGCTCCAGTATTATTTGTGAAGAAGAAAGACGGTACCTTTCGTATGTGCATAGATTACCGCGAACTAAACAAGGTGACCGTGAAGAATCGCTATCCACTTCCACGCATCGACGACTTATTCGACCAGTTACAAGGGTCGAGCTATTACTCAAAGATTGATCTAAGGTCAGGTTACCATCAACTAAGAGTCCGGGATGAGGACGTCTCCAAAACAGCATTCAGAACTCGCTACGGTCATTATGAGTTTTTGGTCATGCCATTCGGGCTAACGAACGCGCCTGCGGTTTTCATGGATCTTATGAACAGGGTGTGCAAACCTTATCTTGACAAGTTTGTTATTGTTTTCATTGATGACATTCTGATTTACTCGAAGAGTCGGGAGGAACATGAGCAACATTTACGACTTATTCTGGAACTCCTTCGAACGGAACAACTGTACGCTAAGTTTTCAAAATGCGACTTCTGGCTTCGTGAAGTCCACTTTCTAGGTCACGTGGTAAACAGGGATGGGATGCATGTTGATCCATCCAAGGTAGATTCGATCAAGAACTGGCCTGCACCTCGCACACTAACAGAAATACGCCAATTCTTGGGTTTGGCGGGTTATTACAGGCGGTTTATCAAAGATTTCTCAAAGATTGCACAGCCGCTTACATTACTGACACAGAAAGGTATTGCTTACCGTTGGAGTGATACACAGGATACAGCATTTCAGCACTTAAAGGATAGACTTTGTAGCGCACCTATCCTCTCATTGCCTGAAGGCACGGACGATTTTGTAGTCTACTGTGATGCATCTATCCAAGGTCTTGGATGTGTGTTGATGCAACGGGATAAAGTTATTGCTTATGCTTCGCGCCAACTTAAGATTCACGAACGGAATTACACTACACACGATTTAGAGCTTGGAGCTGTTGTTTTTGCGCTCAAGATATGGCGACATTATCTGTATGGCACTAAGTGCACCATTTACACCGATCACATGAGTCTTGAGTATATTTTCAAGCAGAAAGATTTGAACATGCGACAACGTCGATGGGTCGAGTTACTGAACGATTACGAATGTGCTATAAAGTACCATCCAGGCAAGGCCAATGTGGTGGCCGACGCCCTCAGTCGAAAGGATACTATACCTAGGCGTGTGCGAGCGTTGCAACTCACTATTCAGTCTAGTCTTCCTTCACAGATACGAGATGCTCAGGTAGAAGCATTGAAACCGGAAAACGTCAGGGCTGAAGCTCTACGCGGCTCTAGGCAAAGGTTAGAACAAAGGGCAGACGGCGCCTACTATGTAACAGGACGCATCTGGGTCCCACTCTATGGTAACTTACGCGAGCTTGTAATGGATGAAGCTCATAAGTCCCGTTACTCGGTACATCCAGGTGCAGATAAAATGTACCACGACATCAGAACTACATATTGGTGGCCTAGCATGAAGGCCCACATAGCAACCTACGTTAGCAAGTGTTTGACTTGTGCGAGAGTCAAAGCAGAATATCAGAAACCATCAGGCCCACTCCAACAACCTGAGATACCACAATGGAAATGGGAGCAAATTTCCATGGATTTTGTTACTGGCCTGCCTAGATCTCAGCGCGGAAATGACACTATTTGGGTGATCGTGGATCGACTCACAAAGTCTGCTCACTTCTTGGCTATCAAGGAAACGGATAAGTTCTCCACTCTAGCAGACGTATACCTTAAGGAAGTTGTCTCGAGGCACGGGGTGCCCACATCTATTATCTCTGATCGTGATGCACGTTTTACTTCAGAACTGTGGCAAGCAATGCACAAATCTTTTGGCTCTCGATTAGACATGAGCACAGCTTATCATCCTCAGACAGATGGGCAGTCTGAGCGCACTATTCAAACTCTAGAAGACATGCTTCGGGCGTGCGTAATTGACTTTGGCAAAGGCTGGGAAAAACATCTGCCACTTGTGGAATTTTCGTACAACAACAGTTACCACACCAGCATTAAAGCTGCTCCATTTGAGGCTTTGTACGGGCGTAAATGCCGATCACCTCTCTGTTGGGCAGAGGTGGGTGACAGTCAGATCACAGGTCCGGAAATGGTAGTTGATACTACTGAAAAGATTGCACAAATACGACAACGCATGGCGGCAGCACGTGACCGTCAGAAAGTATACGCTGATAAAGACAGGAAAATACTCGAATTCCAAGTTGGGGATCGAGCACTACTCAAAGTTTCACCCTGGAAGGGTGTTGTTCGTTTTGGCAAACGAGGCAAACTCAATCCACGATATGTTGGACCATTTGAAGTCATAGAGAAAATAGGCAAAGTGGCCTACAGACTGAACTTACCGGCTGAACTCAGTGCAGTTCACAACGTCTTTCACGTGTCGAATCTGAAGAAGTTTCAGTCAGATGAGACCCACATAGTTCCTCTGAAGGAGCTCACTATCGACGAACAATTGCATTTCGTCGAGGAACCAGTTGAAATCACGGACCGGGATGTTAAGGTCCTCAAGAACACCAGAATACCACTTGTTCGAGTTCGTTGGAACTCCCGTCGTGGCCCAGAGTTTACCTGGGAACGCGAAGACCAAATGGAACTCAAATATCCCCAGTTGTTCGAAAACAATGCAACTACTACTGAGGCTGAAGCTACTACAGAAGTTCGGGATGAAATCCCAACTCAACGGGGGGATGATGTGACACCCCAGGAAAACCAGTAAACGATAACTTACCTAGCTTCCTCAGTAACCGCATGCTAAATTTCGGGACGAAATTTCTTTCAAGTTGGGGATAATGTGACAACTCGAGTTTCCGACTTTCTTTTTCGCTCTTAGTGCACGTTGACTTTGACTGTGTAGTTGTTTGACTTGTTTAACTTGTAACTGTATACGTTATTTTATAATGAACGCATAGTGGTTGCATGATTCTGTGTTTGGCTGTATAACATGAAACACCTGTTGAAAACTTAAACTGTTTAAAATATGAAAGGACCCGACGAAACAGAAGTTCTGTTTCGCCATATACATCCCGACGAAACGGATGTGTTTCGCCATCAAGCAACTCGACGAAACAGACAGGATCCGACGAAACAGACTGTTTCGTCATAAGCATCCCGACGAAACAGAAGTCTGTTTCGCCAAGCCCAGTTTCGCCAAGCCCATTAAGGGCCCAGAACGGTAATTCGTTCATATTAACGTGAACCGACTCCCTGTTTCACACTTTTAACAAAAATAGAAACCCTAGAACTCTCCACTCTGTGAAGGCGATACCCATCATCAACCAACATCTTTCTCTCTCGAATCCTCCCTTGTTCATCTCGAATATCTCGGTTAGTGCGTGCTCGTCTAAATCGGTTTCTTTGTCCCTTGATTTCTTTATGCATGTTGTGTTTATGCTTGATTTCTGGATTATAGGAGGGTATGTTGATGATACTCGGTTCTGAATGTTGTTTATATGGCCTGATTCTGAATACACATTAGTATCTTGATAGGAATCGATGATATGATGTTGTATGTTAATCTATATGTTGTACACATAACCTAGGGTTTGTGCTAGACGTTAAGAACTGTGATACTTATGTTATGATGATGTTACGATGATTCTGCGATTGAATGATTACTGTATGATTGAGGAATTGCTGTTTTACGGCTGTTAGGGCTTATGTGTTTTTCGCATCTGCTGTAACTGATGTCTGCGAAACTGACTGATCGACGAAACAGAACTCTCGGCGAAACAGGATGTGTTTCGCCAAGAGTAGTCGACGAATCAGAAGTTCTGTTTCGCCAGGGGACACCTCGACGAAACAGAATGTGTTTCGCCAATATTGTGATTCGTCACTATATGTGTTTCGCCACTATCTGTGTTTCGCCAACATGCGTGTTTCGCCGAATAGCTGATCTGTGCAGTAACTTGAGTTAATTCTGTTAAATGCTAACTGGAATATTTAACTGCTGTTAAGTGTAGCCATCTTGTATATGATTGTGATTACGTGCTACATGTTTATACGTGCATAATTTGGTCACAAACTGATTTCACATACGTGCATACTTTAGGACGTGATTGACTTACTTTGAGCACATACCTAGCATACCGAGCGAAACAAGGTGAGTTCACACTCTTTCTAAGGCATGGGATTCCCGGTGGTTTGGGAATGGGTTAAGAAACTAAAATGGAACCTACATATTCTCCTTGGGTAGGATATGTACCGCCATCCTCCATGGGTAGGATGCCAATATAGATCCTATGTATTCTCCTTGGGTAGAATACATACGTTCGTCCTCCTTGGGTAGGACAACAACCTTAACATACAATGGAACCTACATATTCTCCTTGGGTAGGATATGTACCGCCATCCTCCATGGGTAGGATGCCAATATAAATCCTGTGTATTCTCCTTGGGTAGAATACATACGTTCGTCCGGTAGGACAACAACCTTAACGCATGCTCGTCCTCCTTGGGTAGGACAACAAACCTTAACGCATGCTCGTCCTCCTTGGGTAGGACAATCACACTCGCTACGGTCCTTGGATTAAGAAGGGCACGTACACATACGACGAGTCAACACTATTTATCGCACGCATGCCTGGACTGGCAGCAAGGACTAACGCGATACAATTTCTAAACTTCGCAAACATGCCTAGAGGGCCGCGATGCTATTACATACGATTTACGAAACGAACATTATAACTAAATAACTAACAGTGAACTCGCTCAACTAGTTGTTGACTCTCTGTTACATGCCTTGCAGGACCATAGGTACTCTTGGAGCTTGCACGGGAGGCGCAGTCGTTGTGGGCACGGACGTGAATGTTTTGTTAAACATTATAACATTTTGTACTTAAACTTATGTTGGGTTTTACATTAATGCTTCCGCTATACACTTGTATATATTTGGTTTTGTAAACACCTATCGTATTGATGATTGACTTTTGATATAATTATGTTCAATATGATTGGTGGCTTGATCCTGGTCATGTCACGCCTCCAAGCGGTGGTACTCCGCGTGTGGATTTTGGGGGTGTGACATACATGATTTCAATTATGTATTTCTATGTATGCTTACTTAGCATGCTTAGCACGTTGATTTCAAGGATCCATCTTGCTTCATATGTTTACTTAGCATATTTAGCACCTTGAATTTCACGAACATTTCCTACTTCGTATGTTTACATAGCATACTTAGTACATGGTTTTCACATAACATGCTTACATTGGTTATGACATTTGGTATGTTTAACGGGAAAATAATACATTCATTAACATTATCTCGCCGACCGGTAGTATGTATGGTTTACCATAGGTTTGATAACCTCATTCCCGCTTCCTAGTTTGTTTGGAAGTATCCATCTGGGGAATGACAGAACCCGATGAACATTTATAAACCTTTGCCTTTATAAGGGTTTATCTGACAGACATCAAGGCTTGAATGGGTTCGTTAACAAACCATATAAATGTTCATATCGATAAAAGCATTGGTTTTGCAAAACTTAACTTTTGATATAAACTTAGGTTTATTCAAAGACATTGTTTTATACATTATACATATGGTTTGAGTAAATACTCTTTTTTTCACCATACAGGACATTTGGTTACACATTGATATTAAGCATATGGTTTGAGTAAATACTTTTTACTTCCCATACAAGACATTTGATTATACATGACATAGTTTACACTTGACATTGGACATGGTTTACACATAACCATTTTGATATTGGTTTAAACAAGACATTCTTGGTGGTTATTGATAAGTGATTTACATAACGAGGCGTGTGTAATATGATAAAAACATGGTGGATATGCCGCTGGTACTTCCTATATATAAGGGCTTTTATGATATTACATAACATAGCGTTATTTAAACCACTTCGACAAAGACAGAAACATGATAAATTTTATACAGAAACATGATAAATTTTATACAGAGACATGACACATTTTTCACAAGGCATTGTTTTACATATAACATATTTTGAACAAGAACATGATACTTTTTATACAAAGACATCATTTGGTTATTTATTTAACCATGAATTGTTTCTTTTAAATCATTTGATTTTCACATCGATTTTCATATGATTTTACAAAAGAAAACATTTTTACAAAGGTTCATGGCTACTTTTGAGTTAAACATTTCTTTTAACAAAAATCAAGGCCATGAATCCTCAACAACAAAACCTAAGTTACTCACAGGCATTTTTATGCTGACGTACCTATTTTCACATGTGTTTCAGGTATTTACGTTTGACTATGAGCATGCTTCACATAGGGAGGACTTAGGCCTTAGTGACTTTAAAACCTACAAGACAATTGTTGTGCATTAAACAATGTAAACTGTTAAACTCAATAAAACAAAACTTTATGAGCCATGTGTTATGAAACAATTTGTAACGTGACTCCCCAATGTTTTCCGCCGCGTGTTGCTATATATTACGCGATTGGGGTGTTACACTCTGTGAGCGGTAAATACTTGGAAGCATTCGGATTTCATATGTCGAGGCTATTTGTTAAACGGCCTGTCGGATGTATTGTATAATGTGTACTGCAATGTCAAGACTTCCAAAGACTTATGGGATGCCTTGGACAAAAAGTACAAAATGGAGGATACTGGCACAAAGAAATTTGTGGTAGCCCATTTCTTGGAATACAAAATGGTTGATTCTAAAACCGTTATGAATCATGTCCAAGAGTTGCAAATTATACTACATGACATCCTCGCGGAAGGTATAACACTTAGCGAGACATTTCAAGTGGCAGCAGTGATTGAAAAGTCTATATATAAAACAACCTAATATCAGTATAAGTTTAATAAGAGAAGGAGTCATAACATAAAAAACACATGCAGTCCAATGGTTGTGGGAGGGTGTTTGTAAGACACTGAGGTTACGGGTTCGATACCCGACCTCGGGATTCTTCGCGGCTATATTGTTTTTTTTAATAAAACTGAAACATGAATCAAGCTAGTTTTTTGAGTAAATTGCCATTTTAGTCCCTGAGTTTTGTCCAAATTTGCCAGTTTAGTCCAAATAGTTTTTTTTGTGCATCTGGGTCCCTGACTTTTACATTTTGTTGCCATTTTGATCACAATGCCTAACTCCATCCAAAAACCCAGTTTGTAACAGGGGTATTTTGGGGATTTCCTTAAAAAATGTTTTCAGTTGCCATTTTGATCCAATTCCAAAAAATCAAAAAAATTCCAAAAAATCTAAAAAATTCCAAAAAAATCTAAAAATCAAAAAAATTCTAAAAAATCATAAAAATTCTAAAAAATCCAAAAATAATCTAAAAATCAAAAAAATCATAAAAATTCTAAAAAATCAAAAAAATTCTAAAAAAATCCAAAAATCATTAAATGTTTCGGCACGAACCGTTTCGACCCGTACCGTTTCGACCCGTACCGTATCGAACCGAACCGTTTCGACGCGAACCGTTTCGAGCCGAACCGTTTCGACACGAACCGTTTCGACCCGTACCGTTTCGAACCGTACCGTTTCGACACGAACCGTTTCGACCCGTACCGTTTCGAACCCGAACCGTTTCGAACCGTACCGTATCGAACCCGAACCGTTTCGACGCGAACCGTTTCGAACCGAACCCGTTTCGAACCCGAAACGGTTCTCGTCGAAATGGTACGGGTCGAAACGGTATGGGGTCGAAACGCTTCGCGTCGAAACGGTACGGGTCGAAACGGTTCGGGTTCGAAACGGTACGGGTCGAACCGTTTCGGGTTCGATACGGTTCAGCTCGAAACGGTTCGGGTTCGAAACGGTACGGGTCGAAATGGTTCGTGTCGAAACGGTTCTGCTCGAAACGGTTCGCGTCGAAACGGTTCGGTTCGATACGGTACGGTATCGAAACGGTACGGTTCGAAACGCTTCGCGTCGAAACGGTTCGGGTTCGAAACGGTATGGGTCGAAACGGTACGGGCCGATACGGTACGGGTTCGAAACGGTTCGGTTCGATACGGTACGGGTCGAAACGGTTCGGTTCGAAACGGTACGGGTCGAAACGGTTCGTGCCGAAACATTTAATGATTTTTGGATTTTTTAGAATTTTTTTTAATTTTAGATTTTTTTGAATTTTTTGGAATTTTTTTGATTTTTTGGAATTGGATCAAAATGGCAACCGAAAAACATTAGTGATTAAGTACAAACTGTTACAAACTGGGTTTTTGGATGGAGTTAGACAAAATGATCAAAATGGCAACAAAATGTAAAAGTCAGGGACCCAGATGCATAAAAAAAACTATTTGGACTAAACTGGCAAATTTGGACAAAACTCAGGGACTAAAATGGCAATTTACTTCTAGTTTTTTGTATAAGTATAATTAATGAACAAGAAATCAACAGGTTAGACACATAGCCCAACTGTCGGGCTGTGTGCACACGAACGTAAGGTCACTTGTTCGAATCCGGGTTGAGGCCGATTTTTGGTGAATATATTTCAATTTTTTTTCTTTTTAATAAAACTCTTAAATCCATTATTAATGATAATAAATAACAGTTCTTACTTTTAAATTCTTTTTCTATTATAATTTAACCTTTAAATCTAATAGTAACATAAATAATTAATAATTCATTATAACTTTAAAGATTAATAATGAAATAATTTTATAAATATCTAAATAATTAATTTGTAAACAATAAATATTCGAAATTTTATTATAATGTAACACCCCAAAATTTTATAAAAGACTATTTGAATGTTTAAGTGGTTTAAATAAATTAAATATACGTTATAAATAAACAAGGAAGTTTTAAAAAATTAGGAAATATGCTAGATTGACAACATGAATGAAACCAAGGGACTGAATGTGTAAAATTGTAAATAAATAAGGAATTAAAAGATGGAATATGGGTGGAGTGTGGGTGTTGGACGCAGGGAACGACCAGGAAGGGGAAAACCCCCTTCAACCCTAGTTTATCAAATCTCTAAGAATTGGATGTGATTATGGGTCAAATTCGAATGCATGTGACCAAATTCTCAACCATCTAAGAGTTTCCTACATAGGGTAAGTCAGATTTCGTGATTTGATGCTAGTTAGTGAAGATGAGTTTTGATCAATCTGTGAATTTGTATGAAATTAAGCTTGTGTATGCATTAGAATTATCATTAAAAGATGTTATATGCTTGAATTTGTTCATATTGAAGGATTGAAGGGAAACCCATTTGTTTAGTAATATGATGTTCTTGAAGTAGAATAAATTTAGTAATTTTGATTGATGAATGTATGTGTATTAGGATAATTGATGAATTATTATGATATAGAATGAATATGATATGTGAATCTAGTTGATTAGAAGAGTTGGGTATATTGCTAGTGAAATCGTGCATTGAATACATGTACATAAGGCTTAAAATGTTGTATGCACACCATGTGTTCGTTAAAATGCCTCAATGAAAAACTATGTGATTTTGAATGGATCAAAAAGTGTTGAATTGCATAAGGAAAATATAGTAGTTGATGCATTGCAAAATATGATATGGAAGGTGATTGATGCGTGAATGTGATTATTATGTAATGAATGAAGTAACCTAAATAAGAATGAATTATGTGTAGGAGTGAAAGAAGAAGGAGCTAATTCCGGTTCGCAACAAAAGGCTCAAGAACGAGGTAAGTTCGCTACTTACAAGTTTATTCAATAATATTAGTAGATTGTTCCTCTAAATATTAGTTGCATATTGGAAGACATAGTATTAAAATGAGAACAAGAAAGTAGAGCTCCGTAACGGTCCGTGATGAACGGGTCGGTTCGGGTTAGAATGAGAATTAATAAGTTAAAGTTTTCTTGACAATCCGTGTAAACGGGTTGTGATAGAATGAGTTGTATAAGAAAGAATGATGTAACGAGTTGGTTACACACACAAGAAAGCCGATTACAAGAATGAATTAGCCATGTACGGTACAAAATTAAAAGGGTGATTATTAGTTCGCCAAGTTCATTAAGGTGTTAGTTGAAATATGAATATTGTGCTAATGTTGTTTCGCTGTAATGGTTTTAGGTAAAACTCAAGCTTAGATGCTATTGCCTCACTCGGAACCGAACGCACCTTGAACGCCTTTATGCGCTTCCGCAATTTTTTGAAGTATCATCAATGGGTCAATACTTTTGTTAAATTAGGCTAAGTATGGTAGTTAAACTCTAAACTTGAAGTTGTAAATCTTTTGTCAAAATATTAGTTGTAATGGTTGTTTGAAAGGTCTTTAAAGTGTTATGATTTTTATTATGTCCTTTAAAATGCGTCGTAGGTTTAATTGTTGAATGTCATTAAAACAAGGAATTATTTATATTACGAATGGGTCATGCCCGAATTTTGTTAAATAATAGTATGAATTATTACATTTTTGGATTTAGAATTTTGGGCGTTTCAAGTTGGTATCAGAGCCGAGGTTTGAGGGATTCAAGTATTAGAGTAAAAAATGCTTGAACTCAAACCGAAAGCTCGTGTTAAAGTGTGTTCGTTCTGAAGCGCTATGCAAGTAAGTAAATCATAAATATGATTATAATCTTAGCTAGTAATAAAAAGGGATTATGGGATTTTGTTATGAACTGAGTTTTAAGACAAATGATGATGTTAAACGGGTCCGTATTTAAATTACGGACACGTAGGAAAAAGAATCGGGTAAAACGGACTAGTAGAACTATAGTTATGAGGTTTTAAAGTTTGTATTTTAGAAAAAAAAAAGTTAGAGCTGGAATGTTCACCATGTTACTAAATGTTCATCATTTTACTGGAATGTTCATCATGCTACTAGAATGTTCATCATGTTACTGGAATGTTCATTATGTTAATGGGATGTTCACCATGTTACTAAATGTTCATCATTTTACTGGAATGTTCATCATGCTACTAGAATGTTCATCATGTTACTGGAATGTTCATTATGTTAATGGGATGTTCATCATGTTACTAAATGTTCATCATTTTACTGGAATGTTCATCATGTTACTAGAATGTTCATCATGTTACTAAATGTTCATTATTTTACTGGAATGTTCATCATGTTACTAGAATGTTCATTATGTTAATGGAATGTTCATCATGTTACTAAATGTTCATTATTTTACTGGAATGTTCATCATGTTACTAGAATGTTCATTATGTTAATGGAATGTTCATTATGTTACTAAAATGTTCATTATTTTACTGAAATGTTCATCATGATCTAAACGATACAACATGATCGTCGGTGACGATAATGCACGAAGTATGAATTGTAAATGGAATGTAGTATGATAATACAAGTTTATATGTGATGAAGAGGTGTATGAAAGGAAACTCTAATGAATAGAATGAATGTTTTCTGTAGATGACGGACACAGGGAATGTAGATGATGCTGAAGTAGCACGACAAGAAGCATTCGATAATAAGATTATGGAAGCGGCAGAAAAGGTTATACAAACTAACCTTCCCCAGTTAGCTCAAGAAGTTGAAAGCCGTGTTTTAGGGGTAGTAGATGCTATGATGACTAGTAAGATTGAGGAGTTAAAGGAAATGATTGAAGGGTCTAGAAGCAAAAGTAAGGAACGAAAGTGTACATACAAGGATTTTATGGCGTGCAATCCCTCCTCATTCAATGGGGAGGTTGATCCGATAAAATGTCAAAGGTAGATAGCATATATTGAAGCTGTGTTCATACGTAGCCGATGCGAGAAGGATGATCAAGTAATGTTTGCTACGGGTCAGCTTCAACAACAAGCTAAGGATTGGTGGGATACGCAATGTAAAGAGTTAGGGGAAGAGAAACTTCAAACGTTAAGTTGGCAAGAATTCAAGGAGTCGTTCCTGAAGTATCATTGCCCACAGTAGGCAATTGATAGAATACAACAGGAATTCTTGCGTCTTCGCCAACAGGATGAATCAATTGATGAAATCATCAACGCCTTCTTTGATAAGCTAAAGTTTTGTGATGACTTTGTCAAGTCTGAAAGAATGAAGATAAATCGGTATCACAGCATGTTGAAGGCGGAATATAGGGAATTTATCACTCCTTCGAAGTGTGAAACTTTGAATGAACTTATCAACTGGGCTCGGGATAGAGATATAGAGCTAAAGTGACAAGTAGAAAGGAGGGGGGGAGAGCGGTTGAAAAGGCCACAACTATAAGTCCGTCCAAGAAACATAAGCAGCATGATAAAAGAAACAAAGGAGGATCTAAAAGCAGTATTCCTCCATGCAAAACTTGTGGGAAACTTCATACTGGAGAATGTCTATTGGGGAAGAAGGGATGCTACAACTGTGGTCAGGAAGGGCATCCTTACTATAAGTGCCCTAGTCCCGTGAGGACGTGTTTCAATTGCTTTACTCCTGGTCACGTCAAAGCCGAATGTCCGAAGCTTAAACAAAAGGGGCAAAAAGATGGAAAGAAGGATGAAAATCAGAAGTCTCGGGGAAGGATGTTTCAAATTACCACGGAGGAGGCTAAGGTTCTACCGAATGTTGTATCAGGTATTTTCTTAGTCAACCTAATACCCGTAAATGTGTTGTTCGATTTCGGTGCTAGTAGATCTTTTGTGTCAAACGAACTTACGTGCCATCCCTCCTTTAGAAAAGAACGAATGTCTATACCCTTAGAAGTAGAGGTAGCGGATAGCAAAAGTTATGTGTTATGTGAAATTTGTAAAAATTGTAAGATCACCATAAAAAATGAAGACTTTGAAATAGATCTTATTCCTATGGTTTTGGGGGAATTTAAAGTAGTAGTGGGAATGGATTGGTTATCCCGTTATCATGCGGAAATACGATGCGAGGTGAAAGTTATTCATGTATTGTCACCTAATGGGGCTCGAGTAAGTATTCGTGGGGAAAGAAAATTAGAGACAAAATTGTGTACGATTGTCGAGGCGGTTAAGTACGCAAGAAATAAGGGCAAGGCGTTTTTGGCCTACATAGTAGACACAAGACAAAATACGCCTGAAATTGGAGAAGTTGAAGTTGTGAACGAGTATCCGGATGTGTTTCCGGATGAATTACCGGGATTACCACCCGAGCGAGAGGTGGAATTCCGAATTGAACTAAACCCGAGCGCCAAACCAGTGGCCAAAGCTCCCTATAGATTAGCTCCCGCTGAAATACGAGACCTAATGACACAGATACAAGAATTGCTCGATAAGGGCTTCATACGCCCGAGTGTGTCACCTTGGGGAGCCCCGGTACCTTTTGTGAAAAAGAAAGATGGTTCAATGCGCATGTGCATCGACTATTGAGAGCTGAACAAGTTGACAGTGAAAAATAGATATCCTCTACCTCGAATAGATGATCTTTTGATCAATTGCAAGGAGCGAGCTGGTTTTTGAAAGTTGATCTACGCTCGGGATATCACCAACTACGGATACAAGAGGAAGATGTTGCAAAAACCGCGTTTAGAACCCGATATGGACATTACGAGTTTTTAGTAATCTCATTTGGGCTAACTAATGCGCCGGCCGCATTCATGGATCTTATGAATAGGGTATGCCGGCCCATGTTGGATAAGTCTGTAGTAGTATTTATAGACGATATCCTGGTTTACTCTCGTAATAGAGCCGGACATGCAAATCATTTGCGTGAAGTATTAGAAACTTTTCGAAAGGAAAATCTTTACGCAAAGTTTTCAAAGTGTGCCTTCTGGCTTAGAGAAGTGCAATTTCTCGGCCATGTCATTAATAAGGATGGTGTCTTGGTGGACCCAACTAAAGTGGATGCCGTTAAGAACTGGGTTCCTCCAAAGAACCCGAGTGAAGTAAGAAGTTTTCTGAGTTTGGCTGGGTATTATCAAAGGTTTATACAGGATTTTTCCAGAATAGCATTACCCTTGACCAAACTGACAAAGAAAAATGAGAATTTTGTATGGGGACCTGAGCAAGAGAAAGCATTCCAAACTTTAAAGAGTAGACTGTCTAACGCACCGGTTTTAACCTTACCCGAGGGATCAGAAGACTTGGTGGTATATACCGATGCTTCACTTCAGGAATTGGGAGCTGTTTTAATGCAACAGGGTAAGGTGATAGCCTATGCCTCAAGGCAGCTTAAACCACACGAAAGCAACTACCCAACACACGATCTAGAATTGGCTGCAGTAGTATTCGCGTTGAAACTGTGGCAACATTATCTATACGGAACGAGATGCACAATATATCCAGACCACAAAAGTCTCAAGTATTTCTTCGAACAAAAAGATTTAAATATGAGACAGCGAAGGTGGTTGGAGCTAATTAAGGATTATGAATGTGAAATCCTTTATCACCCGGGGAAGGCCAATATTGTCGTAGATGCATTAAGTCGGAAGGAATACCCACAGCCAATACAAGTTAAATCTATGAGAATGATAGTCACCCCTAAACTTCTGGAGTTGATAAAAGAAGCCCAAAAAAAGTCCCTAAATGCTAATGATTCTATAAAGGAAAGGACAAAGGGAATTATTGATGAATTAAAAATGAATGCTGACGGCATCATGACCAGGTATGGCCGAATCTGGATACCTTGGTTATGTGAAGTAAAATCTTTGTTACTTGAGGAGGCTCATAGATCTCATTACTCGGTGCACCCCGGAGCAACGAAAATGTATCAAGACCTAAAAAGGGGATATTGGTGGCCCGGAATGAAACACGACATAGTTAAGTACGTCGGCAAGTGTTTGACGTGTTAGCAAGTGAAAGCGGAACACCAGAAACCGTATGGAAAATTGCAACCCTTAGAAGTGCCGGTTTGGAAATGGGAAGACATAACCATAGATCTCGTTACAAAACTCCCCAAAACAAAACGAGGCCACGATGCTATCTGGGTTATTTTTGACCGACTCACGAAAAGTGCTCACTTTTTGCCTATACGAGAAGCTATTTCTTCCGAAAAGTTGGCGGAAATTTATACGAATGAAATAATAGCTCGTCACGAGTACCCATGTCTATTGTGTCGGATCGTGACACAAGATTCACATGTCGGTTTTGGCATAGATTTCATGAAAGTGTGGGTACAAAATTGCGATTGAGTACCGCGTACCATCCACAAACGGATGGGCAGTCGGAAAGAACTATACAAATGTTAGTAGACGTGTTGAGGGCTTGTGTCCTAGATTTTGTTGGAAACTGGGACGACCATTTGTCGTTGGTAGAGTTCGCGTATAATAACAGTTATCAGAGTAGTATTCAAATGGTGCCATATGAAATGTTGTACGGTAGAAAGTGTAGAACCCCTGTGTTCTGGGGAGAAATTGGACAGCGGGAACTCGCTCCTAAAGATGTCGTGGCGATAACGAATGAAAAGATTGATCTAGTGCGGGCTCGTTTGAAGGCAGCGCAAGACCGACAAAAGTCTTATGCGGACAAAAGAAGGCGCCCTATTGAATTTCAGGAAGGGGATCGAGTGTTCCTAAAGGTCTCACCATGGAAGGGTATTATAAGGTTCCGTAAACGGGGGAAGTTGGGCCCTCGGTACATAGGGTCGTTTAAAATTTTTGCTCGCGTGTGAAAGGTAGCATATCAGTTAGAGTTGCCCCTGGCTTTAGATGGGATTCATAATACATTCCATGTGTCACAATTAAGAAAATTTCTTGCGGATGATACGACTTAGGTGCCCCTTGATGATATCGAATTGGATGAGAAAATGAATTATGTGTCACACCCTGGCTTTGCGGAAGCGTGGTTAATTTGGTGTGACTTCTTAATACCATAGCTTAACCATAACAAAGCTATATGAAATAAAATCATGCAGGATCATCCATTTGATTAAGTTTTAAAACCAGAGTAACATACCATTGTCTTAGAGACTTACAACATCGTAACATAAAACATCGTCTTTAAAAACATAACCATTAAAATGAAATAAACGCAGTTTAAGATTTGTGACTCGTCCAGGAAAAAGTCACATTTCCTAAACCCGGATGACCTCGGAACCCATATGCAGCGGGAAAACATAACATACCGCGCCAGATCTTTAATTTCCTGAAATACATGTAAGTTGAAAAATCAACAATAATGTTGAGCGAGTTCATGTGTAAGTGAGTAAGTAAACCTTTGTGAGTATAAAAATAGTCTTGGTATGTAGCAAATAAGGGAATTGAGATCACCAATGGTTTGCAAGGCCACCGATATATGTGAAGTGCAAGTAGGAAGACTCAAACCTAGCAGATTTAGCATTGGGTACAAAGTCACTCCAAGGTCCGTTCTGTTGGGCCTCCCAGAGGTCCGTTCTGTTGGGCCTAGAGTTGGGCTCGCTACACCCAGATAGATCTACCGCTTACGTCCCTCGGTCCTACAATGAGGATTAATGGCCTCCAGTTTCTGCCTACCCACTCACATGATCTAAGTAATAAACCTCCTTACACTAACCATACCATGTATAATGTACTTATAATCAAAGTAACATGTATTTCACCCCCGCAGTTAAGAAAACTGAAAACAGTTAGAGAAAAGGGGGACATGAACTCACAGTGGTGCGTCTCTACCAAGTATGCCTCCAAATCAATCAGCTGTATGACGACCTACACGTGCTAACTCTATTAGACGGACGGCCGTGCCTTAGCTTTATGGTTTAAGTTTTTGGGAAATAGTTAGGCAACTATTTCGTGTTTACGTTCTGTATATACTTGGTAGTTATTCTCCTTCCCAAGGATGGGGGATTTAATACATGTGTGTTCGTAACATTCAGATTTCACTATTAAGTCTCACTTAATATATTTTATTTCCAACTCCAAAATATAAATATTCTTCCCAAAAATATTATATTTTAATACATGTGATTTTCCCAAAATAATACTTAGTAATATTATTTTTACTCTAAAAATAATAGTTTCGTAGTTCACAAAATAATCATAAACACTTATACAAGTGATGTTGTGAAAAATATATACTGAATATATTTATGTATCACGTTTTATTTTGTGAAAATCCCACCTCCGATGTTTTGTAAATATAGTCGTGGCGAAACTTATGTTTTGAAAACTAGTCAAAATGTCTTTCTAACACTTATAGTGAAAATATTTCTAAGTGTTAGGCTTTTTGGAAAAATTTCGCCAGAGTTTCCTCTGTAACTGGAGGTGGCCACGCTTTCAAGCGTATCATTTTCTTTTATAAATCAACCAACAATTTTCTCAATCAACCAAAACAATGTTCAAATCACAAACTAGTCAAAATATGTCTATAATCGCATAAATTTCATGAACTTGTGATTTATCCAAACTGTGAAGTAAATCTCATTACTTTTAGTGGACCTTTATATAAGATAATCCGATTCTGTGAAAACCTCGTTTTTATGGAAGTTCCGTCTTTACAACTTCTCGTCATCTTTTTCAAAAATCGTTATTTTGTCGAAACTGTGTGTTACACAAGTGTTTACACACTTGTGTGTTCTAAAAACCATTTTTGTTAGTGTAAGATCCGTCTTTTAAAGTATGTTTTCTCTTGACACTTGGTTCTTTGAAAATACCGCTTGTAGATACGTAGATCTACTAGTTTTAAACACTATTGTACAAACTAAAACACTTTTACACAAGTTCATGATTCTTGTGTGGTAGAGTTTCATCTTCTAACCCTTGTTATGCTTAAACAAGCTTTATGTCATAACCCAAGATCATGACTAAACCGGGTTAAATGATGATCCGAGCTACCACAACATAGATCGGGTCTAAATAATCACAAATTTCAATTACTACAACATTTACACAACATATGAGCTATTATCCAACACTTATAGCATCTTTAGTAGACTTTAAAGTATCATCTTGTAAGATTTCGAGTTTTAATCATCATATATCGTATTAACCACTTTAAAATAGTTTAAGAAGGTGATTTTAGCAACATACCACTAGCTTAAGGCTAGGGAAGAATCTATGCGAAAAACGCGTGGATAAAAGCAAGATAAAGAGGTCCTTCGCCTTCCGATTGCACCAAGCTTCTTCGTATGTGACCCGTAACACTTGTATGGACTTGGGATTGCTTGATCAAAATCGAACAATGATGGATGGGGGGTGGGTGCTCTCGGCCGAGAATGAGCAAGAGAGGGAGAGAGTGTGTTGGTGAGTTGTGGTGAAATGAAGGTTATGGTGTGCTTATGCTAGAACTTATAGACAAATCATTCAAAGATTAACCAAAGATCCCAATGTCTAATTGATATTAGACAAGAAAGATTTAAATAATCAAGCAAGTACAAAGGGTGTCCCCCAAGGGGACGATTCGGTTGGGGGGGGGGGGGGGTAATCCGGTTCAAATCCAACTAAACACCAATTACTAGTTAGTTAAGTTAAGTGTTAACTCGGTTAGTTGTGTGTCACGCGTTACAATGGGTGTTAGGGTGTTCAGGGACCCTAACTGGCTCAGAAAAAGATAAATAATGAAAATAACAATATTTTCATGTTCCGGGTATAGTCCGGTTGTTTGGTTGGATAGTAATCCGTTAAAGTGCTTAACAAAGCTTTAAAGTGTCATTAATACCCTTTTTAGTGACACAACTCATTTCTGACACTTTGGAAAGTGTCTAGTAATATTTTTCTCATGTTTTGGCACTTTATTAGTTAGCTAAAAGCTGAATTATTTTGTAAAGTGCTGAGTTTTGTGCTTAGAGTACGTTTTAGGCATATCCAGTCATTGTGACTTATTCCTAGAGACGCAGTTCTACAACCCTTATATCCCTACACTCACCACTAGTGTAGCAAAATATTTCTGGCTCATACAGGCCTTAGAGGCAGTGTTTGCCTGATGCTGGCTTTATCAGCATGTTCAATAGGTTATCCGTTATAGTGCTACTGTGCTTTTTGTGCATCATGTTTGTCACTAAGGTTCAGTCATGTAAATAATGTAGTGACAGCAAGTAAAGTATGATGCAAGTAAGTACATGTATCAGTGTTCAAGTAGCAGTTTATTCACAAGTTCAAGCAAGCACAGTAATTAAGCAATAATTAATTATTAATTAAGTCGTACGGATACCTGGTTTAGTGAGGGTTGTCACATTCTCCCCCCGTTAAATAAATTTCGTCCCGAAATTTAAGTTCTGCTTGTAGATGTAGGGTTCTTAGGAAAAAGGTGGGGGTATTTCTCTTTCATCCGGTCCTCACGCTCCCAGGTGTACTCAGGACCGTGTCTGGCATTCCAACGAACTTTGACGAGCTTGACACTGCTCCGGCGGGTCTTGTTTACTTTCCAATCCGTAACCTCCACCGGTTCTTCAACGAAATGGAGCGTGTCGTCAACATGGATCTCGTCGATGGGAATGGCAATGTCATCTTGAGTTGGACTTTTCTTCAGGTTGGATACATGAAATGTATCGTGGACTGAATGGAGTTCAGCAGGTAGGTCCAACTTGTATGCTACTAGTCCTATTCTTTCCAAAACTCTGAAAGGACCAATGTATCGCGGATTTAACTTCCCACGCTTTCCGAAGCGTGCCACACCCTTCCAGGGTGAAACTTTCAATAACACCATTTCTCCAACTTGGAATTCCACATGTTTCCGGTTTGGATCCGCATAGGCCTTCTGTCTGTGGCGAGCTGCTTCGATGCGTTTAAGAATCTGCGCAATCTTGTCTGTTGTCTCTTGGACGATTTCGGGACCAGCAAGCTGCCTATCACCTGCGTCAGCCCAACATAAGGGTGATCGGCACTTGCGTCCGTAAAGGGCTTCAAATGGCGCAACACCAATACTGGTGTGGTAGCTGTTGTTGTATGAAAATTCGACCAAAGGCAAATGTTTGTCCCAGCTACCGCCCAAATCCATAACACACGCTCTCAGCATGTCTTCCAAAGTCTGTATCATTCGCTCGCTCTGACCGTCAGTTTGCGGATGAAACGCAGTGCTCAGATTCAATTGTGAGCCAAAGGCTTCTTGGAAGGATTGCCATATCCTTGACACAAACCTTCCGTCTCTATCAGAGATGATTGAGAGAGGTACTCCATGGCGCGCGACGATCTCTCTCATGTAAATTTCAGCCAATTTGCTCGTATTATCCTTCTCTCTGATAGGTAAGAAGTGTGCTGACTTCGTTAATCGATCCACTATTACCCAAATAGTGTCATGGCCTCTCGGCGTTCTTGGCAATTTCGTAATAAATCCATGGAGATTTGTTCCCATTTCCACTTGGGAATTTCAGGTTGTTGCAGAAGTCCTGAAGGCTTCTGGTATTCGGCTTTCACTTTAGCACACGTTAAACATTTGCTCACATAGACAGCAACATCGCCTTTCATCCTAGGCCACCAGTAGTAATCTTTAAGATCTTGGTACATCTTATCCGCTCCTGGGTGGATAGTGTACCGTGATTTGTGAGCTTCATTGAAAATAACCTTCCTTAAACCTCCAAACAAAGGAACCCAAATCCTTTTCTCAAAACATAACGTTCCTTCCTTGTTTGGTACCAGTAGCTTCTCCATCCCACGGAGGTATTCTTCTTCAAGGTTTCCTTCCTTGAGGGCTTCTTTCTGCGCGGCACGAATGCGCAAGGAAAGATCGGTTCGGATAATCATTTCTAAAGCCCTAACCCTTATGGGCTTGATCCTCTCCTTTCGACTTAGGGCATCGGCGACTACATTCGCCTTCCCTGGATGATACTTTATCTCACAGTCGTAATCGTTCAGCAACTCAACCCATCGTCTTTGCCTCATATTCAGCTCCTTCTGGTTGAATATGTGTTGTAGGCTCTTGTGATCTGTAAAAATTGTACACTTTGTACCATAAAGGTAGTGTCTCCAGATCTTCAATGCAAATACCACTGTGCCAAGCTTCAAATCATGTGTGGTATAGTTCTCTTCGTGCACTTTCAATTCACGCAATGCGTAAGCAATAACCTTTTGGCGTTGCATCAACACATAACCCAATCCTTGACGCGAAGCGTCGCAGTATACCACGAAATCATCTGTACCTTCTGGTAGTGCTAAGATTGGCGCATTGCAGAGCTTATCCTTCAATATCTGGAACGCTTCTTCCTGTTTGATTCCCCAATCAAACTTCTTATCTTTCTGCGTGAGGAGCGTCAATGGTTGAGCGATTTTTGAAAAAAAAAAATCCTCAATGAACCTTCGATAGTAGCCAGCCAAACCCAAGAATTGTCGAATCTCGGTTGGCGTCTTTGGCGTTTCCCAATTCTTGATTGCTTCGATCTTTGTTGGATCCATGTGGATTCCATCTCCATTTACCACGTGCCCAAGGAATTGGACTTCACGTAGCCAAGATTCGCACTTGGAGAGTTTGGCATACAGCTATTCTTTCTTCAGTAGCTCCAAAATAGCTCTTAGATGCTGTTCGTGCTCGGCCTTTGTTCTTGAATAGATCAAGATGTCGTCGATAAACACAATCACGAACTTGTCCAAGTACGGCTTGCAAACTCTATTCATCAAATCCATAAAGACTGCAGGTGCGTTTGTCAAACCAAACGGCATAACAAGGAACTCGTAGTGTCCATAACGAGTTCTGAAGGCTGTCTTTGGGATACTCTCCTCTTGTATCCTTAACTGATGGTATCCAGATCGAAGATCGATCTTTGAATAAAATCTTGAACCTTGCAGTTGGTCAAACAGATCATCAATTCTTGGCAGAGGATATCTATTCTTGATCGTCAGCTTGTTCAGCTCCCGGTAGTCGATGCACATACGAAAACTACCGTCCTTCTTCTTGACAAACAGGACCGGATCTCCCCAAGGCGAGAAGCTTGGTCGGATAAATCCCTTGTCTAACAACTCTTGAAGTTGTGTCGACAGTTCCTGCATCTCAGACGGAGCAAGTCTATAAGGTGCCCTAGCCACAGGCGCGGCGCATGGAACTAAGTCAATGCGGAACTCTACTTGTCTCTGAGGTGGCAGTCCAGGTAAGTCCTCTGGGAAGACTCCTGGATATTCCCTCACGACAGGGATGTCTTCTATTCTTGGCTCAGCAGCCTTCTTATCCACAATGTGTGCCAGGAAGGCAACACATCCGTTTTGCAAACACCTTCGCGCTTTCAGGCAGCTGATAAATCTCAACGGCGTATCACGCTTCTCCCCGTGCACCACAGTTGTTTCGCCATCTTCGGTGGGGATACGAACGACCTTTTCGTGGCAAACTATCTCAGCCTTGTTTCTTGATAGCCAATCCATTCCTACCACCACGTCAAAGCTTCCCAACTGGACTGGTAGTAGATCCAAAGTAACTCACGCTCTCCCAACTCGATCACACAACCTCTGATCACTTCATTGGCTTCTACTAACTTCCCATTGGCTAATTCGATTGAGTAGGGAATATCTAACTTACTAGCGGTTAAACCAAGCGTATTCTTAAACTCTAACGATACGAAGCTATAATAGGCACCAGTATCAAATAGATGCAAGAGTTTTGGTTATTAGAGAACGTACCAGTAATCACGCCTGGATCCTGGCACGCTTCACAAGCTCCGATGTTGGATGTCCTCTCACGGTCTTGTTTCAACTTTGGGCATTCCCTCTTAAGATGTCCAACATCCCCACAATGGAAGCATCCTGGATACCTCCCATTTCCACCTTGAGCATTGTTACCGTTTTCTCCTCGTCTGGGACCCTTCATCCCACAACCATCCTTGTTGTGTCCTTTCCTTCCGTACCTAGGCTTCCGACATCCATAATTGTGGTGACGCTTGCACTCAGCACGTCTTGGTTCAGTTTCTAAGTAAATCTTATCATTGGCCTGTTTATTGTTAGGGCAATCTTTCTTGAAATGCCTTTTGTCCCCGCAGTCAAAACAACCTCGAATAGATCTTTGTTCATCCTCATTCATTCGGGTATCTTCGGTGAGCTTCCTTTTGTTCTTTCCGGATGACTCTACCTGAGTCTCCTTGTCGGGGTTTGCAAGTTTTTCTAGTCTAACTGCTTCCGTAACGAGTGCCAAGCCCATCTTACTTGCAGCCATAGTTGTCAGTGGCGTTGATGTTGTCATCAAGCTCAAGACTTGAGGCGCCAGTTCCCAAATGAATTGTTCCAATTTCTTTAATTCTGATTTCACCAGGTACAGAACAACTCGTGACGAATCATGAAGTCTTTGCACGTACTCCAACACCTTCGGACCTTCCATCATCAGGCTCCGAAATTCATCTTCCCACTTCTGGGTTTCCGTTTGGGGGCAATACTTCTTATGCATCATTCCTTTCAGTTCGCCCCAGGTTAACGCATATGCTGCAGTAGCACCCTTTATATGGGTCTGAAGATTCCACCATAATCGGGCTTTATCTAGAAACAGCTCAGAAGCGTATAGGACTTGTTGTTCTGACGTACAACCGCTCACTTGAAAGATGGAATCCATACTTTCGATCCATTTTACAAAAGCTATGGCACCTCCAGTGCCGTCGAACTTCGGAGGCTTGTGGTTGAGGAAGTGCCAGTAGGAACAACCGTTATTTTCTGAGGTGTCTCTGCTAGGTTCGGAGCGTAGGGCCTCGTGCTGTGCTATAGCTGCAACAATTATCTCTTGAAGTTCTGCCTCAGAGGTGGGCATGCGCATTTC
The DNA here is from genome assembly GCA_030545235.1 of Helianthus tuberosus. Lineage (NCBI taxonomy): Eukaryota > Viridiplantae > Streptophyta > Magnoliopsida > Asterales > Asteraceae > Helianthus > Helianthus tuberosus. Next base: position 24,630,223 of record CM060420.1, on the reverse strand, counting down.
GCGTCTTGGCGGCATCTTCTAAAAGGTGTTTTACGTAGGTCAGGTAATAGCAAGTCAAGTGCACGTATGTATTCATCAATATCAGCACATAACATCTCATGCTATAAATAGATCACCCACATGACATCTCATGTCATAGAACATAAACAGTAGATCAAACATCACAAGTGATGAGAATACTGCGATTACATAGCCACAAATTGGGACCACAATGTACAGCTTACGAGTACACGACTGTATCATACCACGTCAATGACTTAGTAGGGGACGACCCTAGACAAGTCGTGCGATCGCTGGACAAGTTCAGGAATTTCTGGTTCGTCCATTTTCAATTTCTTGAACTCCACCTCAAGCTTCTAAATTCCAGTCCTAAATCAACATTTCTTCTCAATCGTTTCCTTGAGCTCGTCCCAGCTCAGTGCATAAGCAGCGTCTGTGCCAAGGGTCTGAGACTGAAGGTCTCACCATGAGAGTGAGTTATCTAGAAATAACCCCGGGATGTAGGTAACACTCTGTTGGGACGAACAGTCACTCATTCTTGGAATGGAGTCAATCTTTTTGGACCAACGAACAAATGCAACGGCGCCTCCTGTTCCGCCAAAGTTCAAAGGCTTGCAGTTCAGGAACTGTTTATAGGTGCAGCCAGTTGGAGGGTTATTTCCAGTAATGCCATCGTTGTACTTAGAGCGGAGGGCTTCATGTCGTGCATTTATCTGTGAGATGCGTTCTTGCAGCTCGGCTTCTATCCTTGGCAACGTACTGGTGTTTGTGTCACGTCTGGGTGACATTCCCTTTTGTCGAAGTGGTGTGAAGCGGGTTAGACAATGTTTCAATTGTCTATGGGGTATACATAGCAACATAAGCTATCATGCAATCACCCAATTTCACACGCAAATATACTCAATGTATGAGTGGGGAAGTAAATTTCCGAGCCTTCACAAAGGCTTGCCAATTTGGCTTGTTGCTTGTAATAGAATGAACTCGAGGCTATATCGCCTCGCCTTGGTCATTCGTGTTTTAGATATTTTCTGCTTCATTGGTTTTCATTAGCTTGACCCGCAGAGTCCACCAGGATTTCTGTGCACTACAAGTCGTTATTACGTGGGCCCCCGTAATAATAAATTGTCTTGCACAGTTACTCCAAATTTTCTCTCGTCTAAGCAGATGATCAATCAAGGAGCAACAGCAGGTGCATCGGCATGAACAGGGTCATGCTCCAATGCGGGGTCAGGAGCAACGCCTGGCTCAGGGGCCACGGCTGGCTCCGGATCAAAAACTCCATCTCAAGATCAGCTGGATCAACAAACACAGGGGGTTACAGGATCCTCCAAGGGCTGGTCTAAGTGTATGAACTCAAGGTCATGGTCTGGATCAAAACCAGGTGGAAGAACAAGATCACCCTCAATACTGTGATCAAACTCAAAGATGGGTGCGGGAACCGGTGCAGCTGATGATGCCGTATCAGGGTCGGCGTCGTGTAAGTAGTGCTGCACTCCCTGTATATGCAAAGATGCGGGCGCCACAGGCTCAAATGAGTCTGGGACAGGTGAATGGGCATGAGCCTCCTCTGCAGTAGCGTCAGCAAGCAGTAGGCTACCACTAGCAGCAATAGGGCCTCGCCCTCAAGTGGGTCCTCCTCTGATAGTTCGACATCGTCGTCAGGGACAACGTCGGGGGGCCTATCAACAACGGGATAAGCGGCAAGGGACACAGGAGCAGGGATCACCGCGAGTGGCAAATTCCCAACAAGATGGCCATCAGTAGGCTCTGCTACGACTTCAGGCAGCGCAAAAGGGCTGAAAGTCGTCATTGTCTGTGCCGGTAGTATCGGAAATGTACACCTCGTGCTTCGATGAAACTATGTCGTCTGATACTATGGCCATGGGATTCGTAGTGCCCATCTTTCTAGTACATGATGAAAGCATGACGTTTGTAACACAAACACATATACGTATAATAATCAATCATATAATCATATAAACATGTTAGTCAATCAAATAATTCTCCTAGTCCCACTAGCCTCCCAGTCTCCTAGACTGACATTCCTAGTCCCACTAGCCAAATTCTTCCCAGTCTCTAAGACTGCTCTATCATCTACCTCGACCTCTTAGATCGAGCCTCGGCCTCTAAGACCGAGCCTCAGCCTCCAAGACTGAGCCTACTCTTCCTAGTCTTACTAGCCATCTACCTCGATTTCTTAGATCGAGCCTCGGTCTCTAAGACCGAGCCTCAGCCTCCAAGACTGAGCCTACTCTTCCTAGTCCAACTAGCCAACTACCTCGATCTCTCAGACCGAGCCTCGGCCTCCAAGACCGAGCCTCAGCCTTTCTAGACTGAGCCTATAAATAATAAAATGTGCTCAACATTTGTTTGTAAAAAGTTTTGGATCTGGACTTAAGTGGTATGCAGTAAAAATGTTTTCGTGAGAGCCCTAGTGATCATAGTCTAGACTCGAGAAAGAATCCTAGTTCGCTATGATCAGAGCTCTGATACCAAGCTGTCACACCCTGGCTTTGCGGAAGCGTGGTTAATTTGGTGTGACTTCTTAATACCATAGCTTAACCATAACAAAGCTATATGAAATAAAATCATGCAGGATCATCCATTTGATTAAGTTTTAAAACCAGAGTAACATACCATTGTCTTAGAGACTTACAACATCGTAACATAAAACATCGTCTTTAAAAACATAACCATTAACATGAAATAAACGCAGTTTAAGATTTGTGACTCGTCCAGGAAAAAGTCACATTTCCTAAACCCGGATGACCTCGGAACCCATATGCAGCGGGAAAACATAACATACCGCGCCAGATCTTTAATTTCCTGAAATACATGTAAGTTGAAAAATCAACAATAATGTTGAGCGAGTTCATGTGTAAGTGAGTAAGTAAACCTTTGTGAGTATAAAAATAGTCTTGGTATGTAGCAAATAAGGGAATTGAGATCACCAATGGTTTGCAAGGCCACCGATATATGTGAAGTGCAAGTAGGAAGACTCAAACCTAGCAGATTTAGCGTTGGGTACAAAGTCACTCCAAGGTCCGTTCTGTTGGGCCTCCCAGAGGTCCGTTCTGTTGGGCCTAGAGTTGGGCTCGCTACACCCAGATAGATCTACCGCTTACGTCCCTCGGTCCTACAATGAGGATTAATGGCCTCCAGTTTCTGCCTACCCACTCACATGATCTAAGTAATAAACCTCCTTACGCTAACCATACCATGTATAATGTACTTATAATCAAAGTAACATGTATTTCACCCCCGCAGTTAAGAAAACTGAAAACAGTTAGAGAAAAGGGGGACATGAACTCACAGTGGTGCTTCTCTACCAAGTATGCCTCCAAATCAATCAGCTGTATGACGACCTACACGTGCTAACTCTATTAGACGGACGGCCGTGCCTTAGCTTTATGGTTTAAGTTTTTGGGAAATAGTTAGGCAACTATTTCGTGTTTACGTTCTGTATATACTTGGTAGTTATTCTCCTTCCCAAGGATGGGGGATTTAATACATGTGTGTTCGTAACATTCAGATTTCACTATTAAGTCTCCCTTAATATATTTTATTTCCAACTCCAAAATATAAATATTCTTCCCAAAAATATTATATTTTAATACATGTGATTTTCCCAAAATAATACTTAGTAATATTATTTTTACTCTAAAAATAATAGTTTCGTAGTTCACAAAATAATCATAAACACTTATACAAGTGATGTTGTGAAAAATATATACTGAATATATTTATGTATCACGTTTTATTTTGTGAAAATCCCACCTCCGATGTTTTGTAAATATAGTCGTGGCGAAACTTATGTTTTGAAAACTAGTCAAAATGTCTTTCTAACACTTATAGTGAAAATATTTCTAAGTGTTAGGCTTTTTGGAAAAATTTCGCCAGAGTTTCCTCTGTAACTGGAGGTGGCCACACTTTCAAGCGTATCATTTTCTTTTATAAGTCAACCAACAATTTTCTCAATCAACCAAAACAATGTTCAAATCACAAACTAGTCAAAATATGTCTATAATCGCATAAATTTCATGAACTTGTGATTTATCCAAACTGTGAAGTAAATCTCATTAATTTTAGTGGACCTTTATATAAAATAATCCGATTCTGTGAAAACCTCGTTTTTATGGAAGTTCCGTCTTTACAACTTCTCGTCATCTTTTTCAAAAATCGTTATTTTGTCGAAACTGTGTGTTACACAAGTGTTTACACACTTGTGTGTTCTAAAAACCATTTTTGTTAGTGTAAGATCCGTCTTTTAAAGTATGTTTTCTCTTGACACTTGGTTCTTTGAAAATACCGCTTGTAGATACGTAGATCTACTAGTTTTAAACACTATTGTACAAACTAAAACACTTTTACACAAATTCATGATTCTTGTGTGGTAGAGTTTCATCTTCTAACCCTTGTTATGCTTAAACAAGTTTTATGTCATAACCCAAGATCATGACTAAACCGGGTTAAATGATGATCCGAGCTACCACAACATAGATCGGGTCTAAATAATCACAAATTTCAATTACTACAACATTTACACAACATATGAGCTATTATCCAACACTTATAGCATCTTTAGTAGACTTTAAAGTATCATCTTGTAAGATTTCGAGTTTTAATCATCATATATCGTATTAACCACTTTAAAATAGTTTAAGAAGGTGATTTTAGCAACATACCACTAGCTCAAGGCTAGGGAAGAATCTATGCGAAAAACGCGTGGATAAAAGCAAGATAAAGAGGTCCTTCGCCTTCCGATTGCACCAAGCTTCTTCGTATGTGACCCGTAACACTTGTATGGACTTGGGATTGCTTGATCAAAATCGAATAATGATGGATGGGGGGTGGGTGCTCTCGGCCGAGAATGAGCAAGAGAGGGAGAGAGTGTGTTGGTGAGTTGTGGTGAAATGAAGGTTATGGTGTGCTTATGCTAGAACTTATAGACAAATCATTCAAAGATTAACCAAAGGTCCCAATGTCTAATTGATATTAGACAAGAAAGATTTAAATAATCAAGCAAGTACAAAGGGTGTCCCCCAAGGGGACGATTCGGTTAGGGGGCGGGGGTAATCCGGTTCAAATCCAACTAAACACCAATTACTAGTTAGTTAAGTTAAGTGTTAACTCGGTTAGTTGTGTGTCACGCGTTACAATGGGTGTTAGGGTGTTCAGGGACCCTAACTGGCTCAGAAAAAGATAAATAATGAAAATAACAATATTTTCATGTTCCGGGTATAGTCCGGTTGTTTGGTTGGATAGTAATCCGTTAAAGTGCTTAACAAAGCTTTAAAGTGTCGTTAATACCCTTTTTAGTGACACAACTCATTTCTGACACTTTGAAAAGTGTCTAGTAATATTTTTCTCATGTTTTGGCACTTTATTAGTTAGCTAAAAGCTGAATTATTTTGTAAAGTGCTGAGTTTTGTGCTTAGAGTACGTTTTAGGCATATCCAGTCATTGTGACTTATTCCTAGAGACGCAGTTCGACAACCCTTATATCCCTACACTCACCACTAGTGTAGCAAAATATTTCTGGCTCATACAGGCCTTAGAGGCAGTGTTTGCCTGATGCTGGCTTTATCAGCATGTTCAATAGGTTATCCGTTATAGTGCTACTGTGCTTTTTGTGCATCATGTTTGTCACTAAGGTTCAGTCATGTAAATAATGTAGTGACAGCAAGTAAAGTATGATGCAAGTAAGTACATGTATCAGTGTTCAAGTAGCAGTTTATTCACAAGTTCAAGCAAGCACAGTAATTAAGCAATAATTAATTATTAATTAAGTCGTACGGATACCTGGTTTAGTGAGGGTTGTCACATTATGTTGAAAGATCGGTGGCCATCAAGGATTTCAAAATAACACACCTTCGAAACAAGGCTATTCGGCAAGTCCTAGTTCAATGGCAACATCAGAAAGGATCGGACCTAACATGGGAGTCAGAGGATGAAATGCGAAAGCACTACCCGTCTTTATTTGGTGCGTATTAAGGTTTCGGGGACGAAACCTTTTTTAAGGAGGGTAGACTTGTAACACCCCAAAATTTTATAAAAGACTATTTGAATGTTTAAGTGATTTAAATAAATTAAATAAGTTATAAATAAACAAGGAAGTTTTAAAAAATTAGGAAATATGCTAGAATGACAACATGAATGAAACCAAGGGACTGAATGTGTAAAATTGTAAATACATAAATAAATAAGGAATTAAAAGATGGAATATGGGTGGAGTGTGGGTGTTGGACACAGGGAACGATCAGGAAGGGGAAAACCCCCTTCAACCCTAGTTTATCAAATCTCTAAGAATTGGATGTGATTCTGGGTCAAATTCGAATGCATGTGACCAAATTCTCAACCATCTAAGAGTTTCCTACATAGGGTAAGTCAGATTTCGTGATTTGATGCTAGTTAGTGAAGATGGGTTTTGATCAATCTGTGAATTTGTATGAAATTAAGCTTGTGTATGCATTAGAATTATCATTAGAAGATGTTATATGCTTGAATTTGTTCATATTGAAGGATTGAAGGGAAACCCATTTGTTTAGTAATATGATGTTCTTGAAGTAGAATAAATTTAGTAATTTTGATTAATGAATGTATGTGTATTAGGATAATTGATGAATTATTATGATATAAAAAGAATATGATATGTGAATCTAGTTGATTAGAAGAGTTGGGTATATTGCTAGTGAAATCGTGCATTGAATACATGTACATAAGGCTTAAAATGTTGTATGCACACCATGTGTTCGTTAAAATGCCTCAGTGAAAAACTATGTGATTTTGAATGGATCGAAAAGTGTTGAATTGCATAAGGAAAATATAGTATTTGATGCATTGCAAAATATGATATGGAAGGTGATTGATGCATGAATGTGATTATTATGTAATGAATGAAGTAACCTAAATAAGAATGAATTATGTGTAGGAGTGAAAGAAGAAGGAGCTAATTCCGGTTCGCAACAAAAGGCTCAAGAACGAGGTAAGTTCGCTACTTACAAGTTTATTCAATAATATTAGTAGAATGTTCCTCTAAATATTAGTTGCATATTGGAAGACATAGTATTAAAATGAGAACAAGAAAGTAGAGCTCCGTAACGGTCCGTGATGAACGGGTCGGTTCGGGTTAGAATGAGAATTAATAAGTTAAAGTTTTCTTGACAATCCCCGTGTAAACGGGTTGTGATAGAATGAGTTGTATAAGAAAGAATGATGTAACGAGTTGGTTACACATACAAGAAAGCCGATTACAAGAATGAATTAGCCATGTACGGTACAAAATTAAAAGGGTGATTATTAGTTCGCCAAGTTCATTAAGGTGTTAGTTGAAATATGAATATTGTGCTAATTTTGTTTCGTTGTAATGGTTTTAGGTAAAACTCAAGCTTAGATGCTATTGCCTCGCTCGGAACCGAACGCACCTTGAACACCTTTATGCGCTTCCGCAATTTTTTGAAGTATCATCAATGGGTCAATACTTTTGTTAAATTAGGCTAGGTTTGGTAGTTAAACTCTAAACTTGAAGTTGTAAATCTTTTGTCAAAATACTAGTTGTAATGGTTGTTTGAAAGGTCTTTAAAGTGTTATGATTTTTATTATGTCCTTTAAAATGCGTCGTAGGTTTAATTGTTGAATGTCATTAAAACAGGGAATTGTTTATATTACGAACGGGTCATGCCCGAATTTTGTTAAATAATAGTATGAATTATTACATTTTAGGATTTAGAATTTTGGGCGTTTCATATAAATAACAACTAGTTCGTTATGTGGTATTTTAACGTTTAGGGTACTCGCTTTCGTTCATTCGAAATTCCTTTCCCTATTTCCTCGTGCATTATCTTCAAGGAATCCTTATACGCAACCACTTTGAGTGAATCTTATAAATCCCCTTTTTATACGTTTTTGGGGTGTATCATGTGTCGCATATCTTTATTGCATTTTACAAATTCAAATACGTGCAATTGCCATTATCTGAAGTATATGTATAATGTCTTGTTTGGTTGTTTATCAGTTGGTGAATTTCATTCATTTTGGACATCAAATCATCATAGGCTTGTCTATTCCCCAATACCTATGAGCGGAACTTGCCGTTGCCAACCATACGAGGTCAGCTCCGTTTGATTGAGCTTAGACCTTGCAGCGTATCATAATACCGTGCAACATACATACATTCATTTGGATCATTAGAGTCGATTTGTTTATTGTTTGAGGTTTTGTTATGAGGTTTGACATATGACATACAACATATTTACTCACATTGGTCAACACACGTTTTCTCCATACACAAACTAGATATATTATTTTCCTAATAACAATGAGGTTCACTCACCAACATTTGTTGACCCAAAAACTATTTTTACACACGATACAGCTGAACAGGCTTGAAGAGAAGATTGGACATAGGATGAGCCTTAGTTAACAAGAAACGAATTAATGTAGTTTATTTGTTATGAACAATGTGTCATATATAATTGTCTTATTTGGATTTATTTGTTTTGTGAAACGTTCAATGTTGATTAATGACTATTTAAAACACGTAATAGCAAGTCATAAGCTTTGGATCAACCAATCATGCCCTGATCACCTTGTCCGTTGAGGGTCGGGTGTGACACCCTTGGTGCAAATGATTAACTACAGGCCTAATGTAGAAACGTTAATTACAGGCCCGTTGTACAAATGTTCATTTATATGCCCACTGTATGAATGTTCATAAATGTTACGTGGTAGAGGTGCTCTAAAAATCCGTATCTAGAATCACACCAGATAAAAAAACCCGAAATTGGTTATTTATGTACTCGGGTCTTTTATACCCGTAACCAAACTCGACCCTACCCGTAAGGTATGGATAATACATTTGAGCTCAATACTCGTACACAGTTATACCCTATACTGGTTTTTAATGCCTGGTAGAATACCCGAATTTTTAAAGTATACTTTTATGTTTACTTTACAACTTTTATATTTAAGTTATTTAATTAATAATGCATATTATAAAGAAAATAATTTGTACTTGAGTGAACTTATTTTATTATAATTTTTTTTTACAAATTACCAACTAAATTTAATTTTTAAATGAATTTATTTTCATGTAAAATAATAAAAAATTATTTTTTAATACCGGGATTATTATCTGAACCCATACTCAGTTCCAATACTCAATACCCGAACCCGATCATAACCTACCCCGGTAAATATGATGTGGTTTTTCTCCTCAATACTTGTACTCAAACACTGCCAGATTTCTCTTAATCCACGATTTTCCAATACCCGATCATACCCGGAGCCAGTTCCATACACGAAATCGGGTAGTAAAAAACCCGATTTGTGGGAAGGGGGTGTAGGTTTGTAGGAGGGCCGTAAATCATGTTTCTTGTGATGATTGAAGATAATGTTAGTTGCAATGCTAGTGGGTATACGTGTTAGCTTTTAAAAAATCCCTGATTTTCCAATACCCGATCATACCCGGAGCCAGTTCCATACACGAAATCGGGTAGTAAAAAACCCGATTTGTGGGAAGGGGGTGTAGGTTTGTAGGAGGGCCGTAAATCATGTTTCTTGTGATGATTGAAGATAATGTTAGTTGCAATGCTAGTGGGTATACGTGTTAGCCTTTAAAAAGATAATTATTTTTATTATTAAATTATATTATATTATATTATATTATATTAAAAATTATATTTTTATTTATTTATTTATTTTGTTTTAAAAAACAAAGGAAGCAAATAGTAACTAGGACTAGTATTTTATAATAATTTTTCATCTATCATATAATTGGTTTTTTCTCACAAATTTTTGTTCAGGTAACGATTTAAAAAAAATCAAAATATATTTATACTATATTAATAAGCATATCCAAAGGACTTCTTAAGGTCATATGAATTCCCTTAAAACACCCCTAAAGCATGCTGTACAACCCTCTTTCAGAATCGTTACTTTCGGTTCAACACTGGTCTAGCACCATACCTGTATTTATTGATTTTTACCTTCAAATACTATACCGTATTGTACCGAGCATTTTCGGTGCCGGTACCTAATTTCGATGATTTTCCGGATCGGTACTTTCGGTCCCATTACCGGTACCGAGCTCATCCATATTTTAACGTGTTAGCACCGTAATAACTGAACTGAAAACAACCGAATTTTCAATGTGTAGGACGTGTGGGTCCTATTATTATATATTAGGTTATTTAAAATCGTTTTTTTAGGACGGAGTGACTATCCTTACCGCGTCATTTTTATTTATGTTTTGATATTCGGTATCTGTTTGCCGTTGTTGACACGCCTTTTGTAGTCATTGGGTCTCCGCCGCAACGTGCGGGCGGAAAATAACTAGTATGTCAACAAGAAGATCATAGGCCCATTTGTACAAATGATGAACTACAGGCCCAATGTAGAATGTTAATTATAGGCCCATTGTACAAATGTTCATAAGTAGGCTGTAGGCCAACTATGTTACGTGGTAAGTTGATTTTGATAAGACTAACCGGAATGGTGCCGTCACGTCACCGTCACGTAAGTGGGGGCCTAAAGGGGATGGACCTAGGGGGTATCCTCCACACTAAAAAATTTTGCCTACACACATCAAAAGTTATCCTACACATTTCGAAATTTATCCTACACATATTGAAATTTATCCTACACAACTCGTAATTTATCCTACACGCCTCGTATTTATCCTACACTATAAATGATTTTTTATTTTTATTTTTTGAGAAAAATATACATCTTAAAAATAAGTTACAAATTTAATATAGTTAGTTATTAAAGATGAAACTACCAATTAATGATGTATGTAAGTTTACCAATATACCCTTATAGTTACATTAAGTACAAATATTAAATGAAGTCTAATGAAGCATTTCTATTGGTTGAAATTTCCTCTTTTTTCTTCTTACAAAGAATTTCTTCCCATTTGAACTCTCCACTATATATGTATGTATGTATGTATGTATGTATGTATGTATGTATGTGTGTGTGGGAGTGAGGGGCGTCGAGTCCGGCTTCCAGCGGCCGGAGATGACGGGTCTGGCCCGGTGCCGGAGCAAGGGGACGGGGTGACTGGGGCGGCGAGATGGGGACGGGCATGGGGACGCCCCCCATACCGTTTAGTCTAAGAAGTTTTATTTTCTGACAAGAAGATGGGGGGTTCAATTCCCAGCTTCAGCTTCAGAAGCTTATAATTAGTTTGGCGTAATTAAAAGGTAACAATATTTTAAGAAAATCAATTTTAAAAATAATTTTATTTTTTTACTTGTCTTTTATGTTTTATTCATTGTTTGTTATTTTTTATTTATGTGTATCTAAATACGTGTGTATATATATAATACTTATTGTTTTTGGGAATGATTCACTAAAAAGAAGATTTTGTTTAAATAGTCTAAGAAGAATTATGATAATAACATGTGACACTCCTTATAAAAAGGAAGGAAGAATATTTTAATACTAAAACATTTTGGTTTGTGAAGATAACATGTGTCACCCTTTTGTTTTCTAAAAAACTCTACTACAAAAAGTTCTAACACAAAAAATCCAATACAAAAAAATATAGCACAACAATTGTAGTACAAAAAATTCAGGACACAAAATGCAGCAAAAAAAATTAAAACAAAAAAATTCAGCACAAAAATGTAGTACAAAAATACAACATAAAAATGCTATACAACACAGAAATACAACACATTTTATTGGAGTTTTTTGGTTGTTATATTTTATAAAACAATAGGTTAACTAATTAAAGATAAAAACACGCGATTTTATACTGAGATTTTTATGAAAAAATATAATGTTGTATAAAAATGTTATGAACGTTTAAAAAATGAGAGTAAAATATTCATGTCATCATGCTTGCACGTGCAGAGAGAAAGTCAACAAATAATATTTTTGAAAGATACCCTTACACTTCTCTTTCTTTTCTGAATTTTCATCTTAACCATTAATTTGAAAAATGAATTGGTTAAGTTTCCTTCTCATCAAACTTGGACTAAATAAACTTTTTATTTGATCTTACCCTAATGTTTTCATTTATAGTAAAAATGTCTTTTTTTTTCAAACGAATCATATTTTTTATATAAAACCAAACACTTAAAAGTGGTGGTCGGTTTACCCTAACGTTTTCATTTATAGTAAAAATGTCTTTTTTTTTTTTTTTTTTTTTTTTTTTTTTTCAAACGAATCATATTTTTTATATTAAACCAAACACTTAAAAGTGGTGGTCGGTTTGTAGAGTAACCAGCCACCATTTTTGAATCTAGAATAGCTTGCTTCCTTAATACAAATGAGTAGGTGGGTGTAGCTAAGTCACTTCCCACACAACGCAGAGACCTGAGTTGTGAGTTTGATTCAACTCTTTCCTCTCCTCGATGGTTATTTGAATTAAATTGTGTTTTTCTTTGCTTTTATTCGCTTCAATCAGTTGGTGTTCCCTTTTTTGTCATTTGCATTATCTCAAGGGCTTTGGGTTTAACTTTTCTTTTGCAAATCTTTGTATCTTAATTCAATCGATTCAAAGTTCTACCGTTTGCTATTGTTTTCATATCAGTTGAGATTGTTTAGATTGGTTTAATTTTGTTGCATTACCAAAACCAAATTTCATGGCATTGAGATTTTAGGTTGCTTTGTGTACTTTATGATAGGGATGATGTAAGACCCTTAGTCCAATTATACAATTATTATATAAATTTCGACTAGTGTATTTACGGTTAACCATACACTAAAAATACAGGTTCGTCAAAAAATTTTAAGAAATAAAACATTTCCACATTTTATAAAACATTCGCCGTTTAAAACGTGACGACGAATCATTTCGCGGAAGCTTTGTTCTTTATGTGTTCGGTTCTTCGTTGAGCTTGATCGTCCTCCGGTAACTCAATTAGTACCTAAATTTCATAAAACATGAAATGAGTTAGTCATATAACGCTGAAAACATGTCTAATCGAGTTCGCAGCTGCATTTTAACAACCAACACACTTTTGCAGTCATTTAGGTTGGTCGCGGGCCGCGAGGGCTCTAGTTTAACCCCTTTCTAAAGAATGTTCGCCCATCAGTAGGAATGTTCATTAAATAGTAGTAGTGTTCACTGAATAGTAGGGGTTTTTACTGAATAGTAGGAGTTTTCACTGTACAGTAGGAGTGTTTACTGAACAGTAGAGGTTTTTCACATTATTCGACCCGTTCATGCATTTATCAAACAAACAAGTTTGTTTGACCGCTATTTCTCATGAACCTATTAAATTCAATAATGTTTATCATATTAGGTTCCAATCACGGTTCATATACATTTTTAAACCCATTTTCGCTCATATGCTTATTTTGACCCGTTAAGGGTATTTAAGCATATTTTAAGCACGAATCGCTTTCATTCGCTTCTAATTTCATATGTACACATTTTTTTTTTATCAAATGATCGCCCACCACAACTATATTTGTGGTGGATTCAATGTGGTGATCTATATAATCCGAGTTTTACTCCTCGGATTGTTAATTTATGACAAAGACTCATATAGAGTCATTTGACCAAAAATTTACATCTTTCGCTTTTTATACTTATTCTAAGTATTTACTTAATCATAAACCTCGTTTCCAAATAACCTTTAAAGGTCATTTGTTCAATTACGCTTACAAGGGCGTTTTGGTCCATGTTAGCCTTTCATTTACGATGAAGGACTTTTGAAAACATGTTTGACCAAAATTCTTCTTTTTAACTATGAATTTGTTTGAAAAGTCATTATGCTTTTTAAAACGCAATGTCTACTATTTGAAACATTCGGTTTACATATTAAAGTAACCAAATGTCTATTTTTACTTTATTTAACACTCATTGAACTTTACGTTCTAAATGAGTGTCACCCAATTACACATACCTTGCTCGGATCAATATATTGACCCGTTTTTCCTACCCTTCTTTTATAACCGCTAATTCATAGCAATGGTAATATCCATTTGATATTTACTCCTGAAATAATATAAATCGACAATAGTCATTAGTCGATATTGACAAAAGGTAATATCTTCACCTTTTGACCCGTTTAGTCTAAGTGGCCGAATTTATTGGCGAGATGATGTTTATTACTATCTCGTCTACATGACTCGCTCCGGTTTACACCGTACGGTCATTTTCCTTATAAATCATTTATTGACTCTTTTGATCCATTATAACTTACGCTATAAAGTGTCTTTCACAAACTAACGGCAATCGTCTACGAGCGATCGAATTACCGTTTTACCTTTATTATTTGTATTAGTTTACCTTATAAGGTAATTATTCAAAACTCATTATTTATTAGTCTTTTCATGACTAAATAACCGTATTGGCTCTTTTTAACCATTAAACATGGTTTATCTTTATTGTCTTTTGTTCCGAACCGCACATGTCGTGTCGGAACATCAGAATTCAAACAAGACTTTATATTATTCAGAACCTATAAAATCAATAGGTATTAAATAAATAGAGTGTAAGCTTTACTTACCTAGCATCCAAATTATGCTTTTCCTTCATTCTTGACTCGTTTGACCCGCTTCATTCCCAAGCTTCCATCTTGCTTGTCAAACGTCAAACTATCATTGAAATTTGTAAGATGGTTAGATTTGTCATAATCATTTACGACTATTCCATCCTACGATTCTTATGTCGAATTTTTTCATTCGATCATATCATTGATCAATTATCCGGTAAGCATCATTATTATGCTATTGTTTTTAACCACTTTATTAACCAAGTTTATGTAATCGTATTTAATCAATTTTTAACACAACTTTGATCATTTTTAACACATAATGATATCATACATCATTCAACATGAATATATCATCGATTTTTCATCTTATCATACTAAACTTACTACTTAGCAAGTATGATTTATACACTTAAACACCTAATTTGTTCAAGTATCATCTTATTAATTTCAGATATCATGATTTTAATCATAATTATATCATCAATTTCATCATATGATTAAAACCCACTTATCTTAGCGTGGTAAATCATCTAATCATTCAATTCATGGCAATATATGTATAATTTTCACTTACGGTTTTGTTTCTAAGCATCTATACATCATAGTTCAGCCATATCTTCAATAATTTATCCATAATTTGCAGATTATAAGATTTATCAAATTTCAAAACTTCAAGAATCATCAAAATTTTACATACCTTATGATCCCCTAGCTTGGGTGATCATTAATTTATGTTCAATTGTGAATTTAGACTTCACTTGGCCTTCCAATTGAACGATTTTGTTGGAGCTAGGGTTTAAGCTCCCGGGGCTTCTCCTGTGTTCGAACATAACACCTTGAACACACACTAAATGTCTGTTTTAATTTTTAAGTTTTCTTTTATAATTAAACTTTCAAGTTTATCCACTTTAGCCCCTCTTGTTTGGTTAGTCTATTAAGTAGACTACAACCCATTTAATTTCTAACAATATTCTTACTTATTAACTAGGTTAAACATTCCTAGTTAAATTAGTGGGTTCGGGGAATTTACGACTCAGTTTATTTCAAGTCTCGTTAACTCGGGCTTCTATAAACTTTATTTTTTCTCAAAAACATTATTGTTCCTTTTTATTAAATATTAGGTTTAGTTATATAAATCCTAATATTTTCCGGGTTAATTTTACCACTAATGGTAATTTACCCGTCTTTTAGTATTAACGTGGTTTGATTACCAAACCCGTTTTCGGGGTGTTACAAGTCTACCCCCCCCCCCCCCCCTTAAAGAGGTTTCGTCCTCGAAACCTTTTCTCACATAATTCATTGAGTTTAAACTCAATGCATTTGACCGGAGTAATCTTTTACCAAATGTCTATTTTTACTTTATTTAACATTCATTGAACCTTACGTTCTAAATGAGTGTCACCCTATTACACATACCTAGCTCGGATCAATATATTGACCCGTTTTTCCTACCCTTCTTTTATAACCGCTAATTCATAGCGATGCTAATATCCATTTGATATTTACTCCTGAAATAATATAACTCGACAATAGTCATTAGTCGATATTGTCAAAAGGTAATATCTTCACCTTTTGACCCGTTTAGTCTAAGTGACCGAATTTATTGGCGAGATGATGTTTGTTACTATCTCGTCTACATGACTCGCTCCGGTTTACACCGTACGGTC
Source organism: Helianthus tuberosus (assembly GCA_030545235.1). NCBI lineage: Eukaryota > Viridiplantae > Streptophyta > Magnoliopsida > Asterales > Asteraceae > Helianthus > Helianthus tuberosus. The sequence continues at coordinate 24,614,100 of CM060420.1, read as the reverse complement.
ATTTTCCTTATAAATCATTTATTAACTCTTTTGATCCATTATAACTTACGCTATAAAGTGTCTTTCACAAACTAACGGCAATTGTCTACGAGTGATCGAATTACCGTTTTACCTTTATTATTTGTATTAGTTTACCTTATAAGGTAATTATTCAAAACTCATTATTTATTAGTCCTTTCTTTACTAAATAACCGTATTAGCTCTTTTTAACCATTAAACATGGTTGATCTTTATGGTCTTTTGTTCAGAACCGCACATGTCGTGTCGGAACATCAGAATTCAAACAAGACTTTATATTATTCAGAACCTATAAAATCAATAGGTATTAAATAAATAGAGTGTAAGTTGTACTTACCTAGCATCCAAATTATGCTTTTCCTTCATTCTTGACTCGTTTGACCCGCTTCATTCCCAAGCTTCCACCTAGCTTGTCAAGCGTCAAACTATCATTGAAATTTGTATGATGGTTAGATTTGTCATAATCATTTATGACTATTCCATCCTACGATTCTTATGTCGAATTTTTTCATTCGATCATATCATTAATCAATTATCCGGTAAGCATCATTCTTATGCTATCGTTTTTAACCACTTTATTAACCAAGTTTATGTAATCGTATTTAATCAATTTTTAACACAACTTTGATCATTTTTAACACATAATGATATCATACATCATTCAACATGAATATATCATCGATTTTTCATCTTATCATACTAAACTTACTACTTAGCAAGTATGATTTATATACTTAAACACCTAATTTGTTCAAGTATCATCTTATTAATTTCAGATATCATGATTCTAATCATAATTATATCATCAATTTCATCACATGATTAAAACCCACTTATCTTAGTGTGGTAAATCATCTAATCATTCAATTCATGGCAATATATGTATAATTTTCACTTACGGTTTTGTTTATAAGCAACTATACATCATAGATCAGCCATATCTTCAATAATTTATCCATAATTCGTAGATTATAAGATTTATCAAATTTCAAAACTTCAAGAATCATCAAAATTTTACATACCTTATAATCCCCTAGCTTGGGTGATCATTAATTTATATTCAATTGTGAATTTAGACTTCATTTGGCCTTCCAATTGAACGATTTTGTTGGAGCTAGGGTTTAAGCTCCTGGGGCTTCTCCTGTGTTCGAACAGAACACCTTGAACACACACTAAATGTCTGTTTTAATTTTTAAGTTTTCTTTTATAATTAAACTTTCAAGTTTATCCACTTTAGCCCCTCTTGTTTGGTTAGTCTATTAAGTAGACTACAACCCATTTAATTTCTAACAATATTCTTACTTATTAACTAGGTTAAACATTCCTAGTTAAATTAGCGGGTTCGGGGAATTTACGACTCAGTTTATTTCAAGTCCCGTTAACTCGGGCTTCTATAAACTTTATTTTTCTCAAAAACATTATTTTTCCTTTTTATTAAATATTAGGTTTAGTTATATAAATCCTAATATTTTCCAGGTTAATTTTACCACTAATGGTAATTTACCCGTCTTTTAGTATTAACGTGGTTTGATTACCAAACCCGTTTTCGGGGTGTTACAGATGAACAAATGGTATCCGGTACCGGTACCGAATTTACCAAACCGGGTACATTTTCGGTTTGTGGTCGAAATGTGATTGAAAGTTCTTTAAATATACGTTAAATTTGCTCATATTACATAGGGTAAATTACACTTTTCGCCTTTTATGTTTGTAGTGAGTTGCAATGGATGAACTTTAACTTCAATTATCATAGTCATAATTCTTTATTTGAAAAAATCTGTTGCATGTTTCATCCATTACCCCAAACCAAGTTAGAATTTTCAGTTAAGTCTGGTCATGTTCCTTGCACATAAGGGGAGATAGGTAATTTTACTCATTTATATAAAATATATTTAAACAACTAACCTCCCCCTCTCACTCTCTCTCCAACCAACCCCCACCAATATCCCATGCACCATTATTTTTTTTCTGGATATGCCATAATCCATAGGAATCTTATTACAAATGAGAAACTTCTCAAGTTAAATCAAGAAGCTTGAAATAAGAATGAAGATGCTCTGTTTTGATAAGTAAAATAGCTGCCTCAATCCTATATTTCTTTTGGGTTAAAATAGGGGTGCACAAAAGAGCCATGGAAAAGTTCAACAATGATTGCAAAGCAACCAAATTGATGATTTATCAATCAGTTTCCTAACACGCTTTCAAAAATTACAAAGAAATAGAAAAGCAAAACGATTGCAAAAACTCTTATTAACACTTCGGAGAACAACAAAAGATCAAAATCAAGCCTAAAACATGACATAACAGTCAAGATTTTACTCAACAAAACACCGAATTCAGTTTCAGAAATTGAAAACAATCGATGAAAAGGAAAGACAGAAATCCAAGGATGTTCTTATATCTCAAAACCTGAATCATATTTACCCTAAAACCCCATCTTCCCTGTTTAACGAGTGAGTGAACAACGAAACAACCGCCACCGCCGTCATCAACAGCAGCGAGATCTAAGAAAGCTTCAGATCTAACTGGACAAGAGGCATGAAGATGGGGATCAGTTCTGGACATATATCAAATTTGTGGAGATGCGATTCAAACCTGGTTAATAGGGGGCTCTTTAGCGCGGAACTGGTTAAGACAACGTATGTTAGACCTCCAGAATTTTCATGAATAATTCACACCTTAAAAAAAATCAAAAAGAGGTTGATATTCGGGAATTATGTAACCGACATACGCATTTATACCTTCGTTATGATTTTGGTGGAACATATATATATATTTTATCTTTTACAATGTATTCTTTTATTTTTTATTAGTTTATAGACCCGTGTATAACACGGGTTCAAGGATATAAATTATATAACTTAACAATGTATGCATAATTATTTTTCGCAATTTGCTTATATATATGACCTAGATGTTTACTTTTTTTCAATCAAATATCGCAAACATATGATAGTCATACCATATTTAACCGTGACTAAAATCATTTCAATTAATAATTTTCAAACCTATTTCCCTGATTACAGAAAATTATTTGCCTTTTCAAATTATTTTGCATGTTTTTAAATTTTTTAGCTCACCAAACACTTCTTATAAATATATATAATCATTTATTACAAGTTGACATTAAGGCACGACCATAAATAAAGTTTCATATATGCTACCTCCATTACCTCTCAAGTTGTATGTATGAAAATAATTTAGCTATAAAAATTTGTGCGTACATTATTAAATGATATATTTTCTTATACTCAAACCCGTGTAATACATAAGTTCATAACCTATTACTCAAACCCATGTAATTCACAACAAAATTTTGAATAAAACTTATATCGAACATAGATTAAATTAAATATGTTGCAACACTATACTTATAATTTTGGTAAAATATAATATTTTAAAGTTATAAGAGAAAAATATAGGTTGAAAATTAATTGTATTAAAAACCCTCCCCTAAAACCACCACCAGTATATAATTGTTACTTCGAAAGCTTATAATTTAATAGTTACAAAAAATACAAAAAGAAAAAAGTTAAAACATTGAATAAGATAAAATAGATAAACAATTATTTTGGTTTTAATGATAAGAAGTCTATATATATATTATAAAAGATTGTGTATTCGGTTTTAATTATAAGAAGTCGATATAAATTATAAAAGATTGTGTTTAACGATTTGATGATAATTCTATAAAAAAACTCACAATTACTTTTTATATATTAAATTGAAAATATTACTTTTTATATGTTAAAGTGAAAATATAAGATATGAATGATTATAAATGTGATCTTGGAAAATTTAAATATAAAAAATAAAATAATCTATCTACTATAATAAAAGAAACTAAGTTTTGTACACGTGTCATTCATTGAAACTATTCTCAAATCTATACTTATCTTATATTAACTAAATAAATAATAAATAATAAATTAACATTAAATCTTATCATACTTTAACAAAATATTATCCTCAAATCTAAATTGTTAATTTAATATATTTTTAAAACAAATACCTCTCGTTCCTACTTATCTTATATTAAATATATAAATAATAAATTAATATTAAATGTTATCCTAATTTATTAAAAATATAACTTTTTTTATTATTTGGTATACAAAATTATATTTATTCAACACATGTAAAATGCGGGGTTTTAAAAAATATAACTTTTTTTTTATTATTTACTATACAAAATTACATTTATATAACCCGTGTAATACACGAAGTTTTTAAAGATATAACTTTTTATCATTTGCTATGTAAAATTAGATTTATTCAACACGTGTAATACACGGGGTTTTTAAGGATATAATGTTTTTATTATTTGGTAGATTTTTCAACCCAACTATACACGGGTTTTCTAAAGATACGACGTTTTTAGTATTTAATATACAAAATTACATTTATTTAATATGTGTAATACACATGGTTTTTAAAGATATAACCCTTTTTAGATCTATTCAACACGTGTAACATACATGGTTTTTAAGGATGTAATTTTTTATTATTTGGTAGATTTATTCAACCCGATTATACACGGGTTTTTTTTAACGATACGACGTTTTTAGTATTTAGTATACAGAATTACATTTATTTAATCTGTGTAATACACATGGTTTTTAAATATATAATTCTTTTTATTATTTGATAGATAAAATTACATTTATTTAACCTGTACTGTGGCACCTGAGGAAAATCTGCAGCAATCCTGATTTATCACTTCACTCCTCTGTGCTTACTTATTAAATTTCGGGACGAAATTTCTTTCATGTTGGGGATGATGTAACAACCCGAATTTCCAAGATCAGTGTCTCTTAGTCACGTGATGTTTTCTTGTTATTCCGCTTTCAGGTCCCTTGCGATGATGTAAATTGATAAACACTTGTGACTGTAATGTAATTGCTAAATGTATAACGTGTTTGAGTATGTGTACGTGTGTTTGACTGATTAACTGCAAGGAATCGTTAAACGTTTCTAAGTGTCGTTTAGTTAATTTAGGGAACTAACCTATTTGGACCGCGAGCTACACGATGCGTATTCGGCCGCAAACCCACTCGAAGCACACACACTCAGGTTATCCTAGGTTGAACTGTTCGAGCCCAATCAAGGGTTATAAAAATTGGGCCGGCCTATGTGAGTCCGCACGCCCGAAGCCCAAATACCACATGTGTTGGGGGCCGGCTTTTGACTTCAGAATATACACACATATAGTTAGAGTTGGGCCGATTATTTGGGCTAGTAGGAATCACGCACACATGAGGGATTTACATATAATTACTTAACAATATCACATAACTCAAAGCAAAACCCTATCTCTCTCAAGTTCACGTGCGGCATAGCAGACCCCCCCCCCCCCCCATCGGAGCTCTTCCATCTTCGAATCAGTATCTCTCATGTCCTTATATTTAACCGGTATGTTAACTTGATATTAGTGATATTGATGCTTGATTGGTTATTTGCTTGATTATGAAGTGCATGCGAAACAAATCCCGAACCTGAGTATTCGTAAATGTTTAATATGATGTATTGCTAGTCTTGTTATGGTGTAATAATTTGCTGGTAATGTAATATTAGATGCTTGATGATCATGAGATATGGGTCTTTGTTAGTTGGTGGTATGCAGCGATTAGGATTCTAAGGAACCAATGATAGTAACAACTGTTAGAGTAAATCATGTTAAATTGAATTATGGTATGATGTTCATGATCTCGAAATTATTAGAAAGGGGTTAGAGCTTTAACAAATCATAAAAAGGGTTCTCTGTTATGTTGATGATTAGGATCCATGTTGAACTAATGAAACTGATATGATGATAAAATAATTGGAAGTTACTTTAGTTATGTAAAATCTTGAAATGTCTAAACTATCGAAATTTCATAACTAATGTGACCGAGTTAGTGGAGTAATTAGAAGTAGTTTTGGAAGGTATGACTCGGTCAATTGCACAATACATAGTCCAACCGCACAACCCATTTAGACTATTTGATTTTGGGCCTTGCACTTTATTCATGGAACGCACAAAGGGGCACGGGGCCGGACTTGGTTTGGGTTTAGACTTAATGTATTGGGCCGGGTAGGGTGTTTGGTTAAACATAACATGTGGGTTACATGTTAATTGTTGGCAGAATGGGTCGCGTAACACTTGAACATACTCAGGCTGGGCCAACAATGTTTGGGCTGAATTGTCATGTAAGCTCACATTAGTTAACAGATGGTTATAGTGTGTATGGTGAACGAAATCATGTATGATATGAAAATGGTTATATGAGCATGATGTGAGTATTTGCAATATGTTGAGTAATGCTCATGATTTAATGCGTGTAACAATTTAGATGACATGGATTGATAAATGTTTTCGTGAGACATGGACACTGTTGATTGACTGATACAACTTGCATAACTTGTTTAATGCTAGTGCACTGTTTACATAGCATGTGAAAAGATTGTATGACATAAGTGAATTTGAATACTAAACTGAGTGTTCTGGTAAACAATGATAGGACGTATTTGATCATTGTGTTAAACGAATACCTAGTCTTACCGAGCAAATCTAAGGTGAGTTCACTACTCGTGAGCATGCGTCCCGGTGGTTGGGACAGTCAGTGGGTATCCTAGGGAGGGATAAGTCTTTTGGGTAAAACTGGGATGTTGGATAATAATCTCACTATATCATTCTTAAGTCCCATCTTTTGTGTTACCGGAGAGGTAACGTGTCACACCCCCAAATTCCCACCTAGGGTATGTCCCTATTAAGAGTGCGACGAATCCAACAACGAGCCACTAATTATATCAAGCGCATTCAATTAAAAGATAGAGTACTTGATGGTAAATAAAACACTGTCTGTAAGTTTTAATGAAAACCAAAGTATCAGCGGAAGCAAAGTTAACCAATTTTAAAACCAAAGTAATGTATCAATAAACCAATAAAATAAATACGTCCAGCAAGACCATGCCCACTCCAGCTGCTCCAGATAGCAAGTCCCAAAATATCTCAGCTAACGACCTACAAGCATGCAAACAAGTGTGTCAGACTACGCTGGTGAGTTCAAAGTTTTGTTACCGAGTTTAGTTACCAGTCACATGTGTAAAACAGTTCAATAAGATGATTTGTTGATTTGATGTTTCGTTGTTTTGATGTTGTTATTACTCGATTACCGAATAGCTACAAGATATGTGATTGCCCAACCCCAATGTCTCTATCAAAACATTGGTCATGCTTTAAGGAAATTAGTTCACGCCCGTCCTCCCCGGTACGGTGTGAGGGTGCCAAACCTAATAGCGCTATCAACTAATAACCTCGTTGCCTCCTCGGCAACTGTCGGTAGATGTAAGGGGTCTTACGAGATAGATACTGAGTACAATAACAAACATCCCAATAAACACGCGTTCCTCCCCGGAACGTTACCCGATATCCCTCCCCGGGATGCATGCTTGAGAAAAAGCAGTGAACTCACCTTGATTTGCTCGGTATGATAAACTACTTGTGCACACTTAAACAATCACAACCTATGGTATTCATGTTTACGAAATTAGTTTTCATTCGCATGTTTTACGTATAATTCACAGTCACATCACAGCGTGCATTCAAACAAACCAGCAATTATTCAAGTCATACGATTACACAATTCTCATGTGTGTTTCACAACAATGCTAACAGTTATAGGTACTACTCATACCAACCAGACCATGTTTCCTCAGTTGATGTCCATGTCGTTAACAAGCAGTCAATGTTCATATTATTAGCAAACAGTAGAAGGGTCTTGTCAAAAGTCCTTCCTATCATTCAAGTACTAACCACAGTTTGATCTATATTCTGGACGGTGAAACCTCAATCCAATGAAACATTGGAGTGTTTCGTCGTCATAACAGGTAACGAATCGCTAGGGATTTTCGTCGATACTATGAGTGACGGAACACTTGAGATTTCGTCGATGTAAGAGGGTGAGAATCACTAGAGGTTTCGTCGGCTTCTCTTAACAGTTACAACACTTCTTCAAATCCTAATTAATCTATAGCAGTTGCCACAAATCAAATCGTTCACATATAACAATTTCAACTTCATCGTTCAACAGTTAAATTTATGTGTCAATCACAAAAGTTATAAACACATGTCCTTCCCACTAATAACCATGTCCTATTAGGTAATTTCTCATATGACAAAACAATTGATAAGGTTAAAGTACTTTAACTATTCTGACAAAAGGTGCACATGTTCTGATGAGACCAAGACTACTCATGCACATGAGCCGCCACTTCTACTACAAATTTAACAAGTATTTACATAATACCCTTAATCAAATCACATTAATATCAATCCTTATCTTGACCGATTTCATACACACATCAGGAAGCCATAGTCTTAAGTCTTTTCATTACTAAACCATGCATGTGATATCTTCCCCTACTAACATTAATATCGAAACCCAAGTAAGTCAATTATTACAACCCTATCCTATAATAACAAGTCAGTTAACACACATATGAATTCTTGAACACCCATCGGTCCAATGATCATATAACAACATCACATAGCATCAAAAAAATTCCAACATACATATATATAATTCGTTAAATCAAGATTGTGCCTAAACAAGATTATACTAACTGAATTCACGTATTATCACCAAGTAATAATCATCCATCTCATTTAATCATACGTATAAACAATATCGTGTAAACATACTAACCAAGAAGGTGACCGGTATTCGAGGGAGGTTGCAGAACTCGTGCGATCAAGGAAGAAGGGGGTAGGGTTTGTTGTTATTACGTGATATAATGATATTATTATACGTATCACAAATTATATTGCTAAAAGGAACACCCTAGTGGGCCGATTCTATTATAACAGACAAGTGGGTCGGTTATTTTAACATGATATCCCATGTTATGCTAAACAACTTAGGGTAGGCCGAACCCCATATTAGTGTACAGTTTGTGTGTTGGGCCAAGATCAACATTGACATGCACATATTGTATGTTGTTCAAGTATGTAGTGGGCTCGGATGACCCATACTGCGAGTTGATACATTGCCGGGTTTTGAAAGTGTGAAGATACCAGGAGGTAAACAATCAGTTAAACGAAGCTATCCAAACAAACATTCTAACCTATTAAAGAAAGATAACGAGAACTAGAGATCAAAAGATAGAATGTTACCGACCTTGAAAGTTCGGGTTGTCACATCATCCCCAACTTGAAAGAAATTTCGTCCCGAAATTTGGTAAGTAAGCACAAGGAAATCTTGGTAAATCAAGATTGTTGGACGTTTTCCCCAGGTGCCACATCATCCCCAACTTGAAGAGGAATTTCGTCCCGAAATTCACCAGCTTTACTAGATTCCGGTTCACCAGGCTTAGACTTGTCCTTTGGGAATAAATGTGGATACTTGAGCTTAATCTGATCCTCGCGCTCCCACGTGAACTCCGGTCCACGCCTTGAGTTCCAACGAACTCTCACAATCGGAATACGACTATGTTATCTCTATAGGCTCTTCGACAAACTGCAACTTGTCGTCGATCTTCAGCTATTGAAATGGCACAACCAGTGTCTCATCAGACAGACACTTCTTCAACTGCGAAACGTGAAAGACATCGTGAACGTTACCCAACTCAGCAGGTAACTCAAGCTTGTAAGCGACTTTACCGATCCGCTCCAGGATTTTAAATGGCCCAACATAACGCGGATTAAGCTTGCCACGCTTCCCGAAGCGTACAACACCCTTCCACGACGACACTTTCAACATAACACGGTCATTAACTTCGAACTCCAAAGGCTTTCTACGCTTGTCGGCATAGCTTTTCTGACGATCACGCGCTGCTGCCATACGATTCCTGATCTGAACAATCTTTTCAAAGGTTTCAAGCACAAGTCCCGGACCTGTGATTAGGTTGTCACCCACCTTAGTCCAACCAGAAAATCGGCATTGTCGCCCAAGCAATGCCTCAAACGGAGCTGTCCGAATACTAGTATGGTAACTGCTACAGTAGAACTCAACCATAGATAAGAGTCCTCCCAATTCTCACTAAAGCCAAACACACACATGCTCGCAGCATGTCTTCGAGTGTCAGGATGGTTCGTTTACCTTGACCGTTTGTCCAATGCTCATGTCTAGACGTGAGCCAAGGGTGTTGTGTGTTGCATGTCAAAAATCAAGCATAGAACAAAATCAGAGGTAACAGGAGTTGGCATCTCGTGCCTAAAAGCCGCCTTTCTCAGAGAAACATTCACAGCTGTGAAGACTCGTCAGTTTTCTTGATTGCAAGAAAGTGTGCTGGTAACGTGAGTCCATCAACAATCATCCAGGTGGTAATGTTTCCGTTTCGAGTTGTAAGTAGACCAGTGATAAAATCCATGGCAGTCTGTTCCCATTTCCATATATGCGTTTCTGGTTGCTAATATCCCACCTTGACTTTCCCACAAGTCAAACATCGTTCTCATGCGATGCTATGTCGGCCTTCAGGCCGGCCCGGTCATCCTTACATGGTCTTCAGGTTTTAATTCATCCTATCAAAGCTCAAATGAATAGGATATCGGAACCCGTGTGCTTTGCCTGCACCAGTTCCCTAAGGTTGCTGTTTAATGAGGTCCATATTCGTTCCATGAAGTAGCAAATATCGTCCGACCTGCCAAAGGTTGTTTCCCCATGCCCCGCATAGATCAATCTTGTGAACTCTCTTCCTTCAGTTCTTCAGTTTGAACAAGGTGAATCTGATCAAGTATGTTAGAGGGGATAGCGAGCCGCAAAGCTCGTGCACATCTAGGTTCCACGGTCGTATTCATTCAAAAGTTCCATCCAGCGATGCCATTAACTGATTTAACTCTCTCGTAACCAGGGTACACGGGAGGCCCTTGTGATCGGTCTAAGTAGTGCATTCGGTACCGTCCAAGTAATGCCTCCCACTTAAATCCAACGACCACGGTTTCCATCGCAGATTGTACGTCGTGCAGTTCCTCTTCGTAACACCATTACGTAAGTCATCACTCTCTCATGTTGCATCGGCGTGTAACTGGGGCTCTGATTCGGAGCATCATGGTATATCGCTAGATCACCCGTACCCTCGGGTAAAGACGATGCTTAAAGCATTGCAGAGTTGAGGTTCAAAAGCTGAAAGGACGTCCTCCTGTTTGTCTTCCCCGAACACAGCACCCTGCTGTGCTAAAGAGATTTAAGTTGCGCGATCTTCGAGAATCCTGTGTTGAATCTGCGATAGCATCAAGTGAGACCAAGAAATTGCTGCATCCTCAAAGGGATCTCTGGTGTCGATCAATTTCTAACTAAAACGGGTCTTAGAGAGATCCACGTGTATTCCCACTTTGTTGATTATATGACCAAAAAGGTATCCCTCGCATCCAGAAGTTACATTTATCAAGACTTCGCGTAGTGTGGCTCTTCCTTCAGGAGCTCTCAAATAAGATACAAAGCTGCCTATGATGTTCCTTTCTCCTGAAAATGACTCAACATGTCGTCAATAAGCATGGCCGATTCATGTGATCCATAAAGCTGCTGGTGTGTTGATTAACTCAATGGTTATGGTGTACAAAGTCACACTGGCCGTTTTGCGTTCAGTATGCCGTTCCAGGAACATCCTTCCCTTGGACTTCCATCTGATAATAGCTTGTCCGTTAATCAATCCTCGAATGAATGCTTGTCCCTCACAACTGGTCCGCCGGTCGTCAGTACAATGGTTGAGGCAAGCAGTTCTTGACTGTCACCTTGCTGAGTTTTGGTACACATACAAAAAGGCTTATCTTCACGGATATAACTGGGACTCTCCAAAGCGAAAAGAAACTAGGTCCGACAGAACTCCTGTCTAACGGTTCCTGTAGTTGATTTGACAGTTCTTGCAACCCTCCTGGTGCAAGATGGTAAGGAGCACGAGTAATCCAGGTTGTCTTTGACGTGAGGTCAGACTGTGATTCTATCTAATCAGTTGTAGAAGTAAACCTGAGAAACCCTCGTGTAGCACACTGAGAGGTGTCACGAACAATTGATGGATCCTCAATCCTCTTTTCTTTAGCCTTAACGTTAGTGACGAGTGCTAGCATAGTGAGATAATCCCTTCGTAGACACCTCTAGGTTTCCGTTGCTGATCTGATGCTAACCTTTACACCACTTTGACACTTCAGATTATAAAACGATGCAAAATTTTCTTCCCACAGGGTATATCTACGCGATATCTAGACGACCAGCTTACACAACTACCGCATCGAAACCATCAAGGATAGCAGAAGGAAAGTCGATGTCGAAAACTTGTCCCACAAGGTCGAGTTTGCATCCCAACAAACATATGAGGTTTCCATTGCCTTGCCATCATCCATTAACACAACAGGTTTCGTTTAAATGGATAACAGGGTTAAACAGGACATAGGCAAAACTATTATTTACCCTTACAAGCTACCATGTTCCATTATGCCTGGCGTCACCTACGCCAATCCTAAATGCTCCCCCATGAGCATCACTACCAGTGTTGTTACTCTTACAAGAATTTCCAGTACTGCCATCGTTTCCTTGGTTGTTGTCGTCTTGGTTTAACACAATCAATCCTTGTCGAGGTCACCTTCGTTCTGATACTGTAAGCTACGATCACGAGTACCTTGATGTTTCCGCGACTGTTGCCTCTAATATTGTTGCCCGTAACGGTGTCCTGCGTCCTTTCACCAACAAGGTCCATCTTTTCACATTCCGTGTCACGTCCTAAGGCACTACTCATGGTGCGGGCGGTTACACAGTCTGTTCTACAGTCAATCGTCATCGATTTTTGTCCCGATTGGTTCGTAAGAGTCGACTACCATGAGTCGCGGGCTGGGGTTAAGGATTCGATTGGAGTCAAATCGCCGTTGTTCGTTGCCGGTAACTAGGGTTGTTCAAATGCTGAAGTCGGTAAGGTACTACGTTTACTCTCTTGTCCATCGATCTTGCAAGTTGACTGAGTAACACACGGTATGTCGTGAGAGTGTTGCAGAAGTGATCGCACTTCGGGATCTAAGGCGTCAACACGCTAAGTTCCAGCAAACAAAGATAAGTGAGTAAAGTGTAGTCCAGTCATTTGACGCTGAGCCATCCAACTCAGGGACGTTCGTACTAGCACCTACCATTCTACACAGTTCGCTAGGCGTTCAGATGTGTGATCAGGTGATACTCGATAGCATCGAGATTCGTAAGGATTCAGAAAGGAGTGAAAAGGTCATGTTCGAGTAGGAGACAATCATTGCTATGACTCCTATAGTCTTGTTACGTTTCACATTGATCAAATAACAGAGCAGAACCCCTTTCTCACTTGTTAAGCCTCACTGGGACTCACATGCACCCCACACTATTATTATGTGTGCACCCACAATAATATTGTGATTTGCATGCTCATCTCAGCTCGTCCTAACTCATGTCAAATGGTTCCTCAAACTTGAGTAGCAAGCAAAGAACATCACAAAACGCGAGTCATGAATGTCTAAGGAAACACCACACTACCAATCACATAACACATACAAGTAATGAATTCATACGGTTATGCCAAACATGCAATCACATTCAATATCATGTGCAAGTGTTCGCTAGTTATGCATTACAATGAGTAAACGAGAGACGAACCTTGCAGTCTGGAGCTGAGTGTCATGGTCGATTTCGGTACTGTTCGGTTATAGTCTGGTTTTATAAAAACGTTTTAAAACCAAGTTCACTATAACCAGTGGCTCTGATACCAAACTGTCACACCCCCAAATTCCCACCTAGGGTATGTCCCTATTAGGAGTGCGACGAATCCAACAACGAGCCACTAATTATATCAAACGCATTCAATTAAAAGATAGAGTACTTGATTGTAAATAAAACACCGTCTGTAAGTTTTAATGAAAACCAAAGTATCAGCGGAAGCAAAGTTAACCAATTTTAAAACCAAAGTAATGTATCAATAAACCAATAAAATAAATACGTCCAGCAAGACCATGCCCACTCCAGCTGCTCCAGATAGCAAGTCCCAAAATATCTCAGCTAACGACCTACAAGCATGCAAACAAGTGTGTCAGACTACGCTGGTGAGTTCAAAGTTTTGTTACCGAGTTTAGTTACCAGTCACATGTGTAAAACAGTTCAATAAGATGATTTGTTGATTTGATGTTTCGTTGTTTTGATGTTGTTATTACTCGATTACCGAATAGCTACAAGATATGTGATTGCCCAACCCCAATGTCTCTATCAAAACATTGGTCATGCTTTAAGGAAATTAGTTCACGCCCGTCCTCCCCGGTACGGTGTGAGGGTGCCAAACCTAATAGCGCTATCAACTAATAACCTCGTTGCCTCCTCGGCAACTGTCGGTAGATGTAAGGGGTCTTACGAGATAGATACTGAGTACAATAACAAACATCCCAATAAACACGCGTTCCTCCCCGGAACGTTACCCGATATCCCTCCCCGGGATGCATGCTTGAGAAAAAGAAGTGAACTCACCTTGATTTGCTCGGTATGATAAACTACTTGTGCGCACTTAAACAATCACAACCTATGGTATTCATGTTTACGAAATTAGTTTTCATTCGCATGTTTTACGTATAATTCACAGTCACATCACAGCGTGCATTCAAACAAACCAGCAATTATTCAAGTCATACGATTACACAATTCTCATGTGTGTTTCACAACAATGCTAACAGTTATAGGTACTACTCATACCAACTAGACCATGTTTCCTCAGTTGATGTCCATGTCGTTAACAAGCAGTCAATGTTCATATTATTAGAAAACAGTAGAAGGGTCTTGTCAAAAGTCCTTCCTATCATTCAAGTACTAACCACAGTTTGATCTATATTCTGGACGGCGAAACCTCAATCCGACGAAACATTGGAGTGTTTCGTCGTCATAACAGGTAACGAATCGCTAGGGATTTTCGTCGATACTATGAGTGACGGAACACTTGAGATTTCGTCGATGTAAGAGGGTGAGAATCACTAGAGGTTTCGTCGGCTTCTCTTAACAGTTACAACACTTCATCAAATCCTAATTAATCTATAGCAGTTGCCACAAATCAAATCGTTCACATATAACAATTTCAACTTCATCGTTCAACAGTTAAATTTATGTGTCAATCACAAAAGTTATAAGCACATGTCCTTCCCACTAATAAACATGTCCTATTAGGTAATTTCTCATATGACAAAACAATTGATAAGGTTAAAGTACTTTAACTATTCTGACAAAAGGTGCACATGTTCTGATGAGACCAAGACTACTCATGCACATGAGCCGCCACTTCTACTACAAATTTAACAAGTATTTACATAATACCCTCAATCAAATCACATTAATATCAATCCTTATCTTGACCGATTTCATACACACATCAGGAAGCCATAGTCTCAAGTCTTTTCATTACTAAACCTTGCATGTGATATCTTCCCCTACTAACATTAATAGCAAAACCCAAGTAAGTCAATTATTACAACCCTATCCTATAATAACAAGTCAGTTAACACACATATGAATTCTTGAACACCCATCGGTCCAATGATCATATAACAACATCATATAGCATCAAAAAAATTCCAACATACATATATATAATTCGTTAAATCAAGATTGTGCCTAAACAAGATTATACTAACTGAATTCACGTATTATCACCAAGTAATAATCATCCATCTCATTTAATCATACGTATAAACAATATCGTGTAAACATACTAACCAAGAAGGTGACCGGTATTCGAGGGAGGTTGTTGAACTCGTGTGATCAAGGAAGAGGGGGGTAGGGTTTGTTGTTATTACGTGATATAATGATATTATTATACGTATCACAAATTATATTGCTAAAAGGAACACCCTAGTGGGCCGATTCTATTATAACAGACAAGTGGGCCGGTTATTTTAACATGATATCCCATGTTATGCTAAACAACTTAGGGTAGGCCGAACCCCATATTAGTGTACAGTTTGTGTGTTGGGCCGAGATCAACATTGACATGCACATATTGTATGTTGTTCAAGTATGTAGCGGGCTCAGATGACCCATACTGTGAGTTGATACATTGCCGGGTTTTGAAAGTCTGAAGATACCAGGAGGTAAACAATCAGTTAAACAAAGCTATCCAAACAAACATTCTAACCTATTAACGAAAGATAACGAGAACTAGAGATCAAAAGATAGAATGTTACCGACCTTGAAAGTTCGGGTTGTCACATAACGGGTATTAGTTGGTAGCGCTACTTAGGTTTGGCACCCTCACCCCGTACCGGAGAGGACGGGTGTGAACTAATGACCTAGTCATGCCCAGTGTTTTGATAGGAGCACTGGGGAACGGGCAAAACATACATCAGGAGCCGTCTTGTTCAGTATCGAGATATTATAAACATTACTTTCGGAATTGTAAACAAACTGGATTAAACACTTGGTAACTAATGTTTTTGAAAAGCTGTGAACTCACCAGCGTTGTCTGATACACTTGTTGCATGCTCGCAGGTCCTTAGATGTTTTAGATTTGGAACTTGCTGTTTGGAGTAGCTGGAGTGGTTATGAGTCGACTGGAGGGATTCATGTGATTGATTATTGATATTATACATTAGTTTTGAACAATTTAACTCTGGTTTACTATTTGCTTCCGCTGAACATGTTGGTTTTCATTTAAACTCGTTAAATGGTATTTTTCATTAATAATTGAGGATTTTATTTTGAAACTTGTATGGGTTCAAGGTAATTAGTGGCTCGTTGTTGGTACATCGCACGCCTAATAGGGACATTCCCTAGGTGGTATTTTGGGGGTGTGACAGTTTGGTATCAGAGCCACTGGTTATAGTGAACTTGGTTTTAAAACATTCTCATAAAACCAGACTATAACCGAACAGTTCCGAAATCGACCATGACACTCAGCTCCAGACTGCAAGGTTCGTCTCTCGTATACTCATTGTACTGCATAACTAGTGAACACTTACATATGATATTGCATGTGATTGCACGTTTAGCACAACAGTATGAATTCATGTATTACTTGCATGTGTTATGTGACTGATAGGGTGATATTTCCCTAAACATTCATGACTTACGTTTCGTGATGCTCTTTGTTTGCTACTTAAGTTTGAGAAACCATTTGACATGAGTTAGGAGGAGAGCTGAGATGAGCACACATAATAATAATGTGGGGTGCATGCGAGTCCCCGTGAGGCTTAACAAGTGAAAAAGGGGTTCCGTTCCGTTATTTGATCGATGTGAAATACAACAGTCTATAGGAGTCGTAGCAGTGATTGTCTCCTACTCGAATGTGACCTTTTCATTTCCCTCTGAATCCTTGTGAATCTCGAAGCTATCGAGTATACCTGAACACCCATCTGAACGTCTAGCGAACTGTGTAGAATGCTAGGTGCTTGTACGGACATCCCTGAGTTGGATATCACAGCGTCGAATGATTGGTCCATACCTCTCTCACTCCTCTTTGTCTGCTGGAACTCAATGTATTGACATATTAGAACTCGAAGTGTGATCACTTCTGCAACACTCTCGCAACATACCGTGTATTACTCAATCGACTTGCTAGATCGATGGACAAGAGGATGAGCGTAGTATTTTACCGACTCCAGTATTTGGACGACCCTGATTACCGGCAACGAACACCAACGAATTGACTTCAATCGAATCCTTAACCCTAGTCAACAACTTATGGGAGTCAACTCTTACGAATCAACCAGGACAGGAACAATGACAATTGACTATAGAATGGAGAGTGTAACTACCCACGCAGTGAGTAGAGCCTTAGTACATGACATGGAATATGAAAGATGTACCTTGTTGGAGAGAGGTCTTAGGACCTCGTTACAAGAAGCAACAGGAGAAGCAACAGCCACGGCAACATCGAGGTGCTCGTGATCATAGCTTACAATATGGAGACGAAGGTAACTTCGACAGGGATTGACTGTTGTTATGTCAAAATGTCAACAACCGAGGGAACAATGACAGAATTGGGGAATCCGCGTGACTGTAACAACACTGGTGGTAGTGCTCGTGGAGGGGCATCTAGGATTAGCGTAGGCGACGCCAGGCATGATAGCAACGTGGTAGTTTGTAAGGGTAGCTGATGTGTGCAAAATGCAACATATAAATTTCATCAATTGTGGCATAAAACTAACCCTTTTTAGTACTAATGTTGGAAAAAGTGTGCTTTTGTCTTCCTTTTGTATTTTCAGGATTAAATGAGCTCAAATTAACAAAAGAAGCAAAAAGACATCAAAATCTAACATAAATACAAGAAAAGGAACAAGACGTGACATGCCCGACCTCACGACAGCATCTTCCCAAGCAAAACAAGATAACAGAAGACTGAACACGCCCCGTGCTCAGCCAACACGGGGCGTGCCCAAGTGTCAGCAGAAAAGACAAAGTGGTAGAAGCTTCTATTGCCCACCACGAGGCCGTGCTCAGCGGACACGGGGCCGTGGTCAACTATAAGATTCGCACAATCCAGACAAATCTTCATAGTACAAAGATTCTTCTGCACACGGGGTCGTGCTCAGCGGACACGGAGGCGTGGTCAACTAATAAGACAAAGCTGCATTAAATGAAGAAAGAGAGGATGTGGACACGGGGCTGTGCCCACTGGACACGGGGCCGTGCCTGAGCTTCTGTTCAGCCTATAAATAGGAGTGCTTGTCTCAAGCTCAAACCATCCCTTGGCACACCACCTCTCTCACACTTCACCCACCACCACCATAACACCATCATCCACCACCATCATCCATTGTCCATCATAGAGTGTGTGAGTCATCTCGGGATCCAAGATTGATCGTAAGAGTTCTTGACAATCAAGACCATGTTTGCCTAAGTCTCTTACATCACTTGGTGAAGACAAGTGTCTAGTGTAATACTTTTTATTTCTAATCTTTTCGCACTTTTTATTTGGTTTTGTATTAATGACTTTAATAACTAGTTTCTTATGTTGAAGGTGATTCTTCCTTATCGTTTGTCCGTGGTGTTTTGACATTATTTTACTGTCTATATAAAATAAAAGATTTTCACCATTCATATATCAATGGTCTATATGGAGGTATGTTGGCTACCTGGTCGGGGGTTAAGGGAACGGTTTGGTAAAAGTCTTGCCATTGTTCAGCGTTTAGAGGTCCTGCAATGGACCTGGGTCAAATTTAGTAGGACCTCCTTCAATACTTAACGGTATTGGATGGCGGGGGTCCAAACTCTTTGATCCCCTCATAAGTTAACTACTATTAATACTAGAACCCGGCTATTTAGGACTGTATCCCTGCTGACTCAGACTACTTAGTCGAGGGTAACGTCACCTCCAAAAGAGGGGCCTACCATAATTTGCATTAATAACTTAATTAATTATCTTTCAATAATCCACCCTTTTAGGATTGTATCCTTGCTGACTCAAACTACTGGGGTGAGGGTAACGTCACCTTCAAAAGAGGGGCCTACTACAATAACTAAGATAATCTCTTAAAATAGTGCAAAAGTGCGAAAATAATCAAAGGTTACACTAGATACGAGTCGGAACCAAGTGATTCATCTTGTCTATCTGTTTTTATTTTTATTTTCAGCATTTTTAGTTAGTTTTTATTTTTCTTAGTCTAAAACATTTTTCTAAACTTTTTGATTTGATTAGACGTTGAGGATAAACCGGTACTAAAAGCTCTTGTGTCCTTGGATGACCTCGGTATCTTACCAACACTATACTACGCTCACGATGGGTGCACTTGCCCATATGTGTGTCTAGTGTTAGTAAATATCGTGTTTTATAAATTTAAAACTTGACTAAAAAAGTGTTAAAGGGGCTTAAAATATACACCTAATATATATAACACTTCACACGCATTAAGTTTTTGGCGCCGCTGCCGGGGACACAAGGATTTTATGAAAGCTTAAAATCGACGGCCTAATCAGTTTTTCAAAACCTTTTTAACGCGCGCACATTTTTCTGCATTTTAGTTTAGTTTTGCATTTACGGTAACCTGTGCACGGGGGCGTGTTCATTGAACACGGGGCCGTGCTGCACATTTTCATAAAAACACCCAGTAACAGAAGCTTGAACACGGGCCGTGCTCACTGAACACGCCCCGTGCTCAACTAGATCAGTAAATTTAATTTAAACGCCCAGATACAGATTCTGAACACGGGGCCGTGTCCACTGAACACGGGGCCGTGTCCAGCCTCTGTTTCCGTTTTTATTTTTGTTTTCTGATCTCGAGACTTGGTTGTGGTCTGCTGAGTGATTCTTATGGATCAATACTCAGGAGGTTACAACTACACCTATGAGGAGGATGATTATAGGGGTAATTATTGCACTTATTGTCGTAACACACACTCGGTTCAAAATAATCACTCATATCAACCATCCAATTCATACACCTACTATGAGGAGCCCAGGTACGAGCCATCAACTTCATACACATCCTATGAAGACCAAAGGTATGAACCTCCTCCCTCATACTCATATTTTGATGAACCAAGGTATGAGCCTTCATACTCATACTTTGAGGAACCAAGATATGAGCCACCACCTTCGTATGCTTACTATGAGGAACCATGGCGTGAACAACCCACCTCATATGAGTATTATGAAGAACAAAATTACGACCCTTATCCATCATATGCTTACAATGAAGAACAATGGTGTGAACCATCTACTTCATATGGGTATTATGAGGAACAAAGGATCGAACAACCGGATTCAAGCTTTGAAAATCCCGATTCTTTTTCTATAACCGAAGTGACCGATAGGATATTAGAACACATTAGAGTTATCGATCGCTGTATAAAAGAATCTCGCGCAAGGGAAGAGGAGTCCCGTGCAAGAGAAGAATTAAATAAAGAAGAGATAACTGAAAGTGTAAAAATGGATGAACAAATAAGTGAAAAACCAACACATGAGTTAAACAACGAAAAATGTGAGTCTGACAACGTTAAAATTCAAGAAGAGTCTAATTTTGGAGAAATTAATCTCTTGTCACCATCTTTTGAAAATCATTGTTTAGTACCCACTCATGCTAAGTTTTTAACACTAAAATTGACGAAACGGTAAGTGTTAAGTTAACTAATGATCAAACCTCACTAATAAAAGAAGACCCATTTGAAATTAACATTACACCGGTTCCATGTTTCTTTCAAAATTCATTTATTAGTAATGCCACTATTGATAAAGATCTTTGTGTTAACATAATGCCTAACTACATTTTCGAAAAATTAAGTATTAGTGATTTTTCTCCACTTCAAATACCCATTTTTCTATCCAATCGGAAAGTAATAAAATCAATCGGTATAGTTGAAGATGTCTTGGTTCAAACAAATCAAATAGTAGTCCCCACCGACTTTGTCATCCTCGATGACGCTCCTCTAGTTTTGGGACGACCATTTGTAAAAACTCGCGAAGCTTTGAAAAACCGGAAGTACAACAATCTACCTCTTCAATTAGGGGCATTCAAAAAAATTGTCGACCTTGAGCAATCAATGAAATATCCATTCGGCAATGACGACCCCCTAATTGAAGATGAGCCAGAACCACCTGATAAGGTGGGTCTAGCCAAGGACCCTTATAAACGTGGCGCACCACAGAGGCATTCCGCGGAACTATCCTTAGTTTTAGATTAGTTTAACTTTTATGTTTTCTAGTTTAGCTTTAATTTTCAGGAATAAAACACACTCAGGATGGTGAAGGATGCTAAGGGAAGCTTGAACCAACACCCCATACACAAAAACAGAGCCTCCCGACGATTTTTCTTCATTACAGCAAGTTCAGCACGGGGCCGTGCTCACCCCAACACGCCCCGTGCCCAAGGTTCTGTAGAAAATGCCCAGTTCAGGTACCTGGACATGGGGTCGTGCTCACTGGACACGCCCCCGTGCCCAGTCTTCTGTTTACTTTTGGTACTGGCAGTCTGGACACTGGGCCGTGCTCAGCCAACACCACCCCGTGTTCAGCTACCCAGTACCATAAAATCTTGTTTTTAACCCACTTTTACACATTTTAATCAACCAAAAAACTTATTTTTGGGACACATTGAGGACAATGTGTAATTTAAGTGTGGGGGGGATGCTAAAACCTTGAATCATGCAAGTCCTAATAACAAGCCTTACACAAAACTCTATTGGAACCGCTAATCACCCCAAATTTTTTCAAAAAAAATTCATTTTTTTTACTTGTCTAGGTTTAACTTGTGAATTCCAAATTCTAAAAAGGTTATATTTTTACAAATTTACAACCGATAGCGTCGTGATAAAAAGAACCAACATAAGAAAATTATGAAAAGGCATGACAAGCTTAGTTAAAATTTGATTATATATACTTGATCACATAAAAACTCATTTCCACAAAAGTGAGTTTTGAGCCTTTATTGAGCATACAAATACATATCATTAAACTAAATACTCATTTTTCGTTTCTTGTGTGAATAGCCGCTTGGTTCTTACAACTCTAGAACTTGCCACGACGACACATTCCCGGTCCTTACCAACTTAAACCCGAGTAAGTAAATGATGGAGGCATTAGGACTAACCCTTTTTATTTCTACACCATTATTTTTTTACCACCTACCCAAAATCCCCCTAGTTAACCCCTTTGAGCCTAAACCTTTTTCATTTCAAAACCCAAAAACAAACACCCTTTCACCCACCAAAACCTTTTTTTATTTTTTAACCCTTTGTTTTAGTAACAAGCTCGGTTTTTCTTATGACTTTCAAAAAAAAAAATGATGATGATGAAGCGAAAGAAAAATAAACAAACAAGTTTATCAAAAATAACTTTGTTTGAATAATGGCTTCATCAAAATAGTTTCTTAAAAAAAAAGTCTTACGAAAACTGACGCTTTTTACGCCTTTCGCCCTTTTACTAACCACTAACGCAACCACCTACCTTTAACCCAAGCCAAACCCTTCACGCCAAAAGTCCTCTTGATATTTACAAAGGTGTATAGTTAAAAAGGAGGAGGATTGATTCCTTGGCAAGCTTATGGTAGGAGTAAGTTCCATGCCGCTCTCAAGTGATCCACTAAAATACATCTTCGGCCGAGTGTTGAGTGATCCCCCGTGAGGTATGTGAACTTGTATATAAGTGGAATTTTAAAAAAAGACATGTTATGCCCTAATAAGTAATTTATCTTATGAAATGTTTTAAATAAATCATGACGAATAAGATTGTAAATAAATAAAAATAAAACTTAATAAAGAATCTTGGAAGTCCCGACACTCTACGACAAGCCCAAAAACCTTCTCTTCTACCCATTCCATTTGGGAGTGTAATAGCCACATATTAAAGAGTTTTGCTTGAGGACAAGCAAAGATTCAAGTGTGGGGGTATTTGATGTGTGCAAAATGCAACATATAAATTTCATCAATTGTGGCATAAAACTAACCCTTTTTTAGTACTAATGTTGGAAAAAGTGTGCTTTTGTCTTCCTTTTGTATTTTCAGGATTAAATGAGCTCAAATCAACAAAAGAAGCAAAAAGACATCAAAATCTAACATAAATACAAGAAAAGGAACAAGACGTGACATGCCCGACCCCACGACATCATCTTCCCAAGCAAAACAAGATAACAGAAGACTGAACACGCCCCGTGCTCAGCCAGCACGGGGGCGTGCCCAAGTGTCAGCAGAAAAGACAAAGTGGTAGAAGCTTCTATTGCCCACCACGGGGCCGTGCTCAGCGGACACGGGGCCGTGGTCAACTATAAGATTCGCACAATCCAGGCAAATCTTCATAGTACAAAGATTCTTCTGCACACGGGGTCGTGCTCAGCGGACACGGGGGCGTGGTCAACTAATAAGACAAAGCTGCATTAAATGAAGAAAGAGAGGATGTGGACACGGGGCCATGCCCACTGGACACGGGGCCGTGCCCGAGCTTCTGTTCAGCCTATAAATAGGAGTGCTTGGCTCAAGCTCAAATCATCCCTTGGCACACCACCTCTCTCACACTTCACCCACCACCCACCACCACCATAACACCATCGTCCATCATCCACCACCATCATCCATTGTCCATCATAGAGTGTGTGAGTCGTCTCGGGATCCAAGATTGATCGTAAGAGTTCTTGACAATCAAGGCCATGTTTGCCTAAGTCTCTTACATCACTTGGTGAAGACAAGTATCTAGTGTAATACTTTTTATTTCTAATCTTTTCACACTTTTTATTTGGTTTTGTATTAATGACTTTAATAACTAGTTTCTTATGTTGAAGGTGATTCTTCCTTATCGTTTGTCCGTGGTGTCTTGACATTATTTTACTGTCTATATAAAATAAAAGATTTTCACCATTCATATCTCCACGGTCTATATGGAGGTATGTTGGCTACCTGGTCGGGGGTTAAGGGAACGGTTTGGTAAAGGTCTTGCCATTGTTCAACGTTTAGAGGTCCTGTAATGGACCTGGGTCAAATTTAGTAGGACCTCCTTCAATACTTAACGGTATTGGATGGCGGGGGTCCAAACTCTTTGATCCCCTCATAAGTTAACTACTATTAATACTATAACCCGGCTATTTAGGACTGTATCCCTGCTGACTCAGACTACTTAGTCGAGGGTAACGTCACCTCCAAAAGAGGGGCCTACCATAATTTGCATTAATAACTTAATTAATTATCTTTCAATAATCCACCCTTTTAGGATTGTATCCTTGCTGACTCAAACTACTGGGGTGAGGGTAACGTCACCTTCAAAAGAGGGGCCTACTACAATAACTAAGATAATCTCTTAAAATAGTGAAAAAATGCGAAAATAATCAAAGGTTACACTAGATACGAGTCGGAACCAAGTGATTCATCTTGTCTATCTGTTTTTATTTTTATTTTCAGCATTTTTAGTTAGTTTTTATTTTTCTTAGTCTAAAAAATTTTCTAAACTTTTTGATTTGATTAGACGTTGAGTATTAACCGGTACTAAAAGCTCTTGTGTCCTTGGACGACCTCGGTATCTTACCAACACTATACTACGCTCACGATGGGTGCACATGCCCATATGTGTGTCTAGTGTTAGTAAATATCGTGTTTTATAAATTTAAAACTTGACTGAAAAAGTGTTAAAGGGGCTTAAAATATATACCTAATATATATAACACTTCACACGCATCAGTAGCTAATTGTTTCGCCCCCGTTTTGTTTAACCCTGATGCTTCTTGAAACCGAAAGCTGTTGTCAAATCGGCTGATGGCAACCCAATTGAAACCCCCCTATGTTTGTTGGAATGCAAACTCGACCATGTGGGACAAGTGTTCGACATCTACCTTCTTCCTACTAACCTTGATAGTTTCGATGCAGTAGTTAGCATGGATTGGTTATTCAGATATCACGCAGATATACCCTGTGAGGAGAAAATTTTGAGTATCCCTCTCCCTAGCGGCGAATCGTCGTTAGTTCTAAAGCATCAGTATGGTGTAAGGGTGAGTATCATTTCAACAACAAAAGCCAGGAGCGTCTACGAAGGGACTACCCCGCTATGTTGGCAGCCGTTATTAATGAGTGGGCTAAGGAAAGAGGATCGAGGATCCACTAATGGTTCGTGATTTCACTCAGCATGCTACTTGAGGAACTTTTAGGTTTACTTCCACCACTGATTAGGTAGAGTCCCAGATTGATCTCACGACCCGAGGCAGCCTTGGTTACTCGTACTCCTTATTGTCTGGCACCTGGAAAGTTGCAAGAACTGTCCAATCAACTTCAGGGACTACGGAATGGGAGTTTTATCGATCTAGCTCCATGTTTCGGGGAAACCGAGCTCTATTGGGAAACGAAGGACGAGACATTTCGCATGGGTACGGACTACCATAAGGTGGCCACCATAGACCGTCATTCTCTATCTCGTATCGACAACCTGCTTGATCCATTACAATGATCGAGCTTCTATCCGGAACTGACTTGAGGTCGGACTGTCATCCGATGGAAGGCCATGGAGAGGATGATTCCTAACACGGCGCTACAGATCCAACATGCCCACTATGATTTCCTATTCAAGTTATTTAAGATGTCCAACACACCAGTAGCCTCAGGGATCACATGAGTAGTATGCGTCAACCTCATTTAGACAGCTTCGTCGATCACATTTATCTCTGATGTTTAGAATCACTACCAGGGGAAAAGAACACCAAGGACGACACTTGTATCTTATCTTAGAGCTATTGGGGGAGGAGCAACTCTACGCGAAGTCTACCATAGTGTGACTTCAGGACTCAAGAAGTACACTTTCTTGGGCATGTAGTCAATAAATTGGGAATACACGTGGATCTTGCCTAGATACCATCGCAGATTCATCACAGAATTTTCGAAGATCGCGCAGCTTTAATCTCTTTAGCATAGCAGGGTGCTGCGTATTCGTGTGAGACACAACAGGAGAACGTCTTTCCAACTTTCGAATCCCAACACTACAATGCACTGAGCATCGTCTTTACCCGAGGGTACGGGTGATCTAGTGGTATACCATGATGATTTGAATCAGAAACCTAGTTACACGCCGATGCAACACGAGAAGGCGATGGCATACGTGGTGGATTAACAGGAAGAATTGCACGACACACAACCAAGGGTGGAAGCCACGATCTCGGATTTGAGCTGGAGGCATTACTTGGACGGTACCCAAATGCATTACTTAGACCGATCACAACGGCCTCCTGTGTACTTTTGTTCGGAAGAGCTAAACATGTAGTAGCATCGCTGGATGGAACTTTTGAATGATTACGACTGTGAAACCTGAACGTGCACGAGCTTTGCAACTCACTATCGACTCTAACTTACTCGATCAGACTCGCTTTGTTCAAATTGGAGAACTGAAGGAACAAAATTTGCAAGTTAAACCCATGTGGGGCATGGTGTTAAGATCTGAGTTTGATTTTGATTGTGTTTTATGTTTGAATTAAGATGAACAATGAAAGAGATGTGCAGCGAAATATAAATGGAAACAAACTTTTCATAATCAAACAGGAGAATTGCTTTCAACACACATTTTCAACAATGAACCGAATGCTTAAATTTATTCCAAACACCGATTACAATTGCATGTATGCAACAAACTCCCCCTCAGCCTGAGCTCACAATGATTTGTTCGTACAGGAAGAAAGATGGTGAAGAGTTAATAGAATAGTACAGGGTACTGTTCTATTTATAGGCACGGACAAACCACTGTGGCATCTTTGCTGACGTCACCATGAAAGTGACATCTAACCTCCTAACAAACTCTAACCTCTGATCTATACAAGTACTGCTATGCTAACAACTATTATTACAATACATTACATAAAGACAAACTAAACTACTGCTGAAGCCTTCCACTGATGTGAACCCAGCAGCACTTGATATAACCCAGTAGTGCTTGACTCAAGGCAGTAGATTGAATAGCAGAGCTTTAGTCTTCATCAGTCTTTAACTTGATCAGCAGTTGTAGGTCAGCAGTTGTAAAGATCAGTAGATAGGAGGTCAGCATATGTTGAAACCACTTTCAAGGGGAGAGACTTGTATACACAACATCTGCTTATTCTGGATCCACTATTCTGATCTAGTTTTGGGTTTAATTATCTTTTCCTCTGGTAGGGTTCAATCCCAACAATCTCCCCTGGAACAGATAATGCCAAAACCCTTCATTATTGGTAGATCTTTATTGCCTCATCAACAGTTCCCTTATTTACCCTTTGAGTTGTAGCTCAAAGGCTAAGGCATCTGTGTCATCTTCATCCCTGCACGGTGCAAGATCAAGGAGATCCTGCAAATCTTCAAGACTTAGGCCAAGTGCTTGTTCCCTTGTTATTTTCTTCACTTCTCCACTTCTCCACTAGACTTGAACACTGTCAGTACATGGGTCTGTTTGTCAGTTTTCCATTTTAGTACTTTTGAGTCTGGTGGGTTTCTTGGGAGATTTTTATTTGATGAGGAGTTTGGTGATGCAGGCCTTGTGATGACTGTTTGAACAGTGCTTGTAGGTTGGTTTAGGCCAAGAGTTTCAGCTATCATCTGCTTAATGCCTTCTTTTACAAGTTCATCTCCTGCCATTAATTCTGCCACTGTTTCAGTATCCAACTGTTGTTGTCTTCTTTTGTAGATGGCAGCACTAGCTGGAGCAGTGGCTTTCCTCATTTGCAGCTTTGGTGGTCTTGTTGAAACCTCTGCTTCAGGGTAGTCAGGTTTTTTGTGGAACTTTAGGATCTTTCTTCCTTAATTCCTCCAACCTTTTGTAGGTGGTCCTGACTTTGTCTTCTTTCCATCTTGACACTTGATTTTTAAACCCATAATCAGCAGCAACTAATGCCTCTTTCATTCTCTTTAGCTCCAATGTCTTTTCAGGCACATTCTTTTTGTACTTTGACCAATCAGGAGGAGTGTGTTTGACCTTATTTTTTATCATTTCCTGAATCCTCGCTGCTTCTTTTTCAAGCTCAGGAATAGTCCACTCTTTGTACATATACTTTTCCCCCTTGTATTTCTTATGAGCCATGATGTTTTCAATAGAGTCTTTTCTCAAAGATTGATCAGCTTTTTCTGAAATTTGTCTACATACATTCTTTGCAAACTGCTCTAAGGATCTGACTTGAGTGAATAGAAATTGATAATGTCTTTGAATTTCTTTGTCAGTTTTCCCTTGAGAGCTTCTTTTGGTGATATCCTCTGCCTGTTGAGCCTTAATTTTCAAGTACTCTTCAATGTTGTTAGGCCTAGGATATCCTTCAACTGATGGCAACTTCCTTTTAGCAGGATCATCCTCATAGTAGAAGGATTTAATCTCTTCTCTGACTGCAATGAGTTCAAGAGGATATTGGAAGCCTGCAGGAGTGGTTTTGGAATAAGTGCAAGAGATGATAGGGATTGGTTGTTGTACTAGAGCTGAAGAGAGAGGAACAGGTTTTGGAATAAGTGCAAGAGATTGTGAAGATGTTGGTGGTGGTGATGGAAAATCATCATCAAGTATTAAAATCCTTCTCCTTTTTATTATAGGAGAGGCTGATGATGTTTTGGGTGGATCAGTGGTGGTGATTTGAGTGGTAGAAGGTGGCTGACTAACAGTTGTTGAAACAACTGGTGTTTCAACCACTGTTGCCATTACAACAGATGTTGTAACATCTGATGTCTTCTGCTTTTTGACAGGAGGTGATGGTGGTTTTGGTGGTGAGATGATTTTTGGTGGTGGTGGTAAGGCAGTGGTTGTGGTGTGTGTTAAAGTAGTGTACGTTGAAGTGATAGCAGATGTTGAAACTACTGAAGTACCAGCAGTTGTTGATACAGCAGGAGTTACAACAGTTGTTTGAATGGAAGATTGATGTTGGGGGCTTTTGGACGGTGGTTTGGGAGTATGCTTTGTGAGTCTGGATGGTATGGATTTGGGTTCCCTCACTTTTCGAGTGGGATTTCTTTTTGGCTCAGGATTTTGAACATCCTTTGGCTTAGAACAACCCTGCGCATTCAGCTCCATATAAGCTCTTTTCTCCTCATTCCACCTGGACATATCCTTTGCCTCTCTGTCCCTTTTTACACTTGCTTTTGCTTCAGCAAGTGCATTTTTGGTAACATCAATCTTTTTGCTACCATCTGGCAAGGGAATCTTTTTAGTCATTGCATCTTTTTCTGGTTCAATATACAGACCATCATCTATTCCCTTCTTCTTCCACTCCTTGATTTTCTCCCCCTTTTTGGCATTATCTGGGGGAAGTTGATCAATGAAGAGAACAGTGGGAGGAGCAGTGCCAGTGGTGTTCAAGAGATGGGCCTTTATAGCCTTGATATCTGCTTGGGTGTTTCTAAATCTGGACTCCATTATGTTTCTCAGCTCTTGTACATGTATTGCATGTTGCGGATCAGCCGTTTGTCTTTGTTGTTGGAGCAGTGGTTGAAATAAACTCCATAACTCATTTGTAGCAGGTGCTTGTGGTGGAGCAAATGCTTGGGTTGGAATAGCAGTGGGTTGCACCTTTTGAACTTTCAACAACTGTTGCAGCATTTCTTTGATTTTTGCAATAGAGGTATCCAGTTTTTCAACTCTATCCGTCAATTCTAAGTACTTTAAACCATCACCCAACTTAATGGGATCATCTGATTTCCCACTAACAGTGGTTTGAACAGTGGTTGACTTAGGGAATGTATTCCAATAGTCATCCACTGATGCCCCTTTTTCTTGGTACTGGGGACTTCTTCCCTCAACACTTGATAACCTTTTGATGGTACCAGTAGTCAAAACAAACTTACTAGTGGTTATCAGAGGTGCTATAGAAGGAATTGCCTCCAAGGAAGTCTTATTGATGTAACCACTGTCCAAATACAAACCAGTGGGTTTAGTACTTGTAGTAGCTGCTTCACTTGGATTACCACCAAGAGTTACTTGTAACTCAAGGGGTGTAACCTCCTCAGGTCTTGTTGGTGGGTTAGCTATGATTGATACATCAGACCCAGTCGTTTGTTGAAGTGTGTTCTCATTGATAGGTGAGTGAGAAGGATTGGTTTGTGCCTGGTTCAGATCAATAGCATCCAACAATAATTTAGTTGGTGGGGGAATTGTGGAGGTGAGGTTGGGTGTAGAAAGAGAGTTGGTCCCGGGCATTGGGCTGTGGATGATGGAAGCAAGTGATTCCAGAGCATCATATTGTTGTGTCCCTAATTGTACAACCTGTTCTTTTTGAGAAGAAGCAGGAGGAGTTTCAGCCATGGGTTGAGATATTTGTACCAACTGCTGTGAGGAAGTAGCAGCAGTGGTTTCTTGTGACTTTTGTACTGTCACTGGCATTTGCTCTGGTATCTCATCCTCCAGAGTTGCCTTTTTGATAGGTTTGGGGGCTTTTGAGATTTTTGTTTTGGCCTTTTGGTGATTTTAGGTGTGGGTTTCAAAGCAGTTGTTTTGCTGCTTTGATCACCTTGAGCAGTGGGCTCAGCAGCAGATACCCGAGGAGCAGTGGTAGCTGCTAAATTCTGCTCAGGCACCTCTGCTTGTGTTTTGCAAGGTGTTGACATTCTTGTAAAAGTTTTAGCAGTTAAGTTGTTTATTTGAAAAGATACACCTTGTTTTATTGCAGAAGCATCATCCTTACTAAATTTCTTTTCAAAATAATAGCATATAAATCTTGGAAAAAGTAAGAATGGCTTTTTATCAACATTTTTAACCAAATCATTAAAGATTTCCTGGGAGTAATTAAAATTTTCATCTTGAAGAATAGCATATCCCAGGTTTTGAATCTTTAATGGTATCTCATTAAATGAAGTGGTTTTGTTTGAAACACACATAAGCAGGGTATGTAACAGAAATCTTGTTGCAGGTGGAAAATTACCTTTTTGTAAGCTATCATTTTTAATTTGTTCTGCATACCCCCTTTCAAGGAAATCAGTTTTTAACTCATTTTTTGGAAAAGAAGTTTTACCTTGCTGATCATTGAGTTCAAAGACTTCCGAGATGAATTGTGGTGTGATTTTGACAGGTTTACCCATTAGAGTAGAGTTAATGGCTAAGACATCCTCACCTTGTTTGTCAAGGGTAACATTCTTCCAAAACTCTCTTTGGGTGTCCAAGTAAATTGGAGCATCTGCTGTTAACAAAGTTTTGTACTTTGATGCAGACATGATGTCTATGATGGAATCGAAAGTATCAGTGGTGCCTGGTTTTGTCAAAAGACCCAGATAATTGTGAGGTGCTTTGTATGGTATTTCGATGGGTGTAGCCGTTTGAGCGGCCTTTTTACGAGAAGATTTGGAAGTGGGTTTTGCAGATGACTTCGATTTTGTCATTTTGGAGAAGACGATCGAAGAAGGTTGTGAAGAAATTTGAGGAAATGAGATGAAAACTGCTTTGAGAAAGGAATTTTTAAGAATTCAATTCGACAGTAAAACCCTGTTTGGGGTTTTGAATGGGGTTTTATAGAGAAAAAGTGAATGCTGACGTGACAGCGGTTACAAAAGATCTGACCGATATGTACTGTCCACATACCAACCCTTGATGAGATGAAAGACAAGTTGTCTTTTATGAAGACCACTGATGGAACAAGACCACTGATTGTAATGGTAAAAATGAAAGCAGTGAGTGATTTTCACTATCAGTGGATAGCACATCAGTGGATAGCACATCAGTGGATAAAACACTGATTTTGAACAACAGTGCTTATCAAGAAATGAGAGAACAGAGGTTGACTTTCAGCAGTGAACAGATTTTTAAGTAGAGCAAACTTTTGAACAAAGCAGTGGTTATGGCATACTTTTAAGGATTTTAATGAAAAATTCATTTTTAGCTATTTTTAAGGATGGATTTTTGATTTTCTGAAAACATTTTAATGCTTTTATTCATAGAAAAACAGGATTTTACCTGTTATT
Source organism: Helianthus tuberosus (assembly GCA_030545235.1). NCBI lineage: Eukaryota > Viridiplantae > Streptophyta > Magnoliopsida > Asterales > Asteraceae > Helianthus > Helianthus tuberosus. The sequence continues at coordinate 24,581,836 of CM060420.1, read as the reverse complement.
CCATGTTTAGCATGCCAATCCTAGAGATCAAGCTTTCAAAGGTGGATGTGTCTAATGCTTTGGTTAGCACATCTGCCAGCTGATCCTTAGTTGGAACATGGTGCAGAGAAATCAAACCTTTTTCATAGCACTCCCTCACAAAGTGATGCCTGATGTCGATATGCTTGGTGGTTGAGTGGGAAACTGGATTGTTGATGATATTTTCTGCTGCCTGGCTATCCAACATGAGTGGTGTCTTTAAGGCAGTGATACCAAAATCCAGCAACTGATTTTGAAGCCAAAGCAGTTGGGCTGTACAGGTTGCAGCAGCTATATACTCTGCCTCATCAGTGGATGTGTAAACATCTGCTTGTTTTTTGCTTTGCCAAGACACTAAACAACTGCCTAGTGAGGTGAGGTCGAAGTCTCAATCAAATTTAATCCAAATACAACTAATTAGCTAGTGGTAAGTGGGTATCGAACACAGGGAGTTTGTGGAATATGTGTTATTTGTAAGATTATATCTAACTTGACTAAATTAATCTAATTGCAAATAAAATAAAATTCAAGAGTTGATTTGATTGGATTTGGTTTTAAAACTGAAATTAACTAATTAAATTACAGAGATGAAAGTTTTGGTTGTAAGCAAATTAGAGACAAATGACCATCCTAGATTTCCGATTTCAATTGACATTCATGTTATCATTCCACTAGAAAGAACTACATAGACATAGTTCATGTGTGACTACTTGCAGTGATGAAAGGGAACTAAGTACTCAGATTCCTAGAACGTGAGGTTGTTACCCGATGATCAATCAACCCTTACCCAAGCCTAACTATACCCATGATATCTCAATTCCCAACAGCACCAAGAACGTATGGTTTCTAATTAGTTCAATGTAAGAATTAACAAGCTACTAACAAACAATCACACACCATAACAAACAAACCATAAAGATAAAAATTGTTATTCTAGAAATTAGGAAATCAAACATGAAATGTCTCAAGCAAACCTTCAATCCAGGATGATCATAAAGTGTTTAGCCACTCATGGCTTGAACAAACATCATAAACCAAGTTTTAATCTTCAAACAAGTTAAGAACATGAAAAACATTGATAGAGATTGCCAAAATTCGTCCCCAAGTGTTGTGTAACCGAAACATATGATGAGACACACTTAAACCCCATCAAAATGACAATTAAATGCATAAGTTAAGATTTTGGATCAGTCGGCGCCGTAAGCTACGCCATAGGGCCGTAGCTTACGGCGAGCAGCCAAGTCATACGGTCCTTGTCTTCTGCCTTACGGCAGGCAATTCTGAAAACTTGTTTTCAGCATAACTTTTTCGTTTCAACTCCGTTTTCTTCACCGTTTTTGCCTACGTTCTCGTAATTTTGTCTTCTATCATGCTATCCTCTTAATTCTTCAATTCCAAAAATTGATGTTTTATTGATGCTCCAAATTCTTTCCCTTTTATGCTCCATTTGCACCTGCACGTCCAAACAACTAGTAGTTACCAAGTTCAAACAATTAAACGTGTAAAGCATGGGATTTTAATCTTTTTACGGCACTTAAGGGTTGTCCTACGGACCACCCGTCACATCCCCACACTTACTCGTTGCTTGTCCTAAGAAACCTATTCAAAAACCATTTCAAAACCACAAGCGATCAACATGTAAATCAAGCTAAAATGTATCGTCCTTTTACTAACTTTTTATCACACCACAACACACACCCCTAACAACAACTCTCGGTGACAAGAAATATTAGCACATTATGCTAAAACACTCAATGCACGTGTGTGATTGTGCGACAATAAGCTTGTATACAAATCAAATCTCCTCCTATCAAATATTTAGCATGCTTATGAATCAAAAGGACATTCGGGTTGTAACGGGGCTATGTGTAAAGGTAGGAAATAGTGGGAGTGTGAAAGTAGCTCATTGATTCGACCCGGTTTTTATTTCTACTACTAAACAAAGCAAACATCAACTATATACACAACTTCATCAACATTTTCAACTACTATTGCAACTAAATCCTTCTTTTTGTATTTTTCTCATATTTTTTTCTCTTTTTTTTTTCTTTCTTCTTTTTTTTTTTTTTTGTTTTTTTAAGCATAGAACTCAAAAATATATACAAGAACATCAACAATCACAAACTAAATTCCTAAACCGGGTCATCTCAATAGGTAAAGTTTTTTTAAGATGTAGGTTTGGGTCACAACCGAATGGTATAAGGCTCAAACATGGCTTTCTAAAGACCAAACCCCCACCCCTCACAATACCAAGCTCATATATGTAACGTATGAGGTCCAACCCCCAATTCCCACACTCTCACACATCTAGACGAGGCTATCTAAAAGTCCCCTATCATTTTCACAAGCATGCTAATCCTAGGCTTCAACAAGAATTCGTACACAAGTTCTATTAACACAATACACACACCGCCACTCAAAACAAGGAAAGCATCTTTAATCATATGTGGCTCAAAAACTCACCATGAAATGACTAGAAAGGGGTGTCGGTGTGTCATGCGGAACAATGTCAAGTGTTCAAATTCCAACAACTTTTCGTTTGGTTTCACAAATTTTTCAAAAATTCTCAAAATTTTCCCCTCATCCCCACACTTGGGATACATTGTCCCAATGTATGGTTTTGAAGGGAATATCGCTTTCAACAAAAACACCAACATTTGCTTATACTCTCAAACCCCAAATTTCTTTTTGTATTTTTTTTATTTTTTAAACAAAAGTAAACAAACTAACTACCAATATTTCAAAGCTAAAGAACATATCAAGACTAAGGAAAGAGTACATGACCTGGTGAAGTTTGACAAAACAGATGTTATAGATAATCCGACTTTCTATCACCACCTTCACCCAAATATCCATACATCTTCCCCACACTTGAATGTCGCCATGGCCCTGAAACATAGAAAGATAAAAACAGCAAGATCAATATAAAACCCCGGGTTGCCTCTCGAGCAACGCTAAGTTTCAAGTCTTCAGCCAGACCAAGCCACCCCTATTTATGGTGGCTCAAAGAATCGGTTCCTGCCACTTCCATCACTACATCGTGCCATTGCGTAGAATGCATCCGTCCCGTTTCGACTCAATGGGTAATCAAGTACACTCCTGCTTGAACCCATATGTTTTTCTTCACGGTCCGGTGGGTGCTTTTTTCTCATTCTTTGAAACACATTTTTCATACAATCACTAGACTCACCACCCTTCCCCTCAATGGACTCATTACTAATTACTCTAGTTTGAACATCAAAAGACAACTTACGCTTCTTTTCGGTCATGGTAATAATCCCGTCTCTACAGTTAATTTGAGCATTTGCTGTGTATAGAAACGGTCTACCTAAAATTACCCTTTGTTGTGCTTCCATTTTGGTAAAAGCATAGTCTAGAACTAGAAAATCCACCAGGTATTCAAACTCTCCCAACTGAATCTTAACATTCCTAACCATTCCCCGTGGACGCCTCCAACTTTCATCCGCCAAGCTCACCATGGTGTCTATATCTTCAAGCGGACCAAAGTCGTACATATCGTATAGATCGCCTGGTAGCACACTCATACTCGCCCCATAATCCAATAATGCATGGGGAATTTTTAATTTTCCCACTAGGATCGGCACAAGTGGTGCTCCATGCTCTTTATCCGTTTCAAACTTGGCATCCCTTCCTATACCTGCACTCACTTGACAAGAAGATGTTAAAAATGTTTCATTGAATTCACTATTAGGAACGGTGCTTACCACATTGATATTAACACTTTTAATGTTTTTGGGATTTATCACCGTGTCACTTGGTAGGTGGCCTTTTGCTTTCTTCAATATCGCCACTTCACTTGCAAGTTGACCCATTTGGGTGGTCAAAGTTTGAATCGCTTTATCACGGGCCTCGTCCTTTTGCATCCGAACCTCATCACGTTGATTCATTCGTTGCATTTCAACTTGCATCGCCTTCAACATCTCCATTACTTCGTTTCTACCCGAAGAGCTTTGACCCATTTGATATTGCCTTTGAAATCCTTGGTTTCCTTGGAAATTCGGGTTAGCTTGATTTGAAGGGTTCTCATACCGAAAGTTTGGGTGGTTTCTTAAACCGGGGTGGTAAGTATTAGAATTCATATTGTTGTAATTTCTACCACCCCCTCCTTGACCTTGTACTGCATGAACTTCTTCATATTGCCCTTCCACCATTCCTTGGCAATTTTCAGCCGCATGACATATTTCATTGCAAATAGCACAAACATCATAAATTTGATTAGAGGTTTGAACATTGCCATCGTCAACCGCATGCACTTGTGTTCGGGTAACGGCCGGTCGTGCTCTCCTAGATGCTTGAGCTTTCCTCTTTGATGTAATTGCCATTTGCTCCAAAGACTCCCAATCGTCTTGCTCATAGTTCGTACCAAAAGTGCCACCGGTAATAGACATTAAGTCGCGAGCGTCTTCGGCACTAAACCCCTCATGAAAAGCGTTTATCAATTCCCAAAGTTCAATCCCATGGTGAGGACAATTCTTAATCATCATGTTGAAACGCTCAAAGGCCTCATGGAACATCTCACCTTGTTGTTGTTGAAAACTCCTCAACCCCTTCCTAGCATCATTGGTCGTTTGAGCGGTGTAAAATTCATCCAAAAATATTTGTTGCATTTCCGCCCAAGTGTAAATGGATGTTGAAGGCAAAGTATAGAACCACTTCTTTGCCTTATCCTCTAGAGAAAATTGAAACAATACCAACTTGACATCATCAGCCGAAAAACCTTGACTCCCAAGAGTATTGCAAATTGAGTCATAGGCCTCCAAATGAAAGTAGGGTTCCTCCGTTGCTAGACCCTTATATTTCGGAAAACTTTGCAAAGAATTGGTTCTCACTTCAAAAGTTCTTCCTTGATTATTGTGAGGAATAACCACCGGTGAAGGGTTGTGAGTAATTACCGGCCTAAAATGCACTTCAATTCCCCTCGCATGTTCCCTAAGATGCCTTCTTGGTACACCCAACCAACCCCTTGGACGAATAGGACCCATTGGTCTTGGTATATGCCCTTGTGGTGCGAATGGTTGTTGAAATTGTTGTTGTGGCATCGGTGGGTGTTGAATTGGCCTTTGGAATTGTGCATGTTGTGGTCGAACTTGTTGCAATGGTATAGGGCGTTGCATTGGTGGCCCTTGTGGCCTTAGCCTAATGTGTTGTGGTATGAGTTGTTGTTGTTGTGGCATTCCACCAACACTTGCCATTCCTTGAGATTGGCCATGCACATAAGCAAACTCCCCTTGATCACCATCACCCCCATAAGCATAACCGTCTTCATCATAACCCTCAAAATCTTCATATCCTTCCTCATATCCATCTCCCCCTATACCCAAAGATTGCCCAAATGGAAGAGTCGAGTATTTAAAACCCAACTGATTCGATGGTCTAAATGATGTAGCATGGACAATGGTTGAGTTTGGTGCAATGGTATAGTTTGAAGATGATTGACCTGCGCCTGCAAAGAAATGGGAAAATGGTGGAATGGTAGTAGAAGGGTTATAAGTAATGGTTGGTTCTTCTTGAGTGGTAATGGGTTGTGTGGTGTTGGTTGGTGTAACATTATGAAGTAAAGTAGGTTCAGAAGTAGTGGTTGGAATGGTGGTATTTGGTGAAGGTTGAGTGGATGTTGGTGTAAAAGGTGGTACAGGTTCACCCGTAGTGGGTAGTGGTGGTGGTGGATCCATGTATCGAATTGGTGTGATTGGTGTTGTTGGTGAACCGCTGATTCTGTTTTCCCTTAGCAAAATTATGTTTCCTCTTAATGTTCGCTCAATTTCCGGATCAAATACCAATGGTGATAGCTTGTGACAGCTTCTAGAACGCATGCACCTGTAAATACCTGCACACTAACACACCTAGCGTAAACCAGAAAAATAACAAACAAAAAAGGATAAAAAATAACACACGTTGCGCACTACTCCCCGGCAACGGCGCCAAAATTTGAGGTGAGGTCGAAGTCTCAATCAAATTTAATCCAAATATAACTAATTAGCTAGTGGTAAGTGGGTATCGAACACAGGGAGTTTGTGGAATATGTGTTATTTGTAAGATTATATCTAACTTGACTAAATTAATCTAATTGCAAATAAAATAAAATAAAATTCAAGAGTTGATTTGATTGGATTTGGTTTTAAAACTGAAATTAACTAATTAAATTGCAAAGATGAAAGTTTTGGTTGTAAGCAAATTAGAGACAAATGACCAACCTAGATTTCCGGTTTCAATTGACATTCATGTTATCATTCCACTAGAAAGAACTACATAGACATAGTTCATGTCTGACTACTTGCAGTGATGAAAGGGAACTAAGTACTCAGATTCCTAGAACGTGAGGTTGTTACCCGATGATCAATCAACCCTTACCCAAGCCTAACTATACCCATGATATCTCGATTGCCAATGGCACCAAGAACGTATGGTTTCTAATTAGTTCAATGTAAGAATTTACAAGCTACTAACAAACAATCACACACCATAACAAACAAACCATAAAGATAAAAATTGTTATTCTAGAAATTAGGAAATCAAACATGAAATGTCTCAAGCAAACCTTCAATCCAGGATGATCATAAAGTGTTTAGCCACTCATGGCTTGAACAAACATCATAAACCAAGTTTTAATCTTCAAACAAGTTAAGAACATGAAAAACAATGATAGAGATAGTCTTCAAGCTCCAAAAGTTAGCCAAAATTCGTCCCCAAGTGTTGTGTAATCGAAACATATGATGAGACACACTTAAACCCCATGAAAATGACAATTAAATGCATAAGTTACGATTTTGGATCAGTCGGCGCCGTAAGCTACGCCATAGGGCCATAGCTTACGGAGAGCAGCCAAGTCATACGGTCCTTGTCTTCTGTCTTACGGCAGGCAATTCTGAAAACTTGTTTTCAGCATAACTTTTCCGTTTCAACTCCGTTTTCTTCACCGTTTTCGCCTACGTTCTCGTAATTTCGTCCTCTATCATGCTATCCTCTTAATTCTTCAATTTCAAAAATTGATTTTTTATTGATGCTCCAAATTCTTTCCCTTTTATGCTCCATTTGCACCTGCACGTCCAAACAACTAGTAGTTACCAAGTTCAAACAATTAAACGTGTAAAGCATGGGATTTTAATCTTTTTAAGGCACTTAAGGGTTGTCCTACGGACCACCCGTCACCTAGGAATTGGCACCCTCCTGAAGTGGACTTCCTTGTCTTGTCACATCCAGCAAAGTCACTATCTGAGAAACCTGAAAGCTCAATTTTACCATCAGCTGAATACCAGATACCAAGTGTGGGAGCACCTTTTAGGTATCTGAATATCCTTTTTACAACAATAAGGTTTGACTTTCTAGGGGTTGATTGGGATCTTGCACAAACACATGTTGCAAATATGATGTCTGGCCTAGATGCAGTTAGGTACAATTAAGACCCAATCATGCTTCTATATAAAGTTTGATCAACCAAATCATCCTTCTCATCAGACATGACTACTTTATTGGTTGCAATGGGTGTACTACATGGCTTGCAATCATCCATCTCAAATTTCTTTAAAAGTTCTTTGGCATATTTGCCTTGATGGATAAAAGTGTCGTTTTGCAGTTGCCTTACTTGGAGACCAAGAAAGCACTGGAGTTCACCCATTGCACTCATTTCAAACTCAGCTGTCATGAGTTGCCTAAACTCTTCACACATTTTATTACATGTGCTTCCAAAGATGATGTCATCCACATAAATCTGGACAATCATCAAATCCTTTCCTCTCCATTTTAGAAACAATGTTTTGTCTATCTTACCTCTTGTGAAACCAATGGAAATTAGAAAGGTGGAAAGAGTTTCATACCAGGCCCTTGGTGCTTGTTTCAGGCCATACAAAGCTTTATTCAGCTTGTAGACATGATTTGGATTAAATGGATCCTCAAAACCTGGAGGTTAACAAACATAAACCTCCTCTTGAATCTTACCATAGAGGAATGCACATTTGATATCCATTTGGTACACCTTGATGTTGTGGTTGACAGCAAAGGCCAGAAATAATCTGATAGCTTCAAGTCTTGCAACAGGGGCAAATGTTTCATCATAGTCAATGCCCTCTTCTTGTCTGAAACCGTGAACCACAAGCCTGGCTTTATTCTTGACAACAATACCCCTTTCATCAGTTTTATTTTTGAAGACCCATTTTGTGCCAATAGGGCCTTTCATAGTCAATGCCCTCTTCTTGTCTGAAACCGTGAACCACAAGCCTGGCTTTATTCTTGACAACAATACCCCTTTCATCAGTTTTATTTTTGAAGACCCATTTTGTGCCAATAGGACTTACACCCTTTGACAATGGTACAAGCTCCCAAACTTGTTGTCTTCTAAACTGTTGGAGCTCCTCTTACATGGCCTCTACCCAGCTGTTGTCTTTCAGTGCCTCTTGGTACTTGACTGGCTGATGGAGAGATAGAAAACCAGCAAAAAGACAAATGTTTTGGGATTGACTTCTTGTGAGCACCCTTTCATTGATGTTGCCAATGATTTGATCTGGTGGATGAGATTTCAAGAAGATAAGATCTCCTTGGTATGGAACAATGGCATTGAGTGGGGAGGGCTGCATATGTGAATCATCTGAGCTAACCACTACTGGTGACTTTGATGATCCAGCAGTGGCTTCAAAAGGTGGTGGAATAGGAGGTAATGGTGTGGACACATGCTGACTTTGATCCACTGTTTGATGACTTTTGTCAACAGTGTTTGATGATGTGGAAGCAGGGGTTAATAGGCTACTTTGATCAACAACTGTTGAGGTAGCAGAGGTTGAGCTTTGACAGCTGTTTTGAACATCTGCTGCTCTTCCCATTGTGGCAGACTTTTGTTGAGGAATGATGATCTCATACCCATAGTCTGGTGGTGAATCCTCTGATGGTCCTGCACTGTTAGTCTTGACAGCAGTATTTTCAAAAGTGAATTTATCAAGATCAAACAAATCTGCAGGGTTTGCTGGGATTTTCATTGATGAAAGTTCATTGAACTTTACATTCAAAGTCTCTTCCACTGTTCTGGTCCTTGTGTTAAACACTTTGTAGGCCTTAGCAGTGGTTGAGTATCCCAGATGATAACCACAATCAATTTTTGCTGCAAACTTTGAGATAGAATCTTTTAAGTTTAAAATGAAGCATGGGCAGCCAAAAACTTTGAAATATGAAATCAATGGCTTTATTTTATACAGCAGTTCATAGGCAGTCTTTTGATGCCTGGGGTTGATTAAAACTCTGTTTTGGACATAGCAAGCAGTGTTTACTGCTGTTGGTGCATAAATGTCTGTTAACTTTATCTTTATCGAGTCTTATGCCTAGATAGGATAAACTAGTGCTCAGCAGGTTAGAAATTAGGGTTTTATGTGTGTTTGTGTGTAATTTCGTTTGAAAGTGTCAATGACCAGTTCAAGCGAAATTAACATTGTAATTCCGCTTGAAATGGGCAGTGGCAGCTTCAAACGGAATTAGCACTACTATAAATACCTGAGCCTAGTGTGTCATTTGACACGGAATTACTTTGAGATTTCAGAGCCAAGGTGCTGTCCATTTGTCATTTGATCTGTAAAAAGCTTTAAAATCAGTAATAAAAGGATAATTAAGAAGGATCAAGCTGTTTTAACGTCAATTTCACTGATTCCGCCTTTGTTATTGATGTATAACTCTTCTAATTGACTCGTTAGGGTCATACGACGATCCAACAACTGCCTCTGCCCAAAAATTTAATGGCAAACCTGAATCAGCGAGCATGGTTCTGGCAGCCTCAATCAAGGTCCTGTTCTTTCTTTCAACAACCCCATTTTGTTCTGGTGTTCTTGGAATGCTATATTGCCTCACAATTCCTTTTGACACACAGAAATCATCTAACTCCTTGTTCCTGAACTCTGTGCCATTGTCACTTCTGAAGATTTTTACTGGAAGGTCAAACTGCTTTTCAACCCGTTTCACAAAGTCTTGCAGAATGCCTGTAGTCTCATCTTTTGAGTGTAAAAAGTAAGTCCATGTAAACCTAGAAAAGTCATCAACAATAACCAAACAATATCTCTTTTTCCTAAGACTCATGACTTTAACTGGGCCAAACAAATCCATATGAAGCATTTGCAAACATTTGGTTGTTTTGGACTCATCAATGGATTTGTAGGAGCTTTTATGTTGTTTTCCTTTTAGGTAGGAAACACAATGCTCAGGACAGGTGATCAGTTTTTGAGGTAAACCTCCTACTAAACCCTATTTTGAAATGGCAGTGATTGTCTTGAGATTTGTGTGCCCCAATCTCCTGTGCCATAATTCGGTCTCTTTGTTTGATGCAGCTGAGAACAGGCATGCATCAGTTCTGGGGCTATCTTTTGACATATCCACCACAAAAACATTGCCACTTCTTTGAGCAACAACTTTTGTTTTTCCAGTTTTTATTATTGCTTCAATCTTTTCAATCATTTCTGGTCCAACAATCCTACAACACTCCTTTGTGAAGAATGATCCATACCCCTTATCACTCATTTGTGAAACACTCAGAAGGTTGAATTTTAGATTGTCTATCAGATTGACATTTTCAAATTTTACATTACCAGACTGTACTGTACCAGACCCCAGAACTTTCCCTTTACTATTATTACCAAAGGATATATCACCCCCTCCATGAATTTTGAAATCTTTGAGTAGGGCTTTACATCCTGTCATGTGCCTGGAGCCTCCACTATCTACATACCAAAGGCTATCTAAGCATGCAGAATCTCCCTGCACATGAAGTAAAAGGATTAGTTCATTAGGGTCTCCAAAGCCAATAAGGCTTTGGATGGGGTCTCAACAGTGTCTGGGATGAGTTCAGATGGATGGGCAGTGGTTAGGTCAGGGGTTTGGACAGCTTTAGGACTGTTTTTCTCTAACCACTGTTGGGGTTCTTGACCAATCACCTGCTGATAACCAAAATGATGCATGTTCACTCTTGGTTTAGAGGGCCTTTTGTAGGTCTCATAAACATGTGGGATCCTTTGGTATGGTGGTTGTCCCTTGCCCCTTCTGTATTGGTTGGCAGGGGGTGCATCAGTCACTTGAATATCTCTTTGGACAGATGTTTGATTCAGCTGTTTGGACTGGCACAAACAGTGGTTGATTCTTGGTGAATTTGACAAATGATGTTGATGGACTCAAGGATGTTTTAGCAGTGTATTCATTCTTTTTCACATCAAATTTTTTGAGATACACACATTCTTGAGTTTTGTGGTTATTTTTACCACAGATGGTGCAGCTTTCAGCAGGTACAATGACACTTGTTTTGTTTAGATCATATGCTTTTAGATGAAAACAGACTTTTGTTAGATGATTTCTCTTTTCACAAAAATCACAAAACAGGTTTTTGATCTTTTCACTTTTCTTCCTTTTCTCAGACTCCTTAGTAACAGAGTTTTGAACCACTATTGGGATATATTTGATAGGAATGACCTTTGCTTTTGGAGCTGTGACACCATCAGTGGTTGTGAAATCCATGGGCTTGAAATTTTCAAGAATGTCACACTCATCAGACCATGTGGGTTTAAATTGGTATTTCTCAATTTCCTCAAAAGTTGAGGACCCCACAGATCTTTCCAAAGTGATTTTGTTACCAAGTTTGTCGGTTATTTTAACCTCTTGGCCATTCTTGTTGGTTGGTTTAATTTCAGATGAACCAGCTTGTTTTGCAGCAGTGTTTACAAGATCATCATATTTTCTATATCCTACACCAAACTTGACATTGCTTTCAAGCTGTTTCTCAAGAATAACCTCATACCCTTTACAAGATTCCACTCATCTTTCACATGTGATCTGGGTGGACTCCAACTCTTTTTTACAAACTTGGTATTTTTCTACCATAGTTTGGAGTTGAGTCTTGGTTATGCTCGGCTCTTCTTTGAGACTGCTGCTTTCTTTGTCTTTTTCAGCCAATTTGTTTCTAAGTTCTTTTAATAACTTTTCGAATTTGACTTCATCAGTTAAGACTTTATCCCTAAGGTTTTCATTTACCTCTTTGATGTTAGCAAATGCAATAATGCATTTGTCTGAACACACTTTTTCAAGAACTTGAGGAGATACCTTAGCAGCAGCCATCATGGCACAATCACATTGATGATCACCTTCTTTATCAGCTCTAACTTCTTTCTCACCTGCTTTCTTTTCTTCCTCTTCTTCATTGTCTTCTTTGGACCAGGGGTCAGATAGTGGTTCAATCAGGGTCTCTGAATTTTCTCCCAGCAGTAGTTCACCAGCAACTGCAGTAACCACTGCTTCAGCCACTTCATCCACTGTTTCAACACTTAGATGTTCACCTTCAGTTTCCACCCTTCTGGTATTGATTCTAATTCCATCAAACAAAATTCATCATTAAAGGCATCATTAGAAGCATAGAGTGCAAAATTTTCATCACCAAGCTCATCAGGCATGCTGCTCCAGTCAACAAAGCCTTGGGTGAAAAAGCTTTGCTGATCTGGTTGTACCACTGTTGGAGCAGCTTGTTGAGGTGTAACAGGTTGCACTTGTGCCTGAGGGACAGGGGTTTGAACATACTGAATTTGTGGAACAGTGGTTTGAACATAATGCACAGGCACAGGGGTTGTAGCATAGTGAGCAGTGTTAACATGTGATGCAGGGGTATATTGGGTATAGTGCACAGTGCTTTGGTGTTGTGGTCTAGGGTTTGAGCTGGGATGAGTTATTATTGGACCAGTGGTTTGACTCCTGCATTCCCTAGCAAAATGACCTAGCCTATTGCACTTGTAACACTTTAGTTTTGATTTATCCAACCCCACTCTTAAATTCCCATGCAACCCTGGGAATTTTCTCCCTGTTCTTTTATAGAATTTGCTTGTTCTTACACTAAGCAAAGCCAATTGATGCAAAATGTCCATCTCCTCTAAGTCAGTGGGATCAAAGTGTTGCAAATCATTTAGTTCAAAACACAAGTTATCTGACATCTGGTTTTCACAATTTGCAGTAAAAGCATAATTTGCAGAGTGAGAATCAGAGTTGTTAAAATTTCCACCAGCAGTTATATCAATAAAATGATCAAAACTCTGATCCTTACTACTGCTACCAGATTCTTCCTGACCAAAAAGAGTTGTGCTGCCAAATGCATAGTCATCAGCAACTTTGCCAGACTCTTGCAACTTCTTTTTCTGGTTTAACTCCCTTTCATAGGTCAGGAGTCTACCATGAAGTTGGGTCAGGGTCAGATCTTTAAACTCAGCTGAATTTCTAGTTACAAAAGCAATTGTGTCCCATTTTTCAGGTAGTGATCTAAGAAACCTGCTATTTTTTGTTGAATTGGGAAATGTAACTTTAACAAGTCTTAGCTCACTAATGAGACAGCTAAATCGCTCAAACTGTTGGGTCAATGATTCACCCTTGATGTGACAAAAGGTTTCATACTGCTGATTCAGAATTTCCCTATTATTTTCAATAACTTCTTCCGTTCCCCCAAACTGTTCCTTCAGTGCATCCCATAGCTCTTTGGAACTGTTACAATGTAACAGCCTAGAATAAATTTCATTGGGTAATGCAGATGCAATGATGCTAAATGCTTTGGCATCGAGTTCGAACTTTTGGAAATCAGTTTCAGTATAATTTTCAGGTTTTTTAGGTTCGAACTTCTTTATATCCTCAGCACTTGGCACCATGGGAACGTGTGGTCCAAAAACAACAGATCTCCAACATCCGGTGTTCTGTTGAGCAAGGATGTGACCCATCCTTCTCTCCCAGATGTTGTATTTATTACGTTTAAGCATGGGTGGTTTGAAAAGAGAGCCAATGTTATTCTTATCATCTTGTGATTGTGACGTCATCCTGGTTGTTTTACAGGCACTGATTAATCAAATTTGATGGTGATTAAACCTTACACTGTTTTTCAACAAAACGAACAAACTATTAGTATCAACGATTGTGAGCTGAACTATTTATGTCAAAATGATTGTTAAATCAAATTTGACTGTCCGAGCTCTGATACCAATTGTTAAGATCTGAGTTTGATTTTGATTGTGTTTTATGTTTGAATTAAAATGAACAATGAAAGAGATGTGCAGCGGAATATAAATGGAAACAAACTTTTCACAATCAAACAGGAGAATTGCTTTCAACACACATTTTCAACAATGAACCGAATGCTTAAATTTATTCCAAACACCAATTACAATTGCATGTATGCAACAAACTCCCCCTCAACCTGAGCTCACAATGATTTGTTCGTACAGGAAGAAAGATGGTGAAGAGCTAATAGAACAGTACAGGGTACTGTTCTATTTATAGGCACGGACAACCACTGTGGCATCTTTGCTGACGTCACGAAGAAAGTGACATCTAACCTCCTAACAAACTCTAACCTCTGATCTATACAAGTACTGCTATGCTAACAACTGTTATTACAATACATTACATAAAGACAAACTAAACTACTGCTGAAGCCTTCCACTGATGTGAACCCAGCAGCACTTGATATAACCCAGCAGTGCTTGACTCAAGGCAGTAGATTGAACAGCAGGGCTTTAGTCTTCATCAGTCTTTAACTTGATTAGCAGTTGTAGGTCAGCAGTTGTAAAGATCAGTAGATAGGAGGTCAGCAGATGTTGAAACCACTTTCAAGGGGAGAGACTTGTATACACAACATCTGCTTATTCTGGATCCAGTGTTCTGATCCAGTTTTGGCTTTAATTATCTGTTCCTCTGATAGGGTTCAATCCCAACACATGGAAAAGCAACCATTGACAGGCCGGACGATATTCGCTACCTCATGGAACGAATGTGGGTCTCATTATACGGCAACTGTGGGGAAACTCGTGTTGAGCAAAGCACACTGGTCTCGACATTCTATTCGTCTGGATTATTAGTTCTTCAGTATTATTCCAAGTCGTATAATTGTTTGTTAAAATAATAAATATTTTAACCTAAATTATATTTATCACATTTTGGAATAATAGTTAAAACAATATAATTTAACTTGATACCTTCCAAGTATTTATACATGTATTTCCTTCCCAATGATGGGTGTATTTGTATTCGTATTCGTGTACTTGTACATTTTTACCATGTATCGGTGTCGTATTCCGGAGTGTATTTATACGTACGAAAATACGTATTTTCTTGTAATTGTCAAGTTTTCTTATACTTAATCTTGTATAAATTTTTCCGGAATATTATTTCTAATAAAAGTTCACCAATATATATTTCCAAAATATATATTTTAAGAAATATTATTTATAATTCTCTTTTGGCAAAAATATTTATATTTTCATATAAGTTCCATAAGTAAGATATTTTCAAGTCCAACTTAGAAAATCTATATATATATATATATATATAATTATCTTTCTCCCAAAAACGATATATTTCATTTTTAACTGAGAAAATACATCTTTTACCTAAAATTATTGTATTTCATGTTTGTTGAGAAAATATATATTTCATTAAAAATAGTATATCTTCTAAAAATTTCCGGAGAAACATATTTATTCTTGCCAAAAATAATATATTTTTCTCTTGTAAAAAATATGATATATTTTGTAGTAATTGTAAGAATCATATTTTTATTCACTTGACGCCCAAAATATTATTTACCAAGTATGCGTATGAATATTATTTCCGGAGTATTTTGTAAGTTATATTCTCTAGTTTGGCTCTACCAATATTTTGTGTATAACTTGTATATTTATATTCTTGGAATTTTGGTAATATTTTGGATTGAAATTTTTGGGTATTATGATTAGTTATATTATTTCAAGTTCTAAAATAATATAACTAATACACATCATATACAAGTAATCACTCAAATTGTGACATCTAAATATATATACTTTCCTAAATATATACTTAGTCACTTCTCAAAAACCAACCTTCAATATTTGAAATCTTTGTAATAAAAATTATGGCAACTTTTATATGAAAACCATTCTCAAAATTTACTTATAAACACTTGTTTTAACAATATTTTTCTAAGTGTTTAATTTCTACAAAAATTTTGCCATAGTTTCCCCTTAAAAATGAAGGTTTCCATGCTTTCAAAGCATATCATTTTCTTTTAAAATCATCATCAATCATCAACAAATCAAATAACACTTACCAAGTGCCAAAAATAATATGTTTACACTATGACATGAACTTGAAACTTTGTAAATGTTTGTAGTAACTTAGTATGCTATTTAGTAGGTTAAGTTACCTTTAAAAACATAGTTTATAGTTTATAAAACTCATCCTTGAAGATTTTAGTCCTTCAAGTTCCGTTGCTTGCAACCTTCTTAGATAGGCCCGAGACACCTTAGAATCACCTTGGATCACTTGTAAATGGACTAGAAAAATTGATGATGGTGAGGGGGTGCTTGGCTGTAACTTATTGAGAGAGAGAGGGAGAAGCGTTGGTGGGTTAAAGATGGTGAATGGTGAAAAGGAAGAACTTAGTGGTTTATAGGAAAATCTTCCAACAATTAGTGGCATCTAGCATATTATGTATGGTATATTCCAAACAAGAATCTTATAAAATATGCAAGAAAATCCCCAAGTGGGACCCACATCTAACCGGCCTTGGATGGGGGGGGGGTAAAGTGTAACATTTCAAGTATTAGTTACTTCATTCTAGTTAGATTCCAAGTATTAAATTTAGGGATTTAGGGGTTTTGTGTTCATGAGATGTAATATGATGCTCCGTGATCATAACTACCTTTGTAACACTAAAAAAGTGCTTCTAGTAAAAATTTGATGTTTCGGGTAGTGTCCGGTTGTTCGTTTCGTTACTGTTCGTTAAAGTGCTGAATTACGCAGTTTAGTGTGCTTTATGTTGTATTTTATGAGAGTTTTGGTTCCCGACACTTAGGAAAGTATTCTGGACCATTAGACCATTTTTCTGCAATACATTTAGATGTTAAATTGCTGAAAATTGATGAATTTGTTTATTTACGGCAGAATTCTGCAGTTTTAGTGTGTTTCTGGCACTTTCCGGCACCTATGTTTTCACTAGGAAGGCAGTTTGTAATCCCTACTTCCCTACACACTATGCTAGTGTATCACTTGCTCCTTGGGCTTATTGTGTCTTAACATCATGTATGTCTAAGTATTGAACCCCCGTCAGTACTTCTAGTTTGCCTGATAACTGTGCCAACTCTGTTCTGTGCATCAATATAACAATATTTTGTTGCATGTAGTAATGATAGAAGTCTTGCAACATGAAATGCCATTGTATGTATATAACAGTAGTTAGAAATTTATTCGTCTTGTAAACTAGATCATGCACAGTCATTAAAGCACAGATTACCGTCTAATTTGTAAAGCCCGTCTTTTGGGTAAAAAAATGACATCCAAAAGACGCAAGAAACATAAACTTTTAAAATGTACAAATCTTTCACAACTTAAAGGGTAAAAACGCTAGTATCATTAACACATGATTGTAACAAAATTTGGGCATGACCCGTCCGTAAGACGAGTGTATCCCTGTATTAACCATCAACAAACAAACAAGTTTACGACCCGTTCGACTAGACACTACTAAAAACCATACACCAAGTATTAACAAGTGTAACTACTAACAATGTTATACAAAAACAAGCATTTGACCCAAAACATTAATACATAATAGCAGAAGCGATTGGTGTTCATTAAGTGTGCATATGCTCGCTCCAATTTGCCAAGTCGCCTACATTGAGGATTTACCTACATTTGACATAACAAAAAGGTTAGTATTTCGCAACTAACAATTTTTGGTAATAAACCCATTTATTTCTTTCTCGGATAAGCATCATACAATCACTTTACTAACCGTTAAACGGTTCCTTACATGCTTGTCTCAAATAGAGGCTAAGCATACTTTACTTAACATACCCGTTAGGAACGGATACTAGCATCATTGCATCACCTTCATTCGATTTGTTCATAATGAACAATCATAGTCATTTCATTCTTACATCATACCCCGATCCGAGAAAAACGGATCGAGTAGACTTTCGTCCATTTCATACATAAGTTCCCATACCCGGTTCAACTAAAAGAACCGGATATAATGCATTATCTTTCATAACTTCTTCATTCCTTACAATCCGTTCTAACGGACCTTACTTTTACTTTCGAAAAATCATAGAATTCAAATCTCAAAATTTTAGCATAACAACGCAATTTGATTAAGATTATAATGCATATAATATCATAATAAAAATAGGGTGTACACTAACGTACCTCGATCTTGCGAGTCTCCCGTTTTCTTAGTGTTTGAGCCTTCTTCTTTCACGCCTACATTAAACACATTCATTCATTTAGCCCAACACTTTCATTTCATCATTTACATAGATTTCTCATTTTCAAGTGACAATATTATCACTAACTTCTCAGATTTTTACACATTTATTCTCTTAAGCATTTCATCAAACACTTGGTGGGCATTATATTCAATGCATAAGGTGCAAGCATGTAAAGCATATTCCTACTAATCCATTTTTACACAACATTCACAACCAATCTTTTTACATAATTTTTCCATCCTACATCAGTTTATCTTTCATTTATGATTCTCAACAAGATTTTACATCTAAAACTTATATGTATGATTTCTACTCAAACATCCTATTCATACTAACCTCTTTAACAAGTGGGTTTTGCTACAATCATAACATTCCATCGAAATCAAACATAATTTATGCCTTAGTTTACTATCTTAACCTTCAATTACACAAAATTTCTCATAAACTCATGGTTTGGGCGAAACCCTATTCCTAGGATTCGTCAAATCACAAAATTGAACTTACCACTCTATTGAGTATGATGTGTTAAACGAGAATTTGATGACATGCAACTGATTGGCCTTGAATTCCTTTGTTAATTTGTTGAATCTTACAAGAACAAGGGTAAACCCTTGTTTTCTCCTGCCCTGGTCGACCCAAATCACGCACACAGTGTGTGCTTTTTGGTTTCAACCTTTTTAATCCTTAATTAATAATAATTTTTCACATTACCCCCTCCACAATTGTTAAGAGTTTTTTTTTTTTTATTAGGCATTTCCCATAATTCTAACTTATAATCTTTTATCATAACCCATCAACCAAGTTGGTTTTATTCACTTTTTCTTACTTTACTATTAACCAGCTTTTAGGGTGTTACATAATTATTGTACGGAATGTACGGAAAAGTGCCAGTTGTCACATTCTCCCCCAGTTAAAGGAATTTCGTCCCGAAATTCAAGCGATGCCATCGGTCGCAGGGGAGTTGTGAATCAAATGTGGTCACTTATGTTTAAATTGGTCTTCATGTTCCCAAGTACTCTGGGCCATGATATGAATTCCAACGAACTCTAACAAATCAATTTACGACTTCTCCGGGTCTTGCGGACTCCCAGTCTGCAACCTCAACAGGTTCTTTAATAAATTGGAGTTTGTCGTTGACGTGAATCCTGTTTGCGGGAATAACGATTGTTCCTAGAGTCAGGCTCTCTTAAAGACTAGATACGTTAAATATGTCGTGATCATTGCTGATCTTCCCTGGAAGTTTCAGCTTGTGAGCAATGGTCCCGATCCTCTCCAGGATCTCGAAAGGTCTAATATACCAGGGGTCCAACCTCCCACGCTTTCCAAATCATACCACGCCTTCCCAAGGCGAGACTCCCATTAAAACCATACTTCTTATCTCAAATTCCAACGGTTTCCGCCGCTCATCGGCACAATCTTTCTGTATACCACGTGCTGCCTTGATATGATCACATATCTGAACGATCTTGTCTCTAATTTTTCCAGAACCAACTCGGGCCAGTAGATTGTTTATCTCCGGTCTCCGTCCAACACAGCGGGGATCGACTCTTATGTTCCATCTAAAGCTTTACACAAGGCGGCCTAAACGACGGTTGTGGTAAATGTTATTGTAGGAAAACTCCACTAAGGGCAAGTTAGTAATCCATCTTTTCATCAGAGTTTATCACACAAGCACGTAACATGTCCATACAATTTGTATCGTTCGTTTGCTCTGGCCGTCCGTCTGAGGGTGAAATGTAGTACTAAGGCCCAATCATGACCTAAACGCCTATGAACGTCTGCCATATCTTTGGCACAAAACGACCATCTTGGTTGGACATGATAGAATCAGGAACTCCATGATGTGCCACAATCTTTCTAGGCTAAATTTATGCTAATTCCCTTGCACTGTCTTCCTAACTGTTTGGCAGGAAATGTGCAGTCTTGGTGTGTCGGTCAATAATCTTCCAAATCATATCGTGACCTCTTTGGGTTCTTGGTAGCTTGTAATCAAAATTCTTTAAGATTTGTTCCCTCTTCCACATGAGGACCTCAGGCTGTTGCCACAACCCTGATGGTTTCTGGTATTCTGTCTTAACTTTGGCATATGCAAGACGTTTACCCACATAGGTAGTTATATCAGCTTCCATCTTAGGCCAATCATACTAATCCTTCAAGTCTTGGTACATTTTGTCGGATCCAGGGTGGATCGAGTACCTTGACCTATGAGCCTTGTCCCAAAATAAACGTTCGTAAATTGTCGTGAAACGGAACCTAAAGTCGTTTCAGGAAGTGTATGGTTCTGTCTTCCTTAGGCAATACTTCACTTATATTCCATATAACGCTTCAGCTTGAAAGTTCTCTGGTTTGAGCATCTCATGCTTAGCTTCACGAATCCGAGTGACGAGATTTGTCTGTATAGTCATCTTTAAGGCTCGCACCCTTAGAGGCTATAACAACCTTAAATTAAACCGACACCCTCGAAATATTTTCGACACCCCAATATATTTTAAAATATCCCAATATGTCTTAAATTACACCCCGTATGTGAAAACCGAGCCCAAAATGAGATCTAGCATTTAAAATAAAATAAAAACAAGAAAATTTAGCTTGTCGCGGGCCGCGTAGCCCACGGCTACGTTTTACGCGGGGCACGACAGCTCCAAGGCGGGACGACACCCGGTGTTGACACGTGGCGACGCGTGTTGGACATATACCTGTGACCCGGATCAGCTACAGCCTAGATCGCCTACTACGCGGGCCGCGTAGGCCTTGGTCTCCTTTTACGCGGGCCGCGAGAAACCCGAACTCAGCGCCTATAAAGCTGGAGCTCGGGCCTTCAGTCGAATTCGCTCAAATCTTTCTTTCTTTATTTAAATTTCACGTAGTATACACTATACTCGGGTATAATACCCCCCTAAATAACGAAGTTCTGCTTCGTTGTAAGTATCATAACCCTGGATACGTATTAGATACTCTGCCCGATTGATCTAGGGTTCCGTAACGGCTGTCGTGGTTCTGCCCGACGTAGTCGTTGGAATGCCATCTCGGGGAGGGTATTACTAATGTTAAAATGGGTTATTATACTAACACGTGTGCATTTGTGTAAATTATAGATTGTCATCAAGAAACCCTAAAGGATAATCTAAGACAGCAATGTGAGTAATCTCCTTTTTGCAAACTGTTTTTACAAAACCTCACACGATTAATTATATATTAAACAGTTATTGAGTATTCGTAAGGATACAATTATCGTCGGTATGTTGGGGTTTTGTATACAAAATTTGTTACTGCCTTGCGAGGGGTAACATTTCCACAAGTCGGGTTGACAGTACCGTGGGTGTTAATTGATATGACTTGGAAACAAATGTAATTGCGAGACCGCCCTCAATACTGTACAATGGTATTTATTAAAACTTGATTGAACTGGGATTCACTCACTAGTATTTCCCACTGACAAAATGTTTTTAAACGCGTTTCAGGTAACAAAATGTGAAAGCCAATTAGAAGCCAGCTGGACAGCACTGAAGGCTTGGAAAAGTGGCAATAAAGTTACCTAAAAGAAATAGATGTTTTTATTCAATAAAAATAGGATTTATTCCTATGAAAGTGTGTCTAATTAAAACTTGGGTTTTACCCATGTGTTTAATATTACTTTGATAAAATATTTCCTAACTACGGTCCTGATGTAAATTCCACTGCCAAATTAGACAAAAACAGGATACCACCGAAACTGGCCGCGACCGCCCATTCCCGGGACTGTTAGGGGACGGGGGTTGCGACAGAAGGAGGTATCAGAGCTAAGTCACTGATTCAGCCACAGAAGTGTTTTGCTGACACCAAAATTCAAAATGTTAGGAAATAAATTACGGGAATACGTGCATAATTGTATTTTCTTGTTATGTGTTATTTGACTATTTGTTAGTTTACAGTATGAGCGACCAAGGACCATCTGACGCGTACCGTCAATTGTCTGGTTCGCCTAGATGTGAAGGTGCCTCTTCTCAGCCTGCCCTCTTAGGGTACTCTGCTGATACGGAAGAAGGAATATTGTATTTAAGGCTCAATCTGAAGAGCCATTTCCGCAGAAAAAGAGGGGATGGTTCAGTAGGGGAGCACACGAGCGTAGGAAACGCATGAAAAAGTTACAAGAACAGAGAGCACTAGCCGCAACCAAAAGAGAAACTGATGCCTATGCCCAGGACATGCTTAATAGGGGAATAGCCAACATCCACATTTTAGCAACCACTGCCGCTGACCCTAACCTGGAACAAATGTTAGCACCCCAACCACAACCACCAATTCCTGACCAACCGATGGAAATAGAAAACCCTAAAAATCAAGTAGAAATGCATGATTTTAATCCGGAGGAAATCCCTAGGGTACCCGCACCAAATCCCTTAGACCCAAATTACGACCCATGGTGGGACGACAATGGGGAGTATGTGCAACGTTACCCGATACACGAAGACATGCCCATGCAAAACCTAGGAGCCTACCCAGGGTTGGACCCTCTAGATCCCTATTTCGATAACGATGTATACATTAGGGAGATTCTAGAAAATCCTTACCCATACCAGGCCCCTACACCTCCGTACCAGGAACCCGCACCCCAGATTCCGAACCCAGTCCTAGAACCTGCACCCCCAATGAGTGGAAAAAACGTACAAGAACTTAGAACATTTGGTGAGGAAATTTTAGAGAATAGTGAAAGGATGAGACAGGTGGGAGAGCGACTCGTCTGGAAGTACGACGAGCGCAATATGGATTTCTGGATGAATCCATATCCGTAGAAGTGATGGTGGAGAAGGTTATAATAATAATAATAATAATAATAATAATAATAATAATAATAATAATAATAATAATAATAATAATAATAATAATAAAATATGTGTGTATGTGTATGAAAAAAAACTACAGATGCCTACTACTAGTAATGTAACTTTAAATTTCAGTCGGTATTGTAATTTTAAATTTCAGTACTGGTTTGTAATAGATGCATATTATATGAATAGAGTAAAGTCGCAATGATCGACGCTTTTGACCAAAGTCCGTGACATGTGATTGGCTATATTGAAATATTATTTTGTGATATTAATGCGTGGTAAATGTTTAAAATTCAGATGGACAACGAAGTGAACCAGGAAAACCTGAACAATGAAAACCAGAGTAACAACCACCCGAATAACGAAAATCTGAATAATGAGAATCCGAACAACAATAACAATGGAAACCAAGTGGATAATAGTGCCATCCAACACATAGTGGCACAAGGAATCATAGATGCAATGCCATTTATTATTCAAACTATTAAGGAAGCGGATAATAAAAGTAAGCATAGCAGTAAGCGACCAACTGAACCAGAACACAGCGTAAACAATGGACCCGTACTTCAAGTGCCCATTCCCAAAAGAAGAAGGACCATGCCGTATGGTTGTTCCTATAAAGAATTATGGTCCTGCAAACCAATAGAAATCTCGGGCAATGAAGGACCCATTGCAGCTCTACGCTACGTTTTATTTTCGACCTTAAATTAAACCGACACCCTCGAAATATTTTCGACACCCCAATATATTTTAAAATATCCCAATAGGTCTTAAATTACACCCCGTATGTGAAAACCGAGCCCAAAATGTGATCTAGCGTTTAAAATAAAATAAAAACAAGAAAATTTAGCTTGTCGCGGCTACGTTTTACGCGGGGCGCGACAACTCCAAGGCGGGACGACACCCGGTGTTGACATGTGGCGACGCGTGTTGGACCTATACCCGTGACCCGGATCAGCTACAGCCTAGGTCGCCTACTACGCGGACCGTGTAGGCCTTGGTCTCCTTTTACGCGGGTCGCGAGAAACCCGAACTCAGCCCCTATAAAGCTGGAGCTCGGGCCTTCAGTAGAATTCGCTCAAATCTTTCTTTCTCTAAATTTCACGTAGTATACACTATACTCGGGTATAATACCCCCTAAATAACGAAGTTCTGCTCCGTCGTAAGTATCATAACCCCTGGATACGTATTCGATACTCTACCCGATTGATCTAGGGTTTCGTAACGGCTGTCGTGGTTCTGTCCGACGTAGTCGTTGGAATGCCGTCTCGGGGAGGGTATTACTAATGTTAAAATAGGTTATTATACTAACACGTGTGCATTTGTGTAAATTATAGATTGTCACCAGGAAACCCTAAAGGATAATCTAAGACAGCAATGTGAGTAATCTCCTTTTTGCAAACTATTTTTACAAAACCTCACACGGTTAATTATATATTAAACAGTTATTGAGTATTTGTAAGGATACAATTATCGTCGGTATGTTGGGGTTTTGTATACAAAATTTTTTACTGTCTTGTGAGGGGTAACATTTCCACAAGTCGGGTTGACAGTACCGTGGGTGTTAATTGATATGACCTGGAAACAAATGTAATTGCGAGACCGCCCTCAATACTGTACAATGGTTTTTATTAAAACTTTATTGAACTGGGATTGACTCACCAGTATTTCCCACTGACAAAATGTTTTTAAACGCGTTTCAGGTAACAAAATGTGAAAGCCAATTAGAAGCCAGCTAGACAGCACTAAAAGCTTGGAAAAGTGGCAATAAAGTTACCTAAAAGAAATAGATGTTTTTATTCAATAAAAATAGGATTTATTCCTATGAAAGTGTGTGTAATTAAAACTTGGGTTTTACCCATGTGTTTAATATTATGAAAGTGTATTATTTTACTCTGATAAAATATTTCCTAACTACGGTCCTGATGTAAATTCCGCTGCCAAATTAGACAAAAACCGGATACCACCGAAACTGGCCGCGGCCGCCCGTTCCCGGGACTGTTAGGGGAAAGGGGTTGCGACAGAGGCTTTGTGCATTCCTTGCGGCTCAAGGCGTCTGCTACAACGCTCGCCTTGTTCAGATGATACCAAATTCTCACAGTCGTAATCGTTCAGTAGCTCATTCCATCTCGTTATCTCATGTTTAAGTCCTTTTGATCGACGGTGTGCTGCAACCCTTGTGATCAGTAAAGATCGTGCAGCGTTTTCCCATACAAGTACTGGTGTCAAAACTTCAGTGCGCAATTACTGTACCTAGTTCAGGGTCTCTTCGCATGATTCCTTTAATCAACGTGACGCGTATGAGATAACGTGGTCTCGTTGCATCAACGCGCACTCGAGACTTTGTCGAGATGCGTCACAAGTACCACAACTCTATTGATACTTTTAGGTGACGACAAGATAGGTGTCGACTAGGTTAGGGTTGTTAGCGGTTGAGCAGTCCTTGACTGGTTTTCTAGGGGTCGTCTGATACAGCCTACAATCCCTAAAAATTTCTTAGTTGCATCTTGTTTCTTAGTTCTTGATTGCAGGGTTGACATGAATCTCATTCTTATCTCCCACGTATCCTACGAATCTTGCCTTGCGAATCCAAAGTTCGCAGTTCGGCATCCTAGCACATGACTGTTCTTTCTCCAAGAGTCCCAAGATAAATTGCAGATGTTGCTCACGACCTTCCTTGGTCGTTGAGCATGTAAGAATGTAGTCAATAAATATAATCATGATCTATCCAGGTATGGCTTACACATTCGATTCATGAGGTCCATGAATACTGTCGATACATGTGTTAAGCCAAACGGCACGACAAGGAACTCGTAATGCTCGAAGCGAGTCCTAAAGGTCATTTTAGGGATATTTTCTTCCTGTATTTGCAGTTGAGGACATCCTGACCTCAAGTCGATCTTCTAGTAGTAACTAGAACCTTTCAATTGGTTGAACAGGTCATCAATCCTTAGTAATGGATACCGGTCCTTGATATCCAATTCTCTAAAGTTGATGCAAATGGAAACTGTCAACTTTCTTATTGTGTCCTTAACTAAGGATGTCATGTCCTTATTTCCATCTTAGAATAGTGGCTGGGCCTTGTAGTTGGTCGACTAGTCTTCAATTCTCGGTAAGGGGTACCGATTCTTGATGGTTAGTCATCTATCTTCACGTAACCTATGCGTAACACTTTTTCTACATTAGTTCTTCTGAGTTCCTCGCAGATTAGACTGTGTATGCATATAAGAACTGTCGTCCAACTTCCTAATGAATATCACCGAGGCTTCCACGGTGAGAGGCTCGGCCTGGTAGGCTTCCTTTGTCTAGCAGCCCTTGCAGTTGCATCGGAGGTTCATGTATCTTGGACGAAGCTAGTTGGTAAGGCGTCATTTGTCACCAGTGTCGTTCCTGGCACTAGGTTTATCCTAAACTCCTCTTGTTGCTGTGGAGGTAACTTAGGTAAGTCTTCAGGAAAGGCTTCTGGAAATTCCTCCACCACGGGGATGTCTCCAGGCTTTGGCGTCATGGCCTCCTTATCGACAACATGAGCAGGGGAGGCTATGCAGTCTATTCGGAGGGGCTCCTGTGTCTCTACAACCAATGTGAGATGTCGCAGGTCCACTGCCTTATGGGTTCAAGTGCTCTTGCATCTGTTGCAAGAAGGTTGTGTACTATAAGTGTTTCATCATTCGCAAGAGGGATGTGAATGATTTTCCTTATAGTGAACCACTTCAGCTCTATACTTGGATATCCAATCCATACTGGCTACCATGTCATGACTTCCCAAGTCAATGGTAGTAGAAGGCTCCGGCCTTCTAAGTTCCAAAATACAATCCTTAATTATCTCTTTCGCTTAACTAACCTTCCATCCGCCAATACTAAAGAATACGGAACGTCTATTCTACTCGAAACTAGGCCAAGCAGTTTCTTAAGTTCTAAGCATACAAGGTTATAGTTGGTGGCAGTATTAATAAAAAATAGATGCATAAAGTTGGTTAATAGGGAACGTCCCGTAACCGCATCTGGATCCTGGCGTGCTTCACAAGCTCCGATCGTGAAGACCCTTCCTCGTTTGGTTCTTCCTAGGGCAATCTTTCCTAAAGTGCCCTTCTTCACCACAACGGTAGCAACCTGGTATTCTACCATTATCTCTTCCGTCTGGATCCTTCGCCCAACAAGCATCCTTGCTGTGCCCTTCCTTTCCACACATTCCACACTTAGGCCTCAGACATCGACCTTCATGGTAAAAATTGCATTCCTCGCATCTCGGCTTATTCCCCAAGTAAACCTTACCACCGGCCTTATTAGTGGCTCTATAAGCCTTCCTGCCATGAGGCGGGTTCACTTCCCTCCTTTTGTTTGCTTTAGAGCTTCCATAGCTAACTTGGGTGCCTATCTTTAGGTTCGAAGACTTTCTTTTCTTGTTGCCCGATGACTCCACATGAGTCTCTTTCTTGTTATCCTCAGATTCCGAAAATTTTCCCATACGTAGAGCTTCTTCAGTAAGTGTGACGCTTAAATCGATGGCCTCTGTGATGGTTGAAGGCTTTGAGGCAGTAACCATGCTCATGATTTGTGATGCAAGTCCATAAATGAATCGCTCAATTCTCTTGAATTCCGGCTTGACTAAGTAGGGAACGACCCTAGACAAGTCATGAAAACGTTGGACGTACTCAGCGATCTTCGGCCCGTCCATTTTCAAATTCCAGAACTCAGTCTGAAGCTTCTGGATTTCGGCCCTAGAACAGTATTTCTTCTCCATCATTTCCTTGAGCTCGTCCCAGCTCAGTGCATAAGCAGTATCTTCACCAAGGGTCTGAACCTGAAGGTTCCACCAGGAGAGTGCGCCATTCAAAAACAACCCTGTGATAAAGGTAACACTCCGCTGGGGCGAACAGTTACTCATTCTCAGAACGGAGTCAGTTTTTTCTGCCCAACGAACAAATGCAACGGCGCCTCCTGTGCCGTCAAAGTTCAATGGCTTGCAGTCCAGGAACTGTTTATAAGTGCAGCCAGTTGGAGGGTTACTTCCAGAAGTGCCACCGCTGCGTTCAGAGCGGAGGGCTTCATGCCGTGCAATTGCCTGTGAGATGCGTTCTTGAAGCTCGGCTTCTGTCCTTGGTAACGTACTCGTGCCCGTGTCACGTCTGGGCGGCATTCTCTTCTGTCAAAAGGTATAGGGTAGGTTAGACAACATTCCATACTTGTCTATGAGGTATATATTACCACAAGCAAACATGTAATCATCCAATATCACATGCATATAAAATCAACAATGTATAAGTAAGGGAATAACTACGGGGCTCTCATATAGGCTTGACAACTTGACTTATTGTTTGTGATGGGGAAAACAGAATGAACTCGAGGTTACGTCACCTCGGTCATACAAGTTTCATAATATGGAAGTAGTAGTTATCTTCCCTCTACATTGGTTTTCTTAAGTCTTTAGTTTCACAAGACGGGTATACTCCCAAAGAGATGGGGGTTGTTCATGTAGGGGTGATAGAAAGTATGACGTCACTGAATCCTTCCCGCGTGTTAGCCATCTTCACTTGCTTAGATATTGGTTCCCAAACGCCTCGTATACGGGTAGAAGTGTCAGACACGAAGTAGGCAAAGACAGGTTTCCTACTTTGTAAAGTGCTAAGGCAACGGTCTAGGTATCGTTCTACTAGATGAAGATGTGAATAATTAGAAATTTTTGGATGGTTGGTGATCACTAGCCTGACCCGCAAGGTCCACCAGGATTTCTATGCACTACAAGTCGTTATTACATGGGCCCCCGTAAAAATAAATTGTCTTGCACGGTCACCCCAACTTTCCCTCGTCCAAGCAGATGATCAATCAAAGAGGGGACACTACTGTCCTTATTCCTCTGACATGGAAATGACCATTGCGGTGGTCAACGCGCTAACATTCGTTATCGTTACACGCGAATAGGCACGATGATTAAACGTAATAGGAATAAGGAGAATTCCTAGTAGTTGGAGGGGCACCTCTAAGATGAATACTTCATCTTCGTAGTCCGGACAAGAGCGTCTTCAATCTTGTTTCAAAAACCACAGGGACCTCGTCCTGCTGATAAGGGTGTTGTCCAAGGTTGCCTCCTCCGCCTCGTCGTCACTACTGTAGTCAGGCACCTTCGCATTCGAGAGGGAAGAATGGCCATCTCCTACGGAAACAAGCTCAGAATATCGTCTGGTAATCACTCCAGCTATGAGCTTTGCAGTAAACGCGAGGTCGATAGCTTCATCGTGCGAGCCAGGAACAATAATAGGATTCGGAGTTGAAGGTATCTTATTCACGTCAATAATTATTCCGTACACTTAAACGTATATATATATATATATATATATATATATATATATATCTATTATAATAAATGAAACCCTTGATGGGACACGTGTCATGTGTTGAGGACGATACCATTTTACTTTTCCCGCTCATCTTTCAGATCCATTTAGGTTGCCAACATATTTAACAAACCCGACCCATTTATATGCAATACACTATCTCCAAAATCGTTTACCTACCTCTCCGATCTTTTCCCTTTTGTTCCTCCAAATCCAAACTTTTGAGTTTATCTGCACCGTGTTTTCCGTTCCAATTTGGACCTAGAAATAAATCTTGTGCGAGAGTAATCTACAACTTTGTGTATGTTTCAATCTCTTATATATATTTTGCTTTGCTATCTCAGGTTGAATGTAAATTTAGGGTTTTCTGATACAAAGATTGTTATTCGCATCTTCAAATTTTAGTTCCTTACTTTGCTATGTATGTTAATTTTTGGGTTTTCACCCCGTTTAATCTTCCCAACAACCACAATCTTGCATCTTTTATTTTATATCAAAGATTCAAAGGTATGTTCTACTTATTTTGTTTTTTTGTTTTTTTTTTGTATTTGGTTCCACAACTGTGTTGATATTTTTGTGATTCAATTTTTATGAGGTATGTGTTATGTAGAGATACCAATACCCACTGTCGGTTTGTTTATTGTTATAAGTCTATGTATTTACATCACTATCCAACATACATGGGGTTTTCAATGCCGTATATGTTTTTTATTGACTCTGTTATTTCATATTGATTTTTTTTTTCTATTCAGTAGTCTATGCTAAAGCCAAATGGTTATCTCAGCATGAGGAGGTGCTTTTCTTCTAAACATGCTAAAGGACATAAGGTAACATGACTATATAAAAAGTAAATTTCTTACTTATGGACTATACAATATTTTGTTTATAGGCCAGGTTTGGTTTTTAAAATACCTATTATGACCATCTGCATTGATTTTTTATTTAGTTTGATGTCGGGTTTGCCCAAAAGTTTTAAACATCATCGGGGTATTCAAAATCAAAAGACTTGGTGCTGCTTCTTTTGTCTACCAGATTATGAAAAAAAAAATGTTTAAAAAAACTTTAATGTGGATATGATTTTTGTTTACCTTTTTGATTTCATCTATTATTTATTTTAATAATTGACTTGCTTGGTTTAATAGGAAAGTGGGTATTTGCTACATGAAGCCATGGAGGTTAGGTTGCCCACCTGAAAGTGTAGCTGAATTTGATCAAAGAAACTGTCCATTTTGAATGGACCAGATTACATCTCGTATTAACATGTGGCTCTAAACCTAAGGTGAGTGCAATTTTTAATGATTTGGCATTTTACATTAGACAATATTAGTTGTAGGCATCTTTTTTTTTATTCTACTTGTGTGCTTAAGTGTGGTCTATTATAACTTATTAAATATATTTTTTTGCATAAGATAATGAACTAATGAAAGTAGTAAAAAAGCTTATAAATTTGATTCGTTACATCTGTTTATCAATCATATCTTTTACTTTAATACACAGGTCCTTAAAAATACTTATGTTGTTATGGCATTAAAACACCTAGCCGTCGGAGGAGTATAAAACTAGGAACTTAAGAAAATAGCGATGAGGTTTTAAGAGAGGATGTATGTTAATCAATGCCACAAGATATGTTTGTTATTTTTATATAGATAGATATTAATAGTTTGTAGTTTTTGATTTTTGCTTTTATTGAACCAATGGCCAAGTCTAAGAAGCTGCCATGCAATCATCTTTTCCATCTTTCATGTCTGAGATCTTGATAGTAATTTCATATAATTTTTTTTTCCAATTTAAGTTGCTATATCATTATGTTATTATTAATATGTGGAGTTGGCATATGGTGATACCAAGTTAGACCAAGTTCTAAGCCACAACCATTCCTTTATTTTCATTGCAGATGTCATACAGGGGATGGGGACCAGAATCGGCCAATCCGGTTGGCTGGGGTTTGATTGATGGTTCAGATCCATCTATCACTAAAACATGCGAATTTGGGAAGAGTCGATGATGAGACATGTTGCAGTTGTTGGTGAAACTTATGCCAAAACTGCTCTTGAAGATTTTTCATGGAACATCTGGCTAAGTCCATATTTAGCTAGCACATCTACTTTGAACAACCCTTCTACAAGTGATATAAGACATCAAGGGCATGCTGGTGGTTCAATAACTTGTCAAATTTACTTACAATGGTTGAAATGGGTCGTGAAGTTCTTCCCCGTGTTCCAGATGAATTAATATTGTGGGCATCGTTTTTTTTTTCGATTTAAGTCAATTTTTTGTGTTTATTTTTGTATATTGTAAGTTTCATTCCGGATGATAGCTGCTTGTACTACTCGAGAACACTTCATGTGAATGAGGTATTACTCGATAACGTAAATGTTACGAGTATTTCTCACAACATGCAATATTACCAGGTAATTGCAATGGTTATTTTGCTATGGTAGGTTTATAGTCACTAAATCCCATATATTAACATTTGGAGAACTATATGAAGTTTTATAATCAAGTTCATTGTTATATTGATTTTAGGCCTAAGTTGAAACTTATAAAAAATCATATTTAATAAGATGTACAACAGTTGAGGGTTATTTTGATTATAGGCATTAGTTTCATGATTTGGTGTATTGTTGTTTTGATTTTAGATCTATGGGTATATTAATAGATTTATATATATATTTTATACAACTTAAATTGTTCAACCCGTGTAATACACGGGTAGATAACCTAGTATATATATATATATATATGTTACTTAGTATAAACAGGCAAATAGATGCATCATATCACATATAACTCTCGTTTGTCCTTTGGGGGGGGGGGTCATTTTGTCTTTGGCAAGTCTATCCCACATAGACTATGCCTTAATTGGCACCTTAATTTGGGGTATTCTCCTCCCTACTAATGTCCTTGCTTTGTCCTTTCTTTGAAAAATGTTTGACTCATGGATCTTGACGCTTACGTGAATGCAATGAAAACCTTTTTGTAAAATGTTTTCATGAGAGAATCCTAGTGATTGTAGTCTAGACTCGTGAAAGAATCCTAGTTCACTACAATCGAAGCTCTGATACCAAACTGTCACACCCTGACTTTTGCGGAAGCGTATGATGTGTGACTTGTTTAATACCATTGCATTCAATCATAATAAACAACTATATGGTTAAAACGATGTTCGTCCATTCATTAAGTTAAAAGTATTACAACCACCAGTTATTTAAGTTTCAAATAACGCAACCTTCGACTAAGATACAATTCAACAAAAGTGGATGACATCTAACTTGGAATTTACTTCTAGAAACAACACCCGCGCCCAAGATCCAGCTTGTTACCTGAAATACATGTAGTTTGAAAACATCAACAAAAGTTGAGCGAGTTCATGCATTTGGTGTGAGCACTGACAAACTTGTAAACCTTTGAGAGTCTCCTTTGAAAACGGGTATGAAAAGCATTTATGAACATATCAAATAAATGTTTTACAAGGACATTAAAGCACGTGAGGACATAGGGAGCACTCGAAATGAGTAGGCTTATGCCCTTGTCGATTCCCTCGACTATGTCGAATTCCCCTTCGACTATGTCAATTTACCTTGACTATGTCAATTTACCTTGACCATGTCAATTCACCTTGACTATTGTCGATTTTCGACCATGTCAATTCACCTTGACTATTGTCGATTTACCTCGACTGGGACACCGAAGCACTCAAGTGGTCACATAAGTACCATGAGTGGGGTTCGGCCGTACCCGTTAGATCCAACCTTCGTCCCTAATTAAGAGTTAATGGCATTTCAAATTCAATCTATGCTCACATGATCTAATAGTTCATTTCATAGTCAAATAATACCGTTTAAACATTCGTAACATGTATTCCACCCCCCGAGAGTTATAAAGCCAAAAACAGTTAAGAGAAAAGGGGGACATGAACTCACCGTTTTGCATTCTTCAATCCGACGAAACTCAAGTCGCTATTTGTGTGCACGACTACCTACAATGTACTACTGTCTATTAGGCGAGCGGGTCGTGCCTTAACTTTGTATTAGTTAGTGTCTTTGAGTTACGTTTTATCGTGCCTTCAGTATTATTCCAAGTCGTATAATTGTTTGTTAAAATAATAAATATTTTAACCTAAATTATATTTATCACATTTTGGAATAATAGTTAGAACAATATAATTTAACTTGATACCTTCCAAGTATTTATACATGTATTTCCTTCCCAAGAATGGGTGTATTTGTATTCGTATTCGTGTACTTGTACATTTTTGCCATGTATCGGTGTCGTATTCCGGAGTGTATTTATACGTACGAGAATACGTATTTTCTTGTAATTGTCAAGTATTCTTATACTTAATCTTGTATAAATTTTTCCGGAATATTATTTCTAATAAAAGTTCACCAATATATATTTCTAAAATATATATTTTAAGAAATATTATTTATAATTCTCCTTTGGCAAAAATATTTGTATTTTCATATAAGTTCCATAAGTAATATATTTTCAAGTCCAACTTAGAAAATATATATATATATATATAAACTTATCTTTCTCCCAAAAACGATATATTTCATGTTTGTTGAGAAAATATATATTTCTTTCAAAAATAGTATATCTTCTAAAAATTTCCGGAGAAATATATTTATACTTGCCAAAAATAATATATTTTTCTCTTGTAAAAAATATGATATATTTTGTAGTAATTGTAAGAATCATATTTTTATTCACTTGACGTCCAAAATATTATTTACCAAGTATGCATATGAATATTATTTCCGGAGTATTTTGTAAGTTATATTCTCTAGTTTGGCTCTACCAATATTTTGTGTATAACTTGTATATCATATTCTTGGAATTTTGGTAATATTTTGGATTGAAAATTTTGGGTATTAGGATGAGTTATATTATTTCAAGTTCTAAAATAATATAACTAATACACATCATATACAAGTAATCACTCAAATTGTGACATCTAAATATATATACTTTCCTAAATATATACTTAGTCACTTTTCAAAAACCAACCTCCAATATTTGAAATCTTTGTAATAAAAACTATGGCAACTTTTATATGAAAACCATTCTCAAAATTTACTTATAAACACTTGTTTTAACAATATTTTTCTAAGTGTTTAATTTCTACAAAAAAATTTGCCATAGTTTCTCCTTAAAAATGGAGGTTTTCATGCTTTCAAAGCATATCATTTTCTTTTAAAATCATCATCAATCATCAACAAATCAAATAACACTTACCAAGTGCCAAAAATAATATATTTACACTAT
The DNA here is from genome assembly GCA_030545235.1 of Helianthus tuberosus. Lineage (NCBI taxonomy): Eukaryota > Viridiplantae > Streptophyta > Magnoliopsida > Asterales > Asteraceae > Helianthus > Helianthus tuberosus. Next base: position 24,547,153 of record CM060420.1, on the reverse strand, counting down.
GACATGAACTTGAAACTTTGTAAATATTTGTAGTAACTTAGTATGCTATTTAGTAGGTTAAGTTACCCTTAAAAACATAGTTTATAGTTTATAAAACTCATCCTTGAAGATTTTAGTTCTTCACAACTTGTATGAAGGTTTTCTAAAAATATTTCTTCTTGTATTTTTCTTTTTAACAATATGTTTCTAGCTTTGTCTTAACACTTAAAACATGTTTACTTCCTTTAAACGTCATGGTCATGTTAGATCTTGTAATAAATTTTAGTTTCTTGAAAATATTATTCTTGAAATCTTTTGTTTTCAAGACTTGTAACTTGTAGGAATCATCATCATACATTAAAACAAGTTTTTTTCAAGTTCATGATTTACATAAAGGATGATCATTATAAATTTCTCAAGATCTATCCTTACACTTGCTAGATCATGTGTTTAATCATCATCTAGCAAGGTTCTTATGATGATCAACATCATAAACACAAGAAATCAACATTCAAGTATACTACATACACTTAAAACAACTTGATCTTAATGTTTTAAAGCTTTATGTCCAAGTTTATGCTTATGTTTCTTCATGATCTTTATGTTTACATCTTATAGCATCTTTTAACCAACATAATATGAAGTAAAATGAGATCACAAGAGTCTTACTACTAGCACAAAGCTGGGGATGATGTTCAAGAAGATGAAGATGACAAATGAGGTGGATAAAAGCACTAGAGAGAGGTCCTTCAAGTTCCGTTGCTTGCAAACTTCTTAGATAGGCCCGAGACACCTTAGAATCACCTTGGATCACTTGTGAATGGACTAGAAACGTTGATGATGGTGAGGGGGTGCTTGGCCGTAGCTTATTGAGAGAGAGGGAGAAGCGTTGGTGGGTTAAAGATGGTGAATGGTGAAAAGGAAGAACTTAGTGGTTTATAGGAAAATCTTCCAACAATTAGTGGCATCTAGCATATTATGTATGGTATATTCAAAACAAGAATCTTATAAAATATGCAAGAAAATCCCCAAGTGGGACCCACATCTAACCGGCCTTGGATGGGGGTGGGGTAAAGTGTAACATTTCAAGTATTAGTTACTTCATTCTAGTTAGATTCCAAGTATTAAATTTAGCGATTTAGGGGTTTTGTGTTCATGAGATGTAATATGATGCTCAGGGATCATAACTAGCTTTGTAACACTAAAACAGTGCTTCTAGTAAAAATTTGATGTTTCGGGTAGTGTCCGGTTGTTCGTTTCGTTACTGTTCGTTAAAGTGCTGAATTGCGCAGTTTAGTGTGCTTTATGTTGTATTTTATGACAGTTTCGGTTCCCGAGACTTAGGAAAGTATTCTGGACCATTAGACCATTTTTCTGCATTACATTTAGATGTTAAATTGCTGAAAATTGTTGAATTTGTTTATTTACTGCAGAATTCTGCAGTTTTAGTGTGTTTTCGGCACTTTCCGGCACCTATGTTTTCACTAGGAAGGGAGTTTTGCAATCCCTACTTCCCTACACACTATGCTAGTGTATCACTTGATCCTGGGGCTTATTGTGTCTTAACATCATGTCTGTCTAAGTACTGAACCCCCGTCAGTACTTCTAGTTTGCCTGATAACTGTGCCAACTATGTGCTGTGCATCAATAGAACTATATTTTGTTGCATGTAGTAATGATAGAAGTCTTGCAACATGAAATAACATTGTATGTATATAACAGTAGTCAGAAATTTATTCGTCTTGTAAACTAGATCATGCACAGTCATTAAAGCACAGATTACCCGTCTAATTATCGTACGGAATGTACGGAAAAGTGCCAGTTGTCACAAATATAAGATACGTATATATTTGAGGATGCCTTCAATTAATGACACGTGTCCAAAAGTTAGTTTTTTTTTATATATTTGAGGATGCCTTCAATGAATGACACATGTCCAAAAGTTGATTTTTTTTATTATAGTAGATAGATTATATTTATTCATTAATAGATAAATATTATATCTAATATGGTACTAAACGTTAGATAAATATATTATTCAATTTAATTTTTTAGCATGTTTCTAGATATATTATATTTATTCATTTATAGATAAATATTATATCTAATATGGTACTAAACGTTAGATAAATATATTATTCAATTTAATTTTTTTAGCATGTTTCTAGATATATTATATTTATTCATTAATAGATAAATATTATATTGAGATAACTTATAGTAAATAATATAAATATTAATAAAAGACTTCAATTAATGCCACATGGCAATCTCTCCTTCCATCTTACAATTTTACTTTTTATTTATTTAAAAATAATTATAGTAAATAATAATAATAATAATAAGAGGAGGATAATGATAATAAAATTATTTTTAAATAAATAAAAAGTAAAATTGTAAGGTGAAAGGAGAGATTGCCATGTGGCATTAATTGGAGTCTTTTATTAATATTTAGACTAGGTTTTTACCCGGGATTGCTTCCCGGGCTCGGGAAAGTTATTTAGATTAATTAATTACAATTTGTTATTAATACAACCACATTACATCAACCATCTTATTCTATTCAACGACATTGTCTTAAAATCACGGAATTAGATCTATTCAACAACAGGACCACATGAATAACATTATTTCCAATTTTACTTCAACAACAACAACAACAACAAAGATACCCAGTAAATCCCCCAAATAGCAAAGCTACTTATAGGGTCTGGGGAGGGTGGGATGTAGACAGACCTTTCCTCTATCCCTAGGGATAGAGAGGCTGCTTCCAGAGAGACGCTCGGCTCCAAAACGAACAGCATACCAATACACCACGTCGAAGAATAGAAAAAAGAAATCACCAAACCCAAGAAAATGAACAGTGTGACACAATATAATGTAGATCATGTATAATAGCATGTAACATCATTTGGGCATGAACACAAGAACGCAATCACCGGTAAAGTCACTTAAAGGATAGGAAAACCTACGTCCCTAAAACACACCCAAGACCTTACTGTAAAATCCTCTAGAAGTCCTTAACCCTAATCCTACGCCTCCACGAAGTCCTATCTTGGACCATGTCCTCAGAAAGATGCAACTCTAGTAAATCATGCCTAATCTGCTCATCCCATGTCAGTTTGGGTCTGCCTCTTCCTCTCCTCCCCTCCACAGTAAGAGTTTCCACTATTCTAACTGGTGCCGTCGTTTGCCTCCGCTTCACATGCGCAAACCATCCTCATTTCCAATTTTACTTCAATGCACTTAAATGATCGGGTGATTTGGGATTTTGTAAAAATTTTTGTTCTTGTACTTCTTAACAAAATAAGATGTTGACCAAAATTCAAACAAATGTTGACCAAAAGTAAATCAGATCAGATGTTCAACATAAACACTGAATCTATAACAAGAGACACTGATTATATTCAAACTACTGATACATAAACATTGATTCTTCATTCCACTGTTGTAATCTGAGCACTGATGTTTGAGGTTCAATTTTTATGCTTCATCAGTGGTTGGATTCCAATGTATGTAGAAGCTTTGCTGAGCTATCATCTTCAAATGCCATTGTCTTGATAGCCTGTTTAAAATATACAGCTTCTTGCTCTTTCTCTTCTGCATCAGTCAACTTTTGCCTCTTTCTTTGGTTTAACATAATGACAGAGGTATCTGATGATGTGAACAGTGGTTCAGAATTGTGGAGCTGCTTCTTTGACATGCTAATAGTTTTGTAATCAGGCTTCTTTGGAAGGCTAGGATCTGTTTCTCTCTTTTTTCTAAGCCTTTCATAAGCTTCATCAGTGTACTGCCTTGTCCATTTTGCTATTGCCTTGGCAGTTGCAACCTTTGCATCAACTAACTCTTGTTTCTTTCTTTTATACTCCAAGGTAAGATCATCAATAGCCTTTTTGTATTTACGCCAATTTGGAGCTGACCTTTTCATGCTTGGATCTCTTTTTACTCTTTCAATTCTATTGAGTTCTGCTTTGAGACCAACAAGTGGCCAATCTTGGAATTGCTCTTCCTTGGCAGGGTAGAACTTCTCACTCGTGATCAATGCCAGAATGTCTTTTCTCACATCTTTTTGCAGGCCAGGTTCTGGTGGTAAATTTGACATTTCTTTACTCAAATCTCTAGCATAGTCTTCCATGAGCTTGACTTTGGTGAGTAAAAACTGATAATGACTTGAATACACATTGTCATTTTCTCCTTCGCATTCAACCCTAGCTATTATTTGAGCTTGTCTAGCTTTTAATTTTAGATATTCATCCATGTTTTTTGGATTTCTAAAACCAACCAGAGAAGGGAATTTCCTTTTTGAAGGATCATCAACTGTGTAGAACTGCCTCATTTCATTCTTTACTGCATGGAGTTCCAGTGGATAACTGGCAGCTGCTGGGGTACCATCTGCAGACTCATATCCTTGAAGAGATATTGGATCTTTGATTGGATTGACCAATTTTGGAGGAATGAAAGATTCAGGTTTGGTGATTTTGTAAGGTACAGATGAAACAGGATCAGGTGCTGGTATATCATCATAATGCACTTGAATATTTTTTCTTCTAGTATACACATTTTCAGGAGGAGGTGTTTCTATTTGAGGTTTTGGAGCAAACAGAATTATGGCTTGGGAAGGATTGTTAAAAGTGGTAGGTAATTGACTAACAGTTGTCGAAACAACTAGTGTCTCAACCACTGTTGATGTATCAACAGTTGTCTTTTGCTTTAAGGCAGGTGGTGAGTTTTGTGATGATGGTTTTGTTTGGGGTGTTTGAGTAGTGATGGTGTGTGTTTGACTAACAGCTGTTGAAACAACTGGTGTTTCAACCACTGTTGCCATTACCACGGATGATGTGTCAACTATTGTCTTCTGCCTTTTAGCAGGTGGTATTGGTGGTGGTGAAGGGATTTTTCGTAATGGAGATAAGACAGTGGATGTAGTGTGTGTTGAAGTCGTAGCGGTGAAAGTTTGGATAACAGATGTTGAAATTACTGAAGAAGCAACAACTGTTGATACAACAGGTGTTTTAACATCTGTTGGTTTCGAAGATTGATGTGTGGAGCTTTTGGAAGGTTTGGGAGTTTGTTTTGTGGATTTGGGAGGTGTGGTTTTGGGTTGTATGACTTTTCTAGTAGACTTTCTTATGGGCTGAGAATTTTCTTGATCCTTTGCCTCAGAAGTACCCTGTTCATTCATCTCCATAAAAACTCTCTTCTCCTGTTCAAACCTTCCTTTATCCTTTGCCTCCATATCCTTTTTCACCCTTGCTTTTGCATCAGCAATGGCATTTAAGGTTACATCAACCTTTTTGGAACCATCTGGCAAAGGGATGTGTGCAAGCATTGTTGAATTATCTGGTGCAATGTACAGACCATCTTCATATCCCTTTTTCTTCAACTGCCTCATTTTCTCCGCCTTTTTGGCATTATTCGGTGGTGGGCTGTCCACAAAGATGATAGAGGGAGGAGCAGTGCCAGTGGTGTTCATAAATTGAGCCTTCAGGGTTTTTATATCTGCCTGAGTGTCTTTGAACCTAGCTTCCATTATATTTCTGATATTTTGAAGCTGAATTTCATGTTTCTGATCAGCATTTGCTCTTTGTTGGTGAAGCAGAGGTTGAAATAATGCCCAAAGGTCAGTGGGAGCAGGTGGTGCCTGCTGTTTTTGTAACAACTGTTGCAGTATGGTTTTGATTTCTGCAATAGATGTATCCAGTTTGTTAAGCCTCTCCCTCAATTCTCGGTACATTAAACCATCATCCAATTTAATGGGATCATCTGATTTCCCACCAGAGGTGGTTGTAACAGTGGTTGACTGAGGGAGACTTTCCCAAAAGTCATCCCCTGTTGCCCCTTTTTCTTGGAACTGGGGACTTCTTTCCTCAGCAGAGGTTACCAATCTAAGCTCACCAGTGTATACAGGATACACACCAGTATTTAGAAAGGTTCCCATAGAAGAAATTGCCTTCAAGGAAGTCTGATTAATGAAACTACTGTCCAAGTGTAAACCAGTGGGTTCAACACTTGTAGTAGCTGCTTCACTTGAACTACTGACAGGAAGTACTTGTACATCCTGCAGTGTAACCTCCTCAGGTGTTGTTGGTGGGTTAGCAATGATAGGGAGCTCAGACACAGTCACTTTATGTGGCATGCTCTCAGTGATAGGGGGTTGAGACGAACTGATTGCTATCTGATTTATATCAACTGCATCCAACAAAAGTTTTGTTTGTGGTGGAATTGTAACAGTGAGTACGGGAGTGGAAAGAGGATTTGCCCCGGGCAGTGGGCTGGGGATGATGGATTCAAGTGAGTCCAAAGCAACATAATTTGATGTCCCTATTCTTACAACCTGTTCTTTTTGAAAAGAAATAGGAGGAGTTTGAGGCTCAGGTTGAGATATTTCTACCATCTGCTGTGAGGAAGTAGCAGCAGTGGTTTCTGGTGACTTTTGTGTTTTCACCGGCAGTGGCTCTGGGATCTCATCTTCCAGAGTTGCCTTTGTTTTAGGTTTGAGGGGCTTTTGTGTTTTCTTCTGTCTTGGTCTTTTGGTGGATTTAGGTGTCGGTTTCACAGCAGTTGTTTTGCTGCTGTGATCACCTTGAGCAGTGGGCTCAGCAGCAGGTGCCTGAGGAGCAGTGGTAGCTGCTAAAGTCTGCTCAGGAGCCTGTGCTTGTGTTTTGGACACTTTTGATAGCCTTGTAAATGTTAACGGTGTAAGGCCATTTATTTGAAAAGGTTCACCCTGGATGAGTACATGAGCATCATCCTTTCCAAATTTCTTTTGAAAATAAAAGCTTAGGAACCTTGGAAATAGTAAAAATGATTTGCTATCAACATTTTTTACCAAGTCATTAAAGATCTCCTGTGAATAGTTAAAGTTTTCCCCATGCAAGATAGCATATGCCAGGTATTGGATCTTTAATGGAATTTCATTGAAAGCAGTGGTCTTATTAGAAACACACATTAAGAGGGTATGAAACAAAAACCTTGGGGCAGGGGGAAAACTGCCTTTTTGCAAAGTGTTTTTTTTTCATTTGCTTTGCATACCCTCTTTCTAAAAAATCTGTTTGATACTCTATTTTAGGGAAAAAAGTCTTACCTTCAAGATCATTGAGTTCAAACACCTCAGAAATGGTTTGTGGTGTGATTTTAACATCAACACCCTTTATCGAGGAATTGATAGCTATGGGTGTTTTATCTTGATATTCAAGTTTTGCATTTTTCCAAAATTCCCTCTGGGTTGCCAAGTAAATCGGAGCATCAGAAGTCAACAAAGTTTTGTATTTTGAAGACGAAAGGGCATCTATGACGGAATTGAACGTTTCAATGTTACTTGGTTTTGTCAAGAGACCCAAGTAGTTATGGGGAGCTTTGTATCGAATTTGTATGACCTTTTGACTGGATTTCCTTTTACCTGATGAAGACCGTGATTTTACCATTTGAGGAAGAAGCACGATGAGGAATTTTGAGAGAAATGGAGGATAACTGCTTTGAAAAAAGGAAATATGAATTCGATTCGATAGTTAAAACCCTGATTGGGGGTTTTGATCAGGGTTTTATAGCAGGAAAAGTGAATGCTGACGTGGCAGCGGTTACAAAAGATCTGACGGCTATGAACTGTCCACGAGCCAACCCCTGATGAGTAATGGAACACAGTTGTTTTATGAAAACACTGATGGAATAATAACAGTGGTTGCAATGATTACACTGAAAAATAGTGGGAGACTTTAAGTTATCAGTGGATAGCCTTAAAACATTTTAATGCTTATAATTCATAAAAAAAAATCATTTTAACTATTTTTAAGATGAATTTTGAGATTTTTTAAATAAAGTATTACATATAATCAGTTAGCATGTTGGGGTGATGTGATAAATACCGTTACATATAAACAACCCTATGATATGAAATTTAACAATCGAACAGAGTATAAAATACTGATGTTGAATCCACTATAGATGCTGAAGCACTGCTGTTACTGAGCAGTGGTTTTCCTTTCGTTGATCAGGCTTTAGGTACATAAGTGCTTGTCTTTAACATGGCTTTGTCTTCAACAGTGGATAGGCCTCATGAGCCTTTAAGAACATCAGTATTTATAAGGAGCAGTGGTTAATTATAACAGTCCTTAGCATGATCAGCTGTTATAACCACAACATAACACTTTGAGAGGAAGCATTGAAACTATTAAATCTCTATTGTCTTATGAAACAGATGTTCAGACACAATTCAACATCAACATAATTTTAAATCGTACTCAAACACTAAATAATAAATAAAAATATAACACAACATAGAAACACTGGTACATCAATACTAAAGTTGAATCCACTATAGATGCTGAAGCACTATTGCTACTGAGCAGTGGTTTTCCTTTGGTTGATCAGGCTTTAGGTACATTGTCTTTAACATGGCTTTGTCTTCAACAGTGGATAGGCCTCATCAACCATTAAGAACATCAGTCTTTATAAAGAGCAGTTGTTAACTATAACAATCCTTAGCATGATCAGCTGTTATAACCGCAACATAACCCTTTGAGAAGAAGCATTGACACTATTAAACCTCTGTTGTCTTACCAAACAGATGTTCAGACACAATTCAACATCAACATAATTTAAATCTTACTAACAGTAAATAATAAAAAAAAATACAACATAGATTCATAAAATAAAATTTATTAATTTATTCATAACCTTAAAACTAAAAGTCCAATAATTACATGACATACTAAACAGTATTAAAGTTCAAATCTAAGAATAACAGCAAGAATTAAGAAACTTTAGTTTCAACTCCATCCATTGCTGAACCTCTAGATGTATGTACTTCAGCATCGCCAAGAACTGCAAGTCTCTATCACCGCACTCTATATTACTGACAACACAAATGAGAAACAAACCTAAAATGCAAAGGTCTCTTCTCAACTGTTGTAGCACATCTAAGTTTTCAAGATATTGCAAGAATCTATCCATACTTTCTATAAAAGAAGAAATCCCAATGACAAACCTGACACAAGAAAACCTGACTTTCGATTTAACGAAAATCTCACAACGCAACTTTTCACGATGTTGCAACAATGATACTGCAACATCCATATTGAAAGGTTGACTTGTGATGGGAATCTTCATTGAAACGACGATGTTGGAACAATGATACTGGAACGATAACATGTTCAACAAACATTCGAACAAAGAAGTGTAATCGGAGATTAGCGCCTAAATCACGAGAAAGATGCATTTGAGAGAGAGATATACGCACACATATATGAGTGAGAGAGATTTGAATATGATAGTAGATAATTATATCTTATTTATAGGATTAGAATATACGGTTTGAATTTTCAATTTTGAATGTGGGAACTGATAATTATTAAATTATCTTATTTATTGGGAACTGATGTTTATACGTAATCCACAGTAGTATATATCCTTATCCTCTCTTTATTAAAATATTAAATATTTGAATTGTTATGCAAAGTAGGAAAAAAAAAGTGAGAGAAGGTCAATTTTCATGATGACTTTTCTGTAGTTACTGATGATGATTTGAAAGCAACTGTCATTGTCATGATGACTTTTCTAATTTTTAAAAACATAATAACCGTGAGTTTGAAATGTCCAAAGCTCAAGAAATTAACATTAATTACTGATTTGATTTGCAACAAATAGTTATAAAGAAATTTTTTTATTTCTTAATTTAATTTTAAATTTTATGATCAAAACAATGTTGTTTGAAATCTTACCTCATTGGTATGTAAAGATGAGGTAAAATGGTAATTTTATTGTAATTCTACTTTTTATTTGATAATTTCAATCTATCACTAAACTAAAACAATCAAAAACAAAAAAAGTGAGCAATGGCCGTTTTTTAAGAAAACCACTGATGGTCAATATCAATAGATCTCAACAATAAAAAAAAGTGAGCAGTGGCTATTTTTCCTATCAGTGGATACCCCACAGTTTTTTAAACACTGATGTTTGGTCAGTCAATGGTAAACAAAAAGTGAGCAGTGGCTATTTTTCCTAGCAGTGGCAGTTTTTTAAACAAAGAAGTGTAATCGGAGATAACCGTCAGTTTGAAATTCTAGTTTTGCATATTGTAAAAGTCCAAAGCTCAAGAAATTACAATTAATTATTATTGATTAGATTTGCAACAAATAGTCAAAAAGTATTTTTTAATTTTTTAATTTAACATTAAGGATAAAAATATATATGGTTTGAATTTTGAATTTCAAAATTACTGATATTATTAGTAATTACTGATTTGATTTGACCGCAATTGTGATGATGTTTATTGGGAACTGATGTTTATTGGGAATAGGTAAGTAGTGTATATCTTTATATCCCTCCTTAATAAAGTAAATAAATATTAGTAATGATATGCAAAGTAGGGAAAAAAAAGAGAGAACGTCAATTCTAAATTACCATCTTGCATAAATTTAATTTCAAAATTTCAAAATTACTGATATTATCAGTGATCTGATTTGAAAGTAAGCAGTGGCTATTTTTCCTAGCAGTGACAGTTTTTTAAACAAAGAAGTGTAATCGGAGATAACCGTCAGTTTGAAATTCTAGTTTTGCATATTTTAAAAGTCCAAAGCTCAAGAAATTACAATTAATTATTATTGATTAGATTTGCAACAAATAGTCAAAAAGTATTTTTTTTATTTTTTAATTTAACATTAAGGATAAAAATATATATGGTTTGAATTTTGAATTTCAAAATTACTGATATTATTAGTAATTACTGATTTGATTTGACCGCAATTGTGATGATGTTTATTGGGAACTGATGTTTATTGGGAACTGTTAGGTAAGTAGTGTATATCTTTATATCCCTCCTTAATAAAGTAAATAAATATTAGTAATGATATGCAAAGTAGGAAAAAAAAAAGTATTTTTAGTCAATTCTAAATTACCATCTTGCATAAATTTAATTTCAAAATTTCAAAATTACTGATATTATCAGTGATCTGATTTGAAAGTGAGAAGTGGCTATTTTTCCTAGCAGTGGCAGTTTTTTAAACAAAGAAGTGTAATCGGAGATAACCGTCAGTTTGAAATTCTAGTTTTGCATCAGGAAATACCCATCAAGTATTTTTTTATTTTTTAATTTAAGATTAAATTTCATCAGGAAAACAATATTGGAGGAACTCTTATCTCATTGCAATGTAACGATTAGGTAAAATTGTAATTTCATTTTAATTGTAGTTTTTATTTGATAATTTCAATATATCACTAATTAACACCATGGATGGTAAATATCAATGGATGTCAAGAATAAAAAAGTCACCAGTGGCTATTTTTTCCTATCAGTAGTTTGACCATAAACAGAAGTTTGACCATAAACAGGTGTTTGCACATAAAGAGATGTTTATCTGGTGGTTTAAAACCACTGTTGGGTCAAACAAATTTCACAACAGGACCAATACTCAAATAGATGTTGACCTTAAACAGATGTTTGGTTTAGAGCCAAACATCTGTTAAACCCCAAACATCTGTTTAACCCTGAACAGATGTTTAAGTTAATAACATCTACTGTTCAACCTAACAGGGGTTTCCATTAACTATTGACCAAATTGCAAACAGATGTTAAAACCACTGTTTGTTATTGTACTTCTTTACAAAATTACATTGAATTCAAGAAAACGAAACAATCACTTAAAGAACTATAATTTAACACATAATCTAATCCGGCAAAGCAATCTATTATCTGAGAATTCACTGATTCTTACAACATGAAACAAACTCATAATGAAATACTAAAGTTACATAAGAACCACTGATAATTAAATACTAAATTTGAATCCGTTGTAGATGTTGAACCACTGCTGATACTAAACAGTCGTTTTCCTTTGATTAATCAAACTCTAGGTACATAAAGTGCAAACAATCGTTTTCCTGAACAGATGTTTTAGTTAATAACATCTATTGTTCAACCTAACAGGGGTTTCCATTAACTATTGACCAAATTGCAAACAGATGTTAAAAACACTGTTTGTTATTGTACTTCTTTACAAAATTACATGAAATCTGGCAAAGCAATCTATTATCTGAGAATTCACTGATTCATACAACATGAAATCTTCTGCACAAGTCAATTATAACAATAGCAGATCCTTTCTTGCGTTTAGTAGGAACTACTGTGGGTTCTACATCATCATCTTCTGCACAAGTGAATTATAATCATCATCATCATTTAGACATAAGCAAGTAAACTATAAATTTAATAATCTTTCTTTGTGTTTAATTAAACTTTATGCTTCTTTGAATACAAACCTATAATAACCCGCAGCAGATTGTATGAATTTCAAACAACTGTGATTAGACTGAAATATAAACCGAGAATTAGAGTATCACTTCAAAATAAAAAACTCAAAATTGAAAATCAGAGTAGCAAAAAACACATACTTTAAACGATGTTGGAACAATAATACTGGAAACAGCCGTGGAACAATCATCATCATTATATGAGAATACCCTTAATTTATGGAACCTGTAGAATGAAATGCCCCACTGTTGGGTTATTAACTTTCAACCTCACTTTCCCTAAATTTATCAATTCTAATTTTCAACAGGATGTAATACAATTATTACCTTAATTAAGATATCTTCAACTGCAAACAACAATAGCAAACAACATCAAACAACAATAGCAAACAACATCCGTCAATAATAGCAAACAACATCAAACAATAATAGCAAACACCTGATGTTGAATCCACTGGAGATGCTGAACCACTGCTGTTACAAACAAATAATACCAATGAAACTCTAATTTCAGAAAGAATAATGGCTGAACATACTCAAACATCAATAATCAACAGATGTTATACTCATATCATCACCATCTAGAAAAAAACGCTAATTTCAAAACATATTCAAACATACCAGCTTATGGCAGTTCTCTTATCCGCAGCTAAGCGGATTTCAACTTTGATGACAACAACCCTGGAACCATATGATTAGATTACGAGTAGAAATTAGGATTAGTGTAAATAAGAGGAAATCATGAAAGTATTTCAACTAAAAAAAAGAACAAACCTTTTGATGAAGTAATCGATGAACAAAAGAAAATTTTATGGTGGCGTCTGAAGAAGATTAAGGTTTGGATGGAAAGAATTATCTCAATAATTTGCAGGGTTTGTGAAATTTGAATTTGAATCGGCTGAATATAGAAAGAGAAAGAACCCAAGGTTTGTAAACAAAGATTAGAAGTGAGAAGAGAGATTATATAAGGAAAAGGGGATGGCACTGCTGGGCGGGAAAAGAGAACTAAGGATGCCCTAATCAAGTGACACGTGGCCCAAATAACTTTCATTTATTATATATAATAGATATGGCAGTTCTCTTATCCGCAGCTAAGCGGATTTCAACTTTGATGACAACAACCCTGGATCCATATGATTAGATTACGAGTAGAAATTAGGATTAGTGTAAATAAGAGGAAATCATGAAAGTATTTCAACTAAAAAAAAGAACAAACCTTTTGATGAAGTAATCGATGAACAAAAGAAGATTTTATGGTGGCGTCTGAAGAAGATTAAGGTTTGGATGGAAAGAATTATCTCAATAATTTGCAGGGTTTGTGAAATTTGAATTTGAATCGGCTGAATATAGAGAGAGAAAGAACCCAAGGTTTGTAAACAAAGATTAGAAGTGAGAAGAGAGATTATATAAGGAAAAGGGGATGGCACTGTTGGGCGGGAAAAGAGAACTGAGGATGCCCTAATCAAGTGACACGTGGCCCAAATAACTTTCATTTATTATATATAATAGATTAGATTGAAATTATTAAAATACTAATCTTATCTTTGTATTCTTTTATTTTTGAGTTAATAGCCAAAATGGTCCCTGAGGTTTGCTCACTTTAGTCCAAAATCCAATTTTTTTAAATCTGGGTCCCTGAGGTATGCATTTTGTTGCCATTTTAGTCCAAATTTCAAAAAAGTCTAATTTTGTCAGGATTTCTTACTGAATTTTGTCTTCTTACTCATTTCTCATAAGGGAAAAATTGTCATTATAGATTATTATAAGCTAATTTATATTAACAAATATAAAAAAAAAGCTTAAAGAAGTTTAAATAACCCTAATCGATCAAAACCTTTCACCTTCTCCCATCATCTTCTTCCTAACTAGTCTTAGCATAGTAAACCATAAACAAAAACCAAATTTTACTATGCTAAGACTAGTTAGGAAGAAGATGATGGAGGAAGGTGAGAGGTTTTGATCGATTAGGGTTATTTAAAGTTCTTTGAGGCTTTTTTTTATTTTTTAAATATAAATTAGTTTATAATAATCTATAATAACAATTTTGCCCTTATGAGAAATGAGGAAGAAAACAAAATTCAGTAAGAAATCCTGACAAAATTAGACTTTTTTGAAATTTGGACTAAAATGGCAACAAAATGCAAAACTCAGGGACCCAGATTTAAAAAATTTGGATTTTGGACTAAAGTGGCAAAAGTGAGCAAACCTCAGGGACCATTTTAGCTATTAACTCTTTATTTTTTATTGAAATTATTAATACTAAGCTTATCTTTATTTTCTTGTTTTAAAACTATTAATGTTATTGTATCAAAATTTTAAAAAGTAAGGTTGAGTGGAGAATAAAAGGTATACTCTTGGTTGAATGGAGAGGTTTGATGTGGTGATGAGATACACAAAATAGAGTATGAAAAATGGAGAAAGAAGTTTACATACCACAGGCTTAATGCCTTAATGGTTGAACTCTCCTACAGTTTCTACTATTTAGTTGAGCTATCAATAGGGTTGTGGTCCATTAGCAAATGTAAAGTCTTTAAAAATACTTAAGTTGGGAAGGGAAAGTTCTTAGGTTCAAGTCCCACCGACGACAACGGATTATAGAAATTAGCCGTTCAAAAAAAAAATAGTTTTTGAACTCGTTTTGTTTGAACATTTAGATATGTTAACTTATTTAGTTTCTATTTTTTTTAAACCAAATCCCAAAATAGTCTGAGGTTAGACCAATAAACTCTTAGACCATGGGTAATGGTTAATGCCCCTTAAGGGGCCTTTTTTGACACATCAATATCATAATGCTCCATATAATGGTTAAAAGTTTATAATGCCCTTTCATTTATTAGTTTCCTTGTTTTGCCTCTTTATTGGACATTATTCTAGAAATGTCCCTCACTCTTCATGCCCCTATAAAGCCCATGGGGAATGGTGTAAGGGCGTTATCAAAACTTTTCATGCCCATATAAAGCCCCATTACGTATGGTCTTATTACTTAGGAGATGTTAAACATTTAAAGTTAGTGTTTATAATGTGTGAGACATGTAAGACGGGTGCTAAAATATTGGTTACATATATAATCATCCGGCTTTTAGGACTCGTATTACTAGTAAACCGATAGAATAATCTTTCTTTTAATTAATCCAGTTTTTAGAACACTGATTTCAATCGTCGCTAGAAGTTTGGCAAAAGTAGCTGGTGGCTGATGGCTGGAAGCTGCTAGCTGGTGGCTGGCAGCTGTAGCTTTTTAGATATATTTGGTATTTGACAAAGTAGCTGGAGCTTTTAATAAAATGTATAAAATGACCAAAATAGACATAAATAAAAATTTAAAATGTTTGTGCATTAAAAAGATCATTATATTTAGAGGTTACTAATAGGATCGTTCAACCAAAAGCTTCAAGCTCGTAACCTAAAAGATTCAAGCTCTTTCAAACAAATGCTACTAATAGGATCGTTCAACCAAAAGCTTCAAGCTCGTAACCTAAAAGATTCAAGCTCTTTCAAACAAATAAAACTTTTTATTGAGTATGGGCTTTTTCTTAAAAACTTAAAGATAGAATCTTCTAAAATCTCCTAAAAACTCCATCACAAACATACCCCTAGTATTTTTTTTTCTTTTGAACGGCCAACAAATCGATCAACGTTTTTTAAGTATTTATATTGTCTTCTGGATGGTTGTATAGGTGCTATAAATGGTCATACACTCATACCTATATCAGGAAAAATATTATAATGTTTGGCTTACCATGTCAACGTGGAAAAACTCTTATTTCATGGCCGTCATTTTAACGACTTCATACATTTAAATCATTGTCTTTCTACCAATAATATCATACCAACCAACCAACCAACGAATCAACTGAAAGTTATTGATTGTTTTCGGATTGAGATAGCTATAAGAAAATATTGGGTTATATTTTAAAATAAAATCAGGTCTCTTAAATATATCAGGTTACTTTTTTTAACGTGGTAAACTTAATCTCCTAACTTTAATGGATTTTAATATTTTTTTTCATTAACAAGCATATTTATCATGTTATACATGATACATCCTATATGTGGCAAAAACCACCGACCACCAATCAATCAATCATGCCCAGTAAAATCTCACAAATAGCCAAGCTATTGGTAGGGCCTGGGAAGGGTGGGATGTAGGCGCACCTTACCCCTACCCCTAAGGATAGAGAGACTCATTCCAGTGAAACCCTCACCTCCAAAACATCTAAGAAAGAAATAAATAGAACATGAGGTGTGTGTGTATGAAACTATCAATATAACATGAGTGGTGAAAACCACCGGCTCCAAAACCACCGACCTCCACTAGTTTTAAATAGAGTTAAATTCCATTTTAGTCCCTGTGGTTTGGGCCATTTTGCCAGTTTAGTCCAAAGGTTTCATTTTTAACCTGTGGGTCCAAAAAGGTTTCACAGTTGCCATTTTAGTCCACTGGGTTAACTTTATCCGTTTTTTCTGTTAACGAGAATGCCAATTCGGTCATTTTATATGGCTGAATTGACCTTTTAGTTAACAGAATTACATACAAAATGACCAAATTGGCCTTCTCATTAACAAAAAAAACGGATGAAGTTAACCCAGTGGACTAAAATGGCAACTGTGAAACCTTTTTGGACCAACAGGTTAAAAATGAAACCTTTGGACTAAACTGACAAAATGACCCAAACCACAGGGACTAAAATGACATTTAACTCTTTTAAATATTAACATTCTGCAAAACTCAAAGGTGGGCGCTTGGTTATGTGTGATGGTTGAGTTCGGGAAAGCTTGGATTTAGCTTTCAAGTTTTCTTTTTGTTTTGTTTCTTTGTTTGTTTCTTTTATATATATAAATATTGGTTTAAATTACATTATTTAAATTATTAGGTCGCAACATGAGTTTAAAAAAGGTCGAATTCGTGTTTCGTAACAATCATTTTTACAATTCAAAACTAGCTGAATTTCTTCGCGCGATGCAGCGGGAGTTCGGTGGGGATCTGTTGGGTTCGTTACACAGGGGAATTCGGTCGGTATATCGGTTTGGTTTGTTACGGTATTAGTATGGTACCAACAATCCATTTAAAGTTATGATATATCCAAAAGGTTGTGTTTGACATTGAAATCTATGAGAATGAATACCGGTGACGCTTCCGGTAATAACTATACTGGTTATGATTTTGGTATCAACTCAATTCGTCATGGTACTATTTTGAAAAATATACTCTTTTGTCAACAACCTTTTGCAGGAACAACAAGAAAAAAAATTATTAACCAAGTCGGTATTCAACTTTATAAAAAATGATAATGAACGCGAGTTATCAAACGAAACTCAAATTAATTGAACTAAATAGTTACCTATACCGGTATGGTCATTGTTCAGTCGGTACCGGTTTTATTCGTCATGGTACCGCTATGACACCAACAATTGATCTAGCCTAGGATATAATATAAAGACTCTATTTCAAACATAACCCTGTTTTCATTCAAATTTATACAGGAACGTCGAAAAAAACAACCAAACACAGCTATGTATTTAGTGTTTTCAAGTCAACAAACGCAAGTAAACGAAGAGAAACCAAATTAGTAAAACAATTAAATATATTAAATGTGTATATCATATATACTATAGGGATAAAATGAATTTATTTATAACATACAATAATAAAATAATAATTATATTAAAATATCTATTATATATACCTATTCTTCATAAAGACTTGGTATTATTTATATAAGTATCTTTATTATATGTACTACTGTTCATGAGGAGTTCCTATTAATATGTATAATTTTCCATGACTTCCAAATTTTTTATCCTAAATTTCGGTTTTCATAACAGAACTTACTTAACTTCATACGTTTTTTTTTCTAATTGTCTAGCGATGTCGATTTCACAACCGTAATCGGGTTCGCGACAACGTTTCGACGTTGCTTATGAAGTTTGAGAACGTGCCCTTTAACACATTAATATCGTCGTAAGACCCCACCGGAACGCACGAGAGGCAATTAGTGTCTTTCGTTTAAAACATTTTTTTAAATTTATAAAGCCGTAGCGTGTGAGACATAATATGGTTTTAATATGTTTTCATATAAATTCGAGTTTGTCTACGTTTCAACGTAAACTTGGTGTACGCTTTCGTGCTTTATTTTGTTAAATGACTTCAGATAGTAAATGGTTAACACCACATGATCACTCCCTCAAATACATAAGACACATATGATACTCACATTTCACGTAGCATTTTACTTTTCGCCATTGAAACCTCTTTACACGCACATATGTGGAAGACGTTAGGTTTTTTTTTTTCTAATGGCCAACTTCTATATCAGGGCCGTCTCCGAAAATCACAAAAGAATTTTTGGCCCTGTACGAGATAAAAAAAATTGGGCCCTATTCATTAACTCATTATGTTTTTTATTGAGTTGGATCAAGTCATTAATCCATTACACACTAAAACAGTTGGGTTTTAACGTTTTTAGTTCATAAATCCAGACCCTTTACGTTTTTTCTTTTAAAAACATACAATTTTTTTAAAATATATATATAAAAAAACTTATAATTTTTTTGGGCCCTAGATCATGTTATTTATCTGTAAGGGCCTATTTTTTTATAAATCAAACTTTACCAACAAAAGATAGAAACAAAAAACAAAAGATTGTTATTTTTTCTCACGTTTCCATTACACTTCTCTCTACATGCAAATTAAGCTTGAACTAGTGATGAATACATAAATTTTGAGTAAGGGGCAAGATATGGGTCGGCCAAAATAGGGTGAATACATGTGGACTCAAAACACTATTATTTTTAAGTAATTACATGTTTACCTCAATAAAAATTTATAAAAAGAGTTAACTGCCATTTTCGTCCCTGTGATTTGGTCACTTTGGCCATTTCAGTCCATTTTTCAAAAATGCACCATTTTCGTCCCCCACGTTCTGGAAAGGTGCCATTTCAGTCCAAAAATCATAACCCAGTTAAGTCAGTTTGTAAATAAGGACTGATTTTGTAAATTTGTAACATAAAGGACTGATTGTGTAAATTTGAAAAATGGACTGAAATGGCAGTTAACACCACCACCACTAGCCCTGCCACCACCACCACTCCGCTGCCACCACCACCACCACCGCCACCACCGCCATCACAGCCCTGCCACCACCACCACTCCGCTGCCGCCACCACCGCCACCACCGCCACCACCGCCACTGTCACCACCACCGCCACCACAGCCACCACCGCCACCACCGCCACCACCGCCACTGTCACCACAGCCACCACAGCCACCACAGCCCTGCCACGACGAATTACATAGCTTCAGGTCATGGCTCCGGTGGATGTGCGTTGATCAATCCACATGGCCACTTAGCAGCCAGGCATGTCACCCCTTGGGCCTTATGTGTGATCCTTGTGGCACTCCTCAGTAGTATCATTAGCCCAGCAAGCAAACTTACAGAAACCAACTACATTGATTTAACACAAACAAACAGAAAAACATCAACCTAGCTACTAAATTAATAATGAGTATCTATCACAAATGCACGCTTACTGCAACTTCACCGGTTTTGAAAATGCTGAGATCTGCTTTGGGCCGCGTGGTGTCAAGGAGTGATGTGAATTGACTGATAGTGATAAGGATGAGGGCCCAGAGTATAAAAATGCGGTACCTGTGGCTTATAATGCGTAGATGTCTCCTAATTCTGAGGTGTTCATTCAACCCCTGCGAAATCTTGGAGACGAAGGATTTGTAGATGACAGATAAGGTGGAAGAGGATACAAACCAGGAAGAAGACTACGGTTCTATAGAGCCAGGATGCAAGCTCCAAGGTGCAGGCTACAGCATCGCTCACCATAGCATTGATCAAGAATGGAATGGCGGTGGCACCCGAAGTGTACCACCAGATCTTATATGCAGCCTCAGCAGTAAAACATGGTGCAACAAATATGAAGAGTATTGTAAGCGAGTTCTGTATTTATTTACAGACATACATCAGAACCGTCAAAAAGATATACATATATATATGTGTGTAATCGAAAGGAGAACGCACATGGAATTGTTGGGTATAACCCCTGCGAACGGTCTCACTTTCATCACAAAGCGAGTTCTGTATTTATTTACAGACATACATCAGAACCGTCAAAAAGATATACATATATATATGTGTGTAATCGAAAGGAGAACGCACATGGAATTGTTGGGCAAAACGTCGGCCATGTGGATTGATCAACGCACATCCACCGGAGCCATGACCTGAAGCTATGTAATTCGTCGTGGCAGGGCTGTGTTGGCGGCGGTGGCGGCGGTGGCGGCGGTGGCGGCGGTGGTGGCAGCGGAGTGGTGGTGGTGGCAGCGGAGTGGTGGTGGTGGCAGGGCTGTGGTGGCGGTGGTGGTGGTGGTGGCAGCGGAGTGGTGGTGGTGGCAGGGCTAGTGGTGGTAGTGTTAACTGCCATTTCAGTCCATTTTTCAAATTTACACAATCAGTCCTTTATGTTACAAATTTACACAATCAGTCCTTATTTACAAACTGACTTAACTGGGTTATGATTTTTGGACTGAAATGACACCTTTCCAGAACGTGGGGGACGAAAATGGCGCATTTTTGAAAAATGGACTGAAATGGCCAAAGTGACCAAACCACAGGGACGAAAATGGCAGTTAACTCTTATAAAAATTAACTAACAATTGAACAATTTTGATATAAAATATAACTTGAACAATCATTTTTTATAAACAAAACAATTAAACTTAACTGAAACAATATAAATTGAATAATCACCGTTTGCTTTATTTATTTTTTTATGAAACTAATTAAAAAAAAATCACTATAAAGGGCCCAATATCCACTGACATCCTTACAAAGTTAAAAAAAATGGTTTGAATTGAAAAAAAAAAAAATTGGAATTGGCATGCTTCGAACGTGAATCTCTTGGATAAAGATACATGAGGCCAGCCATCTGCACCATATAAAACTTATATAAGTGTATGAATTGCTAATTTTTTTTATTTAAGTGTAAACCGAATGAAAAACAAAGTTTTGGGCCCCAAATTATTTGGGCCCAGAGCGGTGGCACACCCTGCACATCCTCTGGCCCGGCCCTGTTCTATATAAAATTATAGAAACGAACCAACAAGAAGTTGTAAAACCCAGAATTACATCACAATATCACAAACATTAAAATCTCACCAATGCTCCCGATTCATATGAACATATTTCAATCTATATCCAATCCATGAATCCAAAAAACAAGTGGTACTTTATTCCATAACCAAAAGCAAGTGGTACTTACGACTCCTTCCAAAATGTCCATAGGCATTTATAATGAATATGAAAGGTTCATTTTTGTTCGTATTTAGCCATGACGATACAAAACAATTCTTGAAATGCACTTGTTGCTTTATATAAGGACAAATCAAACTGTATAATCTATTATCTATTATATATAATAAATGAAAGTTATTTGGGCCACGTGTCACTTGATTAGGGCATCCTCAGTTATCTTTTCCCGCCCAACAGTGCCATCCCCTTTTCCTTATATAATCTCTCTTCTCACTTCTAATCTTTGTTTACAAACCTTGGGTTCTTTCTCTCTCTATATTCAGCCGATTCAAATTCAAATTTCACAAACCCTGCAAATTATTGAGATAATTCTTTCCATCCAAACCTTAATCTTCTTCAGACGCCACCATAAAATTTTCTTTTATTCATCGATTACTTCATCAAAAGGTTTGTTCTTTTTTTTAGTTGAAATACTTTCATGATTTCCTCTTATTTACACAAATCCTAATTTCTACTCGTAATCTAATCATATGGTTCCAGGGTTGTTGTCATCAAAGTTGAAATCCGCTTAGCTGCGGATAAGAGAACTGCCATAAGCTGGTATGTTTGAATATGTTTTGAAATTAGCGTTTTTTTCTAGATGGTGATGATATGAGTATAACATCTGTTGATTATTGATGTTTGAGTATGTTCAGCCATTATTCTTTCTGAAATTAGAGTTTCATTGGTATTATCTGTTTGTAACAGCAGTGGTTCAGCATCTCCAGTGGATTCAACATCAGGTGTTTGCTATTATTGTTTGATGTTGTTTGCTATTATTGACGGATGTTGTTTGCTATTGTTGTTTGATGTTGTTTGCTATTGTTGTTTGCAGTTGAAGATATCTTAATTAAGGTAATAATTGTATTACATCCTGTTGAAAATTAGAATTGATAAATTTAGGGAAAGTGAGGTTGAAAGTTAATAACCCAACAGTGGGGCATTTCATTCTACAGGTTCCATAAATTAAGGGTATTCTCATATAATGATGATGATTGTTCCACGGCTGTTTCCAGTATTATTGTTCCAACATCGTTTAAAGTATGTGTTTTTTGCTACTCTGATTTTCAATTTTGAGTTTTTTTATTTTGAAGTGATACTCTAATTCTCGGTTTATATTTCAGTCTAATCACAGTTGTTTGAAATTCATACAATCTGCTGCGGGTTATTATAGGTTTGTATTCAAAGAAGCATAAAGTTTAATTAAACACAAAGAAAGATTATTAAATTTATAGTTTACTTGCTTATGTCTAAATGATGATGATGATTATAATTCACTTGTGCAGAAGATGATGATGTAGAACCCACAGTAGTTCCTACTAAACGCAAGAAAGGATCTGCTATTGTTATAATTGACTTGTGCAGAAGATTTCATGTTGTATGAATCAGTGAATTCTCAGATAATAGATTGCTTTGCCAGATTTCATGTAATTTTGTAAAGAAGTACAATAACAAACAGTGTTTTTAACATCTGTTTGCAATTTGGTCAATAGTTAATGGAAACCCCTGTTAGGTTGAACAGTAGATGTTATTAACTAAAACATCTGTTCAGGAAAACGACTGTTTGCACTTTATGTACCTAGAGTTTGATTAATCAAAGGAAAACGACTGTTTAGTATCAGCAGTGGTTCAGCATCTACAACGGATTCAAATTTAGTATTTAATTATCAGTGGTTCTTATGTAACTTTAGTATTTCATTATGAGTTTGTTTCATGTTGTAAGAATCAGTGAATTCTCAGATAATAGATTGCTTTGCCGGATTAGATTATGTGTTAAATTATAGTTCTTTAAGTGATTGTTTCGTTTTCTTGAATTCAATGTAATTTTGTAAAGAAGTACAATAACAAACAGTGGTTTTAACATCTGTTTGCAATTTGGTCAATAGTTAATGGAAACCCCTGTTAGGTTGAACAGTAGATGTTATTAACTTAAACATCTGTTCAGGGTTAAACAGATGTTTGGGGTTTAACAGATGTTTGGCTCTAAACCAAACATCTGTTTAAGGTCAACATCTATTTGAGTATTGGTCCTGTTGTGAAATTTGTTTGACCCAACAGTGGTTTTAAACCACCAGAGAAACATCTCTTTATGTGCAAACACCTGTTTATGGTCAAACTTCTGTTTATGGTCAAACTACTGATAGGAAAAAATAGCCACTGGTGACTTTTTTATTCTTGACATCCATTGATATTTACCATCCATGGTGTTAATTAGTGATATATTGAAATTATCAAATAAAAACTACAATTAAAATGAAATTACAATTTTACCTAATCGTTACATTGCAATGAGATAAGAGTTCCTCCAATATTGTTTTCCTGATGAAATTTAATCTTAAATTAAAAAATAAAAAAATACTTGATGGGTATTTCCTGATGCAAAACTAGAATTTCAAACTGACGGTTATCTCCGATTACACTTCTTTGTTTAAAAAACCGCCACTGCTAGGAAAAATAGCCACTTCTCACTTTCAAATCAGATCACTGATAATATCAGTAATTTTGAAATTTTGAAATTAAATTTATGTAAGATGGTAATTTAGAATTGACTAAAAATACTTTTTTTCCCTACTTTGCATATCATTACTAATATTTATTTACTTTATTAAGGAGGGATATAAAGATATACACTACTTACCTAACAGTTCCCAATAAACATCAGGTCCTGTTGTGAAATTTTTTTGACCCAACAGTGGTTTTAAACCACCAGATAAACATCTCTTTATGTGCAAACACCTGTTTATGGTCAAACTTCTGTTTATGGTCAAACTACTGATAGGAAAAAATAGCCACTGGTGACTTTTTTTATTCTTGACATCCATTGATATTTACCATCCATGGTGTTAATTAGTGATATATTGAAATTATCAAATAAAAACTAAAATTAAAATGAAATTACAATTTTACCTAATCGTTACATTGCAATGAGATAAGAGTTCCTCCAATATTGTTTTCCTGATGAAATTTAATCTTTAATTAAAAAATAAAAAAATACTTGATGGGTATTTCCTGATGTAAAACTAGAATTTCAAACTGACGGTTATCTCCGATTACACTTCTTTGTTTAAAAAACTGCCACGGCTAGGAAAAATAGCCAATTCTCACTTTCAAATCAGATCACGGATAATATCAGTAATTTTGAAATTTTGAAATTAAATTTATGCAAGATGGTAATTTAGAATTGACTAAAAATATTTTTTTTCCCTACTTTGCACATCATTACTAATATTTATTTACTTTATTAAGGAGGGATATAAAGATATACACTACTTACCTAACAGTTCCCAATAAACATCAGTTCCCAATAAACATCATCACAATTACGGTCAAATCAAATCAGTAATTACTAATAATATCAGTAATTTTGAAATTCAAAATTCAAACCATATATATTTTTATCCTTAATGTTAAATTAAAAAATAAAAAAAATACTTTTTGACTATTTGTTGCAAAATCTAATCAATAATAATTAATTGTAATTTCTTGAGCTTTGGACTTTTAAAATATGCAAAACTAGAATTTCAAACTGACGGTTATCTCCGATTACACTTCTTTGTTTAAAAAACTGCCACTGCTAGGAAAAATAGCCACTGCTCACTTTCAAATCAGATCACTGATAATATCAGTAATTTTGAAATTTTGAAATTAAATTTATGCAAGATGGTAATTTAGAATTGACGTTCTCTCTCTTTTTTTCCCCTACTTTGCATATCATTACTAATATTTATTTACTTTATTAAGGAGGGATATAAAGATATACACTACTTACCTATTCCCAATAAACATCAGTTCCCAATAAACATCATCACAATTGCGGTCAAATCAAATCAGTAATTACTAATAATATCAGTAATTTTGAAATTCAAAATTCAAACCATATATATTTTTATCCTTAATGTTAAATTAAAAAATAAAAAAATACTTTTTGACTATTTGTTGCAAATCTAATCAATAATAATTAATTGTAATTTCTTGAGCTTTGGACTTTTAAAATATGCAAAACTAGAATTTCAAACTGACGGTTATCTCCGATTACATTTCTTTGTTTAAAAAACTGCCACTGCTAGGAAAAATAGCCACTGCTCACTTTTTGTTTACCATTGACTGACCAAACATCAGTGTTTAAAAAACTGTGGGGTATCCACTGATAGGAAAAATAGCCACTGCTCACTTTTTTTTATTGTTGAGATCTATTGATACTGACCATCAGTGGTTTTCTTAAAAAACGGCCATTGCTCACTTTTTTGTTATTGATTGTTTTAGTTTAGTGATAGATTGAAATTATCAAATAAAAAGTAGAATTACAATAAAATTACCATTTTACCTCATCTTTACAAACCAATGAGGTAAGATTTCAAACAACATTGTTTTGATCATAAAATTTAAAATTAAATAAAAAAATAAAAAAATTTCTTTATAACTATTTGTTGCAAATCAAATCAGTAATTAATGTTAATTTCTTGAGCTTTGGACATTTCAAACTCACGGTTATTATGTTTTTAAAAATTAGAAAAGTCATCATGACAATGACAGTTGCTTTCAAATCATCATCAGTAACTACAGAAAAGTCATCATGAAAATTGACCTTCTCTCACTTTTTTTTTCCTACTTTGCATAACAATTCAAATATTTAATATTTTAATAAAGAGAGGATAAGGATATATACTACTGTGGATTACGTATAAACATCATTTCCCAATAAATAAGATAATTTAATAATTATCAGTTCCCACATTCAAAATTGAAAATTCAAACCGTATATTCTAATCCTATAAATAAGATATAATTATCTACTATCAGATTCAAATCTCGCTCGCTCATATATGTGTGCGTATATCTCTCTCTCAAATGCATCTTTCTCGTGATTTAGGCGCTAATCTCCGATTACACTTCTTTGTTCGAATGTTTGTTGAACATGTTATCGTTCCAGTATCATTGTTCCAACATCGTCGTTTCAATGAAGATTCCCATCACAAGTCAACCTTTCAATATGGATGTTGCAGTATCATTGTTGCAACATCGTGAAAAGTTGCGTTGTGAGATTTTCGTTAAATCGAAAGTCAGGTTTTCTTGTGTCAGGTTTGTCATTGGGATTTCTTCTTTTATAGAAAGTATGGATAGATTCTTGCAATATCTTGAAAACTTAGATGTGCTACAACAGTTGAGAAGAGACCTTTGCATTTTAGGTTTGTTTCTTGTTTTGTGTTGTCAGTAATATAGAGTGCGGTGATAGAGACTTGCAGTTCTTGGCGATGCTGAAGTACATACATCTAGAGGTTCAGCAATGGATGGAGTTGAAACTAAAGTTTCTTAATTCTTGCTGTTATTCTTAGATTTGAACTTTAATACTGTTTAGTATGTCATGTAATTATTGGACTTTTAGTTTTAAGGTCATGAATAAATTAATAAATTTTATTTTATGAATCTATGTTGTATTTTTTTTTATTATTATTTATTGTTAGTAAGATTTAAATTATGTTGATGTTGAATTGTGTCTGAACATCTGTTTGGTAAGACAACAGAGGTTTAATAGTGTCAATGCTTCTTCTCAAAGGGTTATGTTGCGGTTATAACAGCTGATCATGCTAAGGATTGTTATAGTTAACAACTGCTCTTTATAAAGACTGATGTTCTTAATGGTTGATGAGGCCTATCCACTGTTGAAGACAAAGCCATGTTAAAGACAATGTAGCTAAAGCCTGATCAACCAAAGGAAAACCACTGCTCAGTAGCAGCAGTGCTTCAGCATCTATAGTGGATTCAACTTTAGTATTGATGTACCAGTGTTTCTATGTTGTGTTATATTTTTATTTATTATTTAGTGTTTGAGTACGATTTAAATTATGTTGATGTTGAATTGTGTCTGAACATCTGTTTCATAAGACAATAGAGATTTAATAGTTTCAATGCTTCCTCTCAAAGTGTTATGTTGTGGTTATAACAGCTGATCATGCTAAGGACTGTTATAATTAACCACTGCTCCCTATAAATACTGATGTTCTTAAAGGCTCATGAGGCCTATCCACTGTTGAAGACAAAGCCATGTTAAAGACAAGCACTTATGTACCTAAAGCCTGATCAACGAAAGGAAAACCACTGCTCAGTAACAGCAGTGCTTCAGCATCTATAGTGGATTCAACTTTAATATTTCTGTACCAGTGTTTCTATGTTGTATTCTATTTTTATTTATTATTTAGTGTTTGAGTACGATTTAAATTATGTTGATGTTGAATTGTGTCTGAACATCTGTTTGATAAGACAACAGAGGTTTAATACTTTCAATGCTTCCTCTCAAAGAGGTTTTAGAGTCGTTATAACAGCTGATCATGCTAAGCACTGTTATAATTAACCACTGCTCCTTATAAATACTGATGTTCTTAAAGATTGATGAGGCCTATCCACTGTTGAAGACAAAGCCATGTTAAAGACAAGCACTTATGTTCCTAAAGCCTGATCAACGAAAGGAAAAACATTGCTCAGTAGCAGCAGTGCTTCAGCATCTATAGTGGATTCAACATCAGTATTTTATACTCTGTTAGATTGTTAAATTTCATATCATAGGGTTGTTTATATGTAACGGTATTTATCACATCACCCCAACATGCTAACTGATTATATGTAATACTTTATTTAAAAAATCTCAAAATTCATCTTAAAAATAGTTAAAATGATTTTTTTTATGAATTATAAGTATTAAAATGTTCTAAGGCTATCCACTGATAACTTAAAGTCTCCCACTATTTTTCAGTGTAATCATTGCAACCACTGTTATTATTCCATCAGTGTTTTCATAAAACAACTGTGTTCCATTACTCATCAGGGGTTGGCTCGTGGACAGTTCATAGCCGTCAGATCTTTTGTAACCGCTGCCACGTCAGCATTCACTTTTCCTGCTATAAAACCCTGATCAAAACCCCCAATCAGGGTTTTAACTGTCGAATCGAATTCATATTTCCTTTTTCAAAGCAGTTATCCTCCATTTCTCTCAAAATTCCTCATCGTCCTTCTTCCTCAAATGGCAAAATCACGGTCTTCATCAGGTAAAAGGAAATCCAGTCAAAAGGTCATACAAATTCGATACAAAGCTCCCCATAACTACTTGGGTCTCTTGACAAAACCAAGTAACACTGAAACGTTCAATTCCGTCATAGATGCCCTTTCGTCTTCAAAATACAAAACTTTGTTGACTTCTGATGCTCCGATTTACTTGGCAACCCAGAGGGAATTTTGGAAAAATGCAAAACTTGAATATCAAGATAAAACACCCATAGCTATCAATTCCTCGATAAAGGGTGTTGATGTTAAAATCACACCACAAACCATTTCTGAGGTGTTTGAACTCAATGATCTTGAAGGTAAGACTTTTTTCCCTAAAATAGAGTATCAAACAAATTTTTTAGAAAGAGGGTATGCAAAGCAAATGAAAAAAAAACACTTTGCAAAAAGGCAGTTTTCCCCCTGCCCCAAGGTTTTTGTTTCATACCCTCTTAATGTGTGTTTCTAATAAGACCACTGCTTTCAATGAAATTCCATTAAAGATCCAATACCTGGCATATGCTATCTTGCATGGGGAAAACTTTAACTATTCACAAGAGATCTTTAATGACTTGGTAAAAAATGTTGATAGCAAATCATTTTTACTATTTCCAAGGTTCCTAAGCTTTTATTTTCAAAAGAAATTTGGAAAGGATGATGCTCATGTACTCATCCAGGGTGAACCTTTTCAAATAAATGACCTTACACCGTTAACATTTACAAGGCTATCAAAAGTGTCCAAAACACAAGCACAGGCTCCTGAGCAGACTTTAGCAGCTACCACTGCTCCTCAGGCACCTGCTGCTGAGCCCACTGCTCAAGGTGATCACAACAGCAAAAGAACTGCTGTGAAACCGACACCTAAATCCACCAAAAGACCAAGACAGAAGAAAACACAAAAGCCCCTCAAACCTAAAACAAAGGCAACTCTGGAAGATGAGATCCCAGAGCCACTGCCGGTGAAAACACAAAAGTCACCAGAAACCACTGCTGCTACTTCCTCACAGCAGATGGTAGAAATATCTTAACCTGAGCCTCAAACTCCTCCTGTTTCTTTTCAAAAAGAACAGGTTGTAAGAATAGGGACATCAAATTATGTTGCTTTGGACTCACTTGAATCCATCATCCCCAGCCCACTGCCCGGGGCAAATCCTCTTTCCACTCCCGTACTCACTGTTACAATCCCACCACAAACAAAACTTTTGTTGGATGCAGTTGATATAAATCAGATAGCAATCAGTTCCTCTCAACCCCCTATCACTGAGAGCATGCCACAGAAAGTGACTGTGTCTGAGCTCCCTATCATTGCTAACCCACCAACAACACCTGAGGAGGTTACACTGCAGGATGTACAAGTACTTCCTATCAGTAGTTCAAGTGAAGCAGCTACTACAAGTGTTGAACCCACTGGTTTACACTTGGACAGTAGTTTCATTAATCAGACTTCCTTGAAGGCAATTTCTTCTATGGGAACCTTTCTAAATACTGGTGTGTATCCTGTATACACTGGTGAGCTTAGATTGGTAACCTCTGCTGAGGAAAGAAGTCCCCAGTTCCAAGAAAAAGGGGCAACAGGGGATGACTTTTGGGAAAGTCTCCCTCAGTCAACCACTGTTACAACCACCTCTGGTGGGAAATCAGATGATCCCATTAAATTGGATGATGGTTTAATGTACCGAGAATTGAGGGAGAGGCTTAACAAACTGGATACATCTATTGCAGAAATCAAAACCATACTGCAACAGTTGTTACAAAAACAGCAGGCACCACCTGCTCCCACTGACCTTTGGGCATTATTTCAACCTCTGCTTCACCAACAAAGAGCAAATGCTGATCAGAAACATGAAATTCAGCTTCAAAATATCAGAAATATAATGGAAGCTAGGTTCAAAGACACTCAGGCAGATATAAAAACCCTGAAGGCTCAATTTATGAACACCACTGGCACTGCTCCTCCCTCTATCATCTTTGTGGACAGCCCACCACCGAATAATGCCAAAAAGGCGGAGAAAATGAGGCAGTTGAAGAAAAAGGGATATGAAGATGGTCTGTACATTGCACCAGATAATTCAACAATGCTTGCACACATCCCTTTGCCAGATGGTTCCAAAAAGGTTGATGTAACCTTAAATGCCATTGCTGATGCAAAAGCAAGGGTGAAAAAGGATATGGAGGCAAAGGATAAAGGAAGGTTTGAACAGGAGAAGAGAGTTTTTATGGAGATGAATGAAAAAGGTACTTCTGAGGCAAAGGATCAAGAAAATTCTCAGCCCATAAGAAAGTCTACTAGAAAAGTCATACAACCCAAAACCACACCTCCCAAATCCACAAAACAAACTCCCAAACCTTCCAAAAGCTCAACACATCAATCTTCGAAACCAACAGATGTTAAAACACCTGTTGTATCAACAGTTGTTGCTTCTTCAGTAATTTCAACATCTGTTATCCAAACTTTCACCGCTACGACTTCAACACACACTACATCCACTGTCTTATCTCCATTACGAAAAATCCCTTCACCACCACCAATACCACCTACTAAAACGCAGAAGACAACAGTTGACACATCATCCGTGGTAATGGCAACAGTGGTTGAAACACCAGTTGTTTCAACAGCTGTTAGTCAAACACACACCATCACTACTCAAACACCCCAAACAAAACCATCATCACAAAACTCACCACCTGCCTTAAAGCAAAAGACAACTGTTGATACATCAACAGTGGTTGAGACACCAGTTGTTTCGACAACTGTTGATACATCAACAGTGGTTGAGACACCAGTTGTTTCGACAACTGTTAGTCAATTACCTACCACTTTTAACAATCCTTCCCAAGCCATAATTCTGTTTGCTCCAAAACCTCAAATAGAAACACCTCCTCCTGAAAATGTGTATACTAGAAGAAAAAATATTCAAGTGCATGATGATGATATACCAGCACCCGATCCTGTTTCATCTGTACCTTACAAAATCACCAAACCTGAATCTTTCATTCCTCCAAAATTGGTCAATCCAATCAAAGATCCAATATCTCTTCAAGGATATGAGTCTGCAGATGGTACCCCAGCAGCTGCCAGTTATCCACTGGAACTCCATGCAGTAAAGAATGAAATGAGGCAGTTCTACACAGTTGATGATCCTTCAAAAAGGAAATTCCCTTCTCTGGTTGGTTTTAGAAATCCAAAAAACATGGATGAATATCTAAAACTAAAAGCTAGACAAGCTCAAATAATAGCTAGGGTTGAATGCGAAGGAGAAAATGACAATGTGTATTCAAGTCATTATCAGTTTTTACTCACCAAAGTCAAGCTCATGGAAGACTATGCTAGAGATTTGAGTAAAAAATGTCAAATTTACCACCAGAACCTGGCCTGCAAAAAGATGTGAGAAAAGACATTCTGGCATTGATCATGAGTGAGAAGTTCTACCCTGCCAAGGAAGAGCAATTCCAAGATTGGCCACTTGTTGGTCTCAAAGCAGAACTCAATAGAATTGAAAGAGTAAAAAGAGATCCAAGCATGAAAAGGTCAGCTCCAAATTGGCGTAAATACAAAAAGGCTATTGATGATCTTACCTTGGAGTATAAAAGAAAGAAACAAGAGTTGGTTGATGCAAAGGTTGCAACTGCCAAGGCCATAGCAAAATGGACAAGGCAGTACACTGATGAAGCTTATGAAAGGCTTAGAAAAAAGAGAGAAACAGATCCTAGCCTTCAAAACAAGCCTGATTACAAAACTATTAACATGTCAAAGAAGCAGCTCCACAATTCTGAACCACTGTTCACATCATCAGATACCTCTGTCATTATGTTAAACCAAAGAAAGAGGCAAAAGTTGACTGATGCAGAAGAGAAAGAGCAAGAAGCTGTATATTTTAAACAGGCTATCAAGACAATGGCATTTGAAGATGACAGCTCAGCAAAGCTTCTACATACATTGGAATCCAACCACTGATGAAGCATAAAAATTGAACCTCAAACATCAGTGCTCAGATTACAACAGTGGAATGAAGAATCAATGTTTATGTATCAGTAGTTTGAATATAATCAGTGTCTGTAGTGTCTGTTGTTATATATTCAGTGTTTATGTTGAACATCTGATCTGATTTACTTTTGGTCAACATTTGTTTGAATTTTGGTCAACATCTTATTTTGTTAAGAAGTACAAGAACAAACATTTTTACAAAATCCCAAATCACCCGATCATTTAAGTGCATTGAAGTAAAATTGGAAATGAGGATGGTTTGCGCATGTGAAGCGGAGGCAAACGACGGCACCAGTTAGAATAGTGGAAACTCTTACTGTGGAGGGGAGGAGAGGAAGAGGCAGACCCAAACTGACATGGGATGAGCAGATTAGGCATGATTTACTAGAGTTGCATCTTTCTGAGGACATGGTCCAAGATAGGACTTCGTGGAGGCGTAGGATTAGGGTTAAGGACTTCTAGAGGATTTTACAGTAAGGTCTTGGGTGTGTTTTAGGGACGTAGGTTTTCCTATCCTTTAAGTGACTTTACCGGTGATTGCGTTCTTGTGTTCATGCCCAAATGATGTTACATGCTATTATACATGATCTACATTATATTGTGTCACACTGTTCATTTTCTTGGGTTTGGTGATTTCTTTTTTCTATTCTTCGACGTGGTGTATTGGTATGCTGTTCGTTTTGGAGCCGAGCGTCTCTCTGGAAGCAGCCTCTCTATCCCTAGGGATAGAGGAAAGGTCTGTCTACATCCCACCCTCCCCAGACCCTATAAGTAGCTTTGCTATTTGGGGGATTTACTGGGTATCTTTGTTGTTGTTGTTGTTGTTGAAGTAAAATTGGAAATAATGTTATTCATGTGGTCCTGTTGTTGAATAGATCTAATTCCGTGATTTTAAGACAATGTCGTTGAATAGAATAAGATGGTTGATGTAATGTGGCCGTATTAATAACAAATTGTAATTAATTAATCTAAATAACTTTCCCGAGCCCGGGAAGCAATCTCGGGTAAAAACCTAGTATATAATAAAGAAGAGGCCGATATCACATGTTTTTTTTAAATACAAATGACTAAACCAAGAATAACTTTTTGAAGAAAGTTATGCCAAAGACAAGAAATAACCATCATTGATGAGTCGTTGAACATATAACCTATAGGTTTACAATTTAAAATATGGGTTTAGTTATTCTATAAATGCTTCTAAAAATAACAAGCGTGTAAAGACACAATGGATCGCACAAGATGACACAATGTCGAGCAAACTATAACACAATGCCGAAAAATATTACACAATGTCGAGGAAAAAAGACACAATGAGTCGCAAAAAAGACACAATGACGCAAATATATAAAAGACACAATGATAAATAAAAGACACAATGATAAAACCATGCGTAGTCGTTGGGGTGAATAATGCCCCACCCTTGGGCGTTGTCTGCCACGTGTCGTCATGGTCAGCAAAGGGGCGTTATTCACAAAGGGGCGTAGTGGTGATAACGCCCAATAATGTCCCGTCAATCATTACACAATTATTTAATTAAATAAAACAAAAAACGTCAAAAAATCTTATTGGACAAAGAATATGAAGATGATGGGTGATTGGACAAGCAAATTGGAGCAAGGCGTTTTATATTCCACGCCAAACGCAAAAAAAATCAAAACAAACGCCCATGGGGGCCATTTCCGAGCGTTTTCTGGGCGTTGTCGGGCTTCAAAACACCCCAAAAGGAACGAGTACGCATGGTCTAATAAACAAAATTTCTAAAATCTATAACCTATAAATCTAAAAGTGAAAACCTAGAATCTTACATCATAGAGTTCGATAAGACGGTTTCAATGCCGCTTGAATGAGGTCAATCAAAGTCCGTTTGATGTTTGTACGACTTCTTATTTTTAACAGCCTTTGTATTTGATCCTGAACCTTTAAAATATAATGAGTGGATTATGAATTTTTATTCTTTTTTGCATAAGATTTAAAAGAAGTTAAGTTATAACTCATTGTAGGAATCCGTTCGTGTAAAATTAAATAAAATTCTTTATTAACTTGAATTACAGGAACAAATCAGAAACAAAATAAAATACAGTACAATTACAACTGAAAAATGGAAAAAACAAGAACAGAAACTCGAACAGAAAAACTGTTCTTGGCTGAGGATCGTGTTAGACACGGGTCCCTTAAAACAAATTTCGTGTCTCCCAGGAGAACACGTTTGTTTCCAGGATACAACAACCGCAAGCAGTTGCACAGCGGGTCTTGACTCCAACCCGAAGGTATACCTTGAATGCTTGAAGAAAATAGAAGAATTCTGTAGTGAGAAGATTGTAGAGAGCTGGTGATTTTCGGTGTATCTGGTTCTACAGCAGGCTCCTCTATTTATACTGCAGATGTGAAGTTTGAAACTGAAAAATGAATTAAATGAGTGAATTAAGTTGCATTGAACGTCTTCAATGCACTTTAATTCCTCATTTAATTCTCAGTCAAAGCATTGACTTCGTCAGTTTCGAATGCTGAAGTGTAACCGCACTGGCATTTACTGCTGCTGGAAGCTTCAGCGCACGCGCGCGCCCTTGCGTGCGCAAGTCTGCACGCATGCGCCATTTTGGCTCACTGCCATGCGCACGTGCGCCATACTAGCACAGGTTCATGCGCACCTGCGCGCGTGCGCCACGTCACCTGTGAGCCTCTACGAGCACGCCACATAGTCGCGCCGTTTTGGCTCACTTTGGTGCGCCGCGCACGTCACCTCAGTGCCCATGCTCCATGCGCAAGTGTGCTCCACCATGCCACGTGTACTCGCGCGCTCTCAAGCGGCTCGCGGTGATGCGAAGTGCAAAGTGCGCCATCAAAGCGCCACATTGCGCCTCATCGCCCAAGCCACGCGCGCGCGTGCGCGTGTGCGAGTGGGAGTGGGAGTGTGAGTTAAGGTGCTCTGCACCCTTCGCGAGTACACTTAGTGAGTGCTTCCATGAAACAATAAGGATGGAGAGTTCCCACTTAAATACCCCTTTAAGTTCCATCTCTCCTCCTATGTGAGACAATGTGCCACTTTCCCACTTTTCAGCATTCAAGTTTCTAACACCAAACTTTGAGCATCGATATCTCATTCATCTTAGCTCCATTTTAGACGTGGTTTAGTTCGTTGCGAAGCTCTTCCAACATAGAACACAAACTCATAAATAAATATATAAAACCCGCTCATTTTCTTATATTTATTTCTAGTCCAAAATAGGAAAAAATCATTTTCCTATATTTGTGAAAAATACTATTTTCACAAATTTCCAACAATCCCCCACATGAATAGAAATCGATCTATCAAGTTTCAACGATACACGTTCAACAGTTGAGTATTGCAAGATAGGTAGGTGTAACCTTTGAACCTTCTTTTGTGAAGCATACTTAGCCTCCTAGGGTCTTGTAGAAGCGGTGTCTTTGAACAATCCCCCGTTTATGTAGGCGACAATATACATTCACACAATACTCTCCCTAGTCGAGTCAAGTCCTCATGGTTGTGTCCGTTTATGGTCATGGAACACGTTCCTGGTTCTGCGAGAGCTCTAGGATTTGCGCCTCCCCACAAATCCATTCGAAGCGACCCCACTTCTCTCTAACATAGGTGATTCCTCTAAATCATTAAAAGCATTATGGTTAATTTTGGATTTCCTCAAAATCCATAATGTTAGGACCGGTTTTGACTCCGAAACGATTGCGAACCGAACGTGTGACGTGCGGAATCCGTACATGAACGTGATCGAACACATGGGACGTAATATAATCAGTGATTCTATTGACAGATCTGAAATCGTACAAAGCACCTGAATCACGTGGAGCACTTTCTCTCTCTAGCTTCTCTCTCTAGATCTAGAGGTCTCCAAGTCTCCAAATAGCAAAAGTGTCAAAAAAAGTTCTAAACCTAACACCTTAGATTCCTATTTATAGGCCAAGGGGCTTTAATGAGATTCCTCATTATTACAGAAATGCCACCTTGCCTTTTACTACAATATAATAATATAAAGCTAGAATTAAATTGTTTCAGCTACGATTTGAGATGACGGAGGCGATAGACATAAATGCACTAACAGACTCCCCCTTGGATATTGCCACAGTCAATCTTAAACATTTAGTCAGACTCGTAGCTTCTGGTCTTTCTCTCTCTCACTGAGTCTTCTTGAAGCTTTAACGCGATCAGCAACACAGACTCCCTCTTGCTCGAACAGAATCCCCGTGGATCTGTCTTCAGCTTCAGCTTCTCCTTTTCAGTAGACTCTTCAGGCTCCCCCTTTCGTCAAGCTTCCGTGCTTTGGGATCGACACCTAGCTTTCCGGTTACAAGCTCTTCCGGGATAGTATCATGGCTCCTATGCATGCTTCCCCTTGCGTTGAGCTCGTCTTCAGACTCCCCCTTAGACTCGACTGTCGGGATCGTAGTCTGGTACAACATCTGCATTCCTCCAACATTTATAAGTGAAAATGTTTTGAACTTCCAGTATTGATAACCCTGGCTCTCTCAGCATAAGCTAAAACATTTCAACAATGAAAGCATTTTTGGTTTTCCAGGAATTGTGACCTGGCTCGATTAAACTTTCTAAATCAAGATCCTGGCTCTAAGATATAAAAATATGAATATATCCAGGATTACTTGATTCTCTCCCCCTATCAACAATCTTTAAAGATTTGGCAGTATTAAGTATCCACGATCGAAAACTGACTCTTTACAACATATTTTAACAATCTAAGAATCCAAATCCCTCACAGTTAATCATCCAAGTCCAAATTAATGACCTTGGAGATATCACAAACTGTTTTTGATTTTTGATTAAAACTTCAAGTTTCAAATTAATGAACTTGTTTTATTTTCAGAAACACGATCAGCATACTTAGATTTTGAAACTCAGCTTTCAGACATCGGTTGTCGAAAATAAAGCAGAAATCAAAATCTTTTTTGTATTTTTCTAAAACATAAAGCAGTAAAGAAATATTTACAAACATATTTACAGACAATATTTTTGTTTGAGTTTGCGTCAGAGGATCATATCAGTTTATGACAAGTCACAAGTACCGTTGAGCTTAGTTACACATTAAGAATTAAACAATTCACTTAGATTATCGATATACTGATCCACTTAAATTTTTACACAAATTTCAACTGATTCAGGATACGAATTAGGTGTATTAAGAACTTAAACCCATTCATGTGTCCCACCTCTTGAATATACTCCCGTATCCAGATCCCAATATTCAGTCTTACATGTGAGTATACCTAGATGATATCTGTAAGGGGTTAAATTGCAAGGACCGTGAGAGCTCAGGTCAGAACTTCCGTTCAGCAAAGAGATGACGGCTTCGACTTTTGGTGTGTCCCCTTTAGAGGATCTTTTCTTCAACAACACATGATTAGCATTTTTCAATGTTTCATCATTTTTTATGCTGAGGGCGATGCTATATTTCAAGCAAGCAGAAAGTATTTTACGGGGACTAGGCCATTGCTTCCGCAAAATCAGAAGTCCCTGGATAATACCCCAGATATCACTAAGCATAAAGACCTAGTATCTCAGAAAGAGGGTTCCTTCAAACAAGATTTCAGGGGTTACCTATATATCCAAGTAGTGTTCCCCACGAAATAAGCAAGTTTAAATTTATGTTTATATCCCGAAAAAGTTTACTAAATGTATAAAAACCTATCGGCATATCATCAGTGAGACTGTTTAACGCTATAAAATCATTACATTTCTTTAGCATACTGTAACTGTCTACTGATGTACTATCATTTCCTCTTTTTACACAAAAACTTATTTTTCGAATTTTATCATGTTTTTGGCTTTTTCAAATTTTCAATGTTTTTGGATTTTCTGACATATTCTTACTCCCCCTAAAATTCAAAACATTTATAGAAATTTTGACAAATCGACACTGATTAGCTTCGTCTCGCCATCCATTTTCTGCTTTTCATGCTCTGTTTTGCAGAAAATATAATGTACCCCCATGATTTACAACACATTGACATTTTACAGTTTGAAAACCGTTTTTCAATTTTGTGAAATTAATCATGTTTGTTCAGCCGTGAGGGTTTCGGCGTATTCAAGCAACATATTTTTGGAAATTTTGGATTTTTGACAAAATTTAAAAACAAAACATATTTTTGATTTTTCAAATTTTTGACAAAATAAAAACATATTTTTGGTTTTTTTTAAATTTTCAATTTTTAGGGTTTTATGAAATATGGTTTATTTATATACAGAAAAACAAACAAACTCCCTGTTTCAACCAACACAGGGTTCAGCAGCCTCCTCCTCTTCTTGTGCCAGGCTGCTCCGACACTCCTCTTGACATACAGTTTTCTTTGGAAGCACCTGCACATTCAAATTACTCAATTACTTGAACAATTTAGCCCAGATCTGTTTGACCTTAGGCATTTCAACACAATATGCTTCATTCAACTTCGGAAAATCTTTGTCATTTTGTACAAAGACTTTTTCAATTTTAGCATCATCTACTGAAGTCATTTGTTTCTTAACAGACCATGTTTGACTTTTAGGAGTACCTCGTTTGTAAAAATGTGACTCTTTTTGAACATTTTGATTTTGAACAACAATTTTTGGTTTCCAAAACTGGTTTGGTTTCGTTGCATCAATCGTGTTTTTCCAACTTTGTGTTGTTCTATATCTGGGTGTCACTGGTTTCCATGTTTGTTGTGAATCAGCCTTTGACATTTTCGGCTTCCAAGTTTGCTTTGAATCAAACTTGGTTGACTTCTGAGTCACAACTTCAGATTTCTGTTTCTCAACATACACAGATTTCTTTTTCGTCTCAACACCAACAGGTTTCAGATTTGGACACTTACGTGCAAGATGTCTTGTTTGATCACATTTGAAACATGTTCTCTTGGACACATCTTTGACCTGTTGTTGTTTCTTTTTATGAGCATAGAACTCTTCATTAGACTGACGCCTAAATTGGATTTCTTTCTCTTCTTCGGAACTCGTTCCGTGAACAAAATTCATCTTTGTCTGATAATTTGGCGTTTCATTTTTCTTCCAATTCTGTTTCTTTTATAACCCAACCCAACCTTCATGTTTTTCTTTTTGTAACCAGGTTTGTTATAAAAAGTTTTGTGACATTTCTCAGTAAATTTTGGAATTTCAGACTTTTCAATCTCAACCATCTTGAAAACTTTGTCAATCTTTTCTGAAATCACATTCTGAATCGGGAATACAACATCTAAGAATAATTTATCCGATCCAATCATGGTATAAACCAATCCTTTTGAATCATCATTCAAATTTTTCTTGGATTTTGAGTTTTTCAGATAACCTTCATGAAAACTACCTTCATTTTCATCCTGTGATTCAGCTTTACCTGTATCAACCGACTCTTCTTTCAACACACTTTCAACGACCTTACCTACCACCTCTGAATCACTAGAATCATCAGATTTGGAATAGGTTACGTCAATGTTATCTGGAAATTGATCTACCATGTTGAAAGCTTTTTCGACCTTTTCCTCATCATAAAATGCAAACTTTTCCGGTGGTGGAACTTGATGAAACTCTGAGCCAATACCTTTCTTGTTTTGCTCAGAATCTTTACCATCCGGTTTTTGATTGAAAATTCTTTCAAGAACATATGATGATGCATGATAACTATGTAACTTGTTGTTATCCTGTTCTAAATCAGCTATTTGACGCTTTAGTTTAGCAACATCCTCAATGTAAGAATTGACAACTTGTTGCTTTATTGAATACTGTCGCTTAAGCGTATCAGTTGTTTCAGAACAGTATTTCAATCTGGATTGAACAAGTTTCATTTGACTCTTCACATTTTCATATGACTCTTTTGTAATGTCATAAGCCAATTTTATCGAATCGTACTCCTTTTTCATTTCTTGAAAAGCATTATCTTTTTTATCACATTCTTCTGTCCTTTTTGAAATCTTTTCTTTCAAAACTTCATTTTCTTTTTCTAAACTCTAGCATTTTTGTGTTATCTTTCCATCATTATCTTTCAAAACCTTTTCATTTTCTAACATTTCTTTGCATTTTTCTTTGAAAACATTTTCGATTTTAGTGAATTCAAGATCTCTTGTTCTGATCTTTTCGTCTTTTTCAGTACAAGCTCTGCACGTTTCCATGCATTTCTTGCACTGTTCAACTGTTTTATTTAGAGTTTCAGAATCAGAATTTACCTTAGTGATTGTCACCTCGGTGTTTGCTGCAGTTTCTGTCTGATCATCAATTTTCTTTTGGTTTTCTTCAACATCAACTTCATCACCAACATCATTCAAACTCTCATTCTTTACCTCTTCTTCTTCTTCTTCTTCTTATTTCTTCATCATCTCTTCTTGACCAACCTGCTATTCTTCAGTAACAACTTTTTCTTTAACAACTTCTTTTATCACATTCTCTTCCTCTTCTATCTTCACATCCTCAACTTTCACAGCTTCGACTTTTACTTCCTCAACAACTTTCTTCAAATCATCGACTAACTCTTCAACATTCTCTCTTCATCCATCTTTTTCAAACTCGCGGTCATCACGTCACGAATGATCTTATCCAGCTTTTTCAGATAACCTGTTTTATCTTTCGCAATATTCGAATAGTATTCGCCGAAAAGAGGAATTACTGCAAGAACTTCATCAAAAACCACTTCTTTTCTGTGAACGACAGGATCACCATTTCTGTTGACATAACAATCTCTCTTCTTGTCGTATCTTCCATAGTATTTTGCATCTTCGTATTCTTCTTGCATTTTCTCAATCCTGCATCCTGCAAAGAATCTATCTCTTTCGATTTTTTCTTTCAAAATCTCTTCTCGGGATCTCATTTTTATTTCAGCCATGATTTTATTTTCTCGATATTCACACCTCGTAAATCACAGCACAAGAAACAATCAAACAACAATGATTAGTTACAACAAAAATATCAAACACTTGGATCGGACGGGGTGCTGGTCGATCGGACAGGGTGCTGTTCGATCGAACGGGTATTCGATCAAGTGAGTCAATGAAAGTCAACTTGTTGTCCGATCGGGTGGTAAAGCTGTCCGATCGGCTTGGATTGTATCTTGAATCGATTGGTTGTCTGTTCGACCCTCTGTTCGATCGGTTGATACTACATGACAAAACAATATGTTGTTCGATCGGCTTGCACTAGACGACAAAATGCTTGGTCGATCGGTTAGCCTATTTTGAATAGGGTGGGTTGTCCGATCGGTTAGCGTGTTGACTTCTTTGCCCTGAATGCAAAAACACGTGTAATCTGATAATATCACATGTAAACTATCAACATCTCTTATTCACGCACATGAGAAACTGATTTAAACAATTAAAGTGACCGACAACTTATCAACTACACATGCAAACTGATATTGTTATTAATGAAGATCTAGAACAGTTGACTGAATAATTGCAGAATACGTTGACCTAATAACACGTATTGCCGACCGATCGGTTGGTATGCTAGCCGTTCTGCCAGCTGTCCGATCGGTTAGGTCAAACAAAGTCAACACTTTAAATGTATGGCAGTGGAACGGACAAGTGTTCGATCGGACTGACGTTCGATCGGACTGATGTCCAATCGGTCAGGTCAACAAGTCAACAACTTAATTGCAGTGAATATATGGGACAATGAATCGGATAAAAGCTCGTTCGGACTGCTGTCCGATCGGTCAGCAGTCAACAAGTCAACTATTTTAAATGCTATGTAAAGTGTTGCAATGGAACGGATTGCTGATCGTTCGGACACCTGTCCGATCGGTTAGGTCAACAATTGTCAAGGACTTTAATGAATGTAAAGTGTGCAGTGATACGGCTTGCTGTCCATTCGGCCAGAGTGCCGGTCGATCGGCTGGCAAGTCAAAGTCAACGAATTTTAAATGAATTTCAATTATATGCTTTGGTTCGGTTAGCTAGCTGATCGGTCAGCTGTCCGATCGGCTCACATTCATATGAATTCCAACATCAACAGTCAACATGTTCATGTATATTTCGAACCAAAAATCTTTACTTTCTCCCAAACGGCTTGGAATTTAGATCTGAAAATTTGTAGGCTTGTAGATCAGATGTTTCCGCACAACATATCCAAAAATCAGCAATTTTTAACCGTAAAAACTCGTTTAATTTGGCGATTTTCAGTTAAGAACGTTAAGAGATGAAAAGATGAAGAAATTGATCAATTCTGATGCGATTTTGGATCTGAATTCGATGAAATCCTGTGCGTTTCAGTGCGTTTGATCCGTGCAATCGAGCTCCTGCTCTGATACCACTTGTTAGGACCGGTTTTGACTCCGAAACGATTGCGAACCGAACGTGTGAC
This sequence comes from Helianthus tuberosus, assembly GCA_030545235.1. Taxonomy (NCBI): domain Eukaryota; kingdom Viridiplantae; phylum Streptophyta; class Magnoliopsida; order Asterales; family Asteraceae; genus Helianthus; species Helianthus tuberosus. Next base: position 24,504,312 of record CM060420.1, on the reverse strand, counting down.
GTGCGGAATCCGTACACGAACATGATTGAACACACGAGACGTAATATAATCAGTGATTCTATTGACAGATCTGAAATCGTACAAAGCACCTGAATCACGTGGAGCACTTTCTCTCTCTAGCTTCTCTCTCTAGATCTAGAGGTCTCCAAGTCTCCAAATAGCAAAAGTGTCAAAAAAAGTTCTAAACCTAACACCTTAGATTCCTATTTATAGGCCAAGGGGCTTTAATGAGATTCCTCATTATTACAGAAATGTCACCTTGCCTTTTACTACAATATAACAATATAAAGCTAGAATTAAATTGTTTCAGCTACGATTTGAGATGACGTAGGTGATAGACATAAATGCACTAACACTTAACCTCAACATGCTCAACCTTTCCTTCATGTCACTGATTGGAATGGACTAGGAAGTATACAACTCCCTTTATTGATTTTGGGGCACCCCCCACAGTGACTCCCTTTGGGTTTATGATTAAGTTTGCCTATTGAACCTAGATCTTGGGATCTCCAGTGAACTAGGTTAGGTTTCCCTCATATTCCCTTCTTCTATGGGCTTTAGTCCCATTCTTCTTGATAACTTATACACCTTATCTTTGCTTAAGCCTTTTGTTAATGGGTCCGCAATGTTCTCCTTTGACCTAACATAGTCAACTGAGATAACACCCGGCGAGATAAGTTGTCGTACCGTGTTGTGTCTACGTCGAATGTGCCTTGATCTGCCATTGTACATCGCGCTTTGTGCTCTAATAAGCGCTGATTGATTGTCACAATGTATGCAAATCGCCTTCAACGACTTTGGCCATCTTGGAATATCTTCCACAAATTGATGTAGCCACTCCGTGTCACACCCCCAAAATCCACACGCGGAGTACCACCGCTTGGAGGCGTGACATGACCAGGATCAAGCCACCAATCATATAGAACAATGTATAAAGTAAAAGTAAATGCAATTTAACCCAACCAATCTATATGAAAGGTGTTCCAAAACATAAATATGTTATCACTGTATAGCGGAAGCGTATAATTAAACCCATCATAATAAAGTATGAAATGTCATAATGTCTAATCAAGTATTCACGATCCTTGTCCACAACGACCGTGCCTCCCGTGCAAGCTCCATAAGTACCTAAGGTCCTGCAAGGCATGTAACAGAGAGTCAACAACTAGTTGAGCGAGTTCACAGTGAGTTTGTTTAGTTATAGTGTTCATAATGTAGTTCGTATGTTCATTTAGTAATCATGTATCGTATGTATCGTATCGCGGCCCTCTAGGCATGTTTGCGAAGTATAGTGGGGATTTCCCATGTTTGCTAGACTAGGTATAGTAGTATCGCGGCCCTCCCTGGCATGTTTGCGAAGATTAGAGTATATAGTTCGCGGCCTTTTCTAGGCATGTGTGCGAAGATTGTCATAATATCGCGGCCGACCCTTGGCGTGTGTGCGAAGATCGTTTAAATTAGTATAACCAGTCTAGTCTGTTCTTATCCATAATCCTTCCTCTACCGGGAATCATATATCTAAGTTCCATAAACTGAACGAATAAATAATCCAACCCATTCCCATCCTGGGAATCCCATGCCTTGGCTGTGTGAACTCACCTTGGTTTGCTCGGTATGCTAAGTGTATGCTCGCAAGTAATCAATCACGTCCTAAAGTATGCACGTATGTGAAATCAGTTTGTGTTCAAGTTGTGCACGTATAAACATGTAGCACGTAATCACAATCATATACAAGATGGTTACACTTAACACCAGTTAAATATTCCAGTTAACACTTAACAGAATTAACCCATGTTACTGTGCAGATTACTGTTCGGCGAAACACACATTATGGCGAAACACACTTCCGGCGAATCACAATATTGGCGAAACACATTATTGACGAAACACCTTCAGTTTCGTCGTGGCCTTGTTCGGCGAAACAGGATTCTGATTCGTCGACGACTCATGGCGAAACACATTCTGTTTCGCCGAGATTCCTGTTTCGTCGAATGTCGGATTCGTAGACACAGTTACAGCAGTTACGAAAATACACAGAAACCCTAATCATGTTAGCAGCCGACATCAATAACATCGATCATGCAGAAATCATTCAACACAGAATCATTGTAACATCATCATAACATAATCATCGGACCACTTTAGCGTCTAGCATGAACCCTAGCTTACATATACAACATATCGATTACAACATCACATCATCAACCCTATCAAGATGCTAACTTGCATTCAGAATCATATCATAATAACAACATCCAGTACCGAGTATTCAATCATATTAAGTTTCGCATAAAACCATTTATATCCGACTACAATATTCATATCGAAATCCATATCATCATCATCATAACAAGAACCCTAATATCTAACATGTATCGATTGCAATTATACATCAACATAGCAGAATCACATGACACAGGAACACGTTCACGGATGAAAGATCAATCAAGACACATAGGTTTACTAACCGAGATGAGGGTTTGATCGCACAAAGGTTTCCGGTGGTTTCTAGTTCGCCGTCACAGTGAGAGAGCTCTAGGGTTTCGGTTGTGTTGATAGAAAGTGTAAAATGATGATGTTTTACGTAAAAATACGCAGAATAACGTTCTGGGCCCAAGCTGGGCTTCGGCAGATCTGGGCTCGGCGAAACAGCTTGTTTCGTCGAGTCGTATACGGCGAAACATATCCTGTTTCGTCGGGAATGGTTATGGCGAAACACACTTGTGTTTCGTCGGGTTCTATCTTATGTTAAGCAGTTTATGTTTCACGACATGTTATACAATCAAACACATAATCAAGCAAACACAATGCATTTATCATATCACAACTATTTAGTCAAAGTCAACGTGCATTTAATGCGAATAAAGAATGTCGGAAATTCGAGTTGTCACATTATCCCCAACTTGAAAGAAATTTCGTCCCGAAATTTAGCATGCAGTTACTGAGGAAAGCTAATGGTGTGACGTTGTTTACCTGAATTGTATCGCGGCTCCCCTGAGCATGTTTGCGAAGATTACTGGTTTTCTTGGGGTGTCACATTATCCCCCCGTTGATTTGGAATTTCGTCCCGAAATTCTGCATTGGTAGCTTCAGCCTCAGTAGTAGTTGCATTGGTTCCGAATAACTGGGGATATTTGAGTTCCATTTGATCTTCGCGCTCCCAGGTGAACTCTGGGCCGCGGCGGGAGTTCCAACGAACTCGTACAAGAGGGATTCTCGTGTTCTTGAGGACCTTAACATCCCGGTCCGTGATTTCAACAGGTTCCTCGACGAAGTGCAACCGCTCGTCGATAGTGAGTTCCTTCAAAGGAACTATGTGGGTCTCATCTGACGTACACTTCTTCAGATTCGATACGTGAAAGACGTTGTGAACTGCACTGAGTTCAGGTGGTAAGTTCAGTCTGTAGGCCACTTTGCCTATTTTCTCAATAACTTCGAAAGGTCCAACATATCGTGGATTTAGTTTGCCGCGTTTGCCAAAACGAACCACACCCTTCCAGGGTGAAACTTTAAGTAGCGCTCGATCCCCAACCTGGAATTCGAGTAGTTTTCTATCTAAATCAGCGTATGCTTTCTGACGGTCGCGAGCTGCCGCCATGCGTTGTCGTATTTGTGCAATCTTTTCAGTAGTATCAACTACCATTTCTGGACCCGTGATTTGACTTTCCCCCACCTCTGCCCAACAGAGAGGTGACCGGCACTTACGGCCGTACAATGCCTCGAATGGTGCAGCTTTAATGCTTGTGTGGTAGCTGTTATTGTACGAAAATTCCACAAGTGGTAGATGTTTTTCCCAACCATTGCCAAAGTCTATGACGCACGCCCGAAGCATGTCTTCTAGAGTTTGAATAGTGCGCTCAGACTGCCCATCGGTCTGAGGATGATACGCCGTGCTCATGTCTAAACGAGAGCCAAACGATTTATGCATTGCTTGCCACAGTTCTGAAGTGAAACGTGCGTCACGATCAGAGATGATAGAGGTTGGCACTCCGTGCCTCGAGACCACTTCTTTTAAGTAAATGTCTGCCAAGGTAGAGAACTTGTCTGTTTCTTTGATGGCCAAGAAGTGAGCAGACTTTGTGAGTCGATCCACGATCACCCAAATAGTATCATTTCCGCGCTGAGATTTAGGTAGGCCAGTAACAAAATCCATGGAAATTTGCTCCCATTTCCATTGTGGTATCTCAGGTTGTTGTAGTGGTCCTGACGGTTTCTGATATTCTGCCTTGACTCTCGCACAAGTCAAGCATTTACTAACGTATGTGGCTATGTGGGCCTTCATGCTAGGCCACCAATATGTAGTTTTGATGTCGTGGTACATTTTATCCGAACCAGGATGTACCGAGTAGCGAGACTTGTGAGCTTCATCCATTACTAGCTCGCGTAAGTTGCCGTACAGTGGAACCCAAATGCGTCCTGTTACGTAATAAGCGCCGTCTGCCCTTTGTTCTAATCGTTGCCTTGAGCCGCGTAGGGCTTCAGCCCTGACGTTGTCTGGTTTCAATGCTTCTATCTGAGCATCTCGTATCTGGGAAGGAAGGCTAGACTGTATGGTGAGTTGTAAAGCTCGCACGCGCTTAGGCGCGGTGTCTTTTCGACTGAGGGCGTCAGCCACAACATTGGCCTTGCCTGGGTGGTACCTGATTGAGCATTCGTAGTCGTTTAGCAGTTCAACCCATCGTCGCTGTCGCATATTCAGCTCTTTCTGTTTGAAGATATGCTCGAGGCTTCTGTGGTCAGTGTAGATTGCGCACTTGGTACCGTACAAATAGTGTCGCCATATCTTAAGTGCAAAGACGACTGCTCCCAGCTCTAAGTCGTGTGTAGTGTAGTTTCGTTCGTGGATCTTAAGCTGGCGCGAAGCATAAGCTATAACTTTATCCCTCTGCATCAATACACATCCAAGACCTTGGATAGATGCGTCGCAGTAGACTATGAAATCGTCCGTGCCTTCAGGCAATGAGAGGATAGGTGCGCTACAGAGTCTATCCTTTAAGTGTTGAAACGCTGTTTCCTGTGCATTACCCCAACGATAAACAATACCCTTCTGTGTCAGTAGCGTAAGCGGTTGAGCAATCTTTGAGAAATCTTTGATGAACCTTCTGTAATAACCCGCCAAACCTAAGAATTGGCGTATTTCTGTTGGTGTACGAGGCGCAGGCCAGTTCTTGATCGAATCTACCTTGGATGGATCGACATGAATCCCATCCTTGTTTACCACGTGGCCTAAAAAGTGGACTTCACGAAGCCAGAAGTCACATTTAGAAAACTTAGCGTATAGCTGTTCCGTTCGTAGAAGTTCCAGTATAAGTCGTAGATGATGCTCGTGCTCCTCCTGACTCTTCGAATAAATCAGTATGTCGTCGATGAAAACAATGACGAACTTGTCGAGATAGGGTTTGCACACCCTGTTCATAAGATCCATAAATACGGCAGGCGCGTTCGTTAGCCCGAATGGCATGACCATAAACTCGTAGTGGCCGTAGCGTGTTCTGAACGCTGTTTTGGAGACGTCTTCATCCCGGACTCTCAGCTGGTGGTATCCTGACCTTAAGTCTATCTTGGAGTAGTAGCTCGACCCTTGCAGCTGGTCGAATAGATCATCTATGCGCGGAAGAGGATAACGATTCTTGATCGTCACCTTGTTGGGTTCACGGTAGTCTATACACATCCTGAACGTACCGTCTTTCTTCTTTACGAATAACACTGGAGCTCCCCAAGGCGAAGAGCTAGGACGTATAAAACCCTTTTCCAAGAGTTCTTGTAGTTGCTTTGACAGTTCTTCTAATTCAGTTGGAGCTAGACGATAAGGTGCTCGAGCTATGGGTGCCGCTCCTGGAGCGAGCTCGATCTGGAATTCGACTTGACGATGAGGCGGTAACCCAGGTAATTCCTCAGGAAACACTTGAGGAAAGTCACGTACTACAGGAATATCTTCAATCTTTTTCCCTTTCTTCGAGGTATCAGTGACGAGAGCTAGAACAGCTGTGTGACCCTTGCGCAGACACTTCTGAGCCTTCAAAAAGGAAATGATGCCACTCACGACACCACTCTTGTCGCCTTGAACTTCGAGAGGTTCCTTGCCCGACCGAGGAATACGAATAACTTTTTCTTTGCATAAAATCTCCGCCTGTTGTTGAGATAACCAATCCATACCAATGACGACGTCAAAGCTACCCAAGGTTATAGGAATGAGATCAATGGAGAAAGTCTGACCAGCGAGGATAAGATTACACCCTTTAACTATGTGTGTGGCCTCTAGGCTTTTACCATTAGCTAACTCTACAACATGTTTGGTGTTTAAGGGAGTTGGTGCACGTTTTAACATTTCACTAGCTTTTAGGGACATGTAACTTGTATCCGCACCCGAATCAAATAGTACAGTAACATAAAAGTCGTCAAGGAGAAACTTACCCATAACCACGTTGGGATCATTCCTGGCATCACCATGCCCGATCACAAACATACGGCCTCTAGCACCATTGTTGTTATTGTTCCCACCGTTGTTGTTGTTCCCATTACCCTGATTGTTGTTGTTATTATTGTTCTGGTTCTGGTTTAACTGAGGGCAATCCCGCTTGTAATGACCTTCAGCCCCACACTGGTAGCATCCCCTATTTCCATGCTGCTGCTGCTGTGGCTGGTTTCGTGGAACAGGTGGCTGTTGTTGCTGGTTCTGATTCGCAGGTCGTGAACTCCTGCAATCTTTAGCTTCGTGCCCGTTTTTGAGACATCTCTGACAGTAGGCCTTGCGACACTGCCCACTGTGATGTTTGTAGCACCTGTTACACAGTGGATGATTTCCCCGATAACCACTCTGTCTTTGCCCACCAGAAGTTTGCTGACTTGGGCTCTGGTAGTCATTAGTCTTGCGTTGCTGAGCCTGGGACTGAACTATGGCTGAACCTTTGCTGGAATCTCCATCCCATTTCCGCTTGTTGTCACTGGGAGTAGCAGGAGTGACCGGAGTAGTAGCGGTAGTAGTAGTGCTGATGCGTTCAGGCAACTTGTTCTGCTCCACCGCCTGATCCGTGAGACGGTGAGCCAGCTGTACAACCTGCTGATAAGTGGCGAGATTTGCTGAAGTGACGTGACTCTGGATCTCTGGCACTAGACCCTTGAGGAACAGTTCGATTCGCTTGATTGGAGGGTCCACCATCGTAGGACACAATAGAGCAAGTTCATTAGATCTTTTGGTGTATGCCTCAATCTCTGACCCCTTCATCTTGAGATTGAAAAACTCGACCTCCAGCTTATGAATATCATCCCTGCTGCAATATTCCTCTTTGATCATTTCCTTAAAGTTGTTCCATGGGGTAGCGTTAGCAGCAACCAACCCCAGCATTTGCACCTGAGCTTTCCACCATGTGAGAGCTAAACCCTCTAGGGTACCGGTGGCATACTTCACCCTGCGTGCCTCAGGGCATTCACACATTTCGAATACAGTCTCGATCTTTTCAAACCAGTGGAGGAGTCCGACTGCTCCCTCCGTGCCGCTGAAAGTACTGGGACGACAGTCCATGAACGTTTTGAAAGTGCAAACAGGTGCTTGACCTGTTGTGTGCGTAAGAGTAAACAAAAATTTTAGCACAAGAGTTGGTTTAGGAATGTAGGATCTAAGGACCCTAGTGTGAGTTTCAACTGCAGGGTATACCTCCTGCTTGTGCGGCTGCAACTGCCGCAGTAACTTGTTCAGCGATGAGAGCCGTCAATTGGGCTTGTGTCATGTTGATACGTCCAGACATGATCTTCATAGTAAAGATAGCATAAGTCAGAGAGGATCGCGAATCGTGCGATGACAGAAGAGTGTGAGCATATAAGCGTTCTCAAGCAGTAACGAATAGTAAACAATGTAATCTAAGCATACCACGAGCAAAGTTCTATGTAATTCTAGCAAGTAGGCAATAAACATAAACCTTATTACCTAGGATGTTGAGTCTTGCACGTGGAGCGAGGTGTCGTTGTGGATCGTTGAGCACTGTACTGGTTATAGTCTGGTTTCAATAAAAACGTTTTTCCCTTATTAAAACCGAGTTCTCTATAACCAATGGCTCTGATACCAATCTGTCACACCCCCAAAATCCACACGCGGAGTACCACCGCTTGGAGGCGTGACATGACCAGGATCAAGCCACCAATCATATAGAACAATGTATAAAGTAAAAGTAAATGCAATTTAACCCAACCAATCTATATGAAAGGTGTTCCAAAACATAAATATGTTATCACTGTATAGCGGAAGCGTATAATTAAACCCATCATAATAAAGTATGAAATGTCATAATGTCTAATCAAGTATTCACGATCCTTGTCCACAACGACCGTGCCTCCCGTGCAAGCTCCATAAGTACCTAAGGTCCTGCAAGGCATGTAACAGAGAGTCAACAACTAGTTGAGCGAGTTCACAGTGAGTTTGTTTAGTTATAGTGTTCATAATGTAGTTCGTATGTTCATTTAGTAATCATGTATCGTATGTATCGTATCGCGGCCCTCTAGGCATGTTTGCGAAGTATAGTGGGGATTTCCCATGTTTGCTAGACTAGGTATAGTAGTATCGCGGCCCTCCCTGGCATGTTTGCGAAGATTAGAGTATATAGTTCGCGGCCTTTTCTAGGCATGTGTGCGAAGATTGTCATAATATCGTGGCCGACCCTTGGCGTGTGTGCGAAGATCGTTTAAATTAGTATAACCAGTCTAGTCTGTTCTTATCCATAATCCTTCCTCTACCGGGAATCATATATCTAAGTTCCATAAACTGAACGAATAAATAATCCAACCCATTCCCATCCTGGGAATCCCATGCCTTGGCTGTGTGAACTCACCTTGCTTTGCTCGGTATGCTAAGTGTATGCTCGCAAGTAATCAATCACGTCCTAAAGTATGCACGTATGTGAAATCAGTTTGTGTTCAAGTTGTGCACGTATAAACATGTAGCACGTAATCACAATCATATACAAGATGGTTACACTTAACAACAGTTAAATATTCCAGTTAACACTTAACAGAATTAACCCATGTTACTGTGCAGATTACTGTTCGGCGAAACACACATTATGGCGAAACACACTTCCGGCGAATCACAATATTGGCGAAACACATTATTGACGAAACACCTTCAGTTTCGTCGTGGCCTTGTTCGGCGAAACAGGATTCTGATTCGTCGACGACTCATGGCGAAACACATTCTGTTTCGCCGAGATTCCTGTTTCGTCGAATGTCGGATTCGTAGACACAGTTACAGCAGTTACGAAAATACACAGAAACCCTAATCATGTTAGCAGCCGACATCAATAACATCGATCATGCAGAAATCATTCAACACAGAATCATTGTAACATCATCATAACATAATCATCGGACCACTTTAGCGTCTAGCATGAACCCTAGCTTACATATACAACATATCGATTACAACATCACATCATCAACCCTATCAAGATGCTAACTTGCATTCAGAATCATATCATAATAACAACATCCAGTACCGAGTATTCAATCATATTAAGTTTCGCATAAAACCATTTATATCCGACTAAAATATTCATATCGAAATCCATATCATCATCATCATAACAAGAACCCTAATATCTAACATGTATCGATTGCAATTATACATCAACATAGCAGAATCACATGACACAGGAACACGTTCACGGATGAAAGATCAATCAAGACACATAGGTTTACTAACCGAGATGAGGGTTTGATCGCACAAAGGTTTCCGGTGGTTTCTAGTTCGCCGTCACAGTGAGAGAGCTCTAGGGTTTCGGTTGTGTTGATAGAAAGTGTAAAATGATGATGTTTTACGTAAAAATACGCAGAATAACGTTCTGGGCCCAAGCTGGGCTTCGGCAGATCTGGGCTCGGCGAAACAGCTTGTTTCGTCGAGTCGTATACGGCGAAACATATCCTGTTTCGTCGGGAATGGTTATGGCGAAACACACTTGTGTTTCGTCGGGTTCTATCTTATGTTAAGCAGTTTATGTTTCACGACATGTTATACAATCAAACACATAATCAAGCAAACACAATGCATTTATCATATCACAACTATTTAGTCAAAGTCAACGTGCATTTAATGCGAATAAAGAATGTCGGAAATTCGAGTTGTCACACTCCGCCTCTTCCCCGCTTTTATCTAAAGCGACGAATTCGGATTCCATCGTGGATCTAGCTATAACAGTTTGCTTGGAAGACTTCCAAGCTATAGCTGCTCTCGCAAGTGTAAACACATATCCACTTGTCGATCTATGATCTTTTATATTCGATATCCAGTTCGCGTCAGTGTATCCTTCAATCACTGCTGGATCACGGGTATAATGCAATCCATAGTCTCTTGTGTATCTTATGTATCTAAGCACCCTCGTGATAGCTTTCCAATGTTTCGCGCATGGATTACTGGTGTATCTACTCAGCCTGCTCACAGCATATGCTAAGTCGGGTCTAGTACATGTCATTAGATACATTAGACTACCAATGATCCTTGAGTACTCTAACTGAGCAACACTTTCCCCTCTATTCTTCCTTAGGCGTTGGGTATTATCAATTGGAGTTCGAGCTATACTCGTATTGTCCGAATTGAATTTCCCAAGGATCTTGTCCACGTAGTGAGATTGACTCAACACAAGATCATTTTGGGTTCTAGTGATTTTTACTCCAAGATTCACATCCGCGAGACCCATGTCTTTCATGTCAAACCTCGATTTCAACATCTCTTTCGTTGAGTTGATCATGTAATCATCACTCCCAATGATAAGCATATCATCTACATAAAGACATAAAATTACATAACCCCTAGGTGTGTCTTTAAAATAAACACACTTGTCGCACTCATTTATTTTGAAACCATTGTCAATCATGACATGATCAAACTTTTGGTGCCATTGTTTTGGAGCTTGCTTCAAGCCATACAAAGATTTGACCAATTTACATACTTTGCCCTCATTTCCTGGGGTGGAAAAACCCTCGGGTTGTTCCATGTAAATTTCTTCTTCTAAATCTCCATTTAGAAATGCGGTCTTTACATCCATTTGGTGAACCTCCAAATTTCTTAGAGCCGCAATTGCAAGAAACAATCGTATAGAGGTTATTCGCGTCACAGGCGAGTAAGTATCAAAGTAGTCTAGACCCTCCTTTTGTCTAAATCCTTTGATTACTAACCTTGCCTTGTATTTATCAATACTTCCGTCGGCTTTCATCTTCCTTTTGAATATCCAACGATATCCAAGTGGTTTACAACCAGATGGAAGATCTACTAACTCTCAAGTATGATTTTGCAATATAGAATCAATTTCATTCTTAATTGCTTCTTGCCATTGAGGTCCTTCTGCGGAGGTAACCGCCTCGCGGTAGGTATTGGGCTCACCCTCAACCATGTAGCTCATGAAGTCTGGGCCAAAAGAATTTTCAACCCTTTGTCGTTTTCTTCGTCTAAGCTCACCCTCCTCGACCTCAGGTCGTTCATGTGTTTCATCTACCCTTGTAGATGAACTTGGACCTTCTTCATCTAACCATGTAGATGAACTTGGACCTGCTTCATCTAACCATGTAGATGAACTTGGACCTGCTTCATCAGCCGCTGTTGATGAAGTCGCATGTGTTTGTCCTAACATAGGAAACACATTTTCAAAATATGAGACGATGTTAGGATTTGCCTCCATGATAGTGTGTTTGTGTACATCGGGATTCTTGGACTCATGTACAAGAAAACGATGCGCACTACTTTGATGTGCATATCCAATGAAAATCCAATCAACAGTTTTGGGTCCTATCCTAAGAGCCTTAGGAGGTGGTACAATCACCTTAGCTAGGCACCCCCACACTTTCAAGTATTTGTATGAAGGCTTCCTTTTTCTCCATAACTCATATGGAGTTTCGTCCCTATTTTTCAAAGGTATCTTTTTCAAAAGATAATTTGCTGAGAGAATGGCGCCCCCCCACATTTCTCGGTTCACTCCCGAGCTTATCAACATGGCGTTCATCATCTCTTTCAATGTGCGGTTCTTTCGTTCCGCTACGCCATTTGATTGTGGAGAATAAGGAGGTGTCATGTATAATGCCACTTTTTGTGCATAAATCCGCAAAAGGTGTAACATATTCACCTCCTCGATCGCTTCTCACAACTTTTATCTTCTTTTTAAGTTGATTCTCAACTTCGTTTTTGTACAAGATAAATTTTTCTATTGCTTCGTCTTTACTCTTAAGTAAATACACATAGCAATATTTAGTACAATCATCAATAAACGTGATGAAGTACTTATTTCCTCCATGCGTGGGAACCACTTTTAAATCACACACATCGGTATGAATTAAATCAAGGGGTTCGGTTATTCGTTCAACCGATTTAAACGATGATCTCGTAAGTTTGGATTCAACACATGTCTCGCATTTGTAATTGGACTCGATATGGAAAGTTGGTATCAAATTTAATTTAATTAAACGTCTTAATGAATTAAAATTTACATGTCCTAGTCTACCATGCCAAACATTAGAAGACTCAATCATGTAAGTAGAAGTAGAAATTTCATTCATACTTTTGTTTTGGTTCACAACCATTACATTCATTTTAAACATTCCATTTAGGGCATAACCCTTTCCAACAAACATTCCACGTCAAGAAAGAACAAAATTGTCCGATTCAAACACTAGACGAAATCCAAACTTGTTGAGCATCCATCCTGACACGAGATTCTTCCTTATCTCTGGGACATAAAGCACATTGGTCAAAGTAAGCTCCTTGCCAGACGTCATCTTCAGGATGACAGTGCCTTCCCCCTTGATGCTTGCGGTAACTTTATTTCCCATATAAAGCTTTTCTTCACCCGATGCTTCCTTGAATGTAGAGAAAAGAGCCTTGTCTCCACAAACATGGCGGGTTGCACCCATGTCAACGAACCATCCTTTTGGGCTTTCACCCATCGCGTTGACTTCTTCAATCATAGCCGCTTCCTCGGTTATCATTGCAATCAGAGGCATACCATCCTCTTCAACCACGTGCGCACGCTCACGCTTTGCATTGGTTATCCCGGTGCCCCGTCTCATTACAGTTGTAACAAGTACCTTGGAAAGGCGCAAGCTTCTTTTTCACAGCCCCCTTTTTCGGTCCAAGGTTGTTAACCTTTGCTTTCCCCTTGTTGTCCTTCTTACCCCGTTTGCCCTTATTACCCTTTGAGGACCCCCCCAACTTCCACCATGTTTGCCTTAGCCGAAGCTTGCAAAATGGTGCCTTTTTGGGCCACCCTGTTGTCCTCTTCTATACGAAGACGGACAACAAGTTCCTCAATCGTCATTTCTTTTCGCTTGTGTTTAAGATAGTTCTTAAAGTCCAACCAAGCAGGAGGTAATTTTTCGATCATGGCTGCCACTTGAAATGTCTCGCTAAGTACCATTCCCTCAGCATGGATGTCATGTAGTATAATTTGCAACTCTTGGACTTGGTTCATAACAGTCTTGTTATCAACCATTTTGTAGTCCAAGAAACGGGTGACAATAAATTTCTTTGTTCCCGCATCCTCCGTTTTGTACTTTTTATCCAAAGACTCCCATAATTCTTTGGAAGTCTTGATATTATAGTACACATTATACAAGGCATCCGAGAGACCGTTGAGTACATAGCCTCGACAAATGAAATCCGAGTGCTTCCAAGCCTCTACCGCACTCAGAGCCTGAGCGTCGGTCTCCCTTTCCGCAGGTTGGGGAGCGGTTTCTGTCAAGAACCTCGCAAGGTTCATGGTGGTCAAGTAGAAAAACATCTTCTGTTGCCACCTTTTGAAGTGGAGACCCGAGAACTTCTCAGGTCGTTCAGCATGATTTGCCACTATGGACGCTCTCACAGTGTTGGCAGGGGTACCGACAACAACGTTGACGTTGGTATTTTCAGTCGACATTCTGAAAAGATCCACAAAACCAAGTTAATAAATCTGTTAAAATAATAAATGTGTTGATTTATTATCTTATTAACAAAATTGATGAGTAACAAAACCAACCGTGTAGCTTCTAAGTCCAACTTTGAAGACTACAATAGAAGATCTTAGAACCCAAAGACAAAGAAGGAGTAGAAGAACAGAATTCTGTCTTGACAAAGTCGTTACTTTGAATCAAAACAGAGAAAAAAATATGTTTTTTTTTTAAAACACAACTGTATGAATTCAAAACTGGTTCGAATTCACAGCAGAATATGTTTGTGATTCTACACGAACGGTGTTTTAAAAAAAATTGTTTTAAGATTGTAGGAATCCGTTCGTGTAAAATTAAATAAAATTCTTTATTAACTTGAATTACAGGAACAAATCAGAAACAAAATAAAATACAGTACAATTACAACTGAAAAATGGAAAAAACAAGAACAGAAAACTCGAACAGAAAAACTGTTCTTGGCTGAGGATCGTGTTAGACACGGGTCCCTTAAAACAAATTTCGTGTCTCCCAGGAGAACACGTTTGTTTCCAGGATACAACAGCCGCAAGCAGTTGCACTGCCGCTCTTGACTCCAACCCGAAGGTATACCTTGAATGCTTGAAGAAAAGAGAAGAATTTTGTAGTGAGAAGACTGTAGAGAGCTGGTGATTTTCGGTGTATCTGGTTCTACAGCAGGCTCCTCTATTTATACTGCAGATGTGAAGTTTGAAACTGAAAAATGAATTAAATGGGTGAATTAACAATGAACGTTTTCAATGCACTTTAATTCCTTATTTAATTCTCAGTCAAAGCATTGACTTCGTCAGTTTCGAATGCTGAAGTGTCCGCACTGGCATTTACTACTGCTGGAAGCTTCTGCGCACGCGCATGCCCTTGCGTGCGCAAGTCTGCACGCGTGCGCCATTTTGGCTCACTGCCATGAGCGCGTGCGCCACGTCAACTGTGAGCCTCTACGAGCACGCCACACAGTCGCGCCGTTTTGGCTCACTTTGGTGCGCCGCGCACGTCACATCAGTGCCCATGCTCCATGCGCAAGTGCGCTCCACCATGCCACGTGTACTCGCGCGCTCTCAAGCGGCTCGCGGCGATGCGAAGTGCAAAGTGCGCCATCAAAGCGCCACATTGCGCCTTATCGCCCACGCCACGCGCGCGCGTGTGCGAGTTAGGGTGCGCACCCTTCGCGAGTACACTTAGTGAGTGCTTCCATGAAACAATAAGGATGGAGAGTTCCCACTTAAATACCCCTTTAAGTTCCATCTCTCCTCCTATGTGGGACAAGGTGCCACTTTCCCACTTTTTTCAGCATTCAAGTTTCAAACACCAAACTTTGAGTATCGATATCTCAATCATCTTAGCTCCGTTTTAGACGTGGTTTAGTTCGTTGCGAAGCTCTTCCAACATAGAACACAAATCCACAAATAAATATATAAAACACGCTCATTTTCTTATATTTATTTCTAGTACAAAATAGGAAAAAATCATTTTCCTATATTTGTAAAAAATACTATTTTCACAAATTTCCAACACTCATGACTCGTAACTTGTTTGTAACTCGCTTATAACTAACTCGTAATTAGCTTTATAAAAAAATATTCATAATTCAGTTGAAGCTGATTCGCTCAAGCTAGTGGCCTTTTATAAACTTTCCGGCTATGTTCAGGACATATATAGCTCGCATAAATAAATTTTCAATCCTGATCCTTTTTTTTTTTTTGAACGGCTCCGGTTTGGTACTGAGCTTTTTAAGCTTGTTTAATTTAAGATTTTTGTTAATATGTCATTTGATACTTGTATAGAAATACAAGAGTAAATTACAAGTTTTTTTCTTTATTTTTACGTCAAATTGTTGGCGCTGTCCTTTTGGCCAAAATTTTACGGGCAGTGACCTTAACCTTACAAAATCTTGCACGTTTTGTCCTTTAGGTCAAACATGGTTAGAAATCTCAGTTAATTCTTGTCATGTACAATGCACATGAGGGTAAAATGATTTTTTTCCCTCTCAACCCTTTCTATTCCCCCGTTTGATCCTAATCCAAAACTAATTTAAAAGCAACCATACAATAAAAATATCAAGCTAAAAAACGAGTCTAACTCACCAAGCCACGATCGATGATTTGAGTACATGTCACGCACAAGCTTTAACTTCCAACTCAAATGTGAGATAATGACCTGAGCAGGGGCGGACCCACATTGAGCGGGTCGGGGTCTCCGGACCCCAATCTTTTAAAAAAATAGTAGAACCGGTATATTAAATTTTCTATGGACCCCACAACATGACTTCGCTCATATCATGATGAGTTCAAGCCATAATCGATGATAGCTCGGGTCAACTCACTCCTTAAACAACCCACAGCATGACTTTATCATTGTATGATATAAAAGCGTAGTTACATTTATTAAAACACTAGATTAAACAAGACACTAAGAAGACAATCCTTTTTAGTTGAATGAATGGAATTGACCAATGATTAAGTTGAATCACAAAACCATTAGAACAAGTCCCATAACTCTTAACAAGAATGATAAAAGATCAAAACAAAGTTCTTTTTCTGAATTAATGATGTCCTATTTACATGTAATGGGACCTTTTAGTGATTTGTTAAATGGGTTCCTCATCATTCATAGTAGTAGTTGACTCGAGCCGTTTGACTAGCAAATCCAATGCTTCTTTCATCCAAGGTTGTTGGCAAACTTCTTTAGCCATTGGTACACTCACCTATTTAAAACATATGAAACATGTATGAGCATGATTTCTTGTTAAAAACATGCAATTTTGCTCAAATATCCGGAGTCTTTTTCAGTTTTAAGACTTACCCAAACTCTTTGACGAATGTCTTTTTCGGGCCAGAAATCCAGTTGCCCCTTCACGAGTAACGGAAACATGTAACCTTCACGTAATGAGCCATTGGTTTTGCTCTTGAAGTGCCATTTACCCAATAAACACTGTAAAAAGTCGAACAAAAACAGGTAAACAAATGATTCTAAAGAAAACTCTCAAGCCCGCTAATACCCCCGTCAAGCAGTGGGACCAGGTAAATTGCAACTTCCCACTAGGGAGGCCACAATAGGTAAATGTGAAACTATATAAAGAAAAAGAACAACGAAATTAACAAACCTCAAGGGTCCCGAAGACTCCGGCTTCCTCCATAGTTTCTCTTAACGCAGCTTCATCTATCGATTCATCAGATTCCCAACCTCCCTGGAAAGATCACTACATTTGTTAATTATCAATCTTGACTATACATTATATTTTGAAAAAGTCAACTTACTAATCATTTCAAAAAGTCAACTTTCAAAGCATAATATTAAAATGAGACTAAAATGGCATTATTACCTTTGGGAATAACATCCCTTTGCCTTTTCTTTGTGCACTAATGACAAGAACTTCTAATGCATCTTCTAAATTCTGCTCTTTGTTACCTTTTATTCTGTAAGGGATGCATCTGCCACAGATTTAACACAATGTCAGTCAACATATTTCATAAAAAGAATAATAATGAACTTTCTAAAATATGCGCAAGAGCTAAGCTCGAGTACTTGATACAAAGCTTGAAACGAACGGGCTAGAAACACAAAGCTCGAAACAAGACGAGTTCAAGCTTTAGATAAAGAGCTCAAAACAAAACAAAACAAAACAAAACAAACTCGAGCTCAAGCTAAAACTTTAGACACAAAGTTCGAAACAAGATGAAGTCAAGATCTTGAGATAGAGAGCTCGAGGTGAAACAAAACGAGCTCGAGCACTTTTTAAGTTAAACAAATATATTTTTTTTTTTTGACTCAATTACATATGATTGTTATTCAAAATCTATGCCAATAGAACTTCACTAATCTTTGAAAAAAACGGATTATGAATTTAAATTTCTTCACTTATTGAGCCAAATCCATTGAAACACCTTACGATTTCCATCTGGGCAGCTCAATTACATAAAACTTTGAAACACTTTCCATCATATTAATCCATTTTCCCAAACAAAAACTTTTGAAAAACTAACACACGAATAATAAGATGTTAACTAACCCGACGACTTTGCGGTGGCCCTTGTTGTACCGCTGCAACTGGCGGCCACTACGAGCAACCATGGTTACCATGTTCTTAATTTCCATATTGTCTCTTGTTACGAAATTATAATAATAATTCGAGATAGAATTAGAAAATGGGAGATCTGAGTGATGGGGAAGAAGTATACGGGAGATGTTATATATATATATATATATATATATATATATAGAAGATGAGAGGAAGCAGAAGAAATTGAAGACGACGAAAGAAGGATTTAATAAGACGATTGTTAAAATAAAATGGGTCCACATGCAGACGAGTTAAAAATCGCAGATATACAAATAACCCATAGATGATGGATCACGACATGGGTAATTAAAGTCGGCATTTGTCTTTTCTAACTTATGTTATTAATTACCACTCTTGGCTTTTTTTTACTTAACGGTAATTAATGTCGGCAATTTGTCTTTTTTAACTTATGTTGATAGGGTGGGGATCAAATAAAAAGTTTATAATCGTTAGGAAGTATAGGAAGCAATCTTAGCCGTTCATCTGCTATTTTTAAAATTTTGGACGCGTGGGCTTTTTCGTCATTTTACATTATCATATCTTCTTTCTAATACGATACTAGATTATGTTACATCTTCTATTAGTTCATTAATTTCATAACAGAATTGAGATTCTATAACCCTAAATCGCAATCGATCGCAAATTCACATTTTTTCAAGCAATAATCTTGTTTCGTTCGTCAATTCGATAACGTCAATGTCTTCTTCAGACTCTGTTGGTAAGTTTAGCTTCAATTTTGAGTCACTTTTTGTTATTTTGCCGAAATTCATTGCTTTACGTTTTATAATTCGTCTTTCTGTTATTAATATTTGATTTTTCATAAGTTTAATTGTTATTGTTGTATAATTTAACATAATTTATTCGTTTTGTTTCTTCATCAGTTATTACGTTTTAGTGAAGAGTTGCGTTTTATGATTTGATTCACATTATATGCATACAAACTTTAAATTTATAATT